>OX421310.1:57762684-58962684 GCA_949125395.1 Diaphora mendica
ATCATGAGGTCTCGGGTTCGATCCCCGGGTCGGACCAAATGTTTGTATGATCTACAAATATTTGTTTCGGAGTTTGGGTGTTTTGTATGTATAATATGTATGTATTTACAAAAAAAAAGTATATGAGTATTTATATCAGTTGTCTAGTACTCATAACACAAGCTCTGCTTAGCTTGGGACTAGATGGCGTTATGTGGTAGATGTCCGAAATATTTATAAAAAAAAAAAAAAAAAAATTAACCTACTATACCACATATGGAATAGTAGGTTCAAAAATAACGCGAACCGTTAAGTTGGTTTTCTGTTTGTAGTGCCGTTGTCCTCCATGGTATGCTCCTTTCGGTATTTCTTACGACATCCACTAGATAAATACGGTCAGTGGCACTCGGTCTTATTAGCCCATCACCACATGGACTGGTACACTATATACACTTTATAGGTTATAATTTTTTAATGGTAAGAGAAGGAAAACTTGTAACAAACCCTGTTCCAACCCGTCTGGACTACATGGTGCAGTAGGCCAAACCTTCCTTTCTAAAGAGAGGCCTAGTCCAGTGGATCGATGTTCCGTAGCTTGGCTCTGCTACCACGTAATTCGTAAGAATGTATAGAAACTGTATCATTACAGGCTTACCGCAGCGAAAAGATAAGTCACTGGTGGAAAAAGGTGAGTTGAAGATATAAATTTGATGCAAAACTTACATCGATAACACGTCGAATGGTTGGTTATTTGACTGCTGGACCAGAGATTGGAGGTTTTCACTCTGAACAATTAATTTTAGGACATGACCACAATCTCCTGCGGCAAAAATCTTACGGCAAAACCGCATTTGACTCCTACGATTTTGGCAACTAAGCTTAGGTCCCACTTAAATAATCGGCAAGACTATTGTCATCAGCCAGTAACGAAAAGATGAAGATATAGAGGAATAAGAGATGAAAAAACTTTAAGTATTTTGAAAGAGAAGTAAGAGCTATTACTTGCATAGATAGAATAAGAAGTTTGAGTTAAAGCTGATCAGTTTACATACCTGTCACTTGAAGTTACTGTTTCCTAGAATTTTGAACAATAACCAATGTCAACAATTTATTATTGAACCCAACAATGTTTATAATTACTATTGTTTTTGCAGGACTCCAATACCTATTGTCAAAGAGTAAGTAATATTTTAATAATAAGGAAATATTATAATTTCAAGGGAGTTTTCCAACTATTTCAATACTTCAATTTACGAAGAGCACGCAATTTTGTTCCTTGTCTAGTTGTGATTTTATCTGTAATATGTCTTTAGAAATAAATTAAAATGTTTACTAGCAGTCTGAATACTACAAAAATGAAAGTAGGTGATCGGAAAACAAGGCAAAAGTTTTACCTAGTTTGAGATCACGGCTGTGTGTGATATACGTGAGGTTCTTACTATTAATTATTCTTGCAGGATCCCAGTCAGGTGGAGAATCAAGGGTGTGAGCAGGAGCCTATAAAGAATGAAGATGATACATGCTCTTGTGTGTCTTGCACGTGAGTTTCTTGCATAATTTAGTCAACAACTTGTTGATGATGATGGAGGTGAACAAGCAGACGAATCACTAGATGGTAAATGACTTGCATCACTTAGAATTACACTGGCATAGAATTAGGAGGAGGTAATCTTACTTACGAATATAACAGCAACAAAACAATTGCTTTCTACGAATTTTTCTCTGAGGGTTTACCATATCCGAATAGAAATAGCTTACACGAGGTTCCAGAACTCATCGACAAAACCTACATTATTTGTCTAAATAAAATTATTTTGAGCAACCCGAAACCCTGAATAATCCTAGTACGAGCCAAGGCACTACTAAGCGCAGTACGATATATTCATCCATAAATGGGCTGAAAAGTTTCGGACCTAACGACGATACAAGACATGTTTTCCTTATTTATTTTTCTACATAGTCTCCTTGAACTGTACAGTTGTACACACCAGCGATGCACAATGCAAATTCAAAGATGCACAACCACATTCACTAGTTTATATTAACAAGTGCCGCTATTTTCACTTTGAGGTTAGAAACTTTTCAAACAACCTTCTAATAATTATTTCAGATTGAGACGTATTGTGGGATCAGAATACGCTTGCATCGCTTGCCTGCTTCTCCTCTTCTCCATTTCCATCGTGGCAGCCTTCTGCCTCGTGTACAAGAATGTGCCAACTGCCACAGCCACGACACATAAGAAGATTATGCATACAACGCCGGCTAGCGCAGATATAAAGTTGGATATTGGTGATAGCGAGAGATTGAAACGGAAGATTGACATGATAAATGACAACTTGATGAAGAATGAACTGAGAGAAGAAGAAGTGTTTGGCAAGTGAGTTTCTTTCTTGATCTTCCTTAACTTTTAATTTTTTTTGGTTCACGTCACGGGACACTTAACAAATAAACATGAAACGGACACGAAAATCACCCAGACTCAGAATAACAATTTGTGGATACATACAAAGTGTAGTCCCATGTGGGATTTGAACCCATAACACTTGGGGTAGTAAAAAGCGGCGTGGCGAACGCTTAAACCACCTTACAGTCAAACTGACAGTGACAGTACAGTGAAACTGACCGTTGACCTTTCATAAACTGGAGTAGGGTTGGCTTTAAGTCTAGTACAATCTGGCTGAACTTTGACTTACTACCATCAGATCTCCACAAACCAAGTTTAACACTGACCTGTGATGTTCATACAGACTGACTGACATATTCATTCACACAGATTGTCATTTTGAATGAATGAATGACTGAGTGAAGGAATGAGTGACCGAGTGAGGTGACTGGATAGACGCATACACTACACCAAGTACTACCCGATATCGAGTATCTGTAGAAAGACTATTGTCTATTGAATTTTTAGGGCTCCAACTACCCATAATGATAGCTAAAGATCTTTGTAAATGCCAACTTTGCACAGTGTTTTTTTACACAGCTATTAGTTATGTGGCATTATTTCTTTTCAGATCCCATTACAGTGACATAAGTGCAGATCCAGTGGATTCGCTAGGATCACCTGAAAATGGTATGAGTTTATAGATATTCTACTTGCAATTTCTTGAAGAATGTTTACTATATTCTTACCCGAATTAAAAAAGAAAGGGACCCTTCCTTTCTTTTTTAATTTGTGTATATGCAAGTTATAAATGTTGTTGTATTTTCTTTTTGTTTGTATGCTTATATATATCTTAAATTCGTCATATATGAACTGATTTCGATATTTTTTTAAAGGGTATAATTTCCGTTTAATTATTTTTTTTTTTAAATAAAAGCTGTATTAATTTTAAAAACTAAAAACATGCATTTAGTAGTTAATATATAATAATGTTTATCAATAGTATCTTTGATTTGGTGTGACATATTAAGGAACTTACTAAATGCTTAATGAATTTTCTCATTTTTACAGACTTTGTTCCCAGTTTCAGCGACTTGGTAAGTAGGTATTTGTTTATTTAAGTTAAAGTACCTTAACAAATTAAAATATATTTCATATATAATTTTCGTGAATTATCTTAAAAAACCGACCAAGTGCGAGTCGGACTAGCGCACCGAGGGAGGGTATATTATATGATGTAACTAAAAATTTATGCTTTTCGCTATTTTTCCTTTATCTGTACGAAACAACGTCTTATAGACGTTGTTTCGTACCAAATTTCAAGATTCTGAGTTCACGGAAAGTACCCTGTAGGTTTTGATTCACTCGCGGGTGTCGAAAATACATTTCGGCTGTATCTTTTGATTGCGTTGGCTCAGAAGTTCGATTTTTGCCCATCTCCAAGGGACAGTAAACCTGAGTATTTGATCTTGACAGACAGACAGACGGACAACAAAGTGATCCTATAAGGGTTCCGGCTTTTCGTTTTGAGGTACGGAACACTAAAAAGTAAAAATTTCGTGATTAGAAAAAACATTTTACTAAATACAAGATATAAATAAAAAATAATAGCTATTCATAACTCTCGAGAAATATATTAAAGTAAATAAAGCATTTTTGAATTAAAGTAAAAACTATGAACTAAATTATAACGCGTTAAAAATCGACTTCACTTTAAGTTTAGTATCTTTCACACACCTTTATTCTATACTTCTTTCAATACTCTATCAATAGTATTTTCCAAACACAACAATGAATTTACCCCTGATTGTTAAAAATTATACCCCTAACTTCCAGCTTGGGGTATAAATACATATTATTTATATTCTCTTAATGCTTGCGGGAGTTTTGTATTGAGATAAATAGGCGATCATCCCTCAAGTGTATCACCTATTTAGGTGGAAGCCACAGTACCGATTGTATCTGTTTAGTTAAGAATATTCTGTAGAATCCTTTCTAAACAAATATGGCGAAATCATTTTAATTGGAATTTATAATTATTTTATTCAGAAGAAATGCGTAAAACTATAATATTAGAACTATATAAATATTACTAGCTTTTGCACGCGGCTTCGCTCACGCAGACTTTTATCCCCTGATTTACTCCCTTAGGGGTGGAATTTCAAAAATTCCTTTCTTAGTGCTCACTTACGTTATATAAAGAACCTACATGCAAAATTTGTGGATTCTAGCTTCAGCGGTTTGGGCTGTGCGTTGATCTCTGGGTATGTCAGTCAACTTCCTCTTTTTACCCGACTACGGCAAAGCCAAAGGAGGGTTATGATTTTGACAGGCTATGTATGTATGTATGTAAGTATGTATGTATGTAAGTATGTATGTATGTATGTTCATCTGTTCCCTCATAGCTCCTTAACTTCTTAATAGAACTGGACAAATGAGGTATCGTTAGAAGAGTCTTGATCGTCCGCTGGTTATAGGCTAGTACCTGGATGACCGACTATTGATGACTATTTTTTTTATAAATTGGTTTTTTGGCCACATTGGGACTATCCAAACGCCACCTTTTTGTTATTTTTCTTCCAATAGTTTAGTGGCGCCCTCTCTTGGTACGCCCTGATAACGTTTATTCTGCACCTTATTCCAGTATAGTTTAATGTAGTTCGCTCGAGTTGCGATAGATGGCGCTAGATGTACATTCATTATATATATTTGATTGTTAAAAACACGAATAAAACGACATTTTCTAAAAATGTATCCTAGCTAAATCGATTTATCGCCCCCGAAAACCCCTGCATACAAAATTTCATGAAAATCGTTGGAGCCGTTACCGAGATTCAGATTATAAATTTATATATATGTCGGCGTAACTACAACGATTAGTCTAGAAATCCTAGAATAATTAAGTTAAATCATTTGATTGTTCCAAAACTAGTTTATAAACCACCAGTTGATTACTTAAAAGTTTATTAGGATGTAAAATGAATGTCATTATAATTTCAATAACTACCCTCAAATCTTACAAACACGTGCACGTGTGCCGCGCCTATAAATACGGCCGCACTGTGAGCGATCAGTTCAGTTACACTCGAGCCGTCGTCCAGTGCGGGCGTTGTACCGGGAAGGAATAACTGTAAATAAGCTAAGTACTTGGGCTTCTTAATTGTTGTTATTCATTATTAAACATCTGTGACTAATAATTTAAGATGTGACTTTTAAAAGAGTGGCTATGAGTTTCTTTGCCAGTATTCTGCTCATAAAGCTCTACGCATTTTGGAAACTGGAAATTATGGATCAACATATGACCTTGACAATACAGTATACCTGTGGAGTCTGTTTGTGTCGATCTATGATTTTAACTGTAGCTTCATTAATTCAATAAACTATTTGGAATTCAATATTGTCTTTGGTTGTGTAAATAAACCCTACCTACCTACGTGTGTAATAAAGAATTAATTGAAAGCGATTTCTATTGCTACAAATCATGAGTGCCACTATTGAGATAATCAGTGACATCGGTGAGGCTGACGTCACCCTTTCTAAAAATCATTTATCGCCCTATCCTACGACATATATGTTAACGGACGTATGTCATCCGTCATTGTATACAATTCCTAGGAAATGTATGTAATTCCTAAAATCGCACGGAAATGTGTGAAATAAATTATATTATACTTACACATTTCCTAGGAAATCTATACATTTCCTAAACAGCAATCGGAAATGTAACACATTTAAGATATTGGTGGGTAATTATTTTTAGGTTAGGTTAGAACATCTGAACATATTATTATTATTTTACGCTATTAAGATAATATAAGTGCTATAATAAAAAAATATTATTAACAACGTGTTTTATTACAGAAAGCATTTACTTTATACATTTCCTAATACGATATTGGAATTATATACAATACCGAGGAAATTTATACATTTCCTAGGATATCTATGTATTAAATAGTTTTTCAAACAATATTTTATACATTTCCTAAATAGTATCGGAATTGTACACATTTCCTAGGATTTGTATATAATTCATTGATTTCATACATTTCCGGTAACATATAATATATATACAAGAATTGCTCGTTTAAAGGTATTAGATATGACGTGTCACTGAATCTAATGTGGCGCCCTCTAGCCGACATAAAGTACTGTATTAAAAATAAATTTGAAATAACTATGCCGTGTTTGGTATCATTGGAAAGGGCGTTACTTGTACATTTTAAAAATACATATATTATTAGCATTTGCTCGTGACTTTGTCCGTATTTTTTCGATAAGTGTGATATTTCTATGGTATACTTGTTTGTTCCCTCATTCTTTCTAAACTACTAGTCAGAATAAGACAAATGAGGTATCGTTAGAAGCATCTTGATCGTCTGCTGATTATAGGCTATATGACGTGTCACTGAATCGAATGTGGCGCCCTCTAGCCGACATAAAGTACCTACTGTATTAAAAAATAAATTTGAGATAAATATACTGTGTTTGGTAGAATTCGAAAGGGCGTTACTTGTACATTTCAAAAAAATATACATTATTAGCATTTTCTGGTGACTTTGTCTGTATTTATTCGATAATTGTGATATTTCTATGGTACCTATTTAAAATATACTTTACAAAGAAATTAATATTATAGAGGCAACAAAACCTTTTAAATAAAAAAAACTAAAAACTAAAACCCAACTACGACAAAAAACGACGCTGAAAAAGTATGTTAATGTGTTATGGTACACTAGTTGTAGCCCGCGGTTCCGCCCATATTACTGTAAAGTTTCATGCAAATCCGTCTAGTAGTTTTTGCGTGAAGAAGTAACAAACATACACACAAACTTTCGCATTTATATATTAGTGTGAAGTGTGATTAGTGTGAATCTAAAAAAAGTAGCCTAAGTTACTCCTTGCATCATCAGCTATATGCCAATGAAAGTCCCGTCAAAGTCGGTCCCGCCGTTCCAGAGATTAGCCGGAACAAACAGAGAGACAGACAGACCGACAGACAGACAATAATTGTAAAATGTTATTTTAGTATATGTATGCATTTAGTAAAAAGCGGTTATTTTAATATTACAAACAGACACTCCAATTTTATTTATTTGTATAGATAAAACTGATAAAGAATGAAAATATGAGTGATATAAATTAAAATTGCTTGTACAAAGTTACTTCGTTGGGTTTCGTGGCCGTCTGTCACAGGCATCAATCATCACTGAATCTGAAAAACGCCTCTAACGATTTTCATGAAATTTAGTATACGGGGGTTTCGGGGGCGATAAATCGATCCAGCTAGGATTCATTTTTAGAAAATTTACAAAAAATAATATGAAGTAAAGCTTGGACATCCAGGTACTAAAATTTAATTTAACCAAAACAAATTTGACCCACATATATTGATAGATACACCCTCGCGGTACAAACTATAACATCCCTTAGTTGAGGGTTGAGACAAGATATTTATAGTAGGGGTGAATACAATTGGCCACTGTGTTTGAATATAATACAATGGCTTTACGAGAATAGAATACACATGATGAATAATATAAGTATTAATGCGGTTTGCAAAATACTTGCAAAAACTAGATTTTATAGGCTTTTACGTTTGTGTTGTGATTAGTGGCCCTGACTGGTAACTGCTAAGTTGGAGATCGTGGGTTCGACTCCGACTCTAGACAAAAAATTGTAAAATGAGCACGATCATTTGTTCTGTCTCTGTGTGTAATTTATTTATAATATTTATGTATTTAGATATATGTACATAAGTATGTTTTCAGCATTGTGGTTACCATAGTACAGGCTCTGTCTAGTTTAAGATCAGACAGTCGTGTGTATGTGTATTTATATATATCTAGTAGCTGACCCAAGCAACCTCGTTTGCGTTTCCTATTGCCTGTAGCGTGATAAATTTTCCCCCGTTTTTTAAACATTCTTCATTGGTGCTCCGCTCCTATTGGTCTTAGCGTGATGATATATAGCCTTCCTCGATAAAGGTACTATCCAATACTGAAAAAAAATATCAAATCGGACCAGCGGTTTCTGAGATTAGCGCGTTCAAACAAACAAACAAACTCTTCATCTTTATATATTAGTATATGTCCAATCCTTTCGCCAATGTAGCGTTCACCTTGTGAAATTTGTAATGTCTATAGGGCCCATGGTATAGGCATTCAATCGCTAAGCCAGATCGCTGGCGAAAGAATTTAACTTCGGAGCACTTCACCCTGTTCTTATTCTAAGCTAATGTAATATCAAGCACTTACTGGAGATGTGTGAATTCCTTGATATCGGCGTTTTGAGGGGCCCCTCTGTGGTAGCTCTCTCTGCGTCGTCACACATTCATCACTCCTAAGTGGCTGTACAGGTTCCCAAGTATTCTAATTATAAAACACCCGGTTTAACTGTCGCGGATCTCGCCTAATTGACGCGACTACTAATCTCGCGTGTCCAAATCAGACCAACCATAACGGTAAACAACGAAAACACCGAGTCTGTATGGACAATCAGCTAAAGTTTTTTTAAACGGCTCCCAAAAACGACAATAGTCGACCGTTGACACAAAGCCTCTTTTAAGTTCTATATTTTTAACTTCAAACGTCAAACAAAAAACATGACAATCAAAATGTTGCCATTATAATGACGTTCGATTTCTAACAGTATAGATATATGAGCCTGACAAAGTGAGACTATTCTGCCTGTCAGAATCCAAGAATAGTGGTCACTATACTAATTGCGAATGCAATAATACAAAAATGCAGCATGGTGATCCACACTATGGCTGCCTATTGAGTTGAGATGCTTCTGTATCATTGGGCGTCAAGTTATTATTATTAAATTAATATAATATATAAGTATAATATAAAAGTATAAATATAAAATATACGTTATTATTATTACTAAACGGAAAATATCACATTTAAGCCAATCTAACGGAACCGCACTATACCCAGCCACCCTTTATTTTTTCATCCACATCATTGTCGTCTGTATTACATCCCCCATTGTCCCATGATGTATTAGTTCGGCGCTGAAGCCTTTAAAATATTACCTAGGTTCCGTCTGTGTCTAAAGCTACATTTAGACGCGACAGTAATTACGAAAGTTTTGTGTGCAGGCCATTTTACTACATTTTTTCTTTCAAATGTTTGTTTCAACAAAAAATACATTTGGGTATTTCTTTCCCAGCCTGTTTACCTATAGAATCAGTTGTCACAGGTCAACATTTTGTAATTCAAGTCGTTTCTTTGCATAAATGTAACGTGTGCAAATATAACCTTTTTGATGATCGCCAACCAACCCAGTCTTGGGCAGTTTGCATCCATCTTCTACCAGCCATTTTCTTCATGTCGTCGGTCCATCATCGTCCCCAACATTGCATTTCCCTAATCAGTGTCTCCACTCAAACACGTGTCAGCTCTAGCGACAATCAGTCCGCTTGGAAATATGACCGGCCCATTTCCACTTCAGCGAGTTGATTCTCCATGCGATATCGGTTACTCTAGTTCTCAGATGCCACGCAGAATTTTTCATTGCTTTTCACTGAGTGAAGTAAGTAACCAGAGCCCAAATCCCATCACTCCTTTACCCAATATGAGGTGTCTGTTCCGCACGAATAGCGTAGTGATTTGAGCGGTACCTCGCCGTTTTCTACTTCATGTGGTGGGTTCTAAATCCACATGAGACAACACTTTGTGTGATTCACAAATTGTTATTCTGAGTCTGGGTGTTTTTTGAGTCCGTTTCATATATGCTTGTAAAGTCCTCCGCGACACAGGATGTATATTCCTAATGCGGGAATTGTGACTTATAAAATGTGCATTACTGAATGACGTAATGATGTAATTAATAATTATATACATATTGTCCCTAACACCAGGTGACCTAAGGCAATAAATATACCATCAGTGTACACAAGCCCTAAGGTATGTCTGACTGTTTGTCTGTGTAAGTGTGGCTGGACACGTTTTGTTGCGGCGGGGACAAAGCTTGGGCCCTTTTGTGTTGCTTGAAGGGCTTTGAATGCAGCCCTGATTGAAGTAACGTTTTAGTTGCTTTTTGTTTTGTTTTTCGTGGAAATAATTGTGACGTCACTATCTGACGGCTAGAGGGAATGAGTTATCTGGATTTGTAGTTACTCTAGCATTCAGCTTTGGCTTCCCAAAAAATTGGTATTAAGAAAATCTTTCGTTGCTGTTGCTTGGGACATAGGTGGGAATGTGTTCTTAGAAGGAGTTTGTCCGCCACCCATGTGTTAATTGGCGTCCGTAGTTACTCTCTATTGCGTGATCTGTCTACTGGTTTGACTACTTGTGCCATGGAAGAAGAAATTAAAAAAATCATTTACATACATAAATATTTACAAGGAGCGGCAATTGAAGCTGTAACCTCATAAGTCTTAATTCCCATTTACCCGTTTCCAAACACCTCTACTCAATAAAAATGGTTTAGACAATATTCATCTACAATTCTACATACACAAATATTTACACTGAGCGAAAATCACCAGAAAGAACACCTCAAAAGACTTATTTACAAATTAAAACTTAATTCCCATTTTCCATGTATCCAAACATCTTTACTAAATAAAAGCACTTATAAACTAGAAAACCACAGATAAAAATATTTCACACAACTTTACATTTGAACTGACACTATAAATACTCGAAACCCATAAGCTTACAAACCCCATAAAACACTTAGAAACCCATAAGATATCATAAAACAATACTACCATGGGGGCAACAAGTTTCCATAAGAATCTATGCAAAATTCACTTTAGACAACTCTATATAAATTTCTGAAACACCCCTACGGTTGCCTTGAAAATATATATCATAAAAGCAACCTTATTCCTTTGCAATAAAGATACAAATATTACTTAATTTTGTAAACATTTCCTCAAGCGCATTTGAACCTTATTTCTATATGCTTAAGGTAAAGGATTTTGACTGTGATGTGGATAATAATGTAAAGTTGTTTTTGCAATGTGAGCCCCTACTTGAAAATAATAAATATCTTAACATTATGTCCTAAGTAAGGTAAGTCTAATGGAGTCAATTGGCAGACATCTTTAATATGTACAGGTTGGTTGAAATTTGGTATTTAAATATTTAAATTTAATATGTATGCAAAATTTAATTAGTTAAATTTACCAAATAAACTCATGCTTGAGTTCTCAAATGAGTAGGTAAAGGGGAAAGTGTATATTTGTTGACTATATTGTTATAATCCCACTCCCAATATAAATTGTAACAGTCCCAGTTTGGTAATACTAAGCAAGTGTTTTGTTCATAAAAGGTGCTTTGAGGCTTATTTTTTCGCAATGGCATCAATAAATTGATAAAATTGGTTATACATTAGATTTTTTTTAAATATTTATATCAACAACTTCTAGGGAAGATAAACTCAATTACTTTTTTCTAATTTTTTTAACCATAAAGAATTTTAACTTTCTTATTCTAACAGTGCATAAAAACGCAGACAGTCGGTCAGACAGAATTACAAAGCAGGATTATAACTTTATTAGAACTTCAGAACCCTATAACCGTGACACTTAATTTGACCTTTAATAGCAAAAGTTTTTTAATTTTATATATGGCCCGCCAAAATGACTCTACTCTGCCGGACGGAAAGCATAAGCAGATTCCAAGAGTGGTGGTCACCATACTCACTGCGAATGCACCACACCATGGCGGCCTAGTGATGTGATGCTTCTGCATCTTTTAGTCTAGTTATAAGTATGGAACTTGTTGACTAGACTATTTGGGCCTCCGGTCTCGCACTGTCGAGACACGACAGCACGAACGCTGTCATTTTACGTTGACTTTCTGTGCGAGGGTAGTACCGCCCCGGTCGAGCCGGCCCGTTCGTGCTGAAATCAGCACGGCAGCATGGCCAAAGTTTTACTTTTGTGTGAATTTTGTAACTACCAATTTACCCAACAGGTGTCTTTAATCATAGGGTTAAGCGGCTTCGGTTTCGGCAACTGGGTATTTATTCCACTATTTATTTTAAACTAGGCCCCGACCGTCCACAAACCTTATTTTCAAGTTTTTAGCCATATGCAAGGAAAATTTCAGCTTTCTAATACATGACTGTTTCGGTGGCGTAGCGTAACCGACTGCTGTTGGTCGTTTTCCGTGCATAACGTGTGTATTTTGGAAAACCTGAATTAATTTTGGACTCAACAGGGGTCCTCAAACAAAAGATGAAGCAATCTACCATGTCATCGCTGCACTTTTTATTTCTCGTGCAGAATCCATAACAACTAAATTAAGTCACGTACTTCGAAATCACAAAACTATTTCACAAAACTCAAACACCCTGTACATTCTAAAGGTAGTAACAAATCATGGTTGGCACCTTAAGACCTGCCGTCCCATGTGAACGCAGCCTTAAATGATTTGTGGGCAGACAACTCTTTTTTGTTTAGATTTATTTTCTTTAAGGGACCTCTAAGGGAGGGGAGATGTTTTTCAGATTGTTAGTAATATAGGGTGCTAGTTTGATACAGTAGTTGACAGTTTTTGGTTTTATTGGATATGACAGTTGCCTGTCATGTCAAATTACAGTCTTTATCGTTTAATTTGCTCTCTGTGACAGCTGTCACTAGTGTCATTCTAGAACTTACGAGGTACCATTTTAAATGCTCATTTATATTTTTTTAATGTATTTCACTTCATTTATGATAATACTGGCACGTAAATAATAAAAATATAAGTGATACGAAATAAAATCGCTTGTTTAAAGTTACTACGGCAATACAATCTGTCTGTCACAGAGATCAAGATTTATGTTAAGTGTTATGTATACGAATTGTAATTTCGGTTTATTAAGCGTCAATATTTGAAGTTCTTTTTTAAGGAGATAGAGGGACAAACGTGCAGACGGATCACCCGATGGGAAGAGGCTAACGCTGACTATCTGCTACAAAACAGTTGCAAATGCGTTGCCAGTTTCGGAGTCACCATCTTCAGAATCTGAGGATTTAGGAATCCGATAACTTCAATCAGTAAAAAGCTGCCAGAAATTCCTTAACAGCAGTTTTCTGCGAGGTGGTAGTATCACTCACGTCTACTTTTCACCGCTAACCGGGTTGACAATTTTCAAACTTAAATAATAAAAAGTCGGTTCACGGACGATAATTTTACGTGATAATGTCATAAGAAAACATTGATGAATAATAACAAATTTTAACAAAAAAAAACCGACTACAATCTGGATCAAATTTAAATGGGACCACACGGGAAGCACCAGCTTTCAAATAAAAAAAATCATCAAAATCGGTTCACTCAGTCGAAAGTTATGAGGTAACAAACATAAAAAAAAATGCAGTCGAATTGAGAACCTCCTCCTTTTTTTGAAGTCGGTTAAAAATATGCGTCACAAGCCGAACGCTTAGGCAGTTCGTGCCTCTCTATCGCTTGTTCCGCGCTCTCGCTTGCACGCTCGGCTCAGGCGGAACGTGATAATGAGTCATGCTTTTTCATGCGTACAGCCGGCGTTCATCGATTTATATATAATAGTCCAGTCATTTAAGCTTAAATTAGGTAAGAATCTCGGAATTCGAGATACTCAGCTGTAAGTCTGTAAATACTTGTATATTGACACCCTAAAAGTTGTCTCAAAACCTACATATGGTAGGGTGTACGCAACTATTAAATTTCAAGGTCACAGGTCACTAAAATCGTTTTTTTTCCGCTTTTTTTGTAAATATCTCATTTCCTATGGGTTTTTTTGCTATTTGTATTTCTTATCAATATCGTAGAATACAAAATTTTCTACAAATTTTGTTTAAAAAAAATGTTCATACGGTGAACCGTTTTCGAGATAGAGGGCGGAGAGCGCGCGGTCACAGCATCACTTCAGGTCAACTGGTGCCTCCGGTTGAAAACGCGCCATATATAGTTGATGAACTATCGATAAATCAATGATTATAAACATTTGTCAATAGTATTAGCTAGTAATATATGATAAGATAAAAATTAAGCTAGTCTGTACTACGTTAACCAAACTGAAAATCAAACCTATTTATCTATGTTATATTCATTCAGCGGGGTGTCACTGGATAGATCTTTTAAAAATATAAGTGTTTGTTAAGACTATATTTTAGTGAAGGTTTACCATTGTATCCATAACACTCATCACAAATAGGAAGCGACTAGGTATAGTCCATTCGCTTAGATACGGTAACTTTGATCGCGCCGCCGTCACACGTGCGGCTTATTTTAACACGTATTGCACAAGTAAGTATGATTTGTCAGTTTACGCTTAATATTATGTATTTGTATTTCACAACAACAATCACAATAATTGTGTGCGGGTTTACAGATACTATCTAAACGTATGGACTATAACCATTTAAGCCCCTACATCATCTATGCAGTTTAGCAAAGTAATGAATAAAAAGTTGTTTTCTTTTTTATCTACTTTAAAAATGTCACCAACAATAATATCTAGACCTCCAAAGAGTGCAATGTACACAGTGTTGGTGGAAAACGAGCCGTTATGCCCTCCGCCCCCTCAGACTAAATGAAGCCGTCTGCTACTCCGAACTGTTTTCGTTTATTTTTAGATTTTTATACCGCCATAATGTTTAGGCAGGGAGCTGGCGGACTGTAGTTGATAGATGATTTTTAACTATATATATTATATATATCGAAGAGTAATATAGGTAAAGGGCTGGTAATAATTTTTTTTAGAAAGAAAAGCTGTGACGTCAGCCTCGCCGACGTCACTTGCTTATTTCGATAGTATCAATAGTAGTACTCATGATTTTAAGCACTCAATCAATTCATTATTAAATGTTGGTAGGTAAGGTTTAACAAAAACAACAGTAAATGTGAAATCAATAATCATTTATTGAATTAATGAAGCTACAGTTTAAATCATAGATCGACACAAACAGACTCCACAGGTATACTGTATTGTCAAGGTTATATGTTGATCCATAATTTCCAGTTTCCAAAATGCGCAGAGCCTATGAGAAGAATACTGGAAAAGAAACTCATAGCCACTCTTTTAAAAATCACATCTTAAATTATTAGTTACAAATGTTTAATAGTACATTAGAACAATTAAGATGCCTAGGTACTTAGCTCATTTTACAGTTCGTGCTTCCTGGTACACTGCTCGTACTAAAGTGATCTTATAATTCTATCTTTCCTCCATACGAAACCAACCGACATACATTAAATATTAATGGCGCCGAATGCCGGAAGTCGCTAACCTGTTAGGCTCGTCATTCACAATTATTATTTGAAATCGATTATTAAAACATTACTTTACTTACAGACAATCGTTATTAATCTCCTATTTTATTATAATTATTGTTAGATAGTAACAAGCTTACATTTTAAATTAAGAGTAACAGTATTCCGTTTAGAAATGTTATAATCAAATAAATTAATCAAATAACCCTTTTTACAGGACAACAGAAATAATTGTAGTTACTAAATATTAAGATATTAATTGTTAAAACATAACATTACGTTTCTGACTTTATAATTGATAGTTAAGTTTTAATGAGACGCTCAAAAATCTTAAGTAGATGTTTTCCCGCCGACATATATATTACTCGTTGACTCACGCAACTTCGTCATCATCTCTTTTCAATCAATCTCTTTTCAATCGGCTCGTTTTGGTCTAAGCGTAATGTTAACTATACTATCTTAGGCACGCCAGCGAAAAAAAAACCTGTGAATTCAGTTAGATAGTTGCGGAGTTCATAGTGAACAGTACCGATGACACGAGAATTATACAAAAAGATGGATGTTCAAATAAACGGAACACTTTATTTAAACACTTCGTTTAGCTGTTTTTTTATATTTATAAATATCTAACAAACATTTTGTATGTATTTAACAAAAAACTACACGGTTGGCCTAGTGGTTTAGGCGGTCGCCACGCTGCTCTCTACTGCGCCAAGTGTTGTGGGTTCAAATCCCATATGGGATAACGCTTTGTGTGATCCACAAATTGTTGTTCTGAGTCTGGGTGTTCTTTGTGTTCGTTTCATGTATGTTTGTAAAGTCCCCCGCGACACAGGATGAATATTCCTAATGCGGGAGTTGTCTTTTTTAAACAAACAAATAACTTTACATAACGGAGTTTAAAAGTTGCGGTTTCAATCCCCGTGTCTCGAACCATACATATTTTGACTACTCGATTGGTCTAGTGGCTTAAAGCGATCGCCCAGCCAATTTCTACCGCGCCAAGTGTTGTGGCTTCAAATCCCACACGGGACTACACTTTGTGTGATCCACGAATTGTTGTTCTGAGTCTGGGTGTTCTTTGTGCCCTTGTCATGTATGCTTGTAAAGTCCCCCGCGACACAGGATGTATATTCCTAATGGAAACCATGCAATAAATGGAAAAAATTAAATAATACGAATTCCCGCCACTATCTCCTTACCTACATTATATTGTCCTGCTACGGAATGCAAGTTGAACTCTGCGGACATTTTTTATACATCGCCGGCCTCTTTGTGCGCTGTCGTAATGATGGTCTGATGTCTGCAAAAAGTACAACTAACATTTTTGGCTCTTTTTCTATATTTTCTCATACCTTTATTGAAATACGGGTTATGACTAATTTCTCGTTTCGACAATATCACGGTTTTTAAGTCGCTTTTATTGACTTCACCTGTGTGTTTGCTTGTTTGTAACGACTTTTGGAAGCGTATTTTTAGAGGTTTTAAAACAATACCTATTATTTTATTGTTTATTTTTGCACAATAGGTATAGTTACAGACAACAGATCATGCCTCACACAATAATAAGTAATAATATACAATTATATTGATATAATTTAACAGACATATTGTGCTTGCTACAAATTGCGTGGTATGTTATCCCGGTCCTACGTGCTAAAGATTTTTTCCTCTGCTAGCCCTGTTAGTTTCCACAATCGAATTTTTTTTTAAGGTGAAAGATAGGCCCTCATCAAAATGAAGCCACTCACGAAAAATTAGCTTGATAGTAATAACTTGTAAAGTTTGTTCTGGGGATCCCGGACTATATTATTTTAACTGATGTAAATAGTTTAAATATACACACACAAAACAAGCACACACAAGACAAGGTCAACCGAACTATAAGAATTGTTAGGACTACAGAAATCGTTATACTTAATTTGTATCTCAACAATATAACAAAGAAAAACCGATTTCAAGAATCAGACCAAATTGAAATAGGATCACGGGAAGCAATAGCTTTCAAATAATAAAAATATCATCAAAATCGGTTCACCCAGTCGAAAGTTCTGAGGTAACAAACATAAAAAAATACAATCGAATTGAGAACCTCCTCACTTTTTGAAGTCGGTTAAAGAAAGGATCTACGCGAGACACTTGAAACTTAACTAGGGAGGTAGCGTGGGTAACCTATAATATCCGGCTTATCAGTTAGTCGAAGTGCATTTTTATAAGTTCAGTAACACTTAAACTGGCAAAGCTCGAAGTCACATCCAAATAACAACCAATTCACTTCACAACCATCAATAAAGCCCCCCTCAAGGAGACAGTCCCCATGCAATTCCTTTATAAGACTTTAATTACATGCTATTTATGAATGGAGTATCTATCACCTCAGCTAACAATTATGTCAGTCGTAAAGCTCGTGTAAGGCTGTGGTCCCATTGAAGATGAGCTAAGATGTGTAGCTGTAGATGTGTTTTAATTTTAATGTCACCAAAGGGATTGCTTGAATTTCAAAGTTTTATAAACGCTTTTGAAATCTCTCATTTCAAAGTTAGGAGGAGGAATTAGAATTCTCATATTCTTACTCATGCTTAGCTAAGCATAGATTTTTTAATGATATATGGGACCAATGAGGAGACACATTATGTGATGGAAAGTGACTCACCTCGTATAAGTCAATAAATGTATTGTAGGCTTTTGAATAGCTACAGCGAGTCGGCTATATAAAAAGAAAAAAGCAAGAAACGATTTATTGTAGTACACAATTGCACATATGCTCATGTATATATGTTACATATATATGTAACAGCGTTTATACGCTAAAAAGGAAAAGTCTTAAGCGCCAGTTAGGGCGATATTTCAAATCATGTTAATCACGCATATCATCTTTGCCGTACATCTCACTGGTACAGCTACGCAGCTTATCTCTTGTGACTTTACACCGCTTTGCTACCTACCTCGCTCATCTTTCAATAAGACCACAGCCTAACGTTAGAAGAATCAATTTATACTCATTATTTGACTGCGAGAAAATTACATTCAAATACAGTGAAATACTCTCTCACCTGAACCTGCAACTGGTTTATGTAGCTAGCTAACGCCCGCTGCTTCGGTCGTTTCAATACTTAGAATTTCATGATTCTTACTTTTGCAAACAAACAAACATACAGTTGAAGATAATAAAACTATGTTAAATTGATGAACTTCATTAGAACTTTCATGGTTTACCCAACTCGTCTTAAAATCCCATCTTAGTGGGTGCTCACAACATAAAAACATCAACTAACAAGGTTGCATGGTTTAAGCTCTTGAGTTGATGAAATTTCCAGTCAGTCAGGGCATTTAACATCATACAATTAATTAGTCATTTAGACTGTTAGTCGAAATACGGCATAGCCAAATCAGGCAAACGAATGACTCTCGAAGGAGTGTTGTTTTGTTTTGAGGGCTTGATATTCTACGGCCATGTGGGAGGTCCCGCTTGCCACTTTTCGGCACAATGTATTTCTTCGTAGTTTCTGTTCCGAGTTTAGTTTACTCTCTGAAGCAATAGTACATACCTCATTAAGGGTTTTCTCGGTAAGAGTCATCCAGCTATGAATCTCAAGGGTTGAGATAGCTTCCATTCGGTCGTCTACTTGGCTTTGGACATAACGGTGTGGTGTATCTGAAGACATCAGGGCAGGTGAGGCCGTCGGTGCGGATGAAGGCATCGGTGGTGGTATGCGGCCCATTCTATTACTCCTACCAAATGGACTGCCGTCCATTATTTGTTATAGTATTTTACTCAAATTAAAGAACATTATCTTGAAACGATTTACACAAAATTGTGTACTAAGCATTTGACACACTTTCCGTTACTACCGGTTATTGGCGAAAAACGAGGTCACGACTCAGCTAATTACTATTGTTATTTTAATATTTATTAATTTAAACACATGTCTGATCACACTGAAGAGCTAACGTAGCAAAATGATCTGAGTTTTACACTTAGGCACAGAGAACTACAATATATCAAAAGAGTGCAGACATTATACTTTTATACACTACAACCATTGTTTGTGTGATTCCTTTAATTAAACCACTGTTGGTGTGGAAGGAGTATAAATGAGTGGACTGAAGTATAATTGTATATATGTATATTGTATATTGTTAACTATATATGCGCACGTTATAAGTAAGCCAAGCCGTCTGTCGCTGTCGCGGGTCGATGCCCCGCGCCTGTCTTCCCCGTCCGCCGCGCCGCACCGCAGGCCCCGTGGTTGCCCGCGCGTCACTCGCGCGCATGTTTATATGTGTGCGCTAAGCGCGCGAACATGCTCCCCCCGTTGAAGAGCTGTCTTCAATAGGAAGAGGGCATATATTGTTGAAGGCCCTCCTGATAACGCCCTTCCTGGTCTTCAAGTCGGCGACCCTCGCGACGCCGTCGCTGCCGGGATGTAACTGGATCACTCTGCCCAACAGCCAGCAAAGAGGTGGTGCAGATTTGTCTTTAACAAGCACCAAAGAGCCCTCTGCGATCCTCCCGCTAGACGAGTGCCACTTCGTCAACTTCTGCAATTGAGAGATATACTCCGTGTGAAAACGCGACCAAAAATGCTCCTTGATAGAGGCGACTCTCTGGTATCGCTGCAGGCTCGTCGTGTGTTCATCTTGAACCCTCGGTTGGGGTACAGATGTGAGAGATCGCCCAATAAGGAAATGAGCAGGAGTGAGGACGGAAAAGTCAGGGGGATCAGAAGAGAGAGGAGTAAGGGGACGTGAATTCAGAATTGCCTCTATCTGAGCTAGGCATGTTGCTAACTCTTCATAAGTGAAGTGCCTTTGCTGTAAAATTCGTTTTAGATGGTACTTCGTTGATTTGACCGCCGCTTCCGCAATGCCATTAAAATGGGGAGAATAAGGAGGCACAAAAGAAAAGTCGATACCTTCCTTGGCGAGATCCGATGGAATGTCAGGTTCCTGTAAAAAGGCAGAAAGCTCATTAGCAGCACCAACAAAATTTGTTCCATTATCGGAGAGTATGCTTTGAGGTTTACCACGGCGTGCAATAAAGCGGTTTAAAGCAGCCAAGCCTGTTAAGTGAGCTCAGTGACGAGCTCCAAGTGCATAGCTTTCGTAGCAAGGCAGACAAAAATGCAAAGATACGACTTTATTAGCTTGCTACCTCGACCTTTACGATCTGCTATAAGTACTGGTCCCCCGTAATCCACAGAACAATTACTAAAGGGATATTCGAGTTTGCTTCTATTAACAGGAAGCTGACCCATGACAGGTTGCACATTTTGTGCTTTAAATCGAAAACATTTTAAGCATTTATGTACTATTGACTTTGCCAAGTTTCTGCCTCCTAAAGGCCAATAATTTTGATGGATGTTTGACAAAAGTAATTGAGGACCTGCGTGCAAAAGGCTAATATGTTGCGTTTCAAAAAGTAATTTTGTAAGCCTAAGTTTGCCATATAACAATATTGGGTGCTTGACATTGTAATCATACGGCGAATTGTCAAGCCTTCCGCCCACACGAATGATGTTGCTCGCGTCGATAAAAGGTGATAAAGAAGTTAGTCTATTTTTTCGCGGCAAAGGTTTTCCGGTTTTTAATGAAATATATTCATAGGAAAACATTTGTTGTTGTCCTGCATGTACAATAATAGTTAATGCATTATTAAGCTCATCGCATGTGAGTGGGCCTTTTCTTTTAATATTTTTTACATTTTACATTGTTTATGAATCTTAGTATATAGGCAACTATTCTTTGTAAATAATTTAAGTTTGAAAATTTAGTTATTAATTTTTGAACCAATATATTGTTATGTATCGTATGTGTATTATTATATGAAATATTAGATGTATTGTGTGAAAAATGAACTAAAACGTCTGGTAAATCTTGTTTCTCGGAATACGTAGGCAATGTAGGCCAGCGACTCTCATGATTTAAAAGAAATGGGGGTCCCGTCCACCACAACGACGACTCTACGATGAGGTCGGCCTTCAGCCCGCGCGAAACAAGGTCACCAGGATTGCTCTTCGACGGCACGTAACGCCACTCACAACCAACTGTACTTTCTTGAATTTCGTAAATACGATTTTTTACGAAAGGCTTTAGTTGATTGACAGGCGTTGACAACCATCCCAAAACTATAGATGAATCGCACCAAGACACACACCTTTGAAAGTTAAAAGTGAGTGATGCTTTAACTTTAGTATAAAGTCTTGCTCCCAACAGAGCTCCACACAGCTCTAATCGTGGAATAGTTGTAGGTTTGATAGGAGCTACACGATTTTTTGATATAAGTAATGAAGTTTTAATGTTACCAGATTGACTGATCGACCATATATATAAGCAAGCGCCATAAGCCCGTTCGGAGGCGTCTGTAAAAACGTGAATTTCTCGCGTAACCACATCGTCACACAAAACCCAGCGTGGAATCTTTAAATTATTAAGTGACGTTAGTGTGCTAGCAAATGAAACCCAGAGTTGTGCGATTTCATTGGTTACGTCATCGTCCCAGTCTGATTTATTAATCCAAAGCTTCTGCATTATAATTTTCGCTTCTAGAACACAGGGACCTACTAAGCCTAACGGGTCAAAATTTTGGCTGATCACGGATAAAATATGACTCCTTGTGATTATTTTATTTACATCTATATTTCAGCGAATGTGTGGGTGAAATGGAATCAAGCTCCCAAACTGTGGATGAGTCTATGTCTTGTTGTAAAAAATGACAAATTATATTATTTTTAGATTTGTGTGTATGTGACTTATATTTGTGTGAGTGGCTAGGGACAACACCCGATACGAGCCAACCGAACTTGCTTTCACACAGTTTAGGTTGTTTTTTACCTAAATCTATGTAATTATGCATAATGATATCCCAAAATATTTGAGCACCCACCAGTATGTCTATGGCTGACGGTGTGTTAAACGACGGATCAGCTAGATGTAAGCCAGTGGGTATTGCAATGTCTCTTATATCAATGAATGACGACGGTAACATTTGTGTAATTTGCGGCAAAATAAGACAGTCAAGATCGATCGTATAGCCACTGTAATAAGACTCAATATTGAGATTGCAAGACTGTGTACTATAACTGGTTTGATTGTCAACACCCGTGACTGTGGAATACGTACCGCGTTGAGTTAATCCTAATTTATTGCAAAAACTAGAACTAACGAAGTTAGCCGTGCTGCCGTTATCTAGAATAACGCGCGCGTCGTGCTTCTTGCCGTTTTTTCCAATCACCTTCACCAAAGCTGTGGAAAGTAAAACATTTACATCAGTAGTAAGCTGAATGGAGGAGGCGTTAGCTGTAAGTGTTACGTTCTCCGTGTGATTGGGCATTGGATCCGAAAAAGGTTGGTCAGGTTTGTCAGTGTGCAAAAGTGTGTTATGCCTACTAGCACAATATTTGCAATTAGACAGCCTGCACTTCTTTTCATAGTGACCCGCACGTAAACAGTTTGTGCAAACTTTTAAATCCTTAGCTTTCTTTATTCGTAAATCGACTGATAAGTTTTTAAATGAATCACAGTTAAATAAATAATGATTTTTTGTACATAATGGACATTTTAACATTTTATTATTTTCTGACGTTGCTAAGAAGGTTTTAGATTTATAATTTTGTGATTGTTTATTTTGTATATTAAAATTATTATAGTTGTAACTAGTTTTATTTGATTTTTGATTTAAATTATTTTCTAAGGTTTCTAATAAGTCTGCTTTTTCGCCTAAAAATGAACAAAATTGCGATAATGTAGGTGATTTTGTCAATGTGTTACGACATTCCTCCCATTTTCTACCTGTAGCAATATCTAGTTTATTAGACATCATATAGATAATGAGAGTGTCCCAATGATCAGTCGGTTCATTGAGAGCCTTAAGTGCCCTAATGTTTTTGTTGATGACGTCGATGAGGTGACGCAATGAAGTATGCGACTCCTTCGGAATAGGCTCAACATTGAATAAGGCTTGAACGTGATTGTTAATAAGAAGTCTGCTGTTATTGTAACGCTCACAAAGCAAGTCCCATGCTATGGGATAATTATCTGATTTGAAGTCCATATTTTTGATAACTTCTAGTGCCCTTCCTTTAAGACACGCTCTTAAATAATGAAATTTGTTAATGTTATCAATAGTATTATTACTGTGAATCAAGGAGATAAAACTATCATGAAATTCTACCCAGCACTCATAGCCGCCATGAAAAACAGGCAGATCAATTTTTGGCAAGCGAACAAAGTTACTCTTACATGGAGCTGCTGAGTCCTCGGAGCCCGTCGCGAAGTCACCGCTCTCTAAGCGCTTTTGTTCATGGCGCCTGAGCAAGCACCGAGCCACGGCAAGGAGTCGGTGGTATTGTTCTTCCAAAGTCGCGCGAGCGGCGAAAGCCTCGTCAGCATCTTCCGATAACAGCTCAATCTCGGTCTGCAATTCGTCGAATTGTTCGTATAAGCATTCAAATTTGGCAAAACGACCTTGAAGTTCGGTAGCTTGTAAGTCTGATAGGCTAGTACAGCTTTGAAGAATTTCCAAAAAAATTGAAAAATTAGTAAGCTTAGCTTTTATTGAGCTTCTTTTTTTAATTAAGCGTTCCATGGCTTTAATGGTGATGGATTTATAAAGAAAAAGAAAAGAATATTATGATATATTGCTTAGCTTTTATATATTTTATTAAAGTAGGTAGGTATGTATTTACTAAAGTGAGCAAAAGCTTTCTTATTTAATAGAAAAGTGATATAATTATGCAAATTATGATTAATGTATAACGGCGCAAGAAGAAATATTGTAAATAAAGCTTTATAATATGAGCGACAAAGCTAAATTGAAAGAATTGTTCGAACGGTAACGGTAAACACCTGTGCGAGTTCAGTGACACTGCAAGGTCGGCCTATGACCTTGGTTACGATATGCACAACGCCGGCGCTCACTAATGGAATAGCAAATGCAATAATTCAAATAAAGGCAAGCCCGGGCAATAGGATGCATAGAAAACGGAAAGAAAGGAAATTGGAACGAACTCACTCTGTTACCCTGTCGAGGTTCTTCTTTCTTGAGGCTGAAGGACCATTTGTTTGTGTGATTCCTTTAATTAAACCACTGTTGGTGTGGAAGGAGTATAAATGAGTGGACTGAAGTATTCTTGTATATCTGTATATTGTATATTGTTAACTTATATGCGCACGTTATATGTATATGAGCACGCCAAGCCGTCTCTCGCTGTCGCGGGTCGATGCCCCGCGCCTGTCTTCCCCGTCCGCCGCGCCGCACCGCAGGCCCCGTGGTTGCCCGCGCGTCACTCGCGCGCATGTTTATATGTGTGCGCTAAGCGCGCGAACAACCATAATTCATTTATTTTAGCATTGTGCACTCCTTCTTCATATATAAACTTTCACTGTGCCTTCCATACTCCTTCGTTCGCATAATCGTTTGACTGCCTCGTTGGTGTAGTGGTAGCGTATGCGACTGCTGTTCTTGAGTGTCTAAATACTAAAATATTATATATAATATGTATGTATTAACAAAAAAAAAATATATATATTAATATCAGTTGTCTAGTACCCATAACACAAGCTCTGCTTAGCTTGGGACTAGATGGCGTTGTGTGTTAGATGTCCGATTTTTTTTTTTTTTTTTTTTTAATTTTAGTAACAAGGGATACAAATTTTTTGCTACAGGTATATAAAAGGTTATAGTAAGTCATTCTCAAAAGATAGACGTATGCTGTAGCAGATTTTTTGTCAATTCCGCTATAATTTTATCTGTCATCTTTTTTTTTTGGACTTTTGTGGTTTGCCTTAGACGGCCTCTACAATTTTACGCGGGTTTTTTGGTGAGCGCTGTAGGCTCTCAGTCGGTTTTTTTTTTTATGAGCAGATGAGTTCGGCCTTTCGTGACTGGACTAGTTTAGCCCTGAGGAGAAAGGACGAAACAAACTCTATCATCAGTCCCCTATAAATGTTCTATGCAACACTAAAAGCATTTTTCTATTTGAACCAGTAGTTCCTGAGATTAACGCGTGCATCCAAGCAAAAAAACTCTTTCAGCCTATATATAATACTAGCTACTCCCGCAACCTCGTTTGCGTCTCCTATTGCCCGTAGCGTAACAATTTTCCCCCGTTTTTGAAGCATTCTTCATTGGTGCTCCGCTCCTGTTGGTCTTAGCGTGATGATATATAGCCTATAGCCTTTCTCGATAAATGGGCTATCTAGCACTGAAATAATTTTTCAAATCGGACCAGTAGTTCCTGAGATTAACGCGTGCATCCAAGCAAACAAACTCTTTAGCCTTTATATAATACTAGCTGTTGCCCGCGGCTCCACCCGCGTGTGTGTCGGTTATCGCGGTAAATAGTAGCCTATGTGTTATTCTGATGTATAAGCTACATTACTGTAGACTTTCATCCAAATCCGTTCAGTAGTTTTTGAGTGAAGAAGTAACAAACATACACACAAACTATCGCATTTATATATTAGTGTGATGTGATTAGTAAGTATTGATATATCCCTCTAATTGTTATTCAAATAAGTGATTTTAGGTCTTAGATCATCACACTGGTCCTCAAATTATGCCTAGATTTAAAAGTCTAGAATTTTTTCTCATCAGACATAACAACAAGAATTTTTTTAATCTTCCGCCGCCTGAGGGAGTCCATTGTTGCGGACAGACAGACGGACTATTGCTTTGTTGTATTATGTATATAACTACAAAAACGTGTTGTAGTTATGAGTAAGCATTGTGAGTAGTAGTATTACCTGAACACGGCGAACCCAAAAGGATAGTATTAGATTTGGCAGTCTATGTATGTTTATACACACATCAAAAGTGTCCAGGGATCAAGCATTTTTATGCGGATTTCTTGAGATTGAGATGTGGCTTTGGCCCTGGCCTGCTCAGTCGCCAGACTTGAACCCGATTGAGCATGCATGGGATATGCTACAGAGAAGAGCTCTGCCGAATATGGAGGGTATCCAGTCGCAAGAAGACCTTTTTTTGTTGTTGCAACGAACATGGGCGGCCATTCCAAAGCGTGATTTGGATGAACTCATTTTGAGTATGCCAAACCGATTCTTGTGTTGTTAGTGTTCGCGGTAGAAACACGGATTATTAATTGTTTAAGTTACCTAATAAAATTTTAAAGAAAACTGTTATTTCAGTATTTTTTTCGAACTTTAATGTTAGTGGTTCAAATGTCAAAAATCCTTTTATTAGGAAAATGGCAAATTTCTTTATTAATGCAAAGGTGAAGTTTGGTTTATCGTTACTGTGACAAACGAAAACACTTTATTTGATGAATCCTTAAAGAAAATTTTAATTAATATCAATCAGGAGAAAAGTTATTGCAAAAATATATGTTGATCCCTAGACACATATGTTGATCCCTAGACACTTTTGATGTGTGTATGTTTCACTGTAGCGCCTAAATCACTGAACCCATTATAATAGACATAACTTTATTTTTAAACTAGCAACCTGCCCCGGCTTCGCACGCACTCTTTACGAAAAATATAATATAGCCTATATTACCCCGAGAAGATTTCGGGTTAATTTTTTTTCCGACGTCTTCAACAAATATCATTATATTTTAGTTAATATACTCAAAAAATTAACAAATTCCATACGAAAAACTTCCCCAAGAATCACTCTATCTTTTCGTAAAAACCGTATCAAAATCCGTGCAGTAGCTTTTGAGTTTATCGCGAACAGACAGACAGACAGACGCGGCGGAGGACTTTGCTTTATAGTAAGTAGTGATAGTGATGAACCTAATACAATACTGGACAATAATAATGAATGAGGTGTCAATAAATTTTTGATTATGGAGTAATGGCCCGGGCGATATAGGTATATAAATTTTATCAAAAAATATATTTTTTTTTTATGGAATTGGCGGGCAAACGAGCAGACGTATCGCCTGATGGTAAGCGATTACCGCCGCCCATGGACACCTGCAACACCAGAGGCGTCACAAGTGCGTTGCCGGTCTTTGGGGGATGGGGGGGAGAGATAGGGGGGGGGGATGGGGGAGGGAGATAGGAGGAGGGGGTGGAGGAGGGAGATAGGGGGAGGGGTATGGGCCTCCGGTATCCTCACTCACTCAGTGAAACACAGCGCAAGCACTATTTCACACCGGTTTTCGGTGAGGCCGTGGTATCACTCCGGTCGAGCCGGCCCATTCATGCCGAAGCGTGGCTCTCCCACGGGTAAAACGGGTACGTGATCGGGTTATAATTTTTTAAAGTGTTTTTTATTTTTAGTTGTAAAACCTGCCCATTTATCATGAAAACTTGCAGTAAACTGTACTTTAATTTTTTTATTTTACACCCATTAGGGTTGTAATTCTTATAAAATTTGAATGAGACCAAACGGGTACTTGATTGCCATTGCCATGTTTAATCTGAGTATTCTGTGAACTACAAATTACTTCACATCTCCACATGTTGATTGCCCTTCTGTGAATCATCTTCTTATTCTTCATTATTCCCAAGATTATTTTGGGGTCCGCTACTAGTTCAACCGGTTTTACCTGAATATCAGTTTTACCACTGAGCGACTGGCCTCAGACCTCCGCAACCCTAAGGGTGAACAGAATTCGAATATTGAACTAGTTGTCAGTATATTTGAAGGCACTGATTTCCCAATAACGATTGCCATTGATGTTCATGACAACCGGGACCCACGGCTTAACGTGCTCTCCGAGGCACGGGCGGGAAACACCGCCAACTGCCATGAAGAATTTCTAGTAAGAAAAATCACAATCTATTTCACCCGGGAATCGAACTCGGGATCTCTTGATCTGCAGTCACTTACACTGATTAGTAGACCATCGGGGCAGACAAGAATGTCCGTCTGATATGGGTCTATACTTTTAACCGACTTCCGAAAGGAGGAGGTTCAGAATTTGCATGGTATTTTTTTTAATGTATGTACAGTACACTGATTACTCCGTCAATTGTGGACCGATTTTAAAAGTTCTTTTTGTAATTTTTTCGTTCAATATTCAACTCTTTTGCCTTGATATAAACTCGTTCTACCAAACAAACTTTTTAGCTTTGTAATATTAAGTATAGAGTAAAAACCCATATAATCAATAAAATTATAAAACGCGTAACATGTCGATACGAGAATTATATTTACGAGTGGGTGCGATCGCGCGCTGACCCAAAACTTGGCAAGTTAAAACTTATTCTAACATGTTCTGTTATTAACTTAATAAGTGAGCGTGTGGATTATGTTAAGGGGTTGCTCTACACAACATTTGATTAAAAATAATTACACACATCAGAGAGAGGGATATTGATAAAGATACTTATAGATATCATTATCATCAGACTAGTAGTCCACTACTAGACATAGGTCTCTCCACTTGCGCGCTACTTGGTTTGATCCTCGGCTTCTCTATGCGTAAGCAACAAAATATGTACATACATATTACAGGCAAATAATACTGAGATATGTAATAAATAAATGTAATAATTACAAAATTATTTACCCTGGGAATCCAATCCAGGATCTCTGGGTTAGCAGTGTGGGTAGCTAACCACTGAACTAGCAGACTAAAGGCTGTTGATATAGAACCAATAATTGTGTTAATCATGAATATTTTGTTCGTGAGATGCCGGATTAAGAATACAGAGTGTCACCACCACTATTCACCTCGTGGGTCTCGTAAGAGACGACTAAGGTAGCAAACTACCAGGACAACAGCACTGCAAAGAGAAGGAACACTTGACACAAACTCTATACAAATTGGTCCAGCCAATAGCATTGTTACCCAAAACCTTCGTTTTAAGGAGAGGCATCCAACAACAGTGAATTTACTCTGCCTGATGGAAAGTATGAGCATTCTGCTCTTTCCATCAGGCAGAGTGATCCAAGAGTGGTGGTCACCATACTCATTACGAATGTAGACAATGTAACAATGCAGCATGGTGAGCCACACTATTGCGGCCTATTGAGATGCTTCTGCATCGTTTGGCCTCCAATCTTGGAAATCAACCACCAACCAACCAAACCAACCAATGAAACACGACAATACGAATACTGTCACTTTTGGTTGGTCTTCTGCGAGAGGGTAGTACCGCCCGGTCGAGCCGAACCAACTTACAATAAATGTTGATTTATGAATTAACTTACAATAAAGCTTAAAATTTTATGAACTTAAAATCAAGAATTTCTTTACACACTGCGCCTTAACAGAGTTCGTACATTAACCGGCTATTATGAACATGTGACGGGCGTTCGGGTAAATCACTCTCCGTCCCACTCGCAAAGCCAACGAGGGAGGGAGATCGCACGTAACAAAGTAACATATTGAGTGAGTTAATGTTTTGCCGCTTTTCTTGTAATTGTGGATGAGGTTGGGTGCCAGTGAGAGCGATTTTGTTTGAAATATTTGTTTTTATACATCTTAGAGATCTTCAACCCAATCAATAGTACACCTCTTTACATTCAATTTTTTTTACCCGACTTCGGCTAAGCAAAGAGAAAGGGTAATGATTTTGGCAGTCTGTGCATGTTGGTATGTTCTAAACTACTCAATTGACTATGCATTATGTGTTAGTAATAGTAAATAATAATATTATTTCAATAAAAGTACAACATTACATATTGTCAAAGTAAGCACAATGGGCAGAAAGAAATATACACAAAACAATTTCAGGCAAACATACAATTATTCTACAATGGCGAATTGTGGTCGTTGCGTAGTAGATTAGTGATAAATAATGGCCCATGTGACATAGGCTATTTAATTTTTCCAAAAGTTTGTATGTATTAGGGTTTTAGTTTTTAAACTTTTTCTTATACACAATAATGTTGACATTTTATTGGGTATTTATATAGGTATTATATTTACATGCATAGTCTACTATATAAAAATAAGTCGGGTTTTCCTTCCTGACGCTATAACTCCAGAACGCAAGCACCGATTTCCACAATTTTGCATTCGTTGGAAAGGTCTCGGGCTCCGTGAGGTTTATAGCAAAGAAAATTCAGGAAAATTTTCAACAGAAAAGCGGGAAAGTGTTACATAAAACGAAGCCATCTGGTGGCGAAACGGAGTTCGCCGGGTTTGCTAGTTGTGTATATTTGTTAGTATAAGACTATATAGTATAGTATTTGTTTCTGAATAAAAATGCAACAGAAATATTTATTTTTATAATGCATAAATATTACGCTCCCACCATTACACCCGTGCGAAGCTAGTGGGGTACTGGAACCGCTTTTAAATGAAGACGCACCCTAAAATACAGACATTTCTATTCGTTTGCTAACGTGTCCCATATCTTATGGAATTTGCACGGCAAATTTTAATAAATGCACCTTAGGTTATTTTATTTTAGAAAGTTTATAATTATTTTCACGCTACATAATGCGTTGAGATGCCTTGACATTTCTGTACATTTATTAACATTGTATCCAAGAGGATAACATTCCTGTAACGAGATGGAATACTTGATACAAACACTCACTCACTCACTTTAAAATTAGTTCACTAGAGAAACGTAATTGACTCCCTTTTCTTGTTAACGTTGGTAAGATCACAAATAGACTGCCCTTCATTGTTGGAAAAAATAAAATTTCAAGCCCCTGCAAGATATCCCCGAACCCCTATAACGCCCTTGTATCCGCTGGACTGTCCTAGGAGCACATTCCATTATTCGACGACTGCGTAAATTGATTAATGGTTGCAGTAATTCAATAACAAGTCAGAATGAATATCAACCATGATATTCATTCTGACTTGTTTAGCAGGTTCTGAAAAATTGTATATGGTTATAATTCTTAAGTAATTTTTAAGTAAGCTTGTTCGTTTATTTCATTATATAAAATAACAAAATTGTTATAGCTGCACAAAAAAAAAGTTTATTATAGATCTATTGAACATGATAAGATAAAGGTGCATGCGATTCTTATCTGTTAGTGATGATTGTTAGTGATGACACTAGACTAAGATATATTTTTAACCGACTTCCAAAAAGGAGGAGGTTCTATGTTCCACTGTACGTTTTTTTTTTTTATGTATGTTCACCGTTCACAATTGTATTCGAAAGGGTATGCTCGCGAGGTGGTCCCATTGCCACCATATCAGGATCTGATGATGGGATCCCAGTGAAATCGAGAGAATCCATCCACATTTTTATAGGCACCTACTATGTTTTTCGTATATTTTCTGAAGTTACACCGGTATTTGCATCTGGTAGTCATCATTTTATGATGATGAGCTGATGATTTAAATATCATATATGCTTTAAATATCATATGTATATATGTCACCTTTAGTTGTATTCTTTCAAATTATTTAGGTAAGCTGATGATGGAAGGTGGAAGGTACAACTCCTCAACGGTTAGGAGTTGGAGGATAATCTTTCAATTTCATACGTATCTTAAGACCTTCAGTCGTATACTTCCAAGTTATTTAGGTGAGCTGATGATAGAAGGTTAAACTCTTCAACAGTTAGGGATTAGAGGATGATTATAATATTACACGTACGTATAGACCTTAATTTGTATTCTTGATGAAGAAATTTGATGAAATAGTTCAACTTACTACTTACCTACGATTGTTTGCACTAAAAACAGAAAAATAAAAACTTTTTATAAAAAAAAAACCGACTTCCAAAAAACATCCAACGAAAACTCTCTGCTGCTCTCTCTAAAAATAAAACATTAGTAGCAGTACAGCAGCAGAAACCCAAAATTGCAAAATAAAAAATTATTTGATGTTGCATTAATAACTTCTAATAAAGAAAATAAAAATTGTTAAATAGTAATAGCAATAGCAGAAGAAAGAAAAGTTGTGTTCATTTGTATTAAATATATTAAGGAAATAAAAGAAAAATAGAAATAACAAAATATTAATATAGCGTTAAGTAAATGACTAGATATAAGCAGAATAAAATAGCAGGTAATTTACCTGAAAAGTACGTAAGGATGAGATAGATATATTGAGAGTAAAGGAAGCGCAAGCAGCAGCAAAAGAAAAGAAAGAGTATGAAAATATAAGCAGAAACAGGCTCCGATAATGTTGGAAGTGCTAGAAAAAAAAAACAATTGTTTACACTGAGTATATATCAAAATATAGTTTAAAAATTTTTATATATAAAAAAACCACTTCCAAAAAACATCCAACGAAAACTCCATCCAACATTATAATACTACTATTTAAACGAATAAAGAATTAGGATTAGGCAATTTATGAAGAACCAGTTTATTTTACGCTTTTAAGTGTTTTTTTGGCAGAGTTTTCGTCGTTTTGCTGCTGCTTGCGCTTCCTTTACTTAAATTAAATTACCTGCTACTTTATTCTGCTTATATCTAGTCATTTACTTAACGCTATATTAATATTTTGTTATTTCTATTTTTCTTTTATTTCCTTAATATATTTAATACAAATGAACACAACTTTTCTTTCTTCTGCTATTGCTATTACTCAAATAATTTTTTAATTTTGCAATTTTGGGTTTCTGCTGCTGTACTGCTACTAATGTTTTATTTAGTTTTGCAGCGGGGGTAGTCAATCCAACGCAATTTTTTATTTACATTCTATTTACTTATTTGCTACTGAATCTAAACTAATTCTTACAGCTAAAGTACACTAACAAATTAAATGACTAGTACGTTCTTTTACGACAGTATTATGAAGTTTGCTGTTTAAACTTATTTCTAATTACGTTATGATTAACATTAATAATTATCAGATTATTATGAAATCATGGTCTTAGTCTACTTATTTATATTATATGCTAACTTATCTATTTTTGCACAATATTCTAATGTCTTATTTCTAATCCTATTACTAGTTACACACATCAAAAGTGTCTAGGGATCAACATATATTTTTGCAATAACTTTTCTCCTGATTGATATTAATTAAAATTTTCTTTAAGGATTCATCAAATAAAGTGTTTTCATTTGTCACAGTAACGATAAACCAAGTCACCTTTGCATTAATAAAGAAATTTGCCATTTTCCTAATAAAGGGATTTTTGACATTTGAACCACTAACATTAAAGTTCGAAAAAAAGACTGATATAACAGTTTTCTTTAAAATTTTATTAGGTAACTTAAACAATTAATAATCCGTGTTTCTACCGCGAACACTAACAACACAAGAATCGGTTTGGCATACTCAAAATGAGTTCATCCAAATCACGCTGTGGAATGGCCGCCCATGTTCGTTGCAACAACAAAAAAAGGTCTTCTTGCGACTGAATAACCTCCATATTCGGCAGAGCTCTTCTCTGTAGCATATCCCATGCATGCTCAATCGGGTTCAAGTCTGGCGACTGAGCAGGCCAGAGCCAAAGCCACATCTCAATCTCAAGAAATCCGCATAAAAATGCTTGATCCCTAGACACTTTTGATGTGTGTATTTTGCTCAGATTTACTACTGTCACTTAAGTGTTTAATTTTTGTTTACTTTCGCGTCGTTGGTCATTACAGATTTTGTAGGGGATCACATTCCTTAGGGCGCCCTCAGCAATGGTACTGGGTAGTTGCCCTGGCTATTAAATCCCACCTTTTCCTTACCGGGCATAAGCTGCCGAAGACGTTGTGCCCCGTGCTGCTCAGCTTCTCCTTCTGGCAGTTGCAACATGTCGGTTCCGCACCAGTTGCATAGTCCGGGCATTGGTCTCTCACATGTAATCCGCCACAATGACTTTGACTTACTTTGACTGCCTCGTTGGTCTCGAGGTTGGCGTGTGCGACTGCTGATTATGAGGTCTCGGGTTCGATTCCTGGGTCGGACCAAGTGTTTGTATGATCTACAAATATTTGTTTCGAAGTTTGGGTGTTTTTATGTATAATATGTATGTATTTACAAAAAAAAAGTGTATATGTATTTGTATCAGTTGTCTAGTACCCATAACACAAGCTCTGCTTAGCTTGGGATTAGATGGCGGTGTGTGTTAGATGTCCGATATATTAAAAAAAAAAAAAAAAGACTGCATTTTAGTTCTGTAGTTGTGCAGAACTTTCTGCTGTGCCCGTACCCTAGACAGAGGGAGCACTGTACTAAGGGCGATTGGTCAGCCACCCTTATCGGTTGTAAGTCAAGCTGCAGTCTCCCTATGTCCAGGGCACGGGTCCAAACCACCGGGGAGACCCTGAGCACCACGTGGCACTAGAGGGGGTTTCTTGCTGTTTTCCTGTACAGGATGGATAGTCTACACTACTCTGTGTTCAGGTTGCCAAAGATATCTCTGTTTCTGGTCCTTATGGTGTTGATAAGGTTTTCGTCCGTATTGTTTTAAGGACACCGTACATAATTAGTAACGGGTCCTTATTTTTAATCTGCTCTACCGTGATATTATTTTCTTTCTCCAGCAACCTTTCCTTTGCCTTATTTCTTTCTTCTTCTGTTCTGTAACCTATGGTTATTTTTCTGTCTTTGGCTTTTCTTATTTTTTCTACCTTTGTCCACCCTTCGTCTTCGTTTGCAACCTTTCTCAGCCTCTCCATTACTTGCTCTCCGGTATCCATCTCGTCTTTAGACGTCACTACTACGGAGTGTAGTATCGTCCGCTCCGGAAGCTGCGCTTCGGGATGGCCCGTCACCACCCCCGCATAGGTCGTTGTTTGTGTTTTCTTTCTCTCCCTCTCCTTTTCTCTAGCATCTTGTTTTTCTATCTTTCTATAGTTTTAGCGTTCTTTTTTAATATCTTTTCATTTTCTTCTACTTTATTTTCTCTATCGTCTTGCTTTTCTATCCTTTCTTTTATCTGTTCTATCGTTTTAGCGTTCTCTTTTCATATTTTCTCATTCTCTTCCACCTTCTTTTCTCTATCGTCTTGCTTTCTTATTCTTTCCTTTAGCTCTCCTATAGCTTTAGCATTCTCTCTCAGTATCCTCTCATTCTCTTCTACTTTCCTAAGGATTTCATCTGTGGTATTCGCATCCAGAACCCCTGTAGCTCCAATATTCTGTCCGGTGTTTGATCTTCTCCTCTCTCCTTCACATGCCGCAACTATTCTCTCCAAGATATCGACTCTACTTTCAATCTCTTTCTTTATCTCTCTCTTTATATTACGTGAGATGTTTAGCTGTTCTTTTATTACATCTTAGCATCGGGCGGCCGCCGTGCTCGGTTCTGTGCCGGGATAGCTGGAGCTTCCCTATTGATGCCTCCCTTCTGTGCGATGGCCGCTATTTTGGGCTCTCCTCTTTGCATTGTTCCTCGTAAATCCGATTCATCCGCGCTACGTCTTACCGTCTTCGTCGGATGAGTTTCGGTTGGGGGGCTGGTTTTGTCGCCAGAGGATGTCGCAGCTCCCAGTCCCGAAGTCCCTAGGCTTCTTTGCGGGGCTTCTGGTGCCAAGCATGTTGGGGGTGCGCGTCTTATAATTTGGATGCAATACAGTGTAAATTTGTAAAAGTCGTATATAAATGTAAGTGTAAAGTTAGTTCCAATATATAGATAAAGTAGTGTGACACAAAATAGTAGTAATAATCTATTTGTTACGATATTTATCACTAAATTTGATAATGAGTCTCTAACTCCTGTATTATACTAAGTTTTCGCTATACTTAGCGAGTCTATAAAGTCTTAATTTACAGTTACAGAAGGATATGTATATTATAATATAAGTAAATATATTACTATGTAAACAATTGTTGGTGAGCCAATAAAGAAAATAAAATAATAATAAAACAATAGTTATGTATATCAAAACCAAAACCTCCTCTCTAAGAAGATGCCTATGTCAGCAGTGGACTGTTAGAAACTGTTAATGACATTTTAGTATGGGTTGTTTACACCATCACACCAAAGCGTGTCACTACCCCGCCATAGTGTGGGTCACGTCATGCTGAAGCTAATGCCGAAAAAGTTTAAAAGCCCAGATGACGTTTTATTTAAATAAGGTTCAGTCCGGAATCGGGTGGTTATTGGTATTACATGTCAACTATACAAAATAAGTACAAATAGTCCCAAACTAAGCAGAGCATATACTCGTATTATGGGTACTAGACAACTGATATGAATACATAAATAGTTTTTTTATAAATAAAGACATAGAAAACACCCAAACTCCGAAACAATTATTAGCAGATCATACAAACATTTGATCCAACCCAGGAATCGAACCCAAGACCTCAAGCACAGCAGTCGCATACGCTACCACTGTGCCACTGAGGCACCGTATATTATTAGTGCCAGGTTCGTCATTAAGCAGTGTTTATTTGGTGAAATGTAAATAACTCAGTGTTAGTGAGTCCAGTGTAAGTGCAAGAAACGTTTTTATAAACATTTTAATGCTTTATTTTACCTAAATGTTTTCCAAAATAAATTTTCAATGTGAATTAAAATTACTTTTACCAAATAATTACAGCTTCATTAGTTACCCTACAAACGCTGCAGTTACTCAAAGTGTCGCGGCGGCCACCTGGGCACTTTTAAATAACCCCCGACATATTTATTGTTAGGCGTTATTTGAGGGTTAATAACTGAAAGCACCCCTTTTAAAGTGCTAATGGCTGGCGAGCGTTTTAGGGTTAGTAAAGTTGGTTTAAGTAATATTCAAAGGGTTATTTTCTTAGGTGATAACAGTAACTTGAGTTGAGGTATCTTAGAAATGTCTGTCTGATCCCGAATTGAACAGGACCGGTACTATTTTTTTTTATGGCATAAGTGGCAAAGGACAAGATACCGCCGTCAATGGACACCCGCAACACCAGAGGCGTCACAAGTACGTTGCTGACCTTTGGGGAATGGGGAAAGGGATGTGGGGAGGGGTTGGGGTATGGGCCTCCTGTATCCTCACTCACTCGGTGAAACACAGCGCAAGCGCTATTTCACACCGGTTTTCTGTGAGGCCGTGGTATCACTACGGTTGAGCTGGCCCATTCATGCCGAAGAGTGGCTCGCCCATGGATTAGGGCAGTCTGGTTACCATAGTAAGTAGGAATATACATCCTGTGCCGCGAGGGACTGTACAAACATACATCAAACGGACTCAACAAACACCCAGACTCAGAACAACAATTTGTGGTTCACACAAAGTGTTGTTCCATTTTGACTGCACGTTTGGCCTAGTGGTTTAACAGTCACCACGCCGTTTCCTACTTCACCAAGTTTCGTGGGTTCAAATCCCACGTAGGACAACAATTTGTGGATCACCCACAAATTGTTGTTTTGAGTCTGGGTGTTCTTTGTGTCCGTTTCATGTATGTTTGTAAAGTCCCCCGCGACACAGGATTTATTCCTAGTGCAGGAGTTGTCTTTTTAAAAAATAAAAAATTAAGTGCCATACATTTAAAACTCCAGGAATACATTTGTGGAATGCATGGAATGTTTGTAATCAATTTAGTTACTTCTTCCACAGAATATGCTGGACGGTGGGGAGAGAAAGCAGCTCGGTGATTCAGATTTATCCAGTGTCATAGACAAGACGACACTAATTGATCAAAGCAGTGAAAAGTTGAGAGGTGAAAATATAACATCACATTTCACAGAGCATGAGTCGACTGAGTCATCGAAGATCTAGGATACCCTGTAGATTCTTTAGTCCCCGTAGGCCTTGTAGCTCCGTAGCCCCGTAGTCCACGTTGTACTCGTAGACCTTGCACGTAGGTGGCCTCGTTGTACTTATAGTTCTCGTAGTACTTGTAGTCCTTGTAGTAATAATCCTCACAGTTACAAGAGTTCTCATAGTCACCGTAGCCTTCTTAGTCTACGTGTAGACCTCGTAGAGCCAGTAGTCCTCGTAGACCTTATCTTCCTGAAACTCATCGAAGAAGTCTTTAGTGTAAATGTTCCTTTCTCACAACCAAGAGAATAGTGATGATGATGATCACTTTGTGTCCTCTAACTTCGTGTGTGAGGAAGACAATGCTTAACACATGAGTCTCTTCAGCTGCAGGTGTGCATGGACGGTGGTATTCACTTACCAGCATGTGACCCGTTTGTTCGTTAGTCCCTTCTTACATAAATAAATAAATTAAAACTTCGGACATCTAACACACAACGCCATCTAGTCTTAAACTAAGCAGAGCTTGTATTATGGGTACTAAACAACTGATATAAATACATATATACTTTTTTTGTAAATACATACATATTATACATAGAAAACCCCCCAAACTCCGAAACAAATATTTGCAGATCATACAAACATTTGGTCCGACCCGGGAATCGATAACGAGACCTCATGCACAGCCATCGCGTACGCTACCACTGCACCAACGAGGCAGTCAACAAAGAACTAGCAATCCTATTTTATTTTCAGAATTTTACAAGAAGTTGGTACAAACAGACGCTATGATAAAAAGTCTGAAAAATGCAAAATTTTATAGTCAAAATAATGGGTTCAATGAAAACTATGAAAGTAAACCACCAGATCGATTTAAGAGATCACTTAAAGTTTTCCACTATCCCAGAAGACATCAAGCCAGGATGAGAAGGAGAAGAAGAGATAATCTTTATCGAGCAAATGACCTCAATAATGAACCAATCAACAAAAACAAATCACGCTTAAAACGATTCAATAGTGAAACTGGTGATCCTACAGCATTTGTCATTGAAAAGAAGAAGTTAATAGTACAATACAAGCCTTTATACTTAAGAAAATTAGTTCCTAAATGCTCGCACGCACCAAAAGAACATCACACCCATCACGAGCATCAATTAAAACATCCATTTTATCAAAATACTCAACGACTCGATGAACTGCTAGACAGATTTCTCAATAAAAACTTACCAGAAATTGTCTCAGATCCGTTCGGGTTTGATTCTCTATTTCAACGAGAGAAAAGTAAGTGTAAACATTCAAGCCTTACTAAAAATGTAGACGTAGTGAACATAGATTTGAATGGAGAAGAATTACGTGTGAAACAGAACAAAATCCAGAATAAAGCTTTTAAAGGCATAACAGCTAATAATAATATGCTTACAAGCACCTTACGTTATGAACTAAGTACACCTACCATTGTCAGTATCCATAGAGCTAAAATTAAAAATAAACCAGACAAGAAAATAACCAAAGCAAACAAGATTACGAAATCTCCAGAAGATTTGCTGAAAGAAAAAAAGAAATTGTTCACATACAGTACGCCGGATATTTTGAAATTGCTGGATCATGAACTGTCGACGCCCTATGAACGCAAATTTTACCAACATGAAGCAGATATGATAAATAGAGAGGATGATGTTACCCTGGTGACTGCCAGTCCTAGTGATTTCGAGTTATTACTTAGCGTGTCCACTCTAATGTAAGTAGTAATTAAAAAAAATCGGCCATCTAACACACAACGCCATCTAGTCCCAAACTAAGCAGAGCTTGTGTTATTGGTACTAGACAACTGATATAAATACACATAAATATACTTTTTTTGTAAATACATACATAGAAAACAGCCAAACTACGAAACAAATATTTGCAGATCATACAAACATTTGGTCCTTTTTTTTTTAAACGCGGTGATTGCTTTTCTCACCATACTCTACGTGGGGATACGAAGGGCGTGTGTGGAACTCTACCCCCTAAACCCCACGGCGGCCTACCTTGGCAATCGGGAGGAGCTCAAGGAACGCATCCTACCCAGGAATCAAGCCCGAAACCTCGAGCACAGCGCATACGCTACCACTTGCGCCACCTAGACAGTCAACTGTAGCAGTACTTAATATTATAATTCAAAAGTAGCTCTTGTCTGTCGGTGTGTAGCTTGGATGAAATTTACAATGGAGATCCTTTCATTCCTAAGGACGGACATAGGCTACTATTTACGGACGGACGGAGTCGCGGGCTAAAAACTGTGTGGGGGACAGGTGTGTCATGTCCCACCAACACAAAGGGAGGATCCTCCGACCAGGCGAGGTGATCATGCCTGGCGGGCCAACTGCCCAACGGTTGATGTTGGGATGTTGTATATATGATTATCGGCGCGAGAACTTTCACTGCGCGATTCAGGATTGGTAGTTTCTTAGTTTCCTTCGTTACTCCGTAGTTCAGTGTAACTTCGGTAGATGGCGGTAGATTTCATGCTATTTCTGATTTGAAGAGTAATTATATCCTCACACATCTCACACACAGCCATCTATATCAACATTTTTAGAAAAAAGTAAAACGAAAGCTTGAAGTGAGGTTAAATCTCAAGCTACAAGCTACTAATCTTAAGTTTATACGTGGGAGAGCCACGCTTCAGCATGAATGGGCCGGCTCGACCGGAGTGATACCACGGCCTCACAGAAAACCGGTGTGAAATAGTGCTTGCGCTGTGTTTCACCGAGTGAGTGAGGATACCGGAGGCCCATACCCCAACCCCTCCCCATATCTCCCCCCCCCATCCCCCAAAGGCCGGTAACGCACTTGTGACGCCTCTGGTGTTGCGGGTGTCCATGGGCGGCGGTAATTGCTTACCATCAGGCGATACGTCTGCTCGTTTGCCGGTCTATTCCATTAAAAAAAAAAAAAAAAAGCTACGAATCCTGGAGGGAAACCGAAAAGATGGCTACACAATCTTAACTCTTGAATTGCAGGTGTCCAGGGCTAGCAATAAGATGAACATTATAACATTCATAGGGTCTATGTTATTTCAGGACCCCAGAAATATCAGATGGAACGTCTCTATCCAGCTCTGAAATCCCTCTGATAAATAAAGTTCCGAATATACGACGCCTTCTGCAAGAAGATGGAGAAGAAGAAGAAAACCTTGGATATGAGGACTTCAAAGAAGTATTAACTGATAACATGGAGAATCAGGATGAAAATGAGGGAAGGGGGGAGAGGGAGAAACGTGATTACGAGGCCGAAGATGAAGTAACTGAGGTAAGTTATCAAACTATCACCGTCCATTGGTGAACGAATATTTTCCACAATAGGCCGCCATAGTGTGGGTCACCATGCTGCATTGTTGCATTGTCTGCACGAGCAATAAGTATGGTGACACTACCCTTTAATTCTGCTCTTCCTTTGCATCAGGCAAAATAGTCATATTGGCAGGCTCATAATAATATTATTTATTTATATATTGTATAGGTACATAAAAAAGGAGTGCCAACCATTTTGATAAAAACGTATAGACTTGAGTTATTAAATCTGGAAGAGCCATGAAAGTATAAATTCGACATAAGTAATGCTTAAGTTAATCTCATTCAAAGACGTGTTACACAATTCTTCACGACTTCAATCAATTTTGTGAATTCATCCAAAAAGTAAAAAACCAGTTGTAAGCATATACAAATATATTCATTTACCACAAATCTGCTAAAAATATAAATTTAAATACGCACGATGTTTATAATTATAAAATAAATAAATGTTATTTCAATCCAGATCTGTCAGACTTAAACTCTCAGAAATGGTGTTAATGGCTCTTTACATTGAGATCGTGTGTCGTACGGAACCGCGCGGTCTGCGAATATTAATTATAATAATTGGTCTACTTGTTGTTGTGCAGATTCCATTTACGAAATTGGGAATCAGGCTTAATCAACCAATAGATGAGAAAAAACCAATATCCGAAGTAACACTTGCAGGCGACTGGAGTAGTGCTGTGAGTAATATTTATCTGTTAAAATAGACGACTAACTTAATTTCTTAGATTTAAATCTTTTCTAAATGATTGTTTTTTTTTATGGAATAGGCGGGCAAACGGGCTGAGGTATCGCCTGATGGTAAATGATTACCGCCGCCCATGGACACCTGCAACACTAGAGGCGTCACAAGTGCGTTGCCGGCCTTTGGGGGGATGGGGGAAGGGGAGATAGGGGGAGAGGGGTTTGTGTATGGGCCTCCGGTCTCCTCACTAACTCGGTGAAATAAAGCGCAAGCACTATTTTGCCGTCAAAGTGTAACATATATTTTAAAATAAACATTACTAACATTAGTAGTCATACATTCATATCTAAATAAATGTATAAATACTTATATTATATAAATTATACTCTGACATAGAGCAAACGATCGTGTTCATTACATACTTGGTCTTGGGTAAGAATCTAACCAACAAAGTCTGCCTGCGCTGTTAAAATCACATAAATAAATAAATAAATAAATATAAATAAATAAATAAATAATAATTGAGGTGTCAATAGATTTATATTAATAATCCGGGCGGCATAAGCTAAATTCTAAGGTCAAAAATTTTTACGTAGCCAAGTTACTTTTTTTTTAACTTTTTCTTGTTGATAGTAAATATATAATCTGTTTTATGTTTCCAGATGCATGAAACAACAGCCCAAACACTCGCAGAAGATGAATACCAGAAGGAGAATAAGCTAAATCTACCCTCCAATAATGTCAACAACCCGAACTGGAAAGGTCCTATGCCACTGTACCCCGATGAATTGAGTTCCATGCTCAAAGAGAAATCTTTGGATCTAAGTAAGGTTAGATCATCTAAATTGTTATCATGATGAGAAAAATCTTTTTGGTTTCTAAATAAATATAGCGCATAGCGGCAAATCATATCTGAAATACCTTTTATAATAATTCTTTAGTCAAGTTGTTGAAAACCATGATCGGCTGATTAAACTGCTGCCCCAGGCACGGACGGTTCTTAATATAGTAAGAAATGGTCACCTATCAATGGAATGACCTGTTTAAGATTGCTTAACTTTGCCATGTGTCAATCTACTCGGTCGCTCCTTTGCCACTAGCCTCTCTACAAGTAGACATCCTTTAGGTACCATTGAACCGATTTACAATTTTAGTGACCGACCGAAGATTCGGTTTCGGTCTCGGCGGGGCCGAAGGCTCGGCCGTTTTTTGGCCGAAACTAGATTTTTTGGTCGAAACTATATTTTTTGGCCGAAACTGGCCAAAACTAAAACCGAATCTTCGGTCGGTGAACTTCTTGGCTCACTCGTAATTCATAAATAATAGTAAAATTTTGGAATATTGATAGGTACACCCGCCTTATTGATGTTAATGTGGCGGGTGTAATGTGTTTTTTGTACTTGGAGCACCTCCAAATTTCCCACCCACCGAAACTGGTCGAAACCAAAACCGAATTTTTGGTCGGTCACTAATACATATAATTTTATGTTTCTAATTCAGGTTAATATGTTAAGTACAGAGACGCGAAGAATGGAAACAAAACCACCTCTAGAAAGATTGAAAAGAAAACGATCCGAAATAGAATATGTAGAGGATTATTTCGATGATAAATACGATAAGTTGGTGGAAATGGCCCAGGCTTATAGTGATTACGGAGTATTAGAAGACAAAAAGGAAAATATCAGGAATGATAAACATCCAGCGACGAATAATAAGCTATCAGGTGATAGAGTCAAATTGTCTGCTGATGCGGCATTTCGTGGTGGACAAATTGTGGCCATCGATAAAGAGACAGCAGGCGTTTTCTACCCTTTTTGGGTCCACAATAGGGAGAAAACCTCATCAACAGGCCTCTCTAGCGGAATATTATGTAAGTTGTTTGAGTTTTTGTGCAAATTGTGGAAGGGTTAGGAACGGGATTTTTGTGTACCTCACATAATAGGGAGGATTACTCTGGTAGACCAAAAGCCAATGTAAGTATTTCGGATATCTAACCGTTGGTTAGTTTATATATACAATCTAATCAAATCATATTTAGTTCTCTCAAAAAGGTACATAATCTTAATACAATACATAATAGCTGCATAAGTTAAAACCTTTATGAGAGCTGGAGTCTGCACTAGATTTTAGACCTGTATGACCCAGGCTCTCGCCCTCCGAAGGTATACAAACTTACCTAAACTATACATACCATTTGTATAATAAGAGAGAAAAGGTGAAGTAAAAAAGAGGACAAAAATGATGTGTTCTTTGTATAGTGTGCTTGTGTGTGTGAGTGCGTGTGCGTGTATGCGTATGTGCATCTGTGATTGTGTGTTAGTTTTTGTTGTGACATAGTAGATGGCAATTTAGTCAGGCATTTATATGTAATTTTACTGCTACTGTTATTTTACTACGATAATAAGTTTTTCTGTCTGATAATAATCGGCGTAAGAACTTTTATAGCGTCATACAGGAATGTTGGGTATTCTGTAGTTTAGTGCGACTTCGTAAGATGGCACTGAACTATGTTTTTTTTCATTGTTTTGGAAGTCATTAAAAACATTTAAACATCATTTGATTAATTATCCGTACAAGGTTATTTCAGCACGCATAATCCAGCTTTTAATACAAAGTCAAGGGGGCGAAACGTTAAATTTATCAATACTAAGATAATATTGTGTAGTTTAGTCCAAATCGATCTTTCATAGATCAGAGTTTTATTGATGTTTTATGTTTGACTTTTACAATAAACGAAAAAGTCAAACACTAAACTAAAAATAAAATATTTTTTACAGCAGATGACCAGACCTCAACTACAGCAGTGACCGAACCCAGATCAGAAGGATTCAGGGTTGAATTACGACCATCGCACAATAAAAAAGAAAGTTTAGTCTCCAAGCTCTTCCAATCGCACATTAAACTTGATACGCTAGACAAGCGAATTGAAGAAGTAACGAAGACTAAATACACACCAATATCTATTTTTCCAAAAACAGAACTACTGTACAGCCCCAAGTTTAAGATAAACTCTATTGAAGAAGTACTTAATAAGAAAATGCCATCCCGCGATGATCTACAGTGAAATTAGTCTCGAGAAATTTTTGCATATGTAGTGGTGTGTATATTACTTAGATCTTAGAGCGCGTTTCCACTATATCGTTCTGGCCTATACAAAAATGTTTCGATATCCTAACATTACTATTTAATTTTATACTTATCCCTAGCAACACTCTGATTTTTGTTTTTTTTTCCTTTCATCTAGGTTTTTAAAACTCCGGGGCGTCTACGGGGGGGTCAAAATTTTTGTTATTTTTGGCCTAGGAGATTTCCGAGATGTTTCAATATAAAGCAAAAAATCGTCACTTGATAGTGGAAAGTGGAAACACGCACAAAACCAGAATAAACCAGTTTACGCTGTCCGCAGGTGCCACGTGCAGTCCGGCGTCAGTCGCTTGGTACTGTTAGAACATAAAGCACACATTTCATTCAAAAATTATAATTATTACGTTAATTGTTAAATTTTGTATTTGTTGATTGTTGTTATTGTTTGTTATTATTGTTATAATATTTGTTGAAGTGTTTAATTTGTGTGTAAGTGTTGTAACTTTATATTGTTAATTCAAAATGGCTCCAGTGTTAAAACATGGTCGAGGCAAGCCTTTGACTTCTCAAACTAAAGAAGTTTTATACTGTTTGTACAAATATTTCGAAAATGAGTGTAATAACAACCCGAGCAGTATTATGACCCCCACTCAATTAGTTGCTAAATCAACAGGAATTTCAATAGCATCCGTCAGAAAGGTAGTATCAGAAAGCAAATGTCGTCCTTCAGATCAGGAAGTAACATTTAAATCTCCTAAAAAGAAACCGAATCGTAATCCTACAATAGTAATCGATAATTTTGATCAGCAAGTTATCAGAAGAACAATTCATGACTTCCACATCACAAATAAAGAAGTTCCCACTTTGAAAACTTTGCACGCAAAATTGAAAGAAGATATCGATTATAAAGGTTGTGTCAGCACGTTACGAAAACACGTCATGTCATTAGGTTTTAATTGGAAGCAAACAAAGGTAACCGGAAACTTCTTATGGAAAAACACGAAATTAGATACTTGCGAATTAATTATTTGATGAAAATTGCTGAATATCGTGAACAACGCTGACCAATTGTTTACACCGACGAAACATATATACATACATCACATACCCTCTCGAAATCTTGGTCAGATGGAAGCACTTCAGGTTTGAAGCAACATATATCGAAAGGCAACCGCTTAATCATTGTTCATGCTGGTGGTATGGATGGCTTTATACCAAATGCATGCATGTTTAAAGCCAACCAAAAAAGTGGAGATTACCACGACAATATGAACTATGACAACTATTCAAGGTGGATTCAAACTCAATTAATACCCAACTTACAACCAAATAGTGTTGTTGTTGTTGACAACGCACCATATCATAACTCAATACAAAATCCTGCACCGAATAGTAATTCTAGAAAACAGCAAATGATTGACTGGCTGACATTGCGAAACATTGAGCATTCATCCACGTTGTTTAAGCCTCAATTATATGAACTGATTCTGCAAAACAAGGCGAGATTTGTAGAGTACAAGATAGACGAAATATTACGACAGCACGGTCATACTGTGCTGCGTTTACCACCATACCATCCGGAGTTTAATCCTATAGAAAATATAGGGGGATAGTGAAAACATATGTCGCAAAAAAGAATGTCGCAATGAATATGAAGGTTATAATGTCATTAGCTAAAGAAAATATGAACGCCATAACTGTAGAGGAATGGAGAAAAGTTTGTCTGCATGCTATTGATGAGGAAAACAAATATCAGGGTAGAGACGCAGCTTTAGACACAATATCAGAACGAATCATAATTAATTTAAATAATTCATCTGATGAAAGCGAGGATGGGGATGATTGTGATATGCCTGGGGTTGATGAATTATTAGAATAAAATATTTATGGCCGGAGAACACCTAATTCATACACGTCTTCACTGAAGTGAAAACCGGCATTCACTGCTTGTAATGTTTGGAACTGGCTTGTCTGCCTCATACAGTTTCATAGATTACAATGCAGTGGATACACATTTTCACGTCCGTATTAGTACGTAGTGCGTATGCGTAACGTGTACGCATTTGGTGTGCTCCAGCCACAAACGTATATTACCTTTAAAAAAATAAAAACAAAAAAACAATGTTGTTTTTTTTTTATTTGCTGACCATACACTACTACAAACGCAAAAATTTCTCCAAGCTAATTTACCTGTACCTAATACAATTTTCAGTAATATTAAAAAAAGAGCTCTATTATCTACTGTATTCAAAAAAGCTGATTATGATAATCCTCAGAATATGGGAAAGTCATTTCATGACAATATTTTAGATGATAATCATAATTTTAACGATTTTTATAATATAAATGTCATAGAAGATTCTAAGATTGACAACAAAAGAGCAAATGAAATATCTAACGCAAATGCTTTCAGAAAACTGTTCAAAGAGAAAAATCTATTCTTAAAAAACTTGGTATCAAAACACATTCGTAATGGTAACTTTAGTAACTCAAACCAAAGTATGGTTCTTTTGAATCTTGATAAAAGTGATTCTACTCTAAATACAGAGGCAAATATTAACAATTATGTATCAGAACTAACCAAGAATAATATATGGCTTTTTAGCACCCCTTACTTTTACAGTCACGTACAGGAAGAAATGACTGTAGCACCGAGAAATAGTATTGCTGATTCACGTCAGATACTTTTGGGATTCAACAACACCAGTTACTCGGAACATATGTATGAAAGAGAAATAAACTCAAACGATGTAACAGTATCAACAGAAGATACAAAAACTAAACCAGTGACCATCGACTTAAATGACATTCGGAAACAAATGTATATGAATTTAAAACACCCTGTCGTTAAAGAAAACGCTAATACTGATTTTGAAACAGCCTTTACTCTTAATGACAGTGATTTAAGTGATGAACGTTACAAATATGATGGTCTTGATACAAAAACTAAACCAGTGACCATTGACTTAAATGACATTCGGAAACAAATGTATATGAATTTAAAACACCCTGTCGTTAAAGAAAACGCTAATACTGATTTTGAAACAGCCTTTACTCTTAATGACAGTGATTTAAGTGATGAACGTTACAAATATGATGGTCTTGATACTGTCACTCCTAGTATGCTACCAGAAACTAGTACGAATGTTGTTGATACTTATAAATTATTCAAGAGAATTAAAAGATTCAAAAGAAATGTTAGCACTGCTAAAACAGTTCTTGAGAAATCTAATGTAACTATTAATGAATCACCTTTAGGTTTAACTGAAGTTAATAAAGATATATCTGTGAATGACTCGCGAGAATTGGTAAATAGTTCCGTTAGTGAAAACTTTAATTCTAAACATAATACTACAAAAAATAATATAAGTGACTTTTTTATGATGATATCGAATTGGTTCAAAATGTTAGAAGGCATCAAAGTTCATGAAGACAAATCGAGACTCAATCCCGGGTAAGTTTTTTGCCTAGTTTTATACCTTAAAGCTACAAAAATTAGAACCTATAAGAGAGCTTTAATGACCAGTAAGATGAATCATCAAAGATCTCATAGTTATTAGCGATACCTGGTGGACATAGGTCTCTGCCTAGGCAGGAGGCTTTGACCTACTATAATATATCACGCTGGCCAGATCCCTTAGTATTGAATTTGTGTCAATTTTTCCTTCTCTTTGTAGTGCGGTTGTCCTGAATAGTTTGCCCCTTAGTGCGGCTCTTGCGACACCCACAGGATAAAAAGGTATGGTGACATTGCGTAATCTTAATCAGTCAACACTCGGAGTGAAAATCTTAAATAAAAATAATAAAACTTTATAAAGGCGGCATCCTTCCACACCAAATGTTATTTCTATAATTCTATTAATTCTATATCTCAGAGAATTATAGATCATTTGAGAATCAATTATTTTTCAGCTGTGATTTACCTGAATTGCTGTTGGCTCTCAATAATAAGTTCAACAAAAGCAAATACGAAAACCGAAGTAGCACTACAGACTCTGTTTACCCCCTTTACGATTCCGAGATGGTTGATAATATAGGTCATAGATCGAGAGTTCTTCTTTCAATACAAGAAGAGAATACTACTGAGAGTGCAAGAAGAATCAGTATAGACGATAAAGAAGTTATACAAGAGAATTCCAACGTGACTGGTACCGGTAGGTATGTCAGTGATGATTTATTAAACGAAGCTTTCGACAATTTATGACCTGCGGATATTAGGACTCAATTTGAGTATTGTGATGATAGTAATCGTTACGTGATGGTGTAAGTTCTGTCAAGAGGCGCTAGAATATGCAATATGTATCTCAACTGATTCCTTTCTTTGCTCTATAGCAAAAAATACACTTATGGCCTAGTGGTTTAAGGGGTCGCCACGTCGCTCCCTACTTCGCCATGTGTTGAGGGTTCAAATTCCACATGGGACAACACTTTGTGTAGTCTACAAATTGTTGTCCTGGGTCTGGGTGTTCTTTATGTTCGTTTTATGTTTGTAAAGTCCCTCGCGACACAGGGTAGGATTTACGAGAAAAGAAAACTCTTCCTTTTACACAAAATATTTCAATATATTCCCAAAAGTATTATTATGGAAAATAAAATCTTCTTACTATGAAAAAAACAAAAACTTATTTTCAGAAAATAAAACATCAGCTACTACATCCACTACAACCCAATGCATCAATGTAAATAATTCCACGTCAGAAGATCACACAGATATATCCTCCGATGTACCAAAAAGAGCCAATAACACAAGAAACAAAGTGAAACGTAACATAGATGACAGCAACTTGATATCCTGGAACGATATTTATGATGATGAATATGGCATACAAGCTGATAATTTTAATGACGTTAAAGATAAATATTCTAAAGAACAAGATTTTATAAAGCGATCTGGTAGGTCCTTAGTTATCTAATTTAGCATCAACACAAAACAAACGTACTTTCATTCAAACACTCATTCAATTAAATCTGTCTGGGGTAGTTAGAAATGATATAACGGCATTTGTGCTATTATTCATCCTGATGATAGCAGCTCATTCATCAGGCTCTTTCACATTTTGACCGACTACAGTGAGGTGCTTTCAACAAAATTCTTAAATGTATTACAGATTTGGTTAATGTATGTTTTTCGAGACCGTATTGCGTCATTCAGTCATACGAACCAATAAAGGGCAAGTGAAATATATCATCGACTAAATACAGTAGTAATTCATTGTCCACTCAGATCAGTTTCTTGTGTTTAATAATTTGTCTAACAGGTTACAAACAATAAAAAATATAGAGCCGACTACATACAAAATAGCAGTTGTAGGTTTGTCACAAGTTAGTGTATGAAAAATACCTATCTGAAAATTTACAGGTAGATGGGTGCAAGACAAGATAAAGAAGATAGCCCAGAACCTAAAGGGTCATGTTGCTGAGAAGATAGTGAAAAGACGCACTTCAGGAACAGTAGAAAATGCTGGGTAATAGCCTCTATTATTAAAACTGGCAAAAAGAGAATACAAGGATTTTTCAGTAACATGAATCTAAGTTGTAAGGAAACCGGAGGCCCATACCACCAACCCTCCCCCCATCTCCCTCCCCATCCCCCTCCCAATCCCTCAAAGGCCTGTATATTTATAAATTTTACTTGTTTGTCCTTAGCTTTTCTTTCTTTTTGATTAGAAAGATTATCTTTTTATTGTTTCAGACTAGTAAAGAAACTGAAGGACCTTTACCGTAAAAGCAAAAGACAGTCTGATGAAGTAAGTATCAAATTCTTTAATTTTAATAGCAAATTCCTTAATGCCATGTAATGTTAATTAACCAACTTCCAAAAGGAGGAGGTTCTCAATTTCATTGTTTTTTTTTTTTTTTTTTATGTATGTACATCGATTACTCCGTCAATTGTGGACCGATTTTGAAAATTATTTTTGTATTTGAAAGGGTATGCTCCCCATGTGGTCCCATGGCCACGATATCAGGATCTAATGATGGGATCCTAAGAAAATCGAAGGAAACCCTCAAATTTACGTGAGCGCCTGCAATGAAGTTACGAGCAATTGTCTGCATGCCTTCATATTCTGTAGACATCATTAAATTTTAAATGAAATGATGATGAGAGACTTGAGAAAGACTAAAAAGCAAAAACTACCTATTCATTGGTTTAAAGTCGGTGCTAAGCCAAAATGTAATAGTAGGTACCGCACTCGCCGCGCGTGACCTTGAGCGGCATAGCTGCTCTTCGCGTTGAACAAAACAACCGAAGCGTCGTTGACGTTCGACTCGAAATATAGCGAGTGTGGTACCTACTATTCCATTGGCTTGGCACTGACTTCAAACCTATGAATAGGTAGCACATACAAATTCAGTTATTTTATACTTTTTAGTTTTTGAAGTCGGTTTTTTTAAACGAAGTTTTTTTTTTAACAGACTTCAAAAATGAGAAGGTTCTCAATTCGACTGTTTTTTTTTTAGGTTTAATACCTTTCTACTAGGTGAAACGATTTTAATATTGTTTTTTATTATTTGAAAGCTTTTGCTTCCCATGTGGTCCAGTCTTTAAAGTCGGTTTTTTATGATCAAATTTATAAAAACTCTACAGTCCTTAAAATATAGTTTATCTCTGTAATAGATGACTGTGAAACCTGTAACTAACGTGTAACTATGAACAAACCATGATATAACAATATATTTCGATTATCTTAATAGTCCAACATTGGACATGGGTCTCTTCTTATATATCTGTCCAGTGACATATTAAGAATACAGAGTGTCACCATCCCTATTCACCCCGTGGGTGTCGTAAGAGTCGACTGAGACAGCAAACTACCAGGACAACAGCACTGCAAAGAGAAGGAACACTTGACACAAACCCTATACCAACCCGACTGTTCAGCGTGGTGTGGTAGACCATTACCACCTTTCTAAGGAGCTCCCTATGTTCAGCAATAGACAGTTAAAGACTGTTAATGATGCTTTTTTTTTTTAAGACACCTCCCACATTAGGAATAAACATCCTGTGTCGCGAGGGACTCTACAGACATACATGAAACTGACACAATTAACACCCAAACTCAGAACAACAATTGTGGATCACACAAAGTGTTGTCCCGTGTAGGATTTGAACCCACAACACTTGGCGAATTGACAAGCGGCGTGGCGACCGCCTAAACCACTAAGCCAACCGTGCAGTTCCCAACCATAATGGTGATGGTATAATTTCTGTGCAGGTGGATTTCGAGTCTAACCAGAAGGCTGCATTTGACATGTTGGAAAATAATATGATAGACGTTTGCAGAAAGGCGGCCAACGCCGTCAAACAGACTAGAAACACAGATGGTATGCACTTTCTACTGTTATCTTCTGTCTCTGCTTGTTCTTTCTATATGTAAACTAGCATCCAGCCCCGGCTTCGCACGGGTTCATTATGGAAAATGTAATGTTTCTCTGAGCTGTGCGGCTTAATTTTTCCGACGTCTTCAACAAATGTCGTTATATTTTAGTCAATATACTCAAAAATGTAACAAATTATATACGACAACCTTCCTCAAAAATTACTCTATCTATCAATAAAAACCGCATATAAATCCGTGCAGTAGCTTTTGAGTTTATCGCGAACAGACAGGCAAACAGTCGCGGCTGAGGACTTTGTTTTATAATATGTAGTGATGAAAGTTTTAATTCGATTTGTGTACGTTTCAAAAACGCTAAAAGTTCTGCATCAATTGAGAATTAAATTATCTCCATTGTATTCTTTACGCAAATCGATTCAGCGTTTAGCCGTAAAAGCTGTAGTGTTTGGTTGCTTAATTGAATGATATATTCAGGATGTATTCATATTTTTTTATAAACGACAAATACACACGTGAGCTACATTACAGACCGAACTAATCTCACATAGACTTGGAAGGAAGTCGCCTTCCATGACAATTGTAGTGACGTTCTACAACATACTAATTCCAGTTAGTAATATAGGGATGTGTCATCGCAATAAAAGCGTAGTAGAGAGACTGGCCTGTTTGTTCAGGGATTAGTGGAGGTTGAGGATTCTATTCTTACCCAGGATAAATAAGCTAGTTTCTATATATTTAAATATTTAATCATCTTGGTTGCAGTAAATGAAGACACATCCCAAGGAACTATAGCTGCATCGTTGATGCAGCAACTGGTTCGTCTTCTTACAGACCTGGTAGACTACCAGGTGGAGCAGAAAACCTGTTGTCGTATGTACTTTGAGTATACTTGGTAGAAGACTAAGTCATTCTATTCGTTGTCGACAAACAAGGTCTTAGAAAGGAGGTTTTGGCCTAGCATATTATGCTGGTGGTGTTGGTATAAGATTTTTGTCAAATTTTCCTTGTTTTTGCTGTGCTTTTGTCTTGTTTAGTTTCCGCCCATGGCTCTTACAACACCCATAGGATTAAAAAGGGGTTGTGAAATTTTGTATCCTGAATCCAACACTACACTGGGAGAGCCACGCTTCGGCATGAATGGGCCGGCTCGACCGGAGTGATACCGCGGCCTCACAGGAAACCGGCTTTCACTGTGATTCACCGTGTGAGTAAGGATAGCGGAGGTCCATACCCCAACCCCCCTCCCTATCTCTCCCCTCCATCCCCCCAAAGGCCGGCAACGCGCTTGTGACGCCTCTAGTGTTGCAGGTGTCCATGGGCGACGGTAATCGCTTACCATCAGGCGATACGTCTGCTCGTTTGTCCACCTATTCCATAAAAAAAAAACACACGGATTTTAACAGTGGTACACAGGGCACTGCCATCCCGTTCAATCTTGAGCGTCTCGCTTGATTTCGCTCCAGGTCTTGCCACACTGATTTCAAGTTACTGAAATATTATTTTGTCTCCAGCGCTTCCACCAGATTTGAAAGTATTCCTAGAGTGGCTCACAAAACCTGAAGAGGAATTAAAAGAAGAACAACTAGTATCTAGTCTTACTAACGAAAAACCTGAATCCTTTGTTCCCAAGATCTCTACTCCTGTTCTTTCAAGAGTGGATACTGTCAATGATCTAGTTAATGGTGAGGCGTCAAGTACTCCTGAAAGAAATTAATTCATTTTATTTATCAAGATAATCAAACATATATTTTACTTCGAAATTATACCGTACAAAATCATTGTGTACATAATCCAAGGATATTACAATGGTATTGATCTCTTCAAGTTAGTAAAACCACGCTGATTTCAACACGAATGGGCCGGCTCAACTGGGGCAGTACTACTCTCTTACAGAAGACCAACCTAAAATTACCAACCATCATTTTTGCTGTAGTGTTTCGTTCGTGAGTGTAAGATCAAAGGCCCAATGATGCAGAAACATCTTAATAGAGTGCCATAATATAGGTCCCCATGACACATTGTTCAATTTTCTGCATTCGCAATGAGTGTAGTGATCACCAATTTTCGATTCTGCTCATGCTTTCTATCAGGCAGATCACTCTTCTATCAGTGTCACTTTCGCAGCCTCACAAAAAATATTAGCGCTAAAAAAAAATCTAAGTTACAAGGTAACCTTCAAGAAAGCAGATAAATAAAGCCTTTCCTTGTTAGCAGCACAAGCATCTTCAGCAACTTTTGCTAGTTCACAGCTAGATATGGGCATGTCTGTCCGTCGTTTGTGTCATCATCATCAGCCTACCGCAGTCCACTGCTGGACATAGGCCTTTTCAATTGCACGCCACTTGGTTCGATCCATGTCGTTTGTGTACAAAATATTAATTTTATCATATTTTATTTCGTTAGATAAAGCCTTGGAGTATGCCACCACTATTGACAGTGTCCCCATAGGATTTAAAGACAGTGACTTGAGGACCCAGTATATGGAAACCATACGTTCTCTTCAGGAACTTCTGGACCGATACGAGAAGATGAGTGACGAAGAAAAGGTATCTTCTGTTTTCATTCTTTTACCGCTCACCAATTTAGTCGTTCAGGCGTAAAAGGTGTTTGGTACAGAAAATCCTGAAATTCGGTTAGATAGTTCCAGAATTAATCGTGAACCGCTGTGTGACATGAGAATTAAATATGATAGACTAGCTGACCCACGCAACTTCGTTTACGTCTCCCATTGCCCGTTCATTTGTTACAAAAAATGTGATAAATAAAGAACCGCTCAACCGATTTTGTGCAAACTTCACATAAACCATCTACTAAATAGTCCGAACAAAGCCTAAACATTTGGTTTGGATAGGTGAAACATGTGGTCTTGAGTTATAAAATTTCAACGAAAAATGGCATTGATTTTTAGGGTTCCGTGCCAAAGGCAAAAAACGGAACCCTTATAGATTCATCATATCTGGCTGTCCGTCTGTCTGTCTGTCTGTCCGTATGTCACAGCCACTTTTTTTCGAAACTATAAGAACTATACTGTTGAAACTTGGTAAGTAGATGTATTCTGTGAACCGCATTAAGATATTCACACAAAAAAAAAGAAAACAATACATTTTGGGGTCCCCATACTTAGAACTGAAACTCAATTATTTTTTTCATCAAACCCCTACGTGTGGGGTATCTATGGATAGGTCTTCGAAAATTATATTGAGGTTTCTAATTTTTTTTTTCTTGTTGTTACTTGCTGCTTCGGAAACCTTCATGGGCGAGTCCGACTCGCACTTGGCCGCTTTTTTATTATATTGATAACTTTTGAGAGATTTGTATGTTTTATTTGTCTCGAACAATCTGAAAAAAAAAAAACCTTTCTTTTACTATTTAATTTTAGAAATAGGGTTTCATAAAGTTAAACATATTACTGAATAACTAATAAATTATCGCATTATAAGATCGTGTAGTTCAGTAAACGCTTTTTTCTTTATTTGTTTACGCATAGATATTAAAATTCTAGCTTTTTTTTTCTACAGAGCAAGATGACAGGAGTAAAGTTCTATTTGCAAAATCAACTGCATCATCTCCACAGTCAAATAAGCGGTTTCGATTTATATAATGTGAGTCGAACTTGGTTGTTACTTGATATTGATCCATGATATTTATTACTTGCAATTTGTTACCCGATATTTCGTACTTGATATTTAACATTTGATACTTGGAGAATTTTAATATAATAGCAAGTCCAATGTTAGTTTAAACAAAAGACTAGAGAACATACTCGTAGTAGTTTTTCTGTTTGAGTACGATTTCGGTACAAAATTTTGACTTTAGTTACTCTGATACGTTACTTAATGGAAGAATATTTATAGTTGGGGTTTGTCACACACAAAAATCTATACTTAAAAAATATACCTGCGTTATGGGTAATAATTAATCTTTTAGCAGGAAAACTTTAGTAAGCCCTAAATATTACTTCACTAAATTCAATTATTCATCCAAGATAGAGAAAACTAACTTAGAATTAATCGGGGTTAAATTAAAACCAATCTTAAATTTAAATTACAATTTTCAGCTTTATGAGAAATCTAGCGTACCACTCCGGTATAAAAGAGGCTTTCAACAACGTAGCGTCAAAAATAGACGCAAAAGGAAACATTACAAATTTGTCAGAAACTTTGGCAAGAAACACACAAGAACAACAGCTAGCTTCTATGATGGTATACCACTTCCAGAAAAGAAGAAGAAAAAACAAAATATAGAATCCAACAAAGAAAGGCAACATAGCAGAAAAAGATTTAAATTGACAGTTCCCAAGAGGAATGAAAGGAATTTGAAAGATGTTTATTATAAAGCCGTAGCCGAAGCCAAGAAATATTCAACTGCTTTAGCCAAGAATGGTCATAATAAGCATCAAGAAGTAGATTATACTGTCACCAGTCGTGTAAAAAAATAATGTCTTGAAGTTGAACAAAGTCAGGGACAAATGGTGGTCATCATACATCAACAGCCATTAACAGTCCATTCCACTATCCAGCTTTTGCTACTATGCGGTGATGTTCAGGTTATAAGGTTTGTTTCAAGTGTAATGTGGTCTTGAATATTTACTCACCATTCTAGATAAGTTGTTCAAACTTTATCTTAAATCATTCTTGAATTAGTTATTTTTCTTCAATACATGCCAAAAATTTTAATGCTAGGTTCATTCCATCAATTGGACATTCTTTTGCGAAACCTAATCAGCCCAAAAGCTATAATTTTGGTGAAAAAAATTGAAATATTCAGAATAATTGGACAGGTTCATTAGATCAAATCAACCTACTGCTGTTCACTACTGAACGAAGGTCTATTTAAAAGAGTGTCAACAATTCTGATTTTGGGTGGTGTTGGTTTATTAGACAGACAGATGTCGTATGCATTATGAGTGGGTTTTCGGTTTTTCGTTATGTCTTTCTTGTAATCAATATGTCCATCATTGGACCTCTTTCGGCTGACAGGATGATGATGATTAGAGAGACTAACCACGAGGTGCAGGTCTGGTTAGTCTATTGAGCAACTGATTTCATGTGTTGAAATTATCATTGGAATATTTTTTTGTCAATTTTGTTAGATTTCACTTTTATCTTTTCATTTCAATTTATGTATATGAAGGTACAATAGGTTTATATTTTATTTCTAAGTCTGTTATGAAAACAAATTTTACAAAGACACTTTAGACTTTTGCGACTTTTACCACAGATTAATTAATAGTACTGTCGTGTCGTCTTTTACATATACTAATATTTTTTGTTGTATAGCGTGAGGCTTGCACCCGCACTTGGTCGCGTTGGGACATGAGCGATATAAACCACCGAAACGTCGGGATAAAGAGGTTATCGTAATATATTATTTATTTTTAATTAGTCCCGCTGTATATAAAAACTATATAATACACTGACTTCTAGAAATTTATCTATAAGACCTATTCGTATTATATGATTAAATTGATTTCTTCAGTTTCTTTACTGCCATCATCAGTTACACCCGATGCCAGATCAACTTTTTTTATGGGGCTGCCTGAAATGGCATTTGTACCGTTATACTGAAATATTTGTTTCGAGACTTTGTTTGTAGTAGAATTTACGTTATATTTTTAGGATTTATGTGACGAATGTGCAATAAAATTATGAATAATAATATTAATTTGTTTTTTATTGTAATTTTATGTATGTATGATATTGTAATTGTCCTATCCATATAAAATAACTTGCCCTGACTCACTGATACATCATCGCAGAGCCTAAGCCTCTTGGTCCGAGAGCTGGTACCATTTTTTGAGTAGGTATTTGAGGCAAGCTGAAAACTTGTCACAGACCTCTCCTATTATACCCCAACACGGAACTGCAGACCTGGCTGGTGAGTAGTGAGGCCCTCCTCTGGGAAGGTCCCCAGAGGGTGGGTTGATTGTGGGGGGTGATTTACAATAGCCATGGTATAATGATATACTTCGCCAGTTATAGCACTCCGAGAAACAGTGCTCACGTGGGAGACACAAGCCTACGTCATCATCACTATCGCTGGTTGTCAAAAATTTGTCCCGCTACTCACCAGCCAGGTCTGCAGTTTCGTGTTGGGGTATATTAGGAGAGGTGTGTGACAAGTTTTCAGCTTGCCTCAAATACCTACCCAAAAAATGGTACCTGCTCTCCTACTATCTGGGGCTACCAACTTGGCATTTTCGCAGTATTAAGAAACTGTTTTTAGGGATTTTAGGGAAGTGAAATAAAGGAATAAAGGGCTGAACGGCTGTAGAAAGGTTCCTGGTTTATGGTGACCATCACTCTTGGATTCTATTCAAGCTTGCCATCAGTCAGAGTAGTCACTTTGGCAGGCCTATTTAAAAAAGGGTCTGATGTATTACGAACAAACAGTTATTTTTTTATATAGTAATCAGGATGCAAACTAGTATTGCACGATTCAGTACCTGTAGAGTAGATACTTCGTAAAGCTGTTATAAGCTGCTGCTAGATGTTATAGTGGATATCATCAAAAAAGTATCTAACTGGACACTAAAGTCTGAAAACTTAGAAATTCTGAAAATCAATAAAATAATTAAAAAACTCAAACCAGCCACGCTTCGGCATTCATGGGCCGGCTCGACCGGAGTGATACCACGGCCTCACAGAAAACCGGTGTGAAACAGCGCCTGCGCGTAATCGCTTACCATCAGGTGATACGTCTGCTCGTTTGCCCACTATTACATAAAAAAAGAAAAAAAAACCAGCCTACTTGAATTTTTTTTGTTAAAATTTATAAAGCCTTTGTCACCCGGACATTATTATGAATCTAATGACTCCTTTGACCTTTTTCGTTTAAATCAATTCTGTAATTTAGACGCTACGGTAAAATTTGACTGCACGATTGGCCTAGTGGATTAAGCTATCGTTACGCCGCTTTCTACCTTCCAAGTATCGTGGGTTCAAATCCTACATGGGACAACACTGTGTGTGATCCACAAATTGTTGTTCTGAGTCTGGGTGTTCATTGTGTCCGTTTTATGTATGTTTGTAAAGTCTCTTGTGACACAGGATGTATATTCCTAGGAGTTGTCTTCTAAAAAAGGACATACATAGACTGCCAAAAATTTTATCCTTTCATTTGACTTTACTCAGTAGTCGGGTAAAAAGCAATTCAATCAGACAATTTCAATCTGAAACTTAAAAAACCCCTCCATTTTTAAATTGAATTCCATTGAAAACATTTTATAGTTCTGTTGCACCTGTAAGAACCCTTCGGGAACTAAAAGGCACTGTTAAAACGAAACGATTCTGTAATCTATTACACACAGACCCCGGCCATAAAGTGCATGTAATATCATAAAAGCATTTGCAGACTTGCAACTAAATATTTCATTTCATCGTCTGCTGTTCGTATTTCTATAATAAAGTGCAGGAAAAGCCTGTATTATTTACTTGTTTGTCTGGGATTTTAATGTTCCTTGTAATTGGCTGTAAGGAGTAATAAACTTTCAGAGATTTACTACAATTTATTGCTCTTCAAGATTTTTCTTTAAAATGTACGACTGGATTTCTTAATCTACTAATACTCATTGCGAATGCAGGCAATGCAACAATGCAGCATAGTGACCCACAACATGACAACCTAATGAGATGCTTCTGCATCATTGGGCCTCCAGTCTCGCACCTACCAACGAAACACGATAGCACGAATGCTGACACTTCAGGTTGGTTTTGTGTGCGAGGGTAGTACCGCCACGGTCGAGCCGGCCCAATCGTGCTGAAATCAGCGTGGCTCAATATCTATTTTTTCTGTTAGTTTTATTCTTAATTTCTCGGCAATGCAATCACAATATGCCACAGCAAAGTAAAAATAAATAGTGTTTTACTCTTAGAACTCAGAAGAACTGTAACCAAGCTCAACGAATTTTCTGGGACACGGTTTAATGTTTTTGAGATCGCGTGGGAGGGTAACATTAACGTTTATCAAGTACCTTTAGTGTAGGGTGGCATGAAATAAGAACTCAAACGAAAAATTAGGAACAGGTAGGGACGCTGAAACCGGATCATGTAGAATGGCATGGTTTAACTGATTTTTTTAAATATTTTTGATTAAATTAATGTTTATTTTTTTTAATTTATATTGGTCTGAGATACCTGCAAATAAAGACATTTATTATTATTATTTTAGTTTTGGCTTCGAATGGGACAACGCTATGTGTGATCCACACATTGTCGTTCTGAATTTGAATGTTCTTCGCGTTTTTTTTTCATGTATTGTAAAGTCCACCTCTGAGCAGGAAGATTCCTAGTGCAGTAGCTGTGTTTTTTTAAGAAGTCTAAGCTTAAGTGTATTACTAGAGCTGCTCTTAAAATCCCAATGTCAAGATTATTTCCTTACATGTGGGATTTTGTTTTCCGTAGTTTGCTTGCTAACCTCCGCTTCCAATAACCTATTTCTAGTTTTAAATAGTAATATAAAAGTATAAAAGATAGGTTAAAAAGGTCTGAATAAACCTTAACAAAAATTTTTTTTTTCCTTTTTCCGATAAGTTAAACTTGTTAAAAAGAAAAAAAAATTGGTCCTGCATGCCAATGAAGGTGTTGACTCAGTCATTTTTTTTTAATAAAAATGTATAAACTATCTCCAGTTTTATATCCGTATTCTTAATCTGTCATCACACTGAAAGTTAGTATACTGTCTCCATAAATCCTGAAACGGTGGTCTCCCTACATTTTACGCCATCAAACCGTCTGTAGCGTTAACAGAACAATATGAAGTTTCACGTATTTCTGAGACGAATTACGGATGTGTGAACATGTTGGTATATGGCCAAAACATATCTACAACTAGTATATTATAGTCTTACTTTTTATGGTTTAGTTAGAAGACAAACAAACAAAAACCCTATACCAACCCGTCTGGCCAGCGTGAACCTCTTTGCTATGGAGAGGCCTATGTTCAGCATAGCAGTGGACTGTAAAAGACTTCACCTGATGGCGAGTGAGGACAATGGAGCCTCGACATATCCCCTCCCACTTCCACATTGAAATCTTCCTAGCCATTATTATTATCAACATTGTTTGTGATCAACTACTAGCTCAACTGGTTTAACTTGAATATCAGTTTTTCAACCTACTAGTATCTGACCTTTACAAACAAACTGTGAAACTAATAAAAAAAAAGAGAACAGAAGAATTGAACTTCAAACTATTTCTGTAATCTCCATAACTTCAACCCCCTAAATTCATCCCTTTTTCTTCCAAACTATCTCTACAGTACATTTTGTACAGAAATCTTTAACAAATAATAACTTCTGTTGCCATCTGGGCAACAGTGGGTAGTGATGTCAGTTCTCAATTATCGATATACCTCGTGAACGATAATTAGTGCTGTACATTATCGAAATTATGATGTCGAGACTGCACTCTGGTGCAACTATTAGGATAAGGATGGTACAAGGCACTTTATCGATGTTTATGTGATATTAGCAACTATAAGATACTTTATTTAATACCAACGTCTGGACGGTTTAAGTACAAATACTTGGATGACAGAGCTTTGCTCTCTATTTTACTTTGATAAATTTTCTAAAAATGTATCCTAGCTAGATAGATTTCTTGCCCTCAAAACCTCCTAAATACTAAATATGAAAATCGTTGCAGCCGTTATGGATCTGATATTAAGCGAGTACCAGAACCCATGAACTCCTTAGTTAGTTAGTTATCCCCTTCAAAATATTGGTGGAAGGTGGTTCGTTGCATACTTTCTTTTATATTTACTTAGAACCATTACACGAGAACTGCCCAATATTTTTTCAAGAGATATCTTACGCATCTTGCTACTTAAGTCTTCAGCTTCAATCATCAACAGCATTATACAGTCCACTACTGGACATAGGCCTCTCCTTAGGAAGGAGGTTTTGGCATACTTTACGCTGGCCAGACGGGTTGGTATAGGGTTCGTGTCAAGTTTTCTTTCTGTTTCCAGTGATGCTGCCCTGGTGATTTACTTTCTTCGTCGCCCCTTGCCGTCACCTCGCCTCTTACGACAACCACGAAATGATTAATGGCGGTTGCACTCAGTTTTCCTAATCTGTCACTTCACGAACTACCTGAGCCTTGTGGGTGTCAAACCTCTACTCCTCATAGATAGTATTTCAATATTGTACGATATACTTAATGTATGTTTAGTGTTCAAAACTAAACTGCTGAATTATTGCATGGCTTTATTACGATTAAATATTACTCTATATCGATAAAAGTTCAAATTGTCGATGTCCCCTCCCTAAATCTACCAATGCTATAATTTTCGTACAAAATACTGCACTTACCACGCCGGTTACTTTCGATAGAAGCTCGCAACCCTAGCTGTTACAGGGTGTTATAATTTTTATGGCAATAATATATAATATGTTATAATGTTTTTAATTATTACCTTTTTGCTGTGGCACAGTGTAGAAAAATATATTTAAAAAAATGTTTGATGCGATTTGTTCATCACGTCAAAAATTAAGCACAATCAGTACAGACCTTTTGGTTTTTTGAAGCGTTTTCAAAAGTAATTGAATATTTAACATATTATATGTATACATTTATATTCATTGTACTACCTATAGATATGAAAAATAATAATCTTTAAACCGATAATTTACTCACAGCGTGTAATATTACAATATTAATTAAAAAAGAAAACAATTCAACAAAATACGTCATTATGTCAATACGTCATAATACAAGCTCTGCTGGTTTGGGACTAGATGGCGTTGTGTGTATAATATCCGAAAAATATTTATTTATGTAAGCGCATTAAGAGATGTTTTCCCTCCGGAAACCCGACCTGATTTTCTTAAAATTTTACGGGGGCCTAACGAAAAATATAACCGCGAGCAGAAAAATACAATAAATTTTACTTTTGTACTTTTGCTTAGTCGAATAAACATATTTTCACTTCAACAAAACAAGCTATACCAATTCTTCAATTCAAAACATACATACTTTTTAAATATTTCAACAAACTCAAAAGCTACAGCCGAAAACGCGCTGCATTTTCCACCCCGCCATTTTTGCATCAACCTGTACATCAATAATGAGGGCTCACGTACAGGGATGTATATTTAAATTTGATGCGATCCAGCCTCACCGAAGTTTATACAAATGTATACAAGTGTATAAATTTATACATATGTACAAGTGTATACACCTGTATGTCTGGTTTGGAAATGGTTTGGATACGTGACTGCAATGGTTAGACATTAGTGTTGGTTTACATGTTGTTGGTGTTAGATTTATGATGGGGAAAATATGTATTAAAGAATACCTAACCCACACAAGTCCACCCCCTCGACAAGCGACACTGAATGAATTTAAAAGAGTTCCTTATTGGTCCGTATGGTATCTTTTGTAATTTTTTTTTGTTAGTATACTGTTGTTTTTTTTTGTATTTGAAACAATATAAAAGAAAGAGAATAGTTTAGATCTTTTAAAATACTCAACGGATTTTAATGCAATTTTCAGCAATAAATAGAGTGATTCGTGGGGACATCCGAAAAATTCAAAAACTTCCGTGCAAAGCCGGGCCGGGATGGGAAGGAGGTTTTAAACTAAGTTATATATATAATAACAAAAATAACTTGTGTCCATATAACCCTATTTTAATGTATCGTTTTATCATTCCCTTGTAACCGATACCTCAATCTGGTAGATAAATTGATTTATAAACAGCTGTTTTACTGATGCGGATAAATCGGAAAAATATTATTAAAAACATATATGAAAATAGCTGTACCTGCTACGGCAGGGTACAGCTATTTCCCTATCACTATGTCCCACAGCAAAATATGTTTTGCTGTGGGACATAGTGATTGCGTTGATGAGAAATGTAATACCTTTCACCTCGACAATACAGTACAAGCTGTGGTGTCTGTTTGTGTCGATCTATGATCATTAACTGTAGCTTCAATTTAATGTTCATAAATGTCACTTATGGTGTCTTAATTGAATAAATTAATGAATTTCAATTCGAGCAATTATTGTATACATGAATTCTGAATCTCAAAAACGGTTCTAAACGATTTTCGTAAAATTTAGTATGCAGAAGGTTTCGTGGGCGATAAATCGGATTAGGATTAATTTACAGAAAATTTCCTAAAATAATAATACCGAGCTTGGCTATCCAGGTGCCACATATAACTCGAAAAATAGATAGAAACAATATTTGGAGCGATTTGTACATCATGTTGAAAGTTGAGCTCATCACATCACGTCAACAGACTGCAATAGTCTACTGCTGGACATAGGTCTCTCCTTAGGAAGAAGGTGTTGGTCCACTACACCACGCTGTCCAGATGGGTTGGTATAGGGTTTGTGTCAAGTGTTCCTTCTCTTTGCAGTGCTGTTGTCCTGGTAGTTTACTCTCAGTACTTACTACATAAAAGATATCTGTTTTTTTGTAAAAATAGGTGTAAAAGCAGAATCCAAAAGTGTCACCATACTCATTGAAATGAAATGAAATGATGAAATGAAATGAAATGCAGCATGGTGACCATTAAGATGCTTAGTTCTGCATCATTGGACCCCGGTCTCGCACTCACCAACGAAACACGACAGCATGAATGCTGACAATTTAGGTTGAAATTCTGTGAGAGCTTAGTACCGCCCCAGTCAAGCCGGCCCGTTCGTACTTAAATCAGTATGACTCTACTACCTTAAAGCTGGCTAATATTACTTTTTGAAAAGCCTTTGTAGAAATTATGTTATCAAATATAAACAGTTTCTTTCAAATCAGATATTCGCGCATTTAATAAGCATTAATTTTATCAAAAAAAAAACAGACTTCGAGAAGTGGATCAGATTGAAATGAGCTCGAGAAGCAGCAGTTTTCAAAAAATCACAAATTTTATCAAAAAAAAAAACCGTCCTCAATCTGGACCAAATTGAAATGAGACCACGCGGGAAGCACCAGCTTTCAAATAAAAAAATCATCAAAATAGGTTCACCGAGTCGAAAGTTATGAGGTAACATAAAAAAAATACAGTCGGATTTATTACCTCCTCCTTTTTTGAAGTCGGTTGAAAATCTACTATTCCTCCATATAATCTTTAACTGCGCCAAATCTCATACTACTCCGTTCGCTTAATCTATATATGTATAAAAGAGTAAGGTGACTGACAGACTGACTGACAGACTGACTGACTGACTGACAGACTGACTGACTGACATCAAGAGATCAACGCACAGCCCAAACCGTTGAAGCTAGAATCCTGAAATTTTGCATGTAGGTTCTTTATATAACGTAAGTGAGCACTAAGAAAGGAATTTTCGAAATTCCACCCCTAAGGGGGTAAATCAGGGGATGAAAGTCAGCGTGAGCGAAGCTGCGAGTAAAAGCTAGTTTTCATATAAATGGGTACAAAGTTTTGCTTCCCGTAATTAATATAATATACTAGCTGATCAGGCAAACGTTGTTTTGCCATAAAAAAATGGGGTATAAAAAATAGTTGTTGGTTGATTCTCAGACCTACCCGATATGCACACCAAATTTTATAAAAATCGGTCCAGCCGTTTCAGAGGAGTAACTAACATTGTGACACGAGATTTTATATATAAGATAATACAGAATATAGATGAACTCTACAGCTCTCTAATATTGACACAGATTAATATCTTACTAGTTTTAACACGCGGCTTCACTCACGCAGACTTTCATCCCCTGATTTACCCCCTTAGAGGTGGAATTTCAAAAATTCCTTTCTTAGTGCTTACTTACGTTATATAAAGAACCTATATGCAAAAATTTCAGGATTCTAGCTTCAGCGGTTTGGGCTGTGCGTTGATCTCTGGGTATGTCAGTCAGTCAGTCAGTCACCTTACTCTTTTATATATATATATATATAAAGATAGATTTTGCTTGCTAGTCTAATATAAGTCGCCCCTTGTTGTGTCCTACAGGTAAACAAGTAACATTACGACCTAATGTTTACGACAGGAGGGGCAGACAGTTGAATATTTTATTTAGTTCGAGGTGTTATTTGAGACTTCAGACGGTTGTATTGGTTATTACTTGACTACGGTGAAGCAAGGGTAATAGTTTTGGCAGTGTATGTTGTATGTAGCGTCTAAATTGCTGAACCGATTTTAACGAATGAGGTGTCAATAGATTCGTAATAATGGCCTAGGTGACATAGGCTATAGAACGTTTTTAAGTATTCTACTTATAGTTTGGGATAAGCACTGGTTTTTACACAATTTAGTTAACTAGGTGTCAGTAGTGAACACTGAACGGCAATGGTCGGATGGCGTAATGGTCGCGGTGTGTTGTGGGTTCATACCTCACTTGGGACAACATTTTGTGTGATCCACAAATTGTAGTTCTGATTCTGGGTGTTCTTTGTGATCTTTTCATGTATGTTAATAAAATCTCCCGCAACACAAGATCATTTAGTTTGAACCTTTTGTAAGATAAAAAGTTTCAAAAAGAAAAATCAAGTATGTAATTTACAAAACTCAATTCATATTTCTTTAACAGTCTTATAATAATACTTGAATAAGAATCTCAAACGGCAATTGATTTCTCCATTCTCTACGGAACCCTAAAAACCATTTAAAAAGAGGATTACAAGACTGAGTACAATTGTTTTATAGCAAAAGTTTTTACGTAGTTCGGAACGCAGACGCGCTTTGCCGAGTCCCATGTGTATTTCATTTTGTTATTAGGTTTATTAATCTATAAATATAATAAAGGAATACTTACAAATAATTTAGTTTTATTAAAATTTATGACTAGCCACGCAACCTCTTATTGCCCGATGTTATTAGCGTAAACAAATTTGTTTACCATGAAGAAGGTTATAATCAGCCAACCTTAAAATATAGACATATGCTGCCTAGGCTTTTTTAGAACTTTTAAAGAGGAACAATATTTTCATATATTGTATTTGTGAAACTAAAAACCGTTTACGCAGCGCATCCAATGGAAATTCTCAAAAGGAATAAATTGACCCTGTTTTCGTAACGTTTTTTATACTCATTAACGATTGTCGGCACTTGCTGAAACTTGTTGAAATACATTATAGAATTAAACTCACTTGTACACACACACAAATAAATATAGTGGAATAAGTACATAATTCCACTATATTTATTTCGTATAATCCTGACCAGTTTCGCCTTATGGCATTAACAAAGGTTACTCTAAAACCTAGCCGAGGATCGAGCTACGTGGCGTGAAATTGGAGAGGCCTATATCGAGCAGTGGACTGCAATAGGCTGATGATGATGACTCTAAAACCAAAAAATATCGGGGAATAAGTACAAGAGAGTTCTACTAAGATACTCAGCTACTTTTAGTCATGATATAGCGCCTAAAAGGCTCTCATAGCCCAGCTGCTCTCGGTGATTAGAAACAATCACCAAGGGTAAGTAAGAATGGCGCGGTCAGTACCTGGATGAGTGACCGCTGGTGGCACGATACCAAGAGCGTCTCCGGGATTCGGAGGTCATATTAAGCAGTCGGTCCCGGTTGTTATAATAGGATAACAGTCGTGAAGCTTGGTTGGAGGCCTTTGGGCGGCTTGAAAACATCCAACGTCAAGATAACATAGCCACAATGTTGTCTTGCCAGCCCCCAACCCGCAATCGGCCAGTGTGGGGACGAATGGCCTTAACCCTCTCGTAAAAGGGGACCCGAACCCAGCAGTGGAACACGGGTTGTTGATGATGATGATATACCCTATAACATTCCTCAATAACTGAGCTATCTCATGCCGAAAACATTTTTCAAATTGGACCTTACACCAAACAATTAAACTCTTCAGCTTTATAATATTAGTATCGATATCTCTATACATATAAAATAACTTGCCCTGTCTGATTGTTACATCAACGTAGAGCTTAAACCACCGGAGCTACAAGCTTGTATCTTTGGCAGCTGACGCTTTTGTATTGCGAGTACTTTTTTATGTATGAGCCTGCCAAATTGACTATACTCTGTCTGATGGAATCCATGAGCAGAATCCAAGAGTAGTGGTCACCATAGTCATTGCGAAAGCAGACAATGCAACAATGGATCATGGTAACCCACACTATAGCGGCCTACTCATTAAAAAAGGATTTTTGGAAGTTTCTCCTACTGCGCTAGCGTTGGAGAATCCTTCTCTGGACGTCTGCGCTCAGGACACAACGCACCTGAGTGTGTATAAACAGGCTGCACCTCGTATTCTGGGGAGGGGGGCAAAATTGCGCTCAATCACACTCGGGGTAAGAGCAGTATTCCCGGACCAATACGACCTTCAAACCTTCAAGAAAAGAGCATAATCCTTCTTAAAAGGCCGGCAACGCACTAGTGACGCCTTGGGTGTCCATGGGCGGCGGTAATCGCTTACTATATAAAAAAAATATAAATTGTAAGAGCTTAAACATCAAAATAATACATACGCTACTATTTATCGCAATAACCGACAGGCAGAGCCATAAAATACTAGTTAAAAGTATAATACCAACTGATTTCGATCTTTATACCCGACTGCATCAGAAGGAGAGTAATATTTCTTTTTTGGTAGGCTATACTTCCATTTGGTCCCGTTCCAACTTGAGGACAAAATAGAATAAAGAAGACAGTTTATTACACCACCACATAATCTATACTAATATTATAAATTCGAAAATAACTGTCCGTTTGTCTATTACGCTTTCAAGCTAAACCGCTGCACCGAATTCAACGAAATTTAGCATAGAGACATTTTGATTCTTGAGGAAGGAAATTAAAGTAAAACTTATTTGATTTTCTTATTTTCCAATTTTTCCTACAAACACACCCCGTCGGTAAAACAATGACCGTTACTTTTCCAGCTTTCCTCACATTTCTTACGTAATCCTATAACCCATCTAGAACGACACTCGAGGGATGAAACAGGGTGGTTTTCTTCCCTTGTTCACAAGGCGATCTGTGGCCGTTCTCTGGCGGTTTTATACGACATAATGGGTTAGTGTAGTATCCATTAATTAAGGTTAATTTATCAATAAGTGTGGTGTCAGTGGGTTAATAGATAGACTAGCTATGTAATGCAGTTTTACCTGCATATTAGTTGAAGTAAATATGGCTCGAATAAAATGAGTTTTGGAAGTGAAAACTCCTTAAGCGCGCTGAGCATTTTTTGGATGACCAAAATCATGGAACTGGCGTCATCATTACCAAGCGCTTTCAGTGAGTTAATTTTTTTTTAATTCATTCTATCGTGCATTTTAGTTAAAGAGCAAAAAGAGGTTAATTTCAGGTGAGCCTAAACAACCGTTTGTTTATAGTTTTGAGTTTTCACTTTTGTCGCAGTCCTCATGACTGCTTTGTGATTTTTTTCTCTCGAGAATTACTTTTTGTAATACGTTAGAGCTTTGGTTAAACCTGTTGATAGAAAGTGGTTTCCATAGTCCATGAATATTTAAATACTTTAAATATTAAACCTATTATAGTACAGTATTGTAAACATTTAAGAAGTTTAATTATTTAGTTTTAGGGTGCCATCTGCTTAAGCGCACCGTGCAGCATTTAGCTGAGATGGTGACCCATTTTGGCCGTCTGATGACAATAATGTTGGTCTTACAATGTCATTGTCTCTTTTGCTTTGTATTCCGTGGGCCATGAACACATAAGCACATATTGTAGGTCTAACGGTTAGTCTGCCGATCGAGAGATCTCCGGGTCGGGCTAAAAGATTTGTGTAGTTTTTTTAGCCAGATATCCTTAATAATAACCCGGAGTGCGGAAGTTTGGTTGGCGATATTTCACGATTATGCCTCGGAGAGCACGTGAAGCCGTCGGTCCTGGTTGTCAAGAACATCTATGGCAATCGTTATTGGGAAGTCAGTGCCCTCAAATATACTGACAACTAGACCAACTTGCGAATTCAGTTTGCTCGGGATGCCGAGGTCCACCGCTACACTCCGTGGGAAAAATGATATTCAAATTTAACCGGTGAAACTAGTAGCTGTCTCCAAATAATCTTAGGAATAATAATAGCCAGGATAAAGAAGAAAAACGAACTATTAAAAGTTTAAAAATATATTTTTCCTTTCATGGATTATTACTTGAATTGTCTTTAGAAAGTATTTTTGACCATATCGAGTCAACACGTAACTGTTTTTTTTATGTGTTAGCTGCCAAAATGACTCTGCTTGATGGAAAGCATGAGCAGAATCGAAGAGTGGTGGACACCATACTCAGTGCGAATAAGGACAATGCAGCATAGTGACCCACACTATGGCGGCCTGGTGAGATGCTTTTTCACGCCCCGCTTAAAGGACCCGGGATCATATTGGGAAGGAAACACGTACGCTGGTAATGAGTTCTAGGTTTTGACCGCTCGTCACAGAAAGGAAGAACCGAAGCGGTTACTACGAGAGCGTATGTCTACCACTCTGAAGCGGTGACTTCGATGAAGCGGTGAGAGGGAGGGATCAGTTGGAAGAGCTCTTAAATTTATGACGTATATGTATAGTATACTAGTATTTATACATATTTTTTAACATTTAAAAAGTGTGTCATTGTTTCAAAATGTTGGCTTCGTACAGTTCTTCTGGATATAAGCATTAAGGTTTATAAGTGTGAAATATTCTTCCGTACACTATATTTGTTTAACAATTGGTGCAATGAATTTATTGCCTGAATTTACATACAGATATAATAAAACAAAGTTTTTTTTATGTATAGCCCTGCCAAAGTGACTCTACCTGCTTGATGGAAAGCATAAGCAGAATCCAAGAGTGGTGGCCACCTTACTCATTGCGAATGCAGACAATGCAGCATGGTGACCCACACCACGGCGGCTCAGTGATGCTATTGCATCATTAGGCCTCCGGTCTTGCACTCACCAACGAAACACGACAGCACGAATGCTGTCATTTTAGGTTAGTCTTCTGTGAGAGCCAACCCTTTGGAGGATAACTTAAATTAACAAATTAATACACAACATTTTATGTGAAGCCAATAGTAATAAAAAAGTACAGTTTCAAACTTTCCTGTACAGGTATGGTAAAGGAAAAAATACTTTTAAAACTGACTTTTTTATAGACAAAGGAATTGTCCAGACTGCCTATGTGTTGTCTATGTATAGTTTATCTGTAACACGCCCACTTGAAACGGCTGGGCGGGGTAACGTAGGGGCGTGGTAGCAAAAAGTACGATGTCAGAAATTTTGATATGGCTGTTATACCATGATTTAACTGATGTTAAAAAGGTAAAGCGTGTGCTATCGTAACCAGAGATTCTGATAAACACTTATATATTAATACTTGAAACAAAAAGTTTGTACTCCTTTTTACGAAAATTATACGAACGAAGGAGAATGAAATTTAGCACAGTTAAAGTTTATAAGTGTGAAGGAGTGCAGAAAGATAAACAAATATTTGACCACTGGGAGGCCACTAATCATTTTAGAAATAAGAGATGAGAAGATGTTTATTCATCATCAAATGGGGTGCTATCATCAAAATGAAGTTTGGAGGTCAGAAGATGGTATCCCTCGCGATCATGAGCCTCTTTTAATCGGTGATATTTAGGCTAGTCAAGGCCCTGATGTCATCTATCCACTTCCTTGGTCGACCTGGTGTCTTCCTCCCAGGTATTTTCCAGGTATGTGTCCAAAGAAGGCTACTTGCCTTTAAAAAAATAAAATAAAAATAACAAGTTAAACTTCCTCTGTCCTTTTCCAAAACTTCTTTACCACTACCTCTTAGAAAACCAGTGCCAAGCAATTCTCACATTGCTTTTTAGGGTTCCGTGCCAAAGGCAAAAAACGGAACCCTTATAGATTCGTCATGTCTGTCTGTCCATCTGTGTCCGTCCGTATGTCACAGCCACTTTTTTTCCGAAGCCATTAGAACTATACTGTTGAAACTTGGTATGTAGATGTATACTGTGAACCGCCTTAAGATTTTCACACAAAAATAAAAAAAAACAATACTTAACTTAATACTGGATTAAAAATGACTGACAGTTGTGTGCCAGTATTTAAGTCCCTTAAAATATTAACATTTCCTTGTTTATATATTCTAGAAGTAGCTGTCTTTGTCAAAACAAATATGAACTTGTTTTCCACGATGTCAGAGACTAGCAAACGCTCAGCACAGTTAAGAAGTAAATATAAAAATGTACTGAACCAGGGAGGATATAAAACGGCTTTATTAACAAAAAGCATCATGTGTATGGGTCCTATGATTTACAATAAAATACCAGAAAACATTAAAAATCAAAATATATACAAATTTAAAAAGTGTTTGACTATATTATTACTTGACAAATGCTATTATTCCGTATTATGTTATCTTAATGACAAATTGTAATTTATTTTCTACTAGATATTTAACGCTCTGACATATCAAATTTAATAATTTATTGGACTCTCATTAATTTAATTTATAAATCGCAATCACTATGTATGATTTTGAATTGTTTTAATCCAATTGTATATTATGGTAGTATTTATTATTGTTGTAGTATTAATTATTTAATGTTGACTTGACTAATTTTATATGACATTAATTTTTGCATGCTTATATGGCACAATGTATTGAGACTAACACAGTACTAAAGACCTTATTTATGTAACTACATACATTCGATGCAAATAAATGATTTGATTTGATTGGTCACCATACTTAGAACTGAAACTCAATTTTTTTTTTTTCATCAAACCCCGTATGTGTTTATGATATATCTATCTATAGATACCCCACACGTATGTGGATCTATAGATATGTCTTAAAAAATGAGATTGAGGTTTCTTACATAATATTTTTCTAAACTGAATAGTTTGCACGAGAGGCACTTTCAAAGTGGTAAAATATGTCCTGCACCCCCCGCTCCCCCTGTAACTTCTAAAATAAGAGAATAATAAAACAAAAAAAAATATATGATGTAAATTACCATGCAAAATTCCACCGAAAATTGGTTTGAACGAGATCTAGTAAGTAGTTTTTTTAATACGTCATAAATCGTAAACCGCAATTTATCGATCAAAGTTACAACTTACAAAGAACTACAAGAACTTTTATATTATGGTTACTTGCTGCTACGGAACCCTTCGTGTGCGACTCGCACTTGGCCGCTTTTTTACGAAACATTTTTCATTGGTACTCCGCTCCTATTGTTCGTAGCGTGATGATATATAGTCTAAAGCCTTCCTCGATAAATGGGTCGACAAAGAGTCCAGCCGAATTGAAGATTCCTGGCAGTCGACGATTCGAGTCGCTCTCCGTTGAATGCGGTCCAGAGGGAGGAGCTGGTACTGGGGTGCCCCCGCCCAAAGATGAGGACAGTATTCCATATGTGGCCGAACCTGCGCCTTATAAAGCAGAAAGCGGTGGGCCGGAGTGAAATACTGTCTCGATCTGTTGAGCACGCCAAACTTCTTCGAGGCCAATTTGGCCTTATCCTCCAAATGGCCACGGAACTGGACTTCGCTCGATATCTCAACACCAAGTATTCCAATGTTGGGTGAGGCAGATAGGGGAGTGTCTTCAAACCGAGGGCATACGACCCACGGCAGTTTTTTAGCGGTGAACGCGCAAATTTGTGTCTTTGTGGGGTTAAAGTGGACTAAATTGAGTCTACCCCAATCTGAGACTTTTTCTAAAGAGGTCTCAATTTGGGACATAAGTTTGTTTCGACTCTCAATGACTTTTCCCGAGAAATATTAGCGCGGCCGGTGTAGAGAGCATCGCCTGTACCGTCATCGGCATAGCAATGAATGGCGCTAGTTTGCAGCATATCATTGATATGTAGGAGGAACAGAGTAGGCGATAGCACACAGCCTTGTGGGACACCAGCATTCACAGGTATAGAGTCATCTTAGTGAGTATCCTTTAGAAACGAAATTCAAAGCATTATCAATATTTTTAAAATCAATCTCAAACTATAGAAGAAACAAATATATATAAATATAAATCATCATATTATCTCCTATTCATAATATCTTACGGGCCAAAAAATATCAAATATTAGCACGAAATTTTCCAATACCACCTTCAAGTTCACACCTACGAGCACAGCTGTCTTCTTAGCTCCACAAAACCCGCAATAAGGCGTGCCCAGACCCGTTATTGGTCAACTTGCTTCAGCCAAAATCAATAAGACCCATGAATGTTTCATTCTAAGGTTTATAGAGAGATTTACCATTACGACCGATCTCAAGGGGTAAGGTAGAGACGTGTCATATTTTTTACGAAGCCAAACTGGATGTATGTTTGGTAATTTTGTTACAGACATATTGACGAATAAAAAGTTTAGGTTTCGGATGTTGGTATCAGTTTGTGACGTCATCACAGTGGTTTATACAAAAGATGTGGCTATTATATTATTATACATAGTATAAAACAAAACAAAAAAAAAACAACCCTTTCCAAGGAGAGGCTCATGTCTAGTAGTGGAATATTAAAAGCAATAAATTAATTAAAATTAAAAAGTTAACTTTTAAACGAGCATTCATGAATATACAAAAATGTGAAATGAACTGTCGCTTACCATCAGGCGATCCGTCTGCTCGTTTGCTCTCTATACCATAAAATCTGAATCTCGAAAACGGCTCCAACAATTTTCATGGAATTTAGTATGCAGGGGATTTCGAGGGCGATAAATCGATCTAGCTAGGACTCGTTTTTATCAAATTTACCAAAAAAAAACATGTGTTTTTGTGTGGGAGAGCCACGCTTCGGCATGAATGGGCTGGTTCGACCGGAGTGATACCACGGCCTCACAGAAAACCGGGGTGAAATAGTGCTGGCGCTGCGTTTCACCGAATGAGTGAAGATACCGGAGGCTCATACCCCTCCCCCCGTCCCCCTCCCCATCCTCCAAAGTCCGGCTACGCACTTGTGACGCCTCTGGTGTTGCAGGTGTCAATGGGCGGGGGTATTCGCTAACCATCAGACGATACGTTTTTCTAGTAAAATTTCTACAACAGTCCAACAGATAATAGTATTTCATTAATCTTCATACAGGTTTGAATACGTTGGCAGACCGATTAAAGTTATAAAACTCCAAAGATCTTCCAACTGGTATCACTTCTTCCTTCCTCCACACGACAACACGTGCTGGCCTTGGTAGTCACTTACGCTCTAGAACTAAACAGTTTAGCTCATCCTTCCTGTTCAAATCCTGGCAATCACTACTACTGCACTACGGTTCCGATTAAGCGGGCCGTGAAAAAGCATCTCACCAGGCCACCATAGTGTCGATCACCATGCTGTATTGTTCGATTTCGCAATGAGTATGGTGACCACGCAGACAGTGTAGAGTTATTTTGATAAGCAGGTCGTCTCGACCGAGGCTATATTACCCTCTCACAGAAGACCAACCTAAATTGACAGCACTCTTGCTGTCGTGATTCGTTGGTGAGTACGAGACCCGAGACCCAATGATGCAGAATCATCACAACAGTCCGACAGTGTGGGAGTCCTACAAGGCACTTACCCACCCAGGCTTAGAGCTTTTATAGACTTGGGTCCTTGAGTTTGTGTCGACATTTATTCTAAAGATAAGTAAACGGAGATAAGTAATTTTCTCAGGAGAGGCTTAAGGCCATTCGTCCCCACGCTGGCCAAATGCGGGTTGGGGACTGGCAAGACAACGTTGTGGCTACGTAATCTTGCCGTTGGATGTTTTTAGGTCGCCCAAAGGCCTTCAACTAAGCTTCATGACTGTTATCATGTGATAACAACAGGGACTTACTGCTTCACGTGATCTCCGAAGTACGGAGACAGTTATGGTATCGTGCCCCTAGCGGTCACCCATCCAGGTACTGACCGCGTCGGCGTTGCTTACCCTTGGCGATTGTTTCTAATCACCGAGGACAAAACTGTACTAATTAGTTAAATCCCACTTCCTACTTAATATTATAAATGCAAAAGTGTGTGAGAATGTATGGTTATTTTTCACTCTTTCACGGATTTATATGAAACGGCAAAGCCTACAAGACCGGTAGATAGAATCTTTGATTAGTTTGAAAAAGGAAACCATACATTTTCTATTAGTAACTAAAAAACAAATAAGCTAATAATGACTCCCAAACAAAACAAATGATCGCACACATTATATTACAATGTTATTTATCCTAATGGGAAACAAACCCAACATCTCAGTTTCACCAGGTAATAATAATCCAAAAAAAGAACATTTTTACTTCATCAAAATACAACTATTATTTCTTATTCCGCCCCTCGCTTGAAACAAAATAAACTTGTAATGTCTGACTATTTAAAATTCAGTTTTTTCATCTGGCAATAAAGTTATCATCTCATTTGTATGCTAAATCGTGTTTCGAAACATTTAACTCTACCAAAGTTATTTTAATTTTATTTTTAGTGTGGCAACAATAGTTTTGAGTGTTAAATCATTCTTAGATTAAAGACATTTTAACTGATAACATCACTACACAAATTTTAACAAAAAAAAACAACTTCAATCTGGACCAAATTGTGGGACCACACGGGAAGCGCCAGCTTTCAAATAAAAAAAGAATCATCAAAATCGGTTCACTCAGTCGAAAGTTATGCGGTAACTAACATAAAAGAAAATACTGTCGAATTGAGAACCTTTTTTTGAAAAAGTTTTTTTTTGAAGTCGGTTAAAAAACTTAAAACCAAACCTGTACCAACTAGCAGCACGGTTTGATAGACTTAACCATCTTTCTAAGGTGGGACCTAAGTCCAATTGTGGACGCTATTTATAACTCAAGAACGACTGAACCGATTTGGCTGAAAATTGGTGGAGAGGTAGCTTAGAACCAGGAGACGGACATAGGATACTTTTTACATAGTTTTTTTTCTTTGCGGCGCGGCTTTAACCGGCAAAACCGCAGGGCTCAGCTAGTTAAAGCTATAATTTGATACATTGCACACACGGATGTCTGATTCCTAACTAGACAGAGCGTGTACCATGGCAACCAGACAGAATATATATACATATTTATAAAACAGAAGAGTTTGTTTGTTTGTATGAACGCGCTAACTATACGAGGAGATTGATAGGAGCGGAGCACAATGAAGAATGTTTTCAAAACGGGGGAAGGTTTTCACGCTACGGGCAATAGGAGACGTAAACGATACGAAACGTACTTATCTCCTTAAATATAAAAATCAATTGCTGTTTTTTTGTCTCGCTAAAACTCGAGAACGGTTGGGCCGATTTAACAGATTTTGGTTTTGAAATGTTTGTCGTAGTCCAAGGAAGGGTTAAACGGTGAAAAATTAAAAATAACTTGAAAATCCACATGTCACGTGTACGAAGTAGCGAACCCAGCTAGTATATTACTAAATACATGTCATAAACATCTATGGCAGTCATTATTGGGAAGTCAGTGCCCTAAATATATTGACAATTAGTTAAATCTTCGAATTCAGTTCACCCTCAGGATTGCGGAGGTCCGATGCCAGTCGCTCTGTGAAAAAACTGATGTTCAGGTAAAACCGGTTGAACTAGTAGCCGACCCCAAATAATCTTGGGCAATCAAAATATTAATCAAATCAAAATAATGAAAGCTAGGAAGATGATATCTAAATACATACATATTATAGATACATTGAATGACTGCCTCGGTGGCGCAGTGGTAGCGTATGCGACTGCTGTGCTTGAGGTCTCGGGTTCGATTCCCGGGTCGGTTGTATGATCTGCAAATATTTGTGTCGGATTTTGGGTGTTTTCTATGTATAATTAATGTATTTACAAAAAAAAGGATACATGTATTTATATCAGTGGTTTAGTACCCATGACACAAGCTCTGCTTAGCTTGGGACTAGATGGCGTTGTGTGTAAAAAAAAAAAGTTACACCCAGATGATTATATTATCACACAAAAGTTTGTCTTGGATGGGAATCAAACCAATAGAAAGATATTTGTATGTTTATCTGCAGTCTGTTTATAGTACACGCTTAGCTTGTACCATAACAAGAAACAAGTTAATACAAAATGTCCACAAAACGTATTATACCCAAACTACTTTCTGCACATTATTTTTTGCACTCACACCAGTGTAGGAATGACTTTATTATACAAGCTCTATTCGGTTAAGCTTTAGTTTGGGATCAGACAGACCTGTGTGAGATGGGTGAGGCCATTGTTATTTCATATTACTGTACAAATTAATCTGATTAGAAAATAAATATAATACAGAAGGAAGTTTTAAATAACTTATCCTGCAATAATTATAAATGGCTGGACATCAAATCTAAGGACTTAGAGAAATATACAATCGCATTTATATAGAAAAACAAGCAACAAGTGCGGGAACTAATAAGAAAGTGTTTGTTTGTTGGAATACTTACAGCTAAAGACGTTACACTCGAATGCTCGGGGTTGTGTGACGAAAGAATAAAGTGGATTGCACCGGGAGGGTTATCTTGGTGTATTTTTATGGATTTCTATATAATCAAGCATTATTAACTATGAGATATATTATGTCAAAAACAGATTTGTAATCTACTTTCTTGTTGGATGTTAATGGCATGCTAAGTTAGTGAGTACTTTTAAAAAACTCATCATTTATCTCTGTACTACGAGTATGTTCTGTATGGTTTTATATATATTATTCTGTCTACTGGTGAAAACCGCATTAAAATCCGTGCAGTACTTCTCCAGTTTATCGCGAACAGACATACAGACGCGACGAAGGACTTTGTTTAATAGTATGTAATGATCTGTATGTAAGTGTATGGACACATGTTCGTTAGAAAAATGTTGGATGCGAGCAACACCGGACCAGTGGTTCTGGAGAACCTTGGGGCAAGCCTATGTAGGCTGCTGCTGATGATGATGATATTTGTATGTGTAATTAGCTACTTTTCTATTTCTAATCCATGCAGAAATGGCACAAAGAAAAAAGTTCCACTGGACTGATACGATCTCACAGAAAATTTATTCCATTGATGCTTTTCTCTGAACAAGGGGGGTTACTGGAGCCCTAAGAATCTCTCCCCCTGATTCTGTAGAAAAGCGGGAGAGGTCCAACGGATAGCAACGCACGTGTGACACTCAGTTGCAGGTGTTCATAGGCAGCAATAGTCACTTACTTAGGTAACAGGATGGCTGGGGCTCGTATATATGGACAGACCGACTCAAAACTATGGTTCATCATTCAAAAGGCAATCCCAGACCCTATACTGTACTCCCTTAGTTTTGTTTAACATAGTTTTGTCTAATCAATGTTCACAGTCTTAAAAAAGACACCTCTGTGGTTGTCATTTCGGCATTTCTTCCCAGAGTGAGTCCTAGGAAATGACAGCGCCTACTAGATGTACAGTCCAACACGTAAAATAACAGTAAAAAATATGGTTGTCTGTAAAGTCTGTTTGCGGACGATAGTTTAACGTGACGTCATAACGAAACATTGATGAAATGATGAGAGATAGCGCAAGCGCCCCACCTATCTCTCCTCATCTATCAGCCTCAGAGCGAGGTAACGCCGCATGAGTCATATTGTTTCGTGTGTGCAGACGGCTCCATCGAATTATAAGACGTTGTCACGTCAAAACTTACTTGTAAAAAAATAATATAAATTATCCTACATCATATAAAATTGAGCGAATATTTCTTTCGCTCAGTTTTTGTTTAATCCAACATATCCATATTATCCTGTCTCATTCCTTGCACCCATCATTCTCTGAGATCTGTATAAAATACCAATTATTCCCCGCTACGAATACTAAACGCGTGTCTTTATTACAAACGTACTTTATTAATTTTTATACCTTTTCTTTGTTTGTTTTTGAAATTTCATTTAAGTTACGTCGTTCGTGTTCAGTTTTGTTCCTTTTATGTCTAAAGCTGGATTGTGACCAGCTGCGTATTGGAGGAGGAGGATTTGAGGGTATAAAGTTATTTAAATGTTTCTTGTTATTCATATAATAAGTGAAATAAGTAAGTATGCAACTTCCTAGCCTTTTTTTTTTTTTTAAGACAACTCCCGCACTAGGAATAAATCCTGTGTCGCGGGGGACTTTACAAACATACATGAAACGGACACAAAGAACACCCAGACTCAGAACAACGATTTGTGGATCACACAAAGTGTTGTCCTACGTGGGATTTGAACCCACGACGCTTGGCGAAGTAGGGAACGGCGTGGTGACCGTTAAACCACTAGGCCAAACGTGAAGTCGGCCTTAATTATTCCCAAAATGATTTGGGGTCGGCTACCAGTTCAACCGGTTTTACCTAAATATCAGTTTTTCCACGAAATGACTGGTATTGGGCATCTGACCCTGAGGGGGAAACGCATTGAGTTAAGTTAAACTAGTTGTCTGTATATTTGAGGGCACTGATTTCCCAAAAACGATTGCCATAGATGTTTATTGTTTAAGTAGGTAAGTATTCTTTGAATTAAAAATGCACATATGATTTACTTACGATTCGTTTGTATTGCCTACTAGCTTTTACACGCGGCTTCGCTCACGTAGACTTTCATCCCCTGATTTACCTCCTTAGGGGTGGAATTTCGAAAATTCCTTTATTAGTGCTCACTTGCCTTATATAAAGAACCTACATGCAAAACAGGATTCTAGCTTCAGCGGTTTGGGCTGTGCGTTGATCTCTGGGTATGTCAGTCAGTCAGTCAGTTACGTTACTCTTTTAACTATATAGATTACTAGCTGACCCACGCAGCGTCGTTTGCGTCTCCTATTGCCCGTAGCGTTATAATTTTCCCCCGTTTTCGAAACGTTCTTCATTGCTGCTCCGCTCCTATTAGTCTTAGCGTGATGATATATAGCCTATAGCCTACCTCGATAAATGGGTTATCTAACACTGAAAAATTTTTCAAATTGGACCATTACTTCCTGAGATTAGCGCGTTCAAACAAACAAACAAACTCTTTAGCTTTATATATTAGGTCTTTAACTATGAAATTGCCGTTCTTCAGTACTGGTCATTTCAAATAATAAAAAGTTCGTAATGGCTCTGTATTCTAAATTCAAATTAATTTTGTTTTAAAACCATGACATTCTATTTACAAACTCGGTCTTTTGTTTTCTGATTAGCGTTGTATTTTCATTACATTTGAACATTTTTCGTCATAATGGATACTTTAAAAATTCGTGTAATTATGGAATATGAGTTCCGTCGTGGCACCAACCCGACACAAACGGCACGTAACATCAAAAACGTTTACGGAGAGAACTGTACAAACGAACGCACAACCCGTTATTGGTTTTCCCGGTTCCGTTCTGGAAATTTTGACTTGAAAAATGAAGCTCGTGGTCGTCCGGAGACTTTGGTTAACAATAATGAATTTAAGGCGATTGTGGAAGCTGACGAAACTCAATCTACAGCTGAGCTAGCAGGAGCTTTTAATGTAAGCATCAAAACAATATTGATCCATTTGCGACAAATTGGCAAGGTAAAAAAGCTTGATAGATGGGTGCCCCACGACCTTAACGATCGCCAGCGCAACGTACGCGTCGAGACTTGCCTTGCGCTGCTCAACAGGCAAAGAAATGAAGGAATTTTGAAACGAATTCTTACGTGCGACGAAATATGGATTCTGTTCGACAATCGAAAGCGCTCAGCAACTTGGTTAGACCCTGGTTCAGGACCAAAGCAATGCCCTAAACCAAAAATGACCCCTAAGAAGGTGATGGTCACTGTTTGGTGGTCTAGTGCGGGTGTGATTCACCACAGCTTTTTACAAAACGGCATGAGCATTATTGCAGATGTGTACTGTGAAGAACTGGAGAGAATGATGGAGAAGTTTGCACATCTGCAACCAGCTTTGGTCAATCGGTCGTCCCCAATGCTCCTTCACGACATCGCGCGAACTCCATACTGCGCAACAGACAGTCTCCAAGCTGCAAGAGCTGGGGTTGGAAGCTCTCCCTCATCCGCCATACTCACCAGATCTTGTACCTACCGACTATTACTTTTTCCAAAATTTAGACAACTTTTTAGTGGGTAAAAAATTCAATTCCCGAGAGGCAGTACAAAATGCCTTTGAAGAGTTTGTTGCCTCCCGTCCGGCTGATTTTTACAAGAAGGGTATCAAAAAAAATGCCAATGCGTTGGCAAAGATGCGTCGATTGCATGAGTGATTACTTCAAATAACAGAAATAAAAAAGTTTAAAAAAAAAGTACTTTCACTTATTGCATACAAAACGGCAATTTCATAGGTAAAGACCTATTATTAGCACTTATATGTATTTATTATACTCTTCTAAGATCTAATACTCATAATCAACAAAACATTTATTTGGATAAAGATTAATATTAGGTATTATGTTGATAAAAACTCTTTAGCAAATAACTCATTATTAGGTACCAACTCCTAGCGTCTTATACTCGTGATAACTTATAAACGAAATGTCCGATTGGGATGAAATAAAAAGTATTTTACTTCTACTTATATACTCTTGATAACATAATGCCTAATTTGGAAAAGGATTAATATAACGATACACATTTAACGTAGTTTCTTTCTTCAGACAATTTAATAATTTTTTTGAACATAAAAGCGGTTATTGTGACTAAACCATGATAGTTAGATATATGCTCTCACGGACTTTTTTGTATATCTTAATAGGACCTACAAACCCGTAATACATTATTTTGTTCTATTGTCAATAGTTTTTGCAGCGCACGCAAAAATAGGTTTTCGATTTCACACCTTGGGTTACAAAATAGCAATTTTCTTACGGACCCCTAATTTTTTTGAAAATAAAATGTAGCGTATAGCTTTCCTCGATAAATGGACTATCCAACACTGAAATAATTTTTCAAATCAGACTAGTAGTTCCTGAGATTAGCGCGTTCAAACAAACAAACACTGCAGCTTTATAATATTAATATAGACTATAGATTACGTTTTTGAAAAGGAATACGTTTTGCTCGTTTTTAACCGCCGACACAAAAAGTGGGGTGTTATAAGTTTGATTTCAATGTTTGGTTAATATCGGCCCAGCATTGTTATAGTATCAGCTCTTCTCCAAAATGATGTAAGGCATTTCTTGGCGTATGATTACTCGATTAAGTGCAGCTTGCGTATGGGGTTGTTTTAATTTTAGCTTGTATATTATAGCAGCATAGCATTAGCACTGCAAAAAGAAGGAAACTAGAAAGAAACTATATAGCAACCTGTCTGGCTAGCGTGGTATAATAAGAAGGCATATAGGCATAGGCAAGAACTTCCTTTCTATTGAGAGCCATGTCCAGCAGTGTTGGTACAGGTGCAATTCCAGGGAGGGGGAGTCACAAGGGACATGACCCCCCCCAAAATCGTACCCATGTAACTTTTTCCCTGCAACTGGAACCTGATTACCAAATATTATCATCCCAATAGAATTACCAATAAAAACAAAAGATATCTATTTGATTTTAATGTGTGCAATCAAATTGTGTATCACATCACATCACACTAATATATAAAAATTCGGCATGCAGGAAGCTGATACCCTGGATTAACACATAGGCTACTTTAAAAAAAATTTGAGCGAAAACCGATAAACACGCGGGCAACAGCTAGTTGTGAAATAAAGTTTACTTGACTTAAATTGATTATATATTAGTGACCCCCCTCCCCCTCTAATTTCAGGCTGCGACCGCTCCTGTGTTGGTAATGTTGATGTTCTGAGTGAGAACCGAACCCGCAATCTCTATTTTAGCTCTCTCTAACCACTAGACAGTCTTTATAGCTTTTACTTCCCACATATAAAACATCCATTATTACCATATAACCAAACTAATAGAAAAGCAATTTTCTCTAATATTTTTAAATACAGCTAACCTGTAACTTATTATGTCTGGTTTATCGTGTGTGTTTCCATTGTTTAAGTAGAATTGACGGTACGTCAGAATGGTATTATTCTTAATTCTACATACTACACTTCTATTATATACTAGCTAAAAATATATTTCCTGATTTGATGTACTTTGTCGGCGTCTCTGTTCAAGCAAGCTCAGCTCTTATTGGTCTAAGCGTGAAGGTAACTATCTTATCTTAGGCATATCACACACATTTTAAAAAACGTGAAAATTGGTTAGATATTTGTCTAATTGTGTGGTGTTTTCTATGTATAATTTGTATGTATTTACAAAAAAGTATATATGTATTTGTATCAGTTGTCTAGTACCCATAACACAAGCTCTGCATAGCTTGGGACTAATGGCGTTGTGTGTTAGATGTCAGAAATATTTATCACTAGCTAACCCACGCAACCTCCTTTACGTCTTCTATTGCACGTAGCGTTAAAATTTTCCCCCGTTTTTGTAACGTTCTTCATTGGAGCTCCGCTCCTATTGATCTTAGCGTGATGATATATAGCCTTCCTCGATAAATGGGCTATCTAACACTGAAAGAATTTTCCAAATCGGAACAGTAGTTCCTGAGATTAGCGCGTTCAAACAAACAGACTCTTCAGCTTTAGAATATTAGTCTATTATAGATAGTTTCAGAGTTTATCGTGAGCAACAACTTGACACGAGTAATGTATATAATAGATGCTGTAGTACTATCACTGTTTAGTAAATATAGTTTCGACTAGAATTGTTAGCTCTTAATATATTGTAAATACCTATGCAATTCAAATCCAAGGTAGTAGAGCCACGCTGATTTCAGCACGAACGGGCCGGCTCGACCGGGGCGGTACTACCCTCGCACAGAAAATCAACGTAAAATGACAGCGTGCTGTCGTGTTTCGTTGGTGAGTGCGAGACCGGAGGCCCAATTAGTCTAGTCAACAAGTTCCAAACTTGTTGACTAGACTAAAAGATGCAGCAGCATCACTAGGCCGCCATGGTGTGGGTTGCCATGCTGCATTGTCTGCATTCGCAGTGAGCATGGTGACCACCACTCTTGGATTCTGCTTATGCTTTCCATCAGGCAGAGTAGAGTCATTTTGGCGGGCCAAACATAAAAAAAAAATAAAAAAAAAATGATATTATGTAGCCTTACTGCTACGCAACACCTACGCCGTAGACGTACTACGAAATGTAATGCAAAACAATGCTACAGTAAGGTACTATATCTTGTATAAAAGTATAGGCAAGGAAGATTATGATGATAGATATAGCAAACGTGTTATTTGATGCTAAGCGATTACCTAAACTCATGGAAACCTGTAACTAAAAAGATGCAAGTGAAAAGTCGCTATTTGACTGCTCTTCCCTAGAAATGGGAAGAGTATAGAGAAAGATGAGGTTACAGTAAAGTTATTCTGGCCGATATTTTACCTTTTTATAGGAGGACAAATGACCAGACAGATCACCTGACAGTAGGGTGTGAAAAGGCATATCACTAAGCTGCCATGGTGTGGGTCACCGACTGCATTTTCCGCATTCGGAACAAGAATGGTAACCTACACTTTTGGATTTCACTCATGTTTGCCATCAGGCAGTGTCAGTGAGAATTATTAAGTAATTTTGACGGTTAATATACATTGTTGTTTGTTGTTTTAGATAACAACTAGCCGACCCACGCAACCTAGTTTGCGTCTTCTATTGCCCGTAGCGTGATAATTTTTCCCCCGTTTTGGAAACATTATTCATTGGTGCTCCGCTCCTATTGGTCTTAGCGTGATGATATAGCCTATAGTCCTCCTTAATAAATGTACTATCCAAAACTGAAAGAATTTTTCGAATCGGACCAGCGGTTCTTGAGATTAGCGCGTTCAAACAAACAAACTCTTCAGCTTTATATATTAGTAAGTATAGATGACTGCCTGCAAGGCTCTTCCAATTCTTATTTTAGAGTTTATGTGAAATTATGATTTCCATTAAATGAACTTAAAATTTATATTATATTTACAAATAATTTAAAGGACTTCTTCGAATATCGTAATACTTTGGAAACACAAAAAGATGCCGCGATAAAGCACGCGTCCGCCATCTTAGAACATCGTTTGGCGCGCAAATGGTTGTCATCTGTCAAAAGTGACAGGCAGATATGGCGGTAACGCGTAACCCTATCATAGACAATGGGGCTTTATTGTGGATAAAGTTAGAATATTTCTTTCAATACTTTATTTGCATACTATGGAGAATATGAAAAGGTCTAATGAGTAGCTTAAAATATGTTTTGTTTGTGAACTATTGGTTTTAATTTTTATTGTGACACAAAATCCATACTAAAATGATAAATTCGGAAGTCACTTTGTTTATCTGTCATGGCTAAACTACTGCACCGATTTCAATTAAATTTGGTATGGAGATACTATGATTCTTTAGAAAGGACATATGCTACCATTTACCACGATTACCTACAGGCACGCAGGTGGAACCGCGAGCAAAAGCTAGAAGTGAATGTAATTTGTAAGGTTTTGATTTCGATTACTAATTAAGGCAAAAAATAGAGATTATGATTATTTTATTCCGAGTTAGTTTTTTCAGTACGCGATCGAAATTTTCATTTTTCTTTATAATTGACTAGTTTTTGCCTGCCACTACGCCTGCGTGTATGTTGGATATAGCGATAATCATTTTTTAGGTTAATATATAGCATTTGACACTCACAAATAATGTGGCTTTCTATTGTTAAGGAATTTTCAATTTTAGTTCAGTAAATACGGAGATTGTCTGTTACAACCTCACCAATTTACCTATTTTATTTAACTTAGATTACGTTAAAATGATTGAAGTTTAACACTTTTGCAAAGCTATTGTGAGAGAAATATGTTACAAAAATTATTATATTTTCCGGGCAAGTAGAAGCCAACACACTCTCAGCATTCACTGAACAAAACTCACAAAACCAACCCCATTTTATTGAACCTATGGGTAAACCATACTCCGACCTAACTTCGTGAACAACACCGAAAGCAGTTGCATTCAAACTCAAATTTGAAATCTAAACGCAACATCGAACGCCGGACGCGTCCGACACCGCATTTCCGGTCAACCGTTGAATTTGAATTTCGAACTGATAGCAACATTCCGTTATAGACTTTTGTCCGATGCGGACGTGTCGCCGGCGGCCATGCGACGGAAATTATCATCTTGTTTTGCTTGACGTAACCTTTGATATTGTACCTAACGTAGCACCTTAACTACTGGACCTATTTCACGGCCATTTTTAATAAGTTATTTATAGGTTTTATTTTTTTGACATCTAACGCAACGCAAGCTAAGCAGAGCTTGTGTTATGGGTACTAGACAACTGATACAAATACATATACTTCTTTTGTAAATACATACATATTATACATAGAAAACACCCAAACTCCGAAACAAATATTCGCAGATCATACAAACATTTGGTCCGCCCGGGAATTTGGAATTTGGTCCCGGGAATCGAACCCGAGACCTCAAGCACAGCAGTCGCATACGCTACTCCTGCGCCACCGAGACAATCTAGTTAAAACTGGTATATATCAGGAGAACAACTCAAGAGTCTTAATCAAAATCGGTTCAGTAGTTTGACGCTACGGTAAAACAAACCAGCATAAAATATATAATATAAAAAAATATTAATAAAAGATTAAGTATTGTAAGATAGAGATTTTCGTTTACAGAGAAGATTGAAAAAGACTTCTATTGACAGCTGACCCAAAATTTACTAAAGGAGAATTATGTGAAGGAATATACCTGTCCTTACAATCCTGTAAACCCCACATTTTCATATGTTAAGGGTGTGTAACAGGAAAGGGAAGGTGTGCGGGAGGCTGTATGATGCTGAAACAAAACATTCAAACAGGAAACTGATAGCGGAGGAAGAGAGGTACTAGTGGTAGTAAAGGTAGAGAGGTTCTCGAACTTAAGTGAGATTTATGTGAGATTTTTAACCGACTTAAAAAAAGCAGGAGGTTATCAATGCGACTGTATCTTTTTTTTTATGTTTGTTACCTCATAACTTTCGACTGGGTGAACCGATTTTGATGATTCTTTTTTCAATTTAAAGCTAGTGCTTCCCGTGTGGTCCCATTTTAATTTGGTCCAGATTGAAGTCAGTTTTTATTTGTTAAAATTTGTGATTATTAATAACATGCTAATAATTGAAAATATATATTGAAAATTTGCAAATAAGGGCTTTAATGAAACAATTTATTCATTTCTTTATTTGGATAACCAGTTGCTGTTAAATTAAATCATTAGGATATAATTATACTTTATTGTACACCAATTAAAAATTATTACATAAATATTTTTTTAAAATGTGTACAATTAGCAGCTTTATTGCTAAAAGAAATCTCTTCCAGGCAACCTTTGGATGGACATATGATCATGAATGATAGAAGAAAGAAATTATTGAAATAAAGAATAAATCTCATAAATTTACAGGTAACAGTTAATTCACCAAACACTAGTTCAAATGCGCACGTTTTAAGGTGTCACAACAAATACAAAGAGAAACGAGTAAAAGGAAAAAAGTATATAAAAATATACAAAAATGAACTAAAATAACATGAAGAAATTTAATCTGGACTACATTGAAATGGAACCACACGGGAAGCACCAGCTTAGAAGTTATGAGGTAACAAACATTAAAAAAGGATACAGTCGAATTGATAACCACCTCCTTTTTTGAAGTCGGTTAAAAAATTAAAAACAAATTTAAGTAGACAAATTAATACTACTTCTAATACCATTGATATAAAAATATCATAGGAAGAATAACCCTTCTCTGCCCACTCCCCCTCAAACTGGGAAGAGAAGGACACAGGAAGTAGACATAGGACGTTACCTTTTCGGATAAATTTTATCCAAACTTTATAAATTCGAAAGTAACTCTGTCTGTCTGTTACGCTTTCAAGGTTAAACCACTGCACCGATTTCAATGAAATTTGGCATGGAGATACTTTGATACTTGAAGAAGGACATGGGCTATACTTTACCGCGATAACCGAGATACCCGCGGGCGGAGCCACGAGCAAAAGTAAGTATACTATATTTTAAGAAAAAAATATATTGTACGATGTGACATACAAACTCGAATCTAATTCAGACCAATGGTAAGTGTCAAGCAGACGTCATAAAACCGGAACTGTCAGTTACTAAAACAGCACGCTGTCATCCCGCCGATAGCAAACAATTTAAAGTTAACGCCCACACCCCTGGCTTAGTTCGTCCTGGGTTCGATTCCGGCTCGTGTCATATGTGATAGAGATATAGATCTGATGTGTTGATGACGTATTTAGGTGAAGCAAGTGTCTCATTTTGGATGATAATGAGGAAGTGTGGCGAGAGGTGTGGGTTCGATTTTAATATGAGATAAATGTATGTGTGAGCCAGAAACGGTTCTCAGTCTGGATATTTAGGGGTAGTACTCCACCCCCATATGTAGAAGGGCATTTTTTTTGTTTTAAAAATCAATGATGAGAAGACTATTTGAAAAAGGAGATATCATCTTCACATATTTCATCATACAAATATGTGTTGGCTTAGAAAACCATGACAGTTAGTAAATCTCCGTTAATTTTAGAGATATAGATACTGTAGAGGAACGTGTGATATTTCCCTCCAACACAAAGGGAGGATCCTCCGACCAGGCGAGGTGATCATGACTGGCCGGCAACTGCCCAACGGTTGATATTGGGATGGTGTATATATGATAATCGGCGCGAGAACTTTCATTGCGCGATTCAGGATTGGTAGTTTCTTCATTTCCTTCGTTACTCCGTAGTTCTACGTATCTTCGGTAGATGGCGCTGTATGTGGAAGTCGCCACAACACCAAACATAGATACATACATATAAATAAATTATAAAATCCTTTTAAAGAAATGAATAACCTACGGAACTCTACACCGCATATGAGCCGACTCACACTTAGCAACTGTCTTTTGATTAATAGTGATTAACTTTTCTATGAATTACCATACTTAGCTTTAATTTAAACCTCTACCGAAAATAATATTATATATTAACATCGTTATATTTCGTTACCCACGCGAAGTCAGGGCATTTAACTAGTATAATAACAAAACAAGATGCAAAAACAAGACATACTCTCAACAATACAGATGTTTTAAACTTAATTTAACTTCACCATACACAAAATCAATTATTTCTGTTCATGCCATTTCACTAACAAAGCGATATGATATTAGTTTGTCAACAAAAGCCGTCGAGGTATCAATTTTAACTTATTGTTTTAAAGTTTGTCTGTTCATTTAATGGCTATATAAGCTAGGGAGTTCGGTAAAAACGAGCAACTCTATAGTAATGTGTCATGTTTGTGGGCATCTTCTATCTATATATATAAAACTGAATGTTTGTCTGTATGTCCTTTATAGAATCGTAAACTATGCATTTGATCATTTCATGATGTTCAGCAAAAGTGTTGTGCATGAGCCCACAAAGGTTTCTGAGTTGGTTGGCCGACAACACGCGGGCGGAGTCGCGGGCAACAGCAAGGAGAACATGTAAAACACCTCCGTTCGATACTGCAAATTGTTGTTCTGAGTCTGGTTCTTTGTGTCCGTTTCATGTTTGTTGTAAAGTCCCCCGCTACACAGGATGTATATTCCTAATGCGGGAGTTGTCTTTTTAAAAACATAAATAAAAAAGAATACCACGATTTTATCCGAGAGAATAATCACGTTAAATTTTGACATTAAGATAGAAAATAAAATATTATGGAATTGGCGGGCAGACGTATCGCCTGATTGTAAGCGATTACCGCCGCCCATGGACACCTGCAACTTGCAACACCAGAAGCGTCACAAGTGCGTTGCCGGCCTTTTGGGGATGGGGGGGAGGAGGTAGGGGTAGGGGATTGGGGTATGGCCATGGGACTCCGGTATCCTCACTCACTCGGTGAAACACAGCGTAAGCACTATTCCACACCGGTTTTCTGTGAGGCCGTGGTATCACTCCGTTCGAGCCGGCCCATTCATGCCAAAGCGTGGCTCTCCTCTCCCACGGTATAATATATTTTTATTAAATTTAAAAATATCTTTTGCATTTATAATATTAATGTAAGGATATTTTATCCAAAGTTCGCACTTTAACAAGTATGACACAATGTAAACGTTGCAAAATTCAATTTCCACGCCACTATTGTTGAAGCCCTATTGTTGTCTGACACGAATGCCACTGTCGCGTGTTCTACACAACTTGGTTACAGACAGACAGACAGACATACGGATATATTTACACCTACTACGCCAAGATTGCCACATACAGTGAAACAAAAATTACTTTTATTAGTGGTAATTATGTTTTTTACCCTGTGAAACTGACTACTCTGCCTGATTGAAAGCAGAATCCAAGATTGGTGCCTCACCATACTCATTGCGAATACAGTCAGGGTGACCCGCATATGGCGACCTATTGAGGTCCCGCGCATCATTGGGCCTCCGGTCTCGCACTCACCAGCCCTGGCCGCGCGAATGCTGGCATTTTAGGCTATCTTCTGTGAGAGGGTAGTACCACCCTGGTCGAGTTGGCCCGTTCATGATGAAATCAGTGTTCCTCTACCACCTTGAAAAGTGACTGCCTCGTTGGTCTTGCGGTTGGCGTATGCGACTGCTGATCATGAGGTCTCGGGTTCGATTCCCGTGTCGGAACAAATGTTTGTATAATCTACAAATATTTGTTTCGGAGTTTGGGTGTTCTCTATGTATGTATTTACAAGAAAAAAAGTATATATGTATTTGTATCAGTTGTCTAGTACCCATTACACAAGTTCTGCTTAGCTTGGGACTAGATGGCGTTGTGTGTTAGATATCCGAAATAAAAAAAAATTTGAAAGTGCATCAACAGTACCCGCTGAAAATAAAAACTTTAAATATATATGTATATCCATAATTTTAACAGAAAACATACTAAAACATTTTATTTGATACAGAAATAAAATTCAGTTTAGCAAGAGACAATAAGATCTAGCACAGCATTCTCTGCATTATCTTACGCTTAAACAATAAAACCATAAAAGAAATACATAAATTGATTCTTATAACCAACTAGCTGACCCGCTGTACTTCGTATCGCGTAAAAGAAACATTTAATAAGCCCGTGTCAACTTCCCGTAGCGCTGCAGTGTACCTATATAACTAATCGGACTAAAAGAATATAACAGCTTCTTTTTTTTTTCTTCTGTACAAACCTTGTCTTGACAATAATAAGTACATTAAAAAAAAGAATTATTCAATTTAGTGCAGTCGATGGAAAGTTATGGGCGCACATACATTTTTGTGATTCATTTTTATAATATAGATTTTAAGACGAATAAAACAATTGCCAGAAGTAAGTCTTGCATAAGTCCCTCTTTATAAGATGGTCAATCTTCAGCCACCTTCAAAGCTTCTGAGGCGAAAACACTGGTCAACACAATAGGGTATTCTATTAGTTTGTTTTGGACCGTTTCGGATCTTTTATTGACACCTGTCAATAGCAGGAGATTGTTGTTATGGGCTGTATTTGTTTGAGGTCTGTCTGTACGTGTAAATGAAGTTAAGTTGAAGGAAATAGAAATTTGAAAGAAAGAGAATTTACAAGTATTTTCGAAAGTGGGAATAAATGTATCACGGCAAAAAACCCCTACGCAAGCACTTAATCCAGTTATCATACGCCAAAAATGCCGCTGTACCGATATTAACCAAACATAGCTAAGAACCAACCCAAGGAAACTGGATTTCAAATTAAAAAAACCGCATCGAAATCTGTCTATCTGTTTGAGAGCTACAATGCCACAGACAGACAGACATCGACGTCAAACTTATAACACCCCTCATTTTGCGTCGAGAGTTAAAAACGATTCGAAGCGAAACACTTGCATTTTGTCTAAGGAGGCTGATATCACATCTCCTTGGTAAACAGCGCCATCTATTATCAAAAGTACGAACTAAATACCCGATTTCTTCTAAGGGTGTGTTTAGACTAAACGAACAAAGAGCTAGAGCGAGAACAAGAGCGTTCTTTCTTAATTTTTTAGTGTAAACAAAAGCTCATTTTCAGCATTCACACTAATATAGCAACGAGCAAGAATGAAAACCAAGAACTAGAATTCTCACGAAGATGCAACTGTTTGCGCGCTCTAATGCCGTGTACATCAAGCGAGCGAACATTCTTAGAATACTCTATATAATCTTTTAGAACCCAGACAGACGACAGACAGTACGGACAGTGGGAGAGCCACGCATCGGCATGAATGGGCCGGCTCGACCGGAGTGATACCACGGCCTCACAGAAAACCGGTGTGAAACAGCGCTGTATTTCACCGAGTGAGTGAGTATACCGGAATCCCATACCCCAACCCCATTCCTCCATCCCCCTCCGCATTACCCAAAGTCCGGAAACGCACTTGTGACGCCTCTAGTGTTGCGGGAGTCCATGGGCGGCGGTAATCGCTTACCATCAGGCTATACGTCTGCTCGTTTGCCCAATATTCCATAAAAAAGAGAACATCGAAATAATGGTCTGTATCTATTTACACTGAAAGAATTTATTAGAATGATCCTTCGCTCGCCTGATGAAAACCGGCCTTAACGTTCCAACAGAAACTACATCACCTGCCAGAATGACACCTTGAAAACCTATCAAATTATCTAGTACAAAAATGATTTTATTAATAAATTACTAAAAAAACACCAATCAAGAGTTATTTCCAAGAAACATGTGTTTATGTGCTATTTTAAATTTTCTATGGAAGTTTCTTGTGTACGTAATGGCTTTGTGTTGTATTGTGATTGCGGGGTTATTTGGTCCCGTAGCCTTCCCGTATCATACTTTGCCGGAGGTAAGTTTATTTATCCATGTTGTGATGATTGAGAATACGAAGTGTCACCACGCCTGTGGGTGTCGTAAGAGTCGACTGAGACAGCAAACTACCAGGACAACAGCACTGCAAAGAGAAGAAACACTTGACACAAACCCTATACCAACCCGTCTGGTCAGCGTGATGTAGTAGACCAACACCTCCTTTCTAAGGCCTCCGATGTCCAGCAGTGGACTACTCAAGGCTGTTGATGATGATGGACGATGGTGGTGATGGTACTTATATTTTGTATAGTATAATAAAGTTTAAAAATAATGTCTGTTTGAACACGCTAATATCAAATCCTACTGGTTTAAACTGAAAAATAATAGGTCTTTACCTATGAAATTGCCGTTTTGTATGCAATAAGTGAAACTACTTATTTTTTCAAACTTTTTTATTTCTGTTATTCGAAGTAATCACCCATGCAATCGACGCATCTTTGCCAACGCATTGGCAGTTTATTGATGCCCTTCTTGTAAAAATCAGCTGGACGGGAGGCAACAAACTCTTCAAAGGCATTTTGTACTGCCTCTCGGGAATTGAAATTTTTACCCACTAAAAAGTTGTCTACATTTTGGAAAAAGTAATAGTCGGTAGGTGCAAGGTCTGGTGAGTATGGCGGATGAGGGAGAGCTTCCAACCCCAGCTCTTGCAGCTTGGAGACTGTCTGAACTGACAACATCATTTGGTACAGTTCGCAACATCGGTTTCCAAGCTGCAAGAGCTGGGGTTGGAAGCTCTCCCTCATCCGCCATACTCACCAGACGTTGCACCGACGGTGTTACCGACTATTACTTTTTCCAAAATTTAGTCGCGGACAAAAAAAAACTTTTCCCGTTATCTTTTAATTATTCTTGTACACAAACCTAGTCCTAACAATAGAGACTGTCTGTTGCGCCGTATACTGTATGTATGTTGTCGTGAAGCAGCTGCAAGAGCTGGGGTTGGAAGCTCTCCCTCATCCGCCATACTCACCAGACCTTGCACCTAGCGACTATTACTTTTTCCAAAATTTAGACAACTTTTAGTGGGTAAAAAATTCAATTCCCGAGAGGCAGTACAAAATTGCTTTGAAGAGTTTGTTGCCTCCCGTCCAGCTGATTTTTACAAGAAGGGCATCAATAAACTGCCAATGCGTTGGCAAAGATGCGTCGATTGCATGGGTGATTACTTCGAATAACAGAAATAAAAAGTTTGAAAAAATAAGTACTTTCACTTATTGCATACAAAACGGCAATTTCATAGGTAAAGACCTATTATTACTAGCTGAATCCCACGGTGTTACCCACGGTTATTGTCGTATCGCGGGTAACGCCGCGGGTCGAAGCTTGTCTAAAAAAAGTAGCCTCAGTTACTCATTATATCATCATCTACCTATCAGTGAAAGTCCCGTCAAAATTAGCCCAGCCATTCCAGAAATTATCCGGAACAAACAAACAGACAGACAAAAATTTAAAAAAATATTATTTTGTATATGTACCGTGTTATTTTAATATTACAAACAGACAATCCAATTTTATTTATTTGTATAGATATTGATTACGAAAAATTACTTCTCGAGTGTGTAGGCGAACTGACGCGAAAGTTGTAGGTAGCAGATAATAATCTTCTCTCATCTCACACTTGGCCGTCTGATCTGAAACTAGACAAAGCGTGTACTATGGTAACTAGACTACTGGTATACATCCTATATTATGACTGTGAATGTAAGTTGGTTTGTTACGCTTTTACGCGAAAAGTCAGCGTGGGAGAACCACGCTTCGGCAAGAATGGGCCAGCTCGACCGGAGTGATCCACGGCCTCACAGAAAACTGTTGTGAAACAGTGCTTGCGCTGTGTTTCACCGACTGAGTGAGGATACCGGAGGCCCACACCCAAACCTTCCCACAATCTCCCCTCCCCCATTCCCCAAAGGCCGGCAACGCACTTGTGTCGCCTCTGGTGTTGCGGGTGTGGGTGGCGCGGCGGCGGTAATTGGTTACCATCAGGCGATACATCTGCTCGTTTGCCCCATATTGCATAAAAAACGACTTAACTGATCATCATGAAACTTTGTACACATATTCTTGTTAGCCACATTGTCCTACAAATTGCGTGGTATATTATCCCGGTCCTACGGTCAAAACTTTTTTATCGCTGCTACCCCTGTTAGCTGCCACAATCGAAAATTTTTGTAAAGTGAAAGGTGGCCCCTCATCAAAATGAAGCCACTCACGAAAAATTTACTTGATGGTATTAACTTGTAGATAAATGCTTAGATAAACCCAGACACAGAAAAAACTTTATTCTTATTAAAGTAACCGAACTCAAAACAGTTCTTATATTTTTTTGTCTGTTTGTTTGTGTGTTTGTAAGCGCTAACCGATTTCGATGCGATTTTCTATTATGAGGTAACTTTACATAACATTTAGTGTTTGTTTTATTACACCCGGTTAATAAACAAGTAAAATTTTAACAAAAATTTTTAATCCACTTCAAGGTTCGACTCGATTTCTCTTGGATGCGTCATCAGATCTTCGTGCCCTTATCATGGTACTACTGTTGGGATATCTACTTTCCATTAAAAAAAGAATCATCAAAATCGGTTAATAAACGAATAAGTTATCCGCGAAAACACATTTAAAAAACATATATACGGTCGAATTGAGAACCTCCTCCTTTTTTGAACTCGGTTAAAAAGTTAAATATCATTTTAAAGAATCGCTGCGATATCTTACTTATACGTTCGCTAAGCTAAATGCTAGTTTGAAATAATAATTTAAAGTAGACCTGCTACGTTCCTCAGTAAATTATTTCCAGCTGATTGCAATGCAATTCGAGGACCTGTATGATATGAATCAAGCGTAAACAGCCACAATGTGATGTAAAATTGAACCGTCAGGAACAGAAGGTTGGCTGCCCGCCAGAAATGTCTGTACGAACATTATATGGTACTTTGATTGCTCTGATGGCGTAGTGATTTAAGTGGAGCTTTCTACTGCGCTGAGGGTTCGATACCCACTTAGGACAACACTTTGTGTGATCCACAAATTGTTGTTCTGAGTCTGGTTGTTCTTTCTGTTTGCTTCATGTGTGTTTGTAAAGTCTTCCGCGACACAGGATATATATTCCTAATTCGGGAGTTGTCTTGTTGTTTTTACATAGTTGGGTTACAGTTTTTTTAAACTTTTATCATTACTGTAACGTAAAAATAACTATAGGTAGTAGAGCCCCGCTGATTTCAGCACGAACGGGCCGGCTCGACCGGGGCGGTACTACCCTCGCACAGAAAATCAACGTAAAATGACAGCGATCTTGCTGTCGTGTTTCGTTGGTAAGTGCAAGACCGGAGGCGCAATAAGACAGAAGCATCACTAGGCCGCCATGGTGTGGGCCACAATGTTGCATTGTTGCACTGTCTGCATTCGCAGTGAATATGGTGACCACTGGATTCGTATTCATCTCGACTGTCCAGCAACAACAAAACAAAGATAACAGTCCACAAAACTGAGGGCAGACAGAAAATAAAATAAAAAAGCAAAGTGACTAATAGGTGAAGGTGTCCGCACAAATGAAAATATCTGCAAGTCATTTAGCTAAATGCTCCGTAAACTGATTTCACATGCGAGCAGACAGACAGACAAATGACTTGAGCTCTTCATTACGAGGTATAGGCGCAAGGCAAACTGGTTGCAGGTGAGTAATAAATATTTAATTTTTAACGATTACATTCTTAACGCAGTAAGCGTCATGTTGGCGGTAATAAAAGATAAAGGCAAAAAGATAACAATAATTATTTTTACGGGAATTAACGCGATCACTTATTTCAAGGTATTACATACCTCTGTTTTGCCTGACGTTTCGACCAGGTTGCACTGGCCGTGGTCACAGGCTGACTGGCTCAGCGGCGCACGCCCTCCGTCGTCGAATCCGTGAAGTAGAAGGTTCTTCATCCACCCGCACATTTTCGATATTATTGATAAAATTGTCTCGCCATGTACCGTCACATACCACACTAACAGGGTCCCTATTCTGTAAGCAAACCGATGTGTTCCTATTCTGGTGTTTATCCGACTGCGCAGAAAAGCGAGGTGATATGTTTTTTTTTTTTTTTTTTTAAATTAATTTAAAATTAAATTCCCGTAAAAATAATTATTGTTATAATATGGAACGCGAAAGTTTAAAAGTTAGTAAGGCAAAAAGACTTTGCAATGAAATGAAGGAGGGAATGAAAAAGAGATATGTAATGAGAGTGCCCAGAGAGATGAAGAATAGAAATGTTGCCCTTAAATAAACATGGAAAGGGTTTAAAATATGACGATGATAATTAAATATATTTGTCAGAAGAGTGGTCTTTTTTTATGAGATATGAGCGGGCAAACGAGCAGACGTACCTGATGGTGAGCGATTACCGCTGCCCATGGACACCAGCAACACCAGAGCCGTCACAAGTGCGTTGCCGGCCTCTTAAGAATGAGTAGGTACGCTCTTTTCTTGAAAGTTTGAAGGTCGTATTGGTCCGGGAATACCGCAGGCGACTGTTTATTCCACAGTTTTTTGTGCGAGGCAGAAAGTAGCTGGAAAAGCGCACAATTGTGGACTGCCAACCATCTAGATGATGGGGATGAAACTTCTGTCGCGTAGGCAGGTATCTAATGCAGTGAACTTTTAAAGACTATTTATGTGATCTAAGCTAAACACGTAGCTAAGTAATTATATTATAGTTGTAGATATTTTGCCAAACATTACGTTAAACTTTGAATGAAAAGAAACGTTTTTTTAAAAGCAAAAGACCACGATTTATAAATTAATAGGAAGTTAGACTTAGCTAACAAAATAACTAGGAATGATTACTTAGTTGTGTTAATGCCGTGGAAATGGGTACGAGTTGTATACTAGCTAAATAATAATAATATTTTCGGACATATAACACACTACGCCATCTTGTTTCAAAGTAAACAGAGTTTGTACAATGAAAAATAAATTGACTAATATTATACTTTTATGTAAATACATACATATTAAACACATAAAACAATTTATACTCTCGATTGTCAGCACTTGACGGAACTTGTTGTAATACATTCTAAAATAGAATCAAACTCACTTGTACTTATTCCACTATTTTAATTATATTTACACCTGACCAGTTACACCTTATGGTATCCTCAAAAAAAACTAAAACAATAAAGTTTAATGACCAATTGACCATGGACTGCCAAGAGCTTTAGTAAGTTCTTTTCTTAAACGAATGCAAGAACCAATATTTTTATGCTCATTTGACTATTTAATATTATATACTCCTAATACCTATTCCTAAATAAACAATAAACATACTTACATTTTTAAACCAGCCAGACTAAACATTTGCGCCAAAACGTTTTTCTCGTTATCTAAATCCAGTTTCACCGCCGCCTGTACATGAAAGTATGCGCAAAAATGTTCATTACCGTTTGTTCATATTCGCACTGAACACAAAACGATAACTATATGCAGTACTGTACCGTTAGCAAACAGAACAACTCGCTTTGTTCAGTACAAACAATGCAGATTTCAATTTTAAAAGGTATTTGAGGTGATTTGTTTACTATTAAAACCATGATACATCAATTGTTGGAAATTCTCACCGCTGTGTTAAAGGTCGTGAGTTCGATTCCTGTTCGGGACAAATAATTGTGTGATGACAATCATCAGTTTAGTGACACGTTAAGAATATGGAGTGTCACCAACCGTGTAAGTTCAGACAGGTGTTTCGAGGTTGTTGGTGGTAGAGGCGGTGGCGAGGGTCATCAGTTCGTCTCCCTCCGCCCCGTATCAGATCTGTAAGACTTGCATCGTGGACACCGTGTTGTGAGGAGTTGTGTGCCGAGATCCTGCCAGCGATACGTTCAGGGACGCCATTGTACCCATCGCTACCGTTGGAGAACCACGCTTCGGCATGTATGGGCCGGCTCGACCGGAGTGATACCACGGCATCACAGAAAACCGGTGTGAAGCAGCGCTGTGTTTCACCGAGTGGGTAAGGATACTGGAGGCCCATACCCCAATCCCTCCCCCCATTCCCTTTCCCATTGCCCTAAAGGCCGGCAACGCACTTGTGACGCCTCTGGTGTTGCAGGTGTCCATGGGCAGCGGTAATCGCTTACCATTGCCCCCTATTCTATAAAAAAAATCTGTTGGATTATTAGAAAATGAATACGTCGTTATTATTCAGATAAATATATATCAGTATTTGTTGTGACGGATTCAGAATAAGAGTAGAGTCGTAAGAGTCGACTGAGACAGCAAACTACCAGGACAACATCACTGCAAAGAGAAGGAACACTTGACACAAACCCTATACCAACCCGTCTGGTCAGCGTGCTGTAGTAGACCAACACCTGCTTTCTAACGAGAGGCCTATGTCTCCAGTGGACTGTTAAAAGGTGTTGATATAATGTTTCTATTAATTGTACTATATCTGATTGTAATTTATCTATCACTAGCTATAACCTGTGGCTTCGATTGCGTAATTATTTTCTAGTATCCGAATGACCGAGCTTTGCATGGTATTTCTTTTGGCAATTTTTTTAGAAAAGAATCCTAGTTAGACGATTTTACGCCCCGAATCCCCTACATTTCATGAAAATCGTTGGAAACATATACGATATTCAGATTATATATATATACTAGCTTTTGCACGCGACTTTCATCCCCTGATTTACCCCCTTAGGGGTGGAATTTCCAAAATTCCTTTCTTAGTGCTCACTTACGTTATATAAAGAACCAACACGCAAAATTTCAGAATTCCAGCTTCAGCGGTTTGGGCTGTGTGTTGATCTCTGGGTATATCAGTCAGTCAGTCAGTCACCTTACTCTTTTATATATATAGATAAAATTGTTTAAAGGTTAAAAAAAAAGATTTTAGTGTTTTTAAGTTTGAAAATTACGAATTTAAATACCACCGATTGTCTTTTCTTCGATGCACACTTCTATTCACAAAATGAGTAAGATTACCATAGCGTAAGCCCCTTTTTACCCGACTGTGAAAGATGGAGGGTTATGTTTTTCGAGTGTGTGTTGTGTCTATATAGGTATATTTCTTTAGCCCGTCCTAGAGCTTGAACGGCTTGTCGTATTTTTATGTGAGTGGTGTCAATAGATTCGTCTTAGTCGTGAGAGTGACACTTGGAACATTAAAACTAAAAAAAAACTGAATTTAGGAAGATGGCAGATAATGACGCAGTCGAATTTTTTTGTTAAATATTTTTACTTGTCTCCATTCGATCTTAGAGGAAGAGACTGAAAAAAAGAGAACAGAACGTTCTTCTGAATCTCAGGTTGTAGGATCTGACTATTCATTTCCCTCTGAATCATAAACATCTAATATAAGGGTTCAACACTTCTCATACGGACTCCCAATGTTTCAACAACGGGCTAAGTTTTTTAATATTCCACCTGTTAGCGTCGGCATTTCAAAAATTACTCATTTCCAAGTGTATGTGTGTCTGCGAGCTCGTATCTACGCAACTGCTGCAGTATAATGGCTGCATAGTTTTAAGAGCTGTTTAATTGGATTATTTTTTACTTTTTTGCGGAAATATGATCCCGGAGTTTTGTGCGATGGAAAGGAATTTGAGTGTGTTTGTTGGAAAACTGTCGGATATACTATATTTTGTTGTAATGTTTTTTTCTTGGTATGGGGGGGATTTGATGGAGCTAAGAGACTAATACTTTCTATGGACATCTGCAACTTACTATGTGATCTGAAAAGTTTCGGACCCAAAGGTGAAGACAGCAGCACTTGTTAATAAAAACTAGTAAATGTATTTGTGCATATTTGCATTTGCATTCATCCAGGTATTGATAATAATCAAACCAAAAAATGTACATACAATAAATCTGAAGGCCTGTAACCCTTAACCGAACGCATAATTCTATTCTTCAACTAAGATGAAATAAAATTCTATTCTAGTGTTATATATAAAAATCAATTGCTAAAACTCGAGAACGGCTGGGTGATTTAGCTGATTTTGATTTTGAAATGTTTGTCGTAGTCCAGGAAAGGTTTAAACGGTGAAAAATTAAAAATAACTTGAAAATCCATATGTCACGTGTACGAAGTAGCGGGCACAGCTAGTTATTGTATATTTTTTTGGTTACTGCCTCGTTGGTGTAGCGGTTAGCGTAAGCGACTGCCGATCAAGAGTTCTTGGGTTCGATTAGCGGGTTGGACTGCTGTTGGGTATTTCTTACAAGAAATTCATAATAGCAACGTTCCGGAGTGTGGAAGATGGCGGTGTTTCAGAGAGCAAGTTAAGCTGTCGGTCCCGGTTGTCATGAACATAAATGGCCATCGTTATTGGGAAGTCAGTGCCCTCAAATATACTGACAACTAGTTTAATCTTCGAATTCAGTTCACCCTCAGGGTTGCGGAAATCCGCTGCTAGTCGCTCCGTGGAAAAACTGATATTCAAGTAAAACTAGTACTAGTAGTAGGTTGAACTAGTAGCCGACCCCAAATAATCTTGGAAATTATAAAGTCTAAGACGTGACAACGTCTAATAAATTGATGAACGCCGGCTGCATGCACGAAAAAGGATGACTCATTGACCTGTTACGCTCATTGTCCCGTTACCCTCATTGTACGTCGTTGTATGAGAGAGAGATGTGGCACTAGCGCCGCATCTATCTCTCATCATTTCATCAATGTTTTGTTATGACGTTGTCACGTTAAACTATCGTCCATAAACCGACTTTACAGACAACCAATTTTATCCGACTGCGGCGAATTCAAAAGTAAGATTACATTCAGCCTATGTATGTCTGTTTGTGTTCCACCGTAGCGCCTAGACTACTAAAACAATTTTAATGAATGATGTGTCAAAAGATTCGTAATAATGGCTCGATTGGCTTTATAAATTTTATCAAAAGTTTTTACGTAGTCGGGTTAATTTTTTTAACTTTTTTATTATTGTAACTTAACATAACTACAGGTAGTAGAGACACGCTGATTTCAGAACGAACGGGTCGGCTCGACCGCGGCGTTACTACTACCCTCGCACAGGAGATTAACTTAAAATGACAGCGTTCATGCTGTCGTGTTTCCTTGGTGAGTATGAGACCGGAGGCCCAATGATGCAGAAGCATCACTACTAATTACTAGGCCGTCATGGTGTGAGTCACCATGCTGCATTGTCTGCATTCGCAATGAGTATGGTGACACCACTCTTGGATTCTGCTTATGCTTTCTATCAGGCAGAGTAGACTCACTTTGACAGGGCCAAACAAAAAAAATAAAACTTATATATTGAAGTGAAAACTTTTTTATGCGCGTTTGAGCACTTTTTGTGCTATCAAAAACCATGGAACTCGCGTCATCGTTTTAATAATACATAAAAAAATTGTCAGAAATATTATAATCAATGAGACAAGTTAAGTTTATTTGGATAAAACATGTGTTAACGAGATGTCATAGTATAAAATATAGTTCAGTACTTAAAAACATGTTTTGCCATAGCTGGCGTACAAGTTTTTATAATAATAATAATGTCATGTCGTCGTAATACATCACTGACAAATATTAAATAAAAAATGACCGTGGGAGAGCCACGCTTCGGCATGAATGGGCCGGCTTGACCGGAGTGGTACCACGGCCTCACAGAAAACCGGTGTGAAATAGTGCTTGCGCTGTGTTTCACCGAGTGAGTGAGGATGCCGGAGGCCCATACCCCAACCCCTCCCCCTATCTCCCCCCCATCCCCCAAAGGCCGGTAACGCACTTGTGACGCCTCTGGTGTTGCGGGTGTCCATGGGCGGCGGTAATCGCTTACCATCAGGCGATACGTCTGCTCGTTTGCCGGTCTTTCCCATAAAAAAAAAAAAAAAAGTTAATTAAAAGTCACAAAATTTGAACACACACACAAAACATTACGAGGCTTAATTTATAGTATATGTCAAAAACTACCTAATACTATAGTAGGCTTTCTGTATCAATATTTCCGTAAGCTTATATTTGAATTTGTTTTTTTTTTTGAGGTATTTATACTGTGCTGGTATTTTATAAAAAAAATTAGGTGCCATGCCAAAAAACTATCGCTCATTAGAGCAGTTTTAGCGGTCTGTTTAGAGAGCTTACTGTCATCACGCCTGTTACGCTTGACTACGTCTGCCAGGCAGTGGAACAGTGTAGGATTTGCTTTCACGAACATTCATACTTCTAGAATGTATAGGCTTGGGAGTGTCAAAATTTGATACCTTATGAAGTATGGCCTACAACTGTCCGTCACTCTTAGTCCAAACATAGCACGGATACAGCGTTTTTGTCATTTAAAAACAATGTCTTGTTTAGTTGAATTTCCCCAGAAAATCACACCATACTTTAAAACAGACGCAACCAGGCCATCATATGTTGGTATTAACTGATGGCGCAAGTTTATACAGTGCATATGAGGATCTATATCAACTCAAAATTGTTCACCTAGAATTCACGTTTTCATGGGCATATTGTATAAATGTGTTTTTATTTTCTTTGCTAATCTATAATGAACTTAAAATATTTATAATGAAATATATATATATGCAATATAATTCATCTATAAAACCTGAATTTAAAATAAATTTTAGTCAAAGTGTAATTTGGTAGTGACATCTGTTGTCGAGTAGTGATAGTACACTTTTTTTTTGTTAACAAAAATATAATAATCAAAAGAGACATTTTTTGTGAATAGTGTAGAACTTCAGAAACTATTTTCTATATTTAAAATCCCTAAGTTTATATCTAGATTTCATCTGCTAACGCCATCTTTGATACAGTAGCGGAACTGGTAGTAATAATAAAATATTCAACGCGGGCAGAAAGTTACAATGTTACAAAAATTTAACTCTTCAGATAAATATGTGCCTTAAAATTATGGGTTAAGGTTTATATTGCCTTTGTATAAAACTATAAGGAACAACATAGCTAAAATATTAAAGAACCAAGAGACTGAAATAGGTATATCGCTTTCCTTTGATATTAGAAAAGAAATGTTTGTTGTCCGTTAATTATTTCTCTAGTTTGAAATAAATATAAATAATTATATACCAAACTATATAAAATAATCAAAGAAAAAAGGAAAATTCTGTAGCCACGAATTAAAAACCAAAAAAAATAAAATAAAAAATATTGCCATTACACCGTTGAGAGAAAAAATCAATTTTTTTCTCGCTGATTTACATCTGTCAACCGCTATGCAAGCGAACGAGACAGCACATACACCTCTATAGAAAAAGAACGGGACAGCTATATTCGTCGATATAACATCCTGTGTGTGAGACAATAGAATAATTCGACTGAGGCACAGAGAAACACAGTGCACTGGTTCCCTCTCAGTTATTGAGAACAGCACCATCTGTGTTTGTAGTTGGAAAACATAAAACATTGCATTAGTGTGGCATATTTACATTGTAGTATGTGCAAATGTGTGCAATTTTGTGCGTGTAGGGGTATATGGAGGGTTGAAACGGACGCAGCAAGGGTAGTGGTTGCAAAAAAATATGCATTTTCTTAATTTATTTTATTAGAAATAGTTTTGAAAACCGATCGATAAGAGAAGAGAAAATAAATTAAAAATTAAAACCTTGTGTTTTTATTCTGCTTAATTTGACAATGGTCACTGGTTTACCTCTAAAAATCGTAACGTGATATTAAACAATTTTTAACATTTGTGAAGAAAATAACTATTGAATACAATCATTTTCAAAGCTAACGAGTAGAATTACAGACAAACTTCGTCAACTAAAAAGAAACTCTATTTTTATACGATTTAGTACTGATTTACAACGATGTTATTCTATAAAGTATGTCTTCTCTACAGAAAAAGAAAAGAAAAGAAGCTTTTGAGAGAAGATATTCACTAAAAAGCTTTTCTATAAATTATTTCGCCTCATTGATGAGTAGGCCTGTTGTTGTTCGAGTTATTACTGACCCTGTGTGCTAGCTGTTAAGGCGATGACTTCTGAGGACTTCCACACAAAGGAGACGACCTTGGTTGAACAGGATTTGCTGATAATCAGCAGATTGTGAATATCTCCCACCGTGGTAGAGCCACGCTTCAGCATGCATGGGCCGGCTCGACAGGAGTGATACCACGGCCTCACAGAAAACCAGTGTGAAACAGCGCTTGTGCTGTGTTTCACCGAGTGAGTGAGGATACCGGAGGCCCATGATCCCTCCCCCCATCCACCTCCCCATCCCCCAAAGGCCGGCAACGCACTTGTGATGCCTCTGGTGTTGCGGGTGTCCATGGGCGGGGGTAATCGCTTACCATCAGGCGATACGTCTGCTCGTTGGCCTCCTATTCCATAAAAAAAAAACTATAATGGCGCCCAACATGGGGCCTTTGATTCTCGAATGAGAAACAAGACGGACTCTGCAGAGATTCGACGAAACCGGAGTCAAATACTATATCTGTAACTGGGAGCAAATAAATTTATACTTTTTCTAACTTGAACTGTATGTTTTTTGTAACCGATTTTTATGAACGTTGTTTAGTTTTTTCACACTATATTTATATCGAAAGAGATGCAGACCAAGACATAGCTATATCGACCAAATTAAGGAAAAACTGGAAGACGCGATAAGGAGGTCAAGTAAACGGCTATTGATAGGGAGAGCTGGATAAAGCTGCAGTGACAAGAGCGTAGCTCTTAAGTTATTGATGATTATATTTTATCATATCTATTTTATCTATTAATATTGCTAAGCTCGTCGTACTAACTTTCGTTACATCTTGCTGATTTTCATCGGCTCATCAGCGACTGCTCATCACCAATTGTGCCTTGCACGACCAACGCTTTCTCTTAGAGTTCCAGTCTATTATAAGGGTTCAAGTCCTTTCAGAAATTACGACACTTCCAGCCCCATATCTTGACCACTAAGGGTGGCAAAATAGAGGATGCAAGACACCGATATAATATATTTAGCTGCATTTAAGTTGATGATATTCTCATATAAATTACCTAAATTTTAACAAAAAAAACCGACTTCAATCTGAACCAAATTTAAATGGGACCATTCGGGATGCACCAGCTTTCAAATAAAAAAAGAATAATCAAAATCCGTTCACCCAATCAAAAGTTATGAGGTAACAAATATATAAAACAAAAAAATACAGTCGAATTGAGAACCTCCTCCTTTTTTTGAAGTCGGTTAAAAAGACTACTCCCGCAAAAGGATTATACATCCTGTGTCACGGGAGTCTTTACGAGCATACATGAAATGGACACGAAGAACATTCAGATTCAGAACAACAATTTGGGTCACAGAAAGTGTGATACTATGTGAGATTTTGACCCACAACACTTGACGCAGTAGCAAGCGGCGTGGCGACAGCTTAAACAACTAAATCAACCATGCAGTCGAAGTACATTGTCGTCGATACTTAGTTAACAGAGTCTTCCTCCAAGACTATGTTTTTTCTATTTGAAAACCGGCCAAAGTGACTCTGCTCAGCCTGATGAAAAGCTTGAGTAGAATCCAACAGTGGGGGTCACCATACTCACTGCGACCGCAGACACTCCCCCACCGCCTCCCCATATCTCCCCCCTCCCATCCCCCAAAGGCCAGCAACGCACTTGTGACACTTCTGGTGGTGCAGGTGTCCATGGGCGGCGGTAATCGCTTACCATCAGGCAATACGTCTGCTCGTTTGCCCGCTTATTCCATAAAAGAAAACAATGCAGTATGGCGTCTCACACTATGGTGGCCTAGTGAGATGATTTTTCACTTCCCGCTTAAAGGGCCCGGGATCATAGTGGGAGGGAAACACGTGCGCTGGTAATGAGTTCCAGTTTTTAACTGCTCGGCAGAGGAAGGAAGAACAAAACCGTTTTTTGGATCGAATTTTTCCTAAACTAGGTTGGAGTCGGCTTTAAGTTTACTACGATACTGTTGAACTTGGATTTGTTACGTGGAGCGACTATCATCAGACCTGCACAACTTAAGTATCAGAAGATATTGAAGTCCTGTAGAAACTCCAACTTTCCGTAACGAATGCGGAAAAAGTTTACAGAGTATTATATTTCTATTTGAGCCATCACATGGATCTTCATATTTTAATTTTTTTATTTAGTTGGACAATTTGTTGCTGTTAAATTAAATGTTATAACAGTAAATTCACAACATTTTAAGGTGTCACAACACGCATCAATAGTAAAAAAATAAACAAAAATGAGATCAAATAAGAAAAAGGAAGTAACAAAAATGAAAATGAAGACAAATTCAAGTAGATAAATTGATAAATAAAAACGTAAGGTAGTCGTATATTTTCCTGATTAAAACTTTTATTAAATTAACAGAATTTAATATTGAAGATATGCCTAATATACAAAAAGGTAAATGAAACTTTCTTATTCCAACAAATCACACATTTAAACTAACTAATCTCAAAAACGACTCAACTTAATTTAATAAACTTTTCTCGGCTCATCTCCGGACAAAAATACAAATTAAAAAAAACACGCTCCCAAAATTCCCGCGCTAATTAAAAGAAAAACCTAACCTCTAATTAATTTATTGACAAATTATTTTTTTAATATCATCTTATAAGGTTTGGATGCGGACGCTACACCTAATCTCCGCCACCCTCGCGTAATAGGCCATCTCCTTGTTGCCATGGCGACGGGTAAGATGGCCGCCGTTCCCTCCCCCGTGCTCCTCCGACACAGGTATAAAAACGCACCCTCCAGCATTCGCAGCCAGAGCGCCACTACCTCCCGCAAAGCGCGCGCGTACCGCGTTTTTATTTTATTTCCCGATATTTCGACAAACACAATTTCCTGTTTTTTCGTTTCAAACACTTCCTGTATCTCCTTCCTGACACCTGACAAAATAAATTCTGTTTTATTTTTTATTTTATTATGTTGAGTTTTATTTATTTTCTTTTTTTCCTGTGGTTGGTGAATCCTGCGTGTATAAGGTAAGTGATTTTATATAAAATTGTTACAGATTTTGTCCAGATTTGTCTTAATCTGCCGAGTGTTGTAAATGCATACCAAAATATTTATAACACATGCACGTTTATCGATTTCAGTGCAGATGTGGAGGTAAAAATAGGATCTGCCTCTCAACGTTCTCTTAGTAAAATCGACGTTATAGTATATACTTGAAGGTTCATTCTGCCTTTGAGTTCCGAGTTACTTACGGCGCTTTCGTTGGTTGTACCAAAATTAATATAGTCTTACGATTTTGAGGCTTATCCGAGGTGCCGGGTGGTAGGTTCTCGCGCCAAATATAAGTTGATCGGTATTCAATCTTCTTTACAACCTCATAAATAGTGTTGAGCTTTTAATCAAACTAAATAAGGTTTGATACTACATTACTGTGACTTCCAGGACAAGAAACAGGCCGTCCTGACTCTTTTATAAGAAAATGAACTTACCGGAGATTTTATCCTCACTTTTAATGGTAATATAGTTTTCGTCACTTCTTCTGAAAACATTGGGACAATTTTCTCGTATACAGAATTACTTTCTGACGTTAAGTTGTGGGGTTGATTTTACTGAAGTGTTCGTTTAAATTAACTTAGTAGATTCCAGCCAAGACTTAAAAAGCTTAAAGCTGATGATCTGAAGCTACGTATATCCTTAAAATTCTCGTTTGGTCTAAAGTTACCGAGGCGTCAAAGATCTCTAGAAGACTTACAGCATTCTAATAGTATTATATTACTATTATATTATAAATTCGAAAGGAACTCTGTCTGTCTGTCCTGCTTTCAGGGCAAACCGTGGCACCGATTTAAAAAAAAATTGGCATGGAGATTCCTTGATTCTTGAGTAAGGGCATAGCCTACTCTTTGCTGCGAAAACCGATAAACACGCGGGCGTAGACGCACGCAAAAGCTAGTATTACTATAATTTTTTGCGTGTGTTTATTCTTTTGACTAGAATTTCTGGCAAGATCTCTTGAAACTCTACCGCCTTGTTAGCTGATCACGGCATTCTAGAATCGTATCTTCTTCAAGAAAAGTCTAAGCCGCTATTCTTGGACTTCGCAGGTTCAATATAATGATTAATTTTGAATAAAGATTAAACTAACCTTAAAATTAAAATTGTTTTTCCAAAGAGTTCATTATGGTATGGTTGATCAAATAATAACTTCTTTTCTGAGGAAAAGCCTATGTTCAGCAATGGACTGTTAAAGGTTGTTGGTGATGATGATGTTAATATAATAATGGAAGAAAATATTAAGAGTTATGGTATTTGTTCTACTTCTTTTACACAATATTTGTGAATTCATGGTAAAATTATGATTTCTTGATACTTTAAAATTGTAATTAATATTCATTGCTTTACTTGTTAGAATATAAAAGCGAATTTTAAAGGCTGTAAATTCTACTAACAATGAGTTGAAAGTTTAAATAAAAATATTTATATGAAAAAGAAGACAATGATTTATTATTAATATTGAGAATAGACGAGGAAAACTGCTGCTGTAAGCTTTTGCCTGTGGTTTCGCCTGCGTGTATGTCGATTATCGCGGTAAAAGTAGTAGTAGCCTATGACCTTCCTCAAGAATAAAAGTTTCTCAATGCCAAATTTCATTGAAATCGGTGCAGCAGTTTAGCCATAAAAGCGTAACAAACCGACAGAGTTACTTTTGCATTTATAATATTAATAAAGAAGCAATATTTATCTAGTTAACTATAACTTAAACTAAACAAGTTACTAGATCCACAATAATAAAAATTAAATTTATAAAAGCTAATAAGCAGGAGCAACAGAATATAAACATATGAAAAATTTTAACAGCTAGTAGTCTGTATTACAATATTAAACTACTCTAAAATCGTATTACAAAATTAAATGTCTATCAAATAAAAGCCTTTAAACTCTTTCTTATTTTCGAATTATCTTCTTCGTGTAGATTTCTGAAGTTAGCTGCAAATACAACTGACATATCTATAAAAAGTTAAACAAAACCTAAATAAAACAAAATCAATAACAAAATTGAAGTACATTGTTTGTTCTTGTCTAAATATTATACAAAAGAAAAGGAGTAGATCTTCTTTTCTTAACTTAAAACAATAATTCTTGACAGAACAAAATAAATCAAGTAAAAAGGTAATTTAGATTTATAAAAGGCTTTTGACACAGTCTTAAGCTTAAGTTTACATTGGGCATACATAAAAGTATTCTAACTAAACATATATAAGGGTTTCAAATCTCAATCAAATCAACAAGTAGGCACTAAGTAGTAAAAATTAGAAGTAAAAGAAACATGTAATGTCAATCTCAAGCTTATTACAACATGGGGTTCCACAAGGTATTATTCTAGGACCCTGCCCGTACATGACTTAGTAACATCTCAATTTAAACTTGTAACTAATGCAATAATGCTAATATGACCTAAATATTATACAAAGGGTAGAACACTTTAATCTCTGGAGATGGCAACCAATTTAATTATTAAAATACTAGTTACACATAAGTTTAAACAAGTCATTAAACATGTCTTGTCTACATTAATTAATTATTCATCCTGTCCGTGTAGTGACGGATAGAGAATACGTAGTGTCACCACCCCTATTCATCCCTTGGGTGTCGTATGCGAAACTAGGGGAGCCAACACCGCAGGAAAATCTGTAAAGAGAAGGAAAACTTAAAACAAAACTTAGACCAACCCGTTTTAACAGTAATTCAAATTAACAGCTTTTCAGTAATTGCATACAAAAGTATTTCCAGCACTTACATCCAAAAAGCAATTTTTATGTAATCTCTTACACGGCTTGACTGATTTTGACGGGACTTTAACTGATGATATGAGAAGTAATTTGAACCCACAACACTCACCACTGATGCGACAGTACGCGTCATTCGCTGTAGTTTATACATACAAATATTTAAAACAGAAATCAAACCCACAAATAGACGTTAAGATTTCAAGTAGTTGTACATCATTTCAAATATCTCTCGCCAATGACGAAATAGCATAGGAGCTGAGAACCATGAAGTTCCTTTCAAGATTACACCTGGTTCCATGGTGACTGGTAGCGGTAGACAGCATGGGGTTTTAAGTCAATTCGTTTCCGACATAACTACCCCACCGGTGGTGGATATCTGAGGGGATTTCTGCATAGAGAAAAGAAACTTTTTTCCCATGCATATAACTAACCAAAACCAACTGTAAAACTGCTGGCCTCCCCTTAGGAAGGAGGTCAGTCGACTCTTGCGACACCCACGGGATGAATAGGGGTGGTGACACTCCGCATTCTTATTCCGCCACAGACACCATGCAATTGTATAACAATTTTTATAAAAACCATAAAACGCTATACAATTTTACATCATTTAAATAATCACAAATTTTAACAAATAAAACCGACTTCAATCTGGAGCAAATAAAAATGACCCAAACGGGAAGCACCAGCTTTCAAATAAAAAAAGCATCATCAAAATCGGTTCACCCAGTCGAAAGTAATGAGGTATCAAAACTTAAAAAAAAATACAGTCGAATTGATAACCACCTCCTTTTTTGAAGTCGGTTAATAAGTTTCTCTTCAAATCTTGGTCGTAAAAAAGCAACAAAAAATATCTACATGAAAACACCATGAAATTCAACTTTATTACCCGTCAATCTCTACTCCATAAATATCCCATAAATATTCCATGAGGTATATTGTACTCCAATTTACGTACGAATATTGAAAATATAAATTTATACCACTTTACCCCATAGTTTAGGGGTTGAAATAGTAAAATTTATGTATATTCTTTACAATATTGTGATGGAAAAATCTAAGTTAGCATTCACAGGGTTTTAAGTACTTGTGTGGTCATGCACTAGGTAAACTATCCAAAGGACATTGTTTTTAACCAACTTTAAAAAATGGTAAGATTTACAATTAAGTAGTTTTTTTTTTAAACAACTCCCTCACTAGGAATAAATCCATAGTCGCAGGGGACTTTACAAACATACATGAAACGGATACAAAGAACACCCAGACTCAGAACAACAATTTGTGAATCACACAAAGTGTTGTCCTACGTGGGATTTGAGCCCACGACACTTGGCGAAGTAGGAAACGGCGTAGTGACCGTTAAACCACTAGGCCAAACGTGCAGTCGACTTTTGATGACAACAAACGATTTTGTCTTTGTTACCTTCTTTCGTTATTTATTTTATTCGATTTGGAATATTCTTTTCTGAAATTTTCAAAGATTTGTTTAGTCTATTTATGTATGTTCCACCATAGCGCCTAAAGTACTGAACCGATTATAATGAATGAGGTGCCAATAGATTTGTTATAATGACCCAGGTGATATAAATTTATCAATCGTTTCTAGTTAAAGCTTAATTTTAACGATTTAATACTAAATACTTTTTAATGCTACTACCTATCGCCCGCGGCTTTACTCCGCTTACCTAACTTTTAAAATTTAATATAACTTCCATTCCATTAAGTAAATACACGAGTAACATAAATTCAACGGTTCATCCTTTATTATACCCCCCTTAAGGATGAAAACCTTTCTTAGTATGAGGTACGGCAGGGGGGACTCGAGAAGCTGCTGATACGTTTCTGGAGCTCCTTCCGACTGCCCAGGAATGCCGCCGCGGGGTTTAGTGGGTAGACTGATTCGTCGGGAGTCCCACACACGTCCTTGGTGAGTGTCCCCCACAGAGGGCATGGTGCTAAAAGCATTCCACACGTAAAAAAAAAGGTTTTCAAAACGCGTCAGCTGTCATAGTTTCTTTGTAGCTCCAACGATGGCTTAGACTGCGCTGATGAATCAGTCAACTTGTAATTTTATATTTACCTATAGTTGTGTCTATAAATTAATAGTCTTCGAAAAAACCTAACAAAAAATTGTTCTTTTTCTGAAACTATTTGTATACTATAGTATTTCTTTCAAGTACCATACGAAATTATGTACCTATATGTATAATAATGATCCTCAGTTAACACCTTGAAGTGAATTGAGAGCACACAATGGGTCACAGGGTCAACGACCGATAGTGTGGGGTGCCTCGACGGATGCTGGATCGATAGAGGACGTCTGTGCGCCTCTAGTGAAGCGACACACATATTGTCGATAAAAATAAATTGGACAGCCAGTAAATTCATCGTTCTTAATATTAGCAGAGGATAAGAGAATAAAGTATAAATTCTAATCTGCTGTTCTTGAAATCTGAGTAATCGGAATTAATCGGGGTCGATAAAATTTCAGAGATTAAGTTTTTTTTTCAAATACTTACTTTTCAACGAGCTAATTATTATATTGTATACTAGCTGACCCACGCAACGTCGTTAACGTCTCCTATTGCCCGTAGCATAATAATTTTCCCCCGTTTTTGTAACATTCTTCAGTGATGCGCCGCTCCTATTGGCCGATAGTAGTACATAAAAATATAATAAACATAAGTACTTAAATTATACACATCATATGATCACATCACATCAAAACCCACCTCATCAAAGCTCACTTACACTCACATTGTCGAATAATGTAACCGAACGAAGGAGACTAGATTTCACAACACAGGGAATCCTAGTGTGTGGTCCAGGGTCTAGGGTGTGGGGTCTAGGGTGTGGGGTCTAGGGCCGAAATTCATGTATATCTTCTTTTTTTGAGACAGTTATTATTATTATACAAAAAGTCATTTTAATGCTTATAATTTTCTTATACCCAATGTCACTCTCACAAGCATTATTATCAATACTAATATAACGACACCTTAAACCTAAAATCTATCAAGCCATTTAGACTATAGAGCGTAATATAGAAATGTACATACACTCGAAAAAAATAACCCGCCTTCAGATGCATTCGGATCAATGCCACTAGGGGTCACCCATCCAGGTTCTGACCGCGCCGTCGTTGCTTACCCGCGACGATTGTTTCTAATCACCGAGTGCAACTGGGCTATGAGCGCCATATCATCTTAAACAATAAGATTGACATTAAATTATAAAAACAATATCACTCTTATTGTCATTCAATAAGAGTGATATTGTTTTTATAAAAAAAAGTAAAAGGCATGATATTTTTCTTTTTATTACAAGACGTGACTCGTCTTTGTCTTAAAAAAAAAGAAAATACCAATCAAGTTGAGAACCTCCTCCTTTTGGCAGTCGGTTCAAAATAGGAGGAATTTCATACTTATATAATAAATGTGAAAGTATCTGTCTTTGTCTGTTTGTCGCGCTTTCACGGCCAAACCACTGCATCGATTTCAATGAAATTTGTCATAGAGATACTTTGATTCTTTAGGAAGGACATGGGCTACTCTTTACTGCGATAACCAACAAAACCTAGTAAAGGAATATATCCCATTTCAAGAGGGACTTTACAAATATACGTAAAGCCAATACAGAGAACATTCTGACTCAGAAGAATATTTTATTTGTTACATGAAGTGTTATATTGAGATCGAACCCACAATACCCAACGTAGTAGGAACCGTTTAAACCACTTCACCATCTGTATATACCTACAATAAAGAATACCTACCAATCTACCCAAAACTCTCACCGCTCTGATAAAGCTAAGAGGACCACTTAAGTCACTATTACGTCATCAATTCGGCCATGTTCGTTAGCAAGGTCAAATTACTAAAGATACGAAAGTTAATATCTCTTTCTTTCTCAATTCTGTACTTTAACTGCTGTCTCGTATTAAAACTAGGTATTGCAAACAGTTTTTTTTACGCTTTCATTCACTGCTTTTCTTCTGATAGTCGTATTGTGATGTTATCCTGTACTAATTCGAAAGTAACGCTGTCTGTCTGTCGCGCTTTCATGACTAAATTATTGCACCAATTTAGAAAAATGCATAGTTAATACTTAAATTTTTGGGGAAGGACATACTTATTGATAAATCGTAACTGACTGACAGACAGATAAACAGACAGACTTAGATTAAAATTCCCAAGTTCCCAAAATATAGGTATTCAAGACATAAGACATATTACATAGTAGGTGTAATTCTAGCATGCGGCTCATCGAAGATCAGGTGGTTATGATGAAAATAAAGGGTTGTCACACGAAAAAAATATGATGGAGTTGCCAGTTAATTTAGTTTGACGATTTGTATTAGTAGGTGACACTGATTACCGGGTTATGAATTTAGTTATATGTCTCCCAAGTTATTCTCCAAATCAATTATGACACTTAAAATAAAATTCTATAATAGGGTAGGGCATTATCTGTAGGGTCTTCTAGTTATGTTTAAATAATGATATACTCGTTTATACCGGTATAAATAACGTTATTAATATCTTACACCTAAATATTCACTGTTGCGTACTAATTTAGATCAGCCGCGCCTAGATACCTAATCGAGGGTGGTAACTTATCACACGTGGGTGAAACTGCCCACCTTACCCTTAACAAGATTATTTGCCATTTAATTTTACAAGCTACTGCCTAAGATGATGATCTTTCGTTTTAAATAATTGGGGAGAAGTGACAATCTTGAATTTTTTTTAAAACTTCCTAGTTACCTTATTTAAAACTGGTTATGTAGATTTCGCTGTTGAGGTAACGGTTATTGATCCTGATGATAAGGCAGAGGTTGTGGGTTCCGTTCTCATCTAGTATAAATAACTTTATGATAAAACACGATCGTTTGTTTAGAATCTGGGTGTGATTTGTCTACAATTTGTATATACTTAGTACTGAGACAGACAAAACATACTTGGAATAAGTTTATTATATTACATACATCCATACAAATAAAGAAAATTGAAGTGTTGCTTGTAATATTATAAAAAGGTGCTTTTAATACCAAAAGCATCCACCACCTATCAATCATGATTCTATTAAAATCATTAATGTAAAACGTAGTTATAATTACATGTCCACTGCAATTATAAAAGGAAGTCGTCATTTTCATGAAATTTCATAATGAAATTGAATAAAAGTCATTTAAATGTATAAATATTAACTGACACTTGCAAAAAGGGTCGACATTAACTCAATTTGTGAGACCACTCGCTTCTCGACGCCGGCGACAATTGATTTTTAAAGAGATAGCGCGTTAACGTTACTCTTTACGTTTTAAATGTTGTTATATCGTTATTTATTTGTAAAGTTAAAATATAGTCCAATAACTGTCAACCACACGTTTCATACCGTTAACCAAATTCGTGTATCATAAATTTCGAGAATGGCTAAAATCTTAAGATTTTTTTTTTTTAAATTACAAAACGTCTGTATTGGGTACCAGTAAAAAGTAACCTCTTTTCAGTAGTACCTACAATAAACCAACTATATGTAAATCTATGGTTTAAATTGAATATATGAATTAAAAGTTGATTATAATTTGGTTTTCGAGATTCACTTGTATGTTAACGAGTGAAGCTAAATCGCTAAAAAAGCTAATATCGACAAACCGCCCATCACTAGCGAGGATCCCCTTTATAAAACACATTCCGTTACACACACACAAGCTTAGCACATTAATGTGAACACTTAAAAGGGGAACGTTGTATTTAATTCACGTTACCTCTTCCTTTAATGTTAGCATTTGCATTTTTATACCACTAAATTAGCAAACAATCACGCCGATACATTGGTGTAAAGGCCTTCTGGTGGTTGCTAACATTTACAAAATTCGACGTTATTTAGCGTGATAGTGTTCCTTATTTCGGTATACAATCAATACTGTTAATAGTCTTATGTCTGCAGGTTACTTAATAAATAAATGGACAATGAGTCTTAAGAAAACGTTATATAAATTACACTCATTACATCGGCCTCAATTGGTCCACTGCTAGTATGTCTAGTGTCCTCTCCTTAGAAAAGAGCCTAATATTCTACGCTGACCAGACGGGTTGGTGTAGGATTTGTTCCAAGTTTTCCTTCTATTTTCAATGCTGTTATCTGCGCAGTTTGTTCCCTTAGTCGGCTCTTACGATACCCGATACCGATATATGTGTACTTGTATTTAGTATTTAGTTAGGTACTTGGCGTTGCGATTATATTAATATCATTACTAACTAAATACAGGTTAGATTTGCACAAAATAATTGTAAACTGACAATCTTTCATCTAAAACTGTGCCTACAAAAACAACTATTAACAACGTTATTACGCTATTTAAAACACAACCCCATCACTAAAACGTTTAAAAATATTCTAAAATACAAAATTCACTTTTTAAAAATTCTTACTAAGTCTACTTTAACCGTTACGCGCTTTTTAAAACGAGGCAAAGACATTTTCACAGTCGGCCTTTACAAAAATATCTCATAATAAAAACTCGAGATAGAGCGGTGCAAATTACATTTTTACAAAGAGAGGGTGGCCTTTCCCACCCCTAGCGAGTAAATGAAAAAGTACAATCAATAGATAAAAGTGTACAACGTATTGTGTGAGATGGCAACGTAAAGGTGTCTAACTTTGTCCAGAGTTTTGAATAAATTCTTTTTAATCTGTCCCGTTATGATTGATTTCCTTGATGGGGATTTAATGGGGTGCCTTTTATTGAAATCTTGGGATTAACAGGTGACGTGGTATTTAATTTCGAATGTAATTGTGGATGAGTGTTCATTTATTGTGTAACTGATACCATTTCACAGTCATTTATATTACGTTTTCATTGTATTACGCACAGGATAATGTGACAGTTTGTAAAAGGTTAAAAGCGACGGCCATTTTTTTAATTTAGGCGCGTTTTTTTCTTACGGTTTAAAAGTGTGTGCGGTGGCAAAAAACATGTTTTTAAAACATAAATTTATTGATTTGGTTTTCAAAAGAAAATAAAGTAGATGTCAATTATTGTCATTCAAATGTTTTTTATAACCAATTATTAGATCATAAGTAGACCGTTCCTTTTCTAATGCACAATTAGAACATATAATACACCCCATAAAGTTGGAATACTGGCATTTACAAAATGGCAATACTAACATTAATTCATTGTCAAATTTGACATTTGAATGTCACGCTAATGTCAAATATTCCCCGGATAGTAAATTTACATGAACTATTTCCTTTTGTTCCTTTATTTAATATTTTATACTAGACATGCGTCGTTTATGTAAGCCGCTAAAACGTTTGGCCTAGTGGTTTAGCGGTCACCTCACCGGCGCCGTTTCCTACTTCGCCAGCGGATTTGTTCCTAGTGCGGGAGTAGTCTTTAAAACAAAAAAAAACTCAGAAGATTATGTACTGATGGTTTTCTTCTATGTTTTTTTTGTCTCTGTGATTTATGTTGTCATTTAATAAGGTACAATAAAGATTTATTATTTAAGTGTATATCTATACAAATAAATAAATTTGAAATTTCTATTTGTAACTTCAAATTACCAGCTTTTCACTAAATGGATAATTATAAAAGTATAATACGTCACTTACATAAAAAATCTGGATGTCTGTCCGTCTGTTTCTTCCGGCTATTCTCTGGAACGGCTAGACTAATTTTGACGGAACTTTCATTGGCAGATAGCTGATGGTATAAGGACTTACCTAGGCTATTTTTTTAGACTAGCTTCGTGCCGCGGCGCTGTACCGCCAGGCTCAGCTAGTATCAATATATAAATGTGTATTGCTAGTTTATAGAATTATGTAGGTATGCCTAAAAGTTATCAAACTGAAATTTTCATTTTATGAAATATAAAACATTTCCAAACATTTTTTTCTGTCTCTACAGTAGCTAAAATCCAAAAATCCTTTGACAGTTGCGAAAATATAGTCACACTCTATCAAAAAGCCCATAATCAAAAGTTGAGTCGAGTTGAATTCTAGTCAACCCTAATATGGTTGCAAAGAATTTCTTAACGCACTATTTAAACTACTTATTTTTGCTATTTAATACATACTCAAATATAAGGAATATTTAATTTAAAAAAGAAAGGTACATTACACTAAGCATATAATACAACCATACATAACTATATATATATCATAATCATAAATTAAAAACATGTGAAAGACAGACAACCAGACGGACAAATACGATAAATGCGGTCTGCCATGGTTTTGAGTTTTTTTACATGGTATGGTATTCTAAAAAACACCAGTATAAATATCCATATTATGTGAGTAATCTAATACTAAAGCTCCATCGAAAAACGTAGGATGAAAAGATACATAGATATAGTTACGTCTTTTACCCCCGGAATAGTATACGGAACCATATTTTAGGGTATAAAACAAACCGACATCAAAATATCACAAATCTATTACCAAATACCGATCAAAATATCCCCTGAACAAGCTAAATGCTTTTTATGTTCCAATAAATCAACACGGCATACTTCGAGCTCAGCAATTCGCGCTATTTGACGGTAGATGGCGCTGTACACAAATTTTGCTGCCAAATATTCGATTGCATAGTTTCGCCCGTTTGGAGGCTAAAACTTTGAATTTATGCGATGTTATAACGTTTATATACATTTTAGTCCGTCTAACTTGTAAGTTGGTTGCCGTAGATTAAAGTTTTGGCGAATAATTCTCTGCCAACCTTATTGTGCAAAATAAGCCGCGTTTGTGGTAGACTGTTGATAGCAAAAATCGGATTGCGGTGTCGTTTTTGGATTTTGCGGTCTTTGACGTTTGTTTATACCAACTATAAGGTAGGAGATTAGTAAATTTCTGTGGTTCAGGCTTCTTATAATACGTTTGTGAGTTTAAAATTTGAATTTTGACTTGTGAAGTGTTTAACTGAAATTGTTTTCAAAGACTAAATTGATATTCTGAACCCCCGCGCCTGCACGTAAAGTTGTAGGTCCTACGCCTGATCTCTCCCCGGTCGTGTCTGTTATCCGTCCCATCGGATTATGAGAGAGAAGGAACAGAGAGTACCTACACCTGTTTGCGCACACACTTGTACACTATAATATCTCCTGCGTAGTTGACTGATCTCCGTTGAGACTGGCCGCCGTGGCCGTTATCGGCCAGGAGAACATTATACATAAATTCACAAATTGTTGTTCTAAGTCTGAGTGTTCTTGGTGTTCGTTTCATGTATGTTTGTAAAATAGACCACGACATAGGCTCCACCCGCGTGTATTTAATTTAAGAGTAGCTTATGTCTATCCTCAAGAATCAAAGTATCTCCATGCCAAATTTCATCGAAATCAATGCAGAACTTTAGGCGTGAAAGCATACCGGACAGAGTTACTTTCGAATTTATAATATTAGTTTGGATTCCAGTCCAGGCTTATAACCGGACCAATTATTCATAACAACTTAAATACAATTTACGCCAACCCAAATCAGATTTAGCGGAGCGAAGTTGTATTACACAGGGGTATAGATGGAAGTGGATGAATATCTAATGTATCGGATGAATTTGGATGGATGGGATTGAAATAAAATTGAATGTTTGTGGTATTGTCTAATTAATACTCGCGATGGATGAACAGAGAATCTCTGTTAGAAATTTGTTGTATTTTCATTTGGAAGTAGCAGTCTCACTATATTTATTTACCATTTTTTTATTTTTAGGATTCGTGAGCGATATACCCCTCACGAATCCTAAAAATAAGAAAACATAAGTATGGTTACTCAATACATTTCTGTAGTTCAAAATTCAGGTGATCAGAAATAGATAAATAAATTCCGACTTATTGAGAATCTACTCCTTTTTTAAAGGTTTAAAATCAGCCTATCGCCATCCACTGCTGAACGAAGCTTTCCCCAAGGAACACTACCTATCGATTTTGAACAATCCTCATCCATTCGCTGCTAGCCAATTTCTTAAGATTGTCGGTCCAATGTATAGAAAACAATATTTTAAAACAAAATATAAATTAACAGACACTATTCAAACAGATTTTTATCTTAAATTCTGCTACAGGCTCCATAGAGAGCGATCGCACTTGCCTAATGACATTTGCACATCAAACGTCAGATTTGGCGCTAACTTCGATATGAAATGTCAATCTTTGGCGCGTTATCTAGCATGCAATCTAAATGGCTGATTTTTTCAAAGCTAGTTCTTGTAAATAGGTAACGTTTATTTTCAAATTGAATTTAAAAGTATTTTTTAGATCTGAATGCTTGCAGAATATTTGTAAAAACATGTTGTCCACCATTATACCTCGGGAATAGTGTAATTAACTTAATTAAAACGTTGAAGGGTAATTAATTTCTAAATTCAAAGCTATTTGCCACAATTTCATATAGTCATTCATAATCGGACACATAATTTATAATATTGGTCTAAAATTGAGAAACATTACCTACCTATACCTATAAATGCAACTGTACTAGCTCTTGCACGCGGCTCCGCTCGCGTGCAAGAGTGCGAGTGCGCTAAAAAGTGGTCTATGTGTTATTCTGAATCATGAGCTATTATATTATTGTGAAGTTGCACACAAATCCGGTCAATAGTTTTTGCGTAAAAGAGTAACAGACATCCATACATTGAACAGTACTACGCGAATATAATATTACCACAACCTATTTCTGAAGGTTTGTTTCTTATTAGATTTAGTGACTCTCAGGCTTTCAAGCAAAAAAAAAACTTAAAATCAGGCCAAAAATAACAAAAAAATCCTTGAAAATACATAGTTTGCTAAAAATGAGCTTTGAATGTGTTAAATTTAATATTATTATCAATGAGAGAAGTGAATAGATAAAGAATGCTATATCTAGGAATATTTGAAACATACAACAAAAAAGTTTCTACGTTGCCGTCGCCATCTATTATCGAATAGAAGAAATTCATATTCATACAGAAATATCAACTTAACACTCGAATAACTCAATTCACAGCAAAAGATCAGAAGCGCGGTTAGATATTACTTTCAACTCAGTGACTACGCGTGCCTATTTTGAAATTTAGAAAATATAAAAATGAAAACATTGAAACGAAATATAAAAAGAGATTGGAGGCGCCGGGTATCGATCCCGGTACCTCTCGCATGCTAAGCGAGCGCTCTACCATCTGAGCTACGCCCCCTGTTACAAATGATGTTAAAATACTTAATTAGATACGTAAGCACTTTGGAATGATATTAGAAGTCATGTGATTGGTTAACAATATCTAGTATAACTTGACACACGTAATAGAATCATATACATGCAGGGAGGGGTTGTAAAAAATGGAAATAGATGTCTTGATATTTTAGGAAAAAATTGTTTTGTTGTAAAAGATTACTAAATGATAGGTTAGAAAGAGACAAAAATGTTCTCCGACTTGCTCTCTTGATATCGTTAGCTTCAGTAAATTCTGGTTCGTTTAAACTGCACTTCAAATTTCATCGACAACCCTTCAAAATTTTCAACCCTTAAATACCTACAAAACTCCAATTTAATCAACCCGCTTGAAATGAAAAATGCCTTTACAAAATTAAATGTCCACCAATTTGAAAAGTTTAACGAAACTTCGGAAATCACAATTCTAAAATTTCAACCCGCCCCCTACAGGTAACGCAAAACTACCAATTACGGCCACCAGAGGGCGCTTTTCTGTGCAAACTTCCCAACAAACTGTAGTTATTAATTAAAGTACTTCAAAATAAATGTAATTGGCGATGGAAGTTAAAAATATTTCGCAAAACCCGGTCTTAAAACCGGTTTAAACCGCTTCGAACTGGTTTAGTGTTATCAATTGTTAAAATATTATCACAAAATAGACTGTGCCTGTACTATAACTGTAACTACTGCTTATACACACATCAAAAGTGTCTAGGGATCAACATATGTATCTAGGGATCAACATATATTTTTGCAATAACTTTTCTCCTGATTGATATTAATTAAAATTTTCTTTAAGGATTCATCAAATAAAGTGTTTTCGTTTGTCACAGTAACGATAAACCAAGTCACCTTTGCATTAATAAAGAAATTTGCCATTTTCCTAATAAAGGGATTTTTGACATTTGAACCACTAACATTAAAGTTCGAAAAAAAGACTGAAATAACAGTTTTCTTTAAAATTTTATTAGGTAACTTAAACAATTAATAATCCGTGTCTCTACCGCGAACACTAACAACACAAGAATCGGTTTGGCATACTCAAAATGAGTTCATCCAAATCACGCTGTGGAATGGCCGCCCATGTTCGTTGCAACAATAAAAAAAGGTCTTCTTGCGACTGGATACCCTCCATATTCGGCAGAGCTCTTCTCTGTAGCATATCCCATGCATGCTCAATCGGGTTCAAGTCTGGCGACTGAGCAGGCCAGGGCCAAAGCCACATCTCAATCTCAAGAAATCCGCATAAAAATGCTTGATCCCTAGACACTTTTGATGTGTGTATATATACTTATATATTTCTTAATACATTATTTAATGTGTGGGCGACTCTACTCTGCCTGATGGCAAGCATAAACAGAATCCAAGAGTGGTAGACACCATACTCATAGTGAATGCAGGCAATACAATAATGTAGCATGGTGACCCACCCGCGATACACGACAGCACGAATGCTGTCATTTTAGGCTGATCTAACATACATATCACATCACATCACACTCACACTAATATCAAAGGCGAAAGTTTGTGTGTAATGTGTATGTTTGTTACTTCTTCACGCAAAAACTACTGAACGGATTACATACATCAGAACAACACATAGGCTACTATTTGCCGCGATAACCGACAAACACGCGAGCGGAGCCGCGGGCAGCAGCTAGTTAAAGACACTGTGCACTCAAAGACAGGACATATGATGGGGGAGGCAGATATAAATTGCAAATAGACTATGATAGACACTTCATAATCAACTCCTCGGCCAAGATGCTAGTACTTCGCGTCGATTCTCTTTCTACAATTGCTAACGCTTACATTATTTTATATTATCGGCTAATATTTTGTTTTGACTACGAGACTTAGCATAGAGATGACGTCATTTATATAGATTTGTTAGTTTTCTAATAACTTTTACGGTTGTGGAATGTCAACTTGGCTATGGTAGTCTTACCTCGTTTGCTTTCTATACAATAAAGATTATTCTAAAGATTTGAGGCTTCAGTCCGCCATGTTTGTTCCAAAAATGAGTACATTATTTACTTATGTATATTATACACCAGTTGTTGCCCGCGGCTCCGCCCGCGTATATGTCGGTTATCGCGGCAAATAGTAACCTATGTGTTATTCTGATGTATAAGCTATAGTACTGTAAAGTTTCATCACTTTCATCCATATCCGTTCAGTAGTTTTGCGTGAAAGAGTAACAAACATCCATCCATCCATACTTACAAACTTTCACGTTTATAATATTAGTTAATACTCGTATAACTTGTTTTTAAAGTTCTGCTCGCGTGTATGTCTGTTATTGCAGTAAAAAGTAGCCTATGGTAGCCCTCCTATGCCTCAAGAATCAATGTATCTCCATGCCAAATTTCATTGAAATCGGTGCAGCAGTTTATCTGTATAAGCAGACAGTCAGAGTTACTTTCGAATTTATAATATTAGTACGGATAATAAGCGGGAAATACTACTTGATAGCTAAAAAAGGCATATTATTTTGAAAGCACCAGTTTTATCCGGTTTGAACGAGAAAGGAACCACTTAGAACCGGCTACGGCCGGATTTCGACCGCAAACAGTAGGATATCCATGGCTTTTTATGGACACATTAAATGTTTTTGTAAATGTTTTTAGGTTGTACCTGGATAATGGATAATTGGGGGTGTAATAGCGGTTACCTTAATAAAGGGTGCTTTTATTAGTAGGGTAACAGGGTTGCTAAATGATAACGTTTGATAGCTATGTGGTTGTGTTTATAACATCTATGTTTGATTAAATTGATTAAAGACGAACGCTTTATTCGAACGCAGCTTCGCCCTTGTGTACGTTGGTTTTTGCGGTAAAGAGTAGGCTACATCCTTTTTTAAGAATCAAAGTATTATGATATTAATAATATTAATATGGATTTAAAGTATCACTTGTTCACCCGAGGAACTTCGTATAAGTTTCTCAAAAGGAAAATATTACCCCGTTTTTGCTACACTTTTATTGATGGCTTTATTGGTCGTTGCATGTTAATATTTAGAATAAAGACTATCTGGATAAATGGGCAATCTCTAAAATTACTTGTTTATTTTATTTATTATGTATGGCCCTGCCAAAATGACTCTACTCTGCCTAATAGAAAGCATAAGCAGAATCCAAGAGTGGTTACTTTCTCACGAAACACCAGGTTCTGAAATTACAGCGTTCTCCAAACTCTTTAGTTTTGTTATAGGTATTAGTATACAGTAGTGCGAGACCGGAGGCCCAAATAGTCTAGTCAACAAGTTCCATACTTGTTGACTAGACTAAAAGATGCAGCAGCATCACTAGGCCGCCATGGTGTGGGTCGCCATACTGCATTGTCTGCATTCGCAGTGAGTATGGTGACCACCACTCTTGGATTCTGCTTATGCTTTCTATCAGGCAGAGTAGAGTCATTATGGCGGACCATACATGAAAAAAAAAAAAAAAGTACCTGGATGAGGGAACTATGCTTGATATGTTTTTGTTAAATTTTCTAAAAATGAATCCTAGCTAGACCGATTTATCCGCCCGAAATACTAAATTTCATGAAAATCGTTGAAGCCGTTTCAGAAATTCAGATTAAATATGTATATATGAATCGCTCGTTTAAAGGCATCAGATAGATATGTTTGGATTTGGCAATATAAAAGTATTATTAATTAGAAATATCATGTGCCCGCTTGACGCTAACAATCTTGTCCCTTGTTACTTGAGTTAAACTAAAATTATACAATGTTATTCTCTTTTAAAGAAAACTTTAATAATGCCATAGACAATGCGCTTTTCGTTAAATATTACTGAATAAGATTATTAGTCCAGTTTAAGAGATAATTAGAGAAATCTAAAAAAACCGGTTTGCAAAACGTATGAAACGGTAGGTCAATAGACAAAAAACTGCTGTCAAAAACATTAAAACGTCAATTTGACAGTTGTCAACACTCCACAGATAAAAAACCGTTACACGATCCATAAGTTTTATCTTTGAAACAGGAAATATCCTGAATCAACCCTTTCATGTACATCCCCTACCCCTACTACGGTATGAGGGTCGCTAATAGAACCTTTTTATGTTTACAGGCACTGACCACAAGGCTCTACGGATAGGTGAGTTCATTACTGAGTATGTTTTATTTTTTTATTACTTTTTTCGGAACAAGATGGCGGAATAATTGAACATGTGACTGTTTTGTTAAGGGAATTATATGTTTTTCAATTATATAAGAAAGGTTTTCAGTTGTGGATATATTTATAGGTAGAGCTTTTCCCGCGACTTCGTCCGCATGTATGTTGAAAGTATCTCCATGCCGATTGCTGCTGCTGAATCTGCTGCTGAATTGCATGCAGATTCTAGATGGACATCGAACCTACGATTGCCGGACCAATACAAACCCCAAACTATCAGAAAAGAGCTTAGCACTTTAAAGGCCAGCGACACACAACACACTATCTTCATAGGTTTTTTTTTAATAAATGCTTCGGACATCTGACACACAACGCCATCTAGTCCCAAGCTAAGCAGAGCTTGTGTTATGGGTACTAGACAACATTACTTTTTTTTGTAAATATACATGTTATATATAGAAAACACCCAAACTCCGAAACAAAATATTTGCAGATCATACAAACATTTGGTCCGACCCGGGAATCGAACCCGAGACCTCAAGCACAGCAGTCGCATAAGCCACCACTGCGCCACCGAGGCAGTTAAGTGACGCGAACTCATAAGATTTCCACTCACCAAAAAGTGCTCAACGCGGTCAAAGAAGTTTTGTGTCCTCACTAGTCGTCAGCATGTCGGTGACGCGGTGACGCGAACTCATAAGATTTTCCCCTACCAAAAAGTGCTCAACGCGGCCAAAGAAGTTTTCACTTCAAAAACATACAACAATCAAATGACCTATTTACCCAAACCATTATATTTCCCCCCCCACCTTTTTTAATCTGGTAATATTTACACATTTATCCAGCTTCCGGTGTGGACCGGAATGCTTTAGTTGTGGGTGTTATCTCTACGTTTCCGCACCCTCCGACATCCTTAGATATTTTATTAACGTACCATAATAAAATATTTAATAAAGTAAGAAAATAAGGTATATACAAATATGTAATAACAATCCTTAAAATATAGCTCACTCTGTGACAGCTGTCACTAGTGTCATTTTAGAGTTTAGGTACATTTTAAGTGTGCATTTTTATATTTATGCTAGCTGAACCCCGCGGTGTTACCCGCGGTTATCGTCGTACCGCGGGTAACGGGCGAAGCTAGTCTAAAAAAAGTTGCCTAAGTTACTCCCTGTATCATCAGCTACCTATCAGTGAAATTCACGTCAAAATCGGTTGAGCCGTTCCAGAGATTAGCCGGAACAAACAGACGGACAGACAGACAGACTGACAAAAATTGTAAAAAAATATATTTTGGTTTAATATGTACCGTGTACCTAATACATACATATGCATTTAGTAATAATCACAAATTTTAACAAAAAGAAAAAACGACTTCAATCTGGACCAAATTTAAATGGGACCATACGGGAATATTGAGTTATTCGTTAATTTGTCGCGTACATACATAATGGAAATTGAAGACTTATATGGATTTCTCATGGATGACATGTCAGAACTAGACCAAATTTAAATGGGACCATTCGGGAAGCACCAGCTTTCAAATAAAAAAAGAATCATCAAAATTGGTTCACCCAGTCCAAAGTTATGAGGTAACAAACATAAAAAAACAGTCGAATTGAGAACCTCCTCCTTTTTGAAGTCGTTTGAAAAGCGGTTATTTCAATATTACAAACAGACACTTCAATTTTATTTATTTGTATATTGTATAGATGTATAGCCTAGCTGACCCGGCAAAAGTTGTGCTGCCATAAAGAAAATTTTGAGGTAGGTCACCCTTATCATTCAGGGATATAAATAATAAGGGGTAATACCGCGAGACTCAGCTAGTACAAAATAAAATCGCTTTCCGCACGGTTCCGCAGCCATATGTCACAGATATGAAGATATATTTACCAAACTGGAGACTGAACTTAAATATTAATAAATAAATATTTCGGACATCTAACACACAACGCATCTAGTCCCAAACTAAGCAGAGCTTGTGTGTACTTAATGGGTACTAGACAACTGATATAAATACTTTTTTTTGTGCATACATACATACATTTGACCCGACCTGGGAATTGAACCCGACACCTCTTGCACAGCAGTCACATACGCTACCACTGCACCACCGAGACAATTAAAAAAGTCAAACTGTGGTAACCAAACCACTGATAAATCTATACTATCTATCTATACTAATATTATAAAGCTGAAGAGTTTGTTTGTTTGAACGTGCTAATCTCAGGAACCGCTGATCCGATTTGAAGAATTCTTTCAGTGCTGGATAGTACATTTATCGAGGAAGGCTATGGGTTAAATATCATCACGCTACGACCAATAGGAGCGGAGCACCAATGAAGAATGTTTCAAAAACGGGGGATTTTTTTTACGCTACGGGCAATAGGAGACGTAAACGACGTTGCGTGGGTCAGCTGGTATACTTATATATATTACTAAATACATACATATTATAGATAAATAACACCACAACAAATGTTTGTACTCATCACAAAGTTATTTGTCCTCGGTGGGAACCGAACCCGCGACCTCTAGCTTAGCAGTGTTTAAATAGCTTCCTATTTATGAGTACATTGATCCACACATTAAAATAAAATATCATAATAAGACACATTACTGTTATCAAAACCCTTATCAGACGCACACACATTAATATGCGCCTATGTGTGTGTTTGTTTTATTGCGTCATTTTATACTTGTGTGTGATACTATACTAGTATGTTTTGTACAAATGATGCTCAAAGTTTTTATTTTAAAAGTTTCGGGGTCAAACTGTCTCGTTGGCGCATTGGTAGCGTACGCGACTGCTGTGCGTGAGGTCTCGGGTTTGATTCCCGGGTCGGTCCCAAATGTTTGTGTGATTGCAAATATTTGTTTCGGAGTTTATGTTTTCTATGTATTATATGTATTGATTTACAAAAAAAGTATATATGTATTTATATCAGTTGTCTAGTACACATAATAAAACCTCTACTTAGCTTGGGAATAGATGACGTTGTGTGTTATACTGTGTCCATTCGTTTATTTTCTTTTTGACAGCTCACGTCTATAAATTACCATTTTTTTTTTCGGAATAATGTACTACAGCAATGTCGTACTTTATTGACGCTGACGGTACTTTAGTGAAGTGCCCTGTGCATAACAAACAACCACAGACTATAAAACAGTTTTTGAAATACGATACATCGATCACATAATAAAAAATAATTTTACTTCATGCAAGTATTTTTTCTGAAAATTTAATAAAAAAAAGGAAATAAAAATAGTATCTGTGACTCCAAGATTGATTATGTGCAAGGAATTAAGTCAAAATCTTGGAATTTAGGAGATAACCAATAGTAAAGAACAATAACTCTGTTCCTTCATCTAATTTACTGATTTATTATTTATATTTTTGTATATTTCTTACATAATATAAAAAACTTATAAAGGAATAATTAATATTTGAACTAAAATATTTAATTAAATCGATTGAAAGTTCTTCATAAATAAAATTACTTATCATTTCAAATCGAATCGATAATGTGTGGTGTGAGGGCGTCACTAATTTCGAAATTTCTTGAACTGTCAAAAAGAAAATAAACGATTGGACAAAGTATAGATGTCCGAAATATGTAATTATTGTTCATTAAAACAATTAATTTTCACCCGCTTTTGCAACATTTTTAATTGATACTCCACTCCCTTTCATCGTGGAGTGATGATTTATAGCTTATAGCCTTTCTCAAAACCTGGGCTATCTAACACTGAAGGATTTATTCAAATCGGACCAGTACTCGATTAGTGCTCGTTCAACCAAATAAACATTTTTTTTAGCTTTGTAATACGTATTTATTATGTATTAGTATAAATGGCCACCGGGACTGACATCTTAAATTGCTCTCTGAGACACGAGAAGAGAGGAAATATATTATTTTCCTGGTACTTCTTAATTCGTGCTCCTAACTCAAGAAATTACGAACTTTTTAATTCTTTTCATTTTCTATTTTATACCCTTAGGTGTGAAATTTAAATAAAAATCTTTCTAAGCTGGTTCTTACAATATAAAAAGCACCAGCTGTCAAAATGTCAAGTTTTTAGCCCCGTGGTATAGGCTCAGTCAGTGGATCAGTCAGTTAAGGCAAATAATCCACAGTAATATTTTTAATTCATAATACAAAATTCCAACCAAAAAACTGACTGGGAAGCACCAGCTTTCAAATAAAAAAAGAATCATCAAAATCTGTTCACCCAGTCGAAAGTTACGAGGTAACAAACATAAAAAATACAGTCGAATTGAGAACCTCCTCCTTTTTTGGAGTCTGATAAAAAATAACTTTGTCTATCTGCCTGTTACGCGTTCACGGCTAAACCACTGCACCAATTTCAATGAAATTTGACATAGATATACTTTGATTGTTGAGTAAGGACATAGGCTACTCTTTATCGCGAAAACCGACTTACACGTCGGCGGAGCCGCGGGCAAAAGCTGTTTTTGCCGCCACCCATGGACACTCGCAACACCAGAGGCGTCACAAGTGTGTTGCCAGCCTTTGGAGGATGGGGAGGAGGATGGGGGGAGGGGTTGGGGTATGGGCCTCCGGTATCCTCACTCACTCGGTGAAACACAGCGCAAGCGCTATTTCACACTGGTTTTCTGTGAGGCCGTGATATCAGTCGTGAGCCCATTCATGCCGAAGCGTGGCTCTCCCACGGTTTTTTTTATTTATCATTTTTTCTCACAACATAAAGAAAGTTAAAAACCAGCTTAATTTAATTAAGTTTACCCAAAGAAATTTTCAGTTTAATAACTCAGTTATGTGGATATTGTGAAAAATATATTACTTAGTTAAAATGAACGAAAATTTGTGGTTCCTGGTTTAAAATTATTACTTTCGTTTAAGGCCATGTTTTTGTTACCCTACGTCAATATTAAAAAGTTGAATTTAAAGTTACGGCTTTTTATATTATTTTGCCCAATTAAGCCAAAACTAAGGATAATAGTTTTGGCAGTCTGTGTGTGTATGTTCCATGGTAGCGCATAAACTGCTGAACAGATTTCAATGAATGAGGTATCAATAAATCTCTTTTCTTTACTACAAAATGCCACATATTCAAGTAACTTCGTCAGAGTCTGGTGCCTGAAATGGGTTAAAAATTAACCTGTAGGTATAGTATCAATAGATTCTTATTAGTTAAGTTAGTCTTAATTATTATTAGTGTCAAGTTTTTTTTTTACTTTTTCTTGATGCTTTTTCTACGTCGGTTTCTTAATCGACTATCACAGAGATGAAACTATATTTAAAGGTCTATAAATCCGAAACAGTTTTTTAAGACAGAACATACGTAATTGGACGATATCTACGTACAATTAAATTTTCTTCTCAGATAAATATAAAAGAAATCAATACACGAACACATTCGCTAATAAAGATGGCCGCCGCTCATAACAATTGCTATAAAAATAAATAACTCAACCTTAGGTAGGATACCTTTTACGATAAGTATTAGAATAATGAAAACAACAAAGTTGTATATACAATGTGTATTACGAGTTGGATGTATAGTTTTAATTTAGAATCATCATCAATAATATTTAATTTAGCAATCCACTGCTGGATATAGGCCTCTCCTTAGAAAGGAGGTTTCGGTCTACTACACCACGCAGACCAGACGAGTTGGTATCAAGTGTTCCTTCTCTTTGCAGTGCTGTTGTCCTGGTAGTTTGCTCCCTTAGTCGTCTCTTACCACACCCACAGGATGAATATGGGTAGTGACACTTCGTATTCTTAATCCGTCACCACACGGATATATAATTAGAAAACCCTAAGTGTCGTCTACCCTCGTAACTCGTAAAAAACTCATAACTAAAAAAACATTTCCAAAATGTTAATATTTAGGGACACCCCGTGTAAATTAATTTAGCACAGTCCGTGTCCAGTTTTAACACACCCTTTATAAAAGGTACTACGTCACCACGATGACGTAACGCATACATTAAGTATTATTAACGGAGAACACATTTACTGAACAAAGCGTGGCGTTAAAAGATCATGCCCATTGTGGTATGTAGGTCGGGTGTGGGTATGGTGATGAGCGTAGCGATTTTTTTTCATGAGCGGCAGCGGTGTAGAAGGAACAAGATATATTAAAATCTAAAATAGGCAGTATAACATCTGCCCTTTCAAACTACTCTATGAAAACAATCATGAAATATAGAAATTATTTTTTAATACATTTATATAGTATTCCAAAGAGTTTTCACTTACTTTTATCAAACTATCTACTATCTAAAACGTTATTTTAAATCGGTTTATGGTTTCAATATGTACGTACATTTTAATATTATATTGATGTTTTACATGTATATCAAAGACTTACATGCTTTTTAACCAGTCTGTGAAAAGAGACTACGACCAGTGATCTGGTCAAAACATCAGACGATTCAAAGACATGATCATTTACCACATCATCATATTGATTCTCGTACGTAAACAACGCGAAAGTTTAAAAGATAGTTCCTACAACGAATGTTGCTTACGATTCTAAACTCTTTCACTCACGCTTCCGCAAACTCTTCAATAATAAAACAACCCCCTTATTTCACCGCCCAAGAGAATAATTACAGCTTTGCTTAGCTTTGCTTGGCTAAAGTTTGCATTTACCTTACGCCAGCCATTTCAAAGGTACATTATTATTTTTAACTTCAACGTTTGATCTCGAAAATTTAATTGTTATACTCGGATGGTCAAGAGGGATGGACCTCTGGATCTCCTCAGAGGGTCGGTAATTACTTTAAAACTATAACCAGAAGGATAGTTTGTGTAAAGTTATTGCCCGCGGCTTTACTTGATATAAGTTTGAATTAACAAAGGTAAGATTTGTCTTATTCATAAAGTAGCAACCGTTTTGCGTTATTTTTAACTTTAAGACTATAAGTTTATAGTTGAAAATAATTTCACACGCGGCCGTCTGATTACTTGTTCTGGGTGAAAATTGAACCTTAGACTTGCGACTTAGCAACTGGCGTCGTTAACCGCTATATCAACAGGCCTACTAAGAAGGGTGTGCTGTGTGTCTGAGACTACAGTAGTTCGAAGAGGGGTCGTGGATTCGAGAGTAGAATTCGGTTTAAGTTCCTTCAACCCCTCAACTTAACATAAGGTGACTAAAACCGGTATTCTTAAAACTGGAGCTGTTGCTATGTGAACACGGACCCGGAAGATTTCTTAACCCTTTTGTGCACTATTCCTTTGTCCACGGTAGGGTTCTAAACTGGTTGGGCAGAAATAAAGATGTGCGTTTCTTACTCAATCGTGTACACACTGACAGGCTTAAACTGTAACGATGTCCCATTTAAATTTTGTTTAAAAACAATGCTCTGTGTGTACATTCATTCCAACAAAAATATCTTGTCGACTCAAAACTGTCATTCGAAATTCAAATGCTCACAAAAAAGTCACGGCTTATCACGGAGTGTAATTTTTTTTTACCTATATTATAAATTTTGTATTTAGAACTTTACAGTATTCGTAAAACCGACAGCGTCCATTGAAAAAGCGTATCACAAAAATTCTTCATAAAAGTTTCTCAAACTTTTGTGTTCTTTTAAACCCATTTTCTTTCAACTTTTACCCGAATTGTAACCCATTATTGTCGGCGATAACCGCAAACGCATTGCTCCAAAACTTTACAACACAGTTCGACACTTAGCTAAAGACACGGCTTTTTTCGCTTCCATAGCCGATGAAGTTCGCTTTTTGCGCTCGATTTTTTTTTATTTCACAACCATCCTGGCTATTCTGGAGCACAATAAAAGATAGACATCCTTATTCGTTAAAAAATGTGCCATAGACATGTGCAGATTCAAAGTAAATGAATTTCGTGAGCAACTTTGAACCTTTTAGTTTTTGTGGTACATTGAGTATCAAATGCCAACTAGTGTTAAAGCGAAATCGATAAATAGTCTGTACTTTACTACAATATTGTTGTGAAGCCAAAATTGAACGAGAATATGCATTTACATATATTTAAAACTTATAATTTCAAAGACTATTTAAATTTACAATGATTTTGTACTAAAAACATTTACGACTAGCTTTTACCCGCGGCTACACCCGCATAGTTATCGGACATCGCGGTAAAAAATAGTCTACGTTTTATTCTGTTAGAAGACTATTTTACTGTAAAGATTTATATAAAAATTGTTACGTGATAAATATCTATGCATCCTCACTCGCTTGGATTTATAATATTACAAAAGCATACATTGGTTATTACATTTGAAGCACAAATGTAAATTAAGAGTCTCATATATTATCTTGATTATGCCCCATAAATCATAAAAGTTTCAAAACCAACTTTATAAAAGTATTATTGACTTTAATACACTTAAATCATAATGAATTGCTATATTTGCGATAGGCCTTCATATCTTATAGTTATTATTCATATATCGCTATTTAACACATAAAGGTTGCTGATATACTGATATTTATATGGGTATCTGACATATTTGTCTCTATCTGAGACTTGTGAATCTGTTGAAACTTATACTCGTCAGCCAGATAAATTCAAAATGATCTAAAAGGAACTTAAAAAGTTATTAAATATCTAAGGGTGAGTCCTACTCACCCTTAGATATTTAAATATTATCAATTCTATTTTAAAATAATGTTAAATATAAAATGGGTTCCCAAATAGCAACTAAAAGAAACTTTAAAAAAATCTCAAATCTCTTAGTATTTAAGACAAACAAAATCTTGGAAACAAATAAATTTCAACAATTTGAAGTCTTTGTCCTATTTAAAATTCACAATACTCTTCGCAAAGGGAAGATAAGTAACATTACACATAAAGCTACGAACAAAATAACCCGCGCACTTCAAATTCTAACCTCAACACGCGGTAAAGTTAATGTTTTTATCAAAATACTCACCTTTTGATGTCATCTCGTGACATTTTCTGGTTTTGTTACCACAAAATTTTGGTGGCATAAACATTTTTGCCACAAATAAGGCTCTAGGAATGTCTGTTTATGTTTCACAATATTCTATTTTGTTATGCAGCCGAAAAAATCCGCTGTTGTTATATTTTTGACTATTTTTTTACAAAATCCACTTTTAGTAGCGTGATAATTTTCACCCTTTTTTTTGAACCCTTCTTCAATGATACTCCGCTTCTATTTGTCTTAGCGTGATGATATATAGCCTATAGCCTTCTTCGATAAATGGGCTATCTAACACTGAAATAACTTTTCAAATTGGACCAGCGGTTTCTGAGATTAGCGCGTTCAAACGTACAAACAAACAAACTCTTCAGCTTTATATATTAGTATAGATAATAATCAACGTGACCCCTCCCCGTTCGAAATACAAATCATAATCAACTGAGAAATATTTCAAATATTTAAATTGCAAGAAAATGTTGAGTGCCGCTTGTAGTTTACATATTGCGCTGGGATTGGTCGATCATTTCTGAAGTGTGGTGAGGAAGCGCTTTATTTAAAAAGCGCTTTATTTCTGAACATAGACTTTCAGTCATTGCTAAAAACTGTTTTTATTTTTTAGAAAGGTGTCATAACTTTACGTTTATTTTATTGTTGCATAAATATATTCATTATGTTTTACACTTAATAATGTTTCAACTTTATTTATTTATGGTTATTAAAACAACAAAAAGTCCAGAAAGCATACTTCTTGTTTTGATACTTTTATCAGAGACCCAAATTGAAGGACAAACATTAACATATATTTTAAATATTATACTTTCAAACGTATTCCCAAAAACAAAATGTAAATCGAAACTAACAAATTCTACAAAAGCGCTTCAGCGCTTCGAGATCATCGTCCAATTCCTCCCTTCGACAGTTCGACTATTTCTGATAGTCATTCAGTCAGTTCTTCATTCAAATTACAGTTGTTCAGTGCGATTTCGCTAACCGCGCGATATGGACGTGCATATATCACCAAACACATCTATCAAAATGTCATACTTTTTCAAATTTAGAACGTTAGAGACGATTGAGACCAATTCGCGCGCGTGTGTCAGGATTTGATGTATTTTATTCACAAAATGGCGTCGGGATGTAGTGATTTTTTTTTCTGTAAATTCTCTTTTTGCGCCATGTTTATCGTTTGTGCTTACAATAATAGAAGGGTGAGTGTGTTTTTAAAATAGATTTTATTTTGTTTAACTTTTTCTATTTTTGTTGGTGTGTTTTAGTTGTTATAATTATGTGTTTCGTTTTAGATCTTGTTTAGAAATTTAATCAACGTAATTGATATGTAGGGTGACAATAAGTTTTGAGATATATTTTGGGGCCATTAATATTGTAGGTATTTTTTTCTTAATTTTTACGAAAATATTGAAATAAATACATATAGGTATATAGTCGTTATCATGAATATGAGATACTAACTGTATTGGATTTAAAATAATTAATACTCTACGCAAAATGGTACTGTTCAAGCCAATTTATGACTCTAATTATTTAGTAAAACAAACGAAACCACAAGCAGCTCCTTGCAAAAAATTCTTATTCTGTTTCCCATTTAACAACTCATATAGTCCACATATTATCAGAATTATATTCCACAAAACTTTGTCTGTGTACAAACTCGTGATAGAGATATTTCTCAACACACAACATCCAATAGACACAATTTAGAGTCCGGCACATATTTAACTAATTTAACCTTAGCGTCTCATGATCGTCTTTAGTCGATGGTCCGTCTTTATTATATCAATCAACAGACATACCGTATAATATTTCTTATATTTTATTTAATACTCTCACAATGAGAATGCGAAAGTTTGAATGATTTTTTTACTCAATCAAGCTTAACAGATCTAGATGAAAAATCCCACAGCGCTGTTAAGGCTGTAAAGCATGGTTATTTCTACATATTTCATTATTGTATAGATACTAATAATGAGTTCGTACATCTCACATACGGTTGTCTGATCCCAAGCTAAACAGAACTTGTGCCATACTAACCAGGCTGCTGATAAACACACTTACATATCACTAGATACACAAATATTATCGATAAACTACACACACACACACACACAGAGAGATCAGTGGTCACACTCATCATAAATAGTACTCCTCAGTAGAAATCGAACATCGCCTACAAGTATATGCCCCGACTAAAGTTAAAAAATATTTAACTTTAGTTACATTTCTCATGGATCGAGTCCATGACACGGCTTGACCTGTGACATGGCAGTCTAATAATAATATTCTGGGATATATTACACCACATTCCATGTGATGGATTAAGAATACAAAGTATCATCATCCCTATTCCTCTCTTGAGTGTTCTAAGAGCCGTGTAGGAGCAAATTACTTAGGACAATGGCACAGCAAAGACAAGGGAAGCTCGAAACAAAGTATACCAACCGGTCTGGCCAGGGTAGTATACTAGGACAAAACCTCCTTTCTTAGGAGAGACCCGTCTGAAGTGGACTACAAGAGCCAGTTGATGGTGATGATATTAGATAATATTTATCTACACTCAATCAGCCTTAGTCTACTGAGTTTATTGGAGGTTTTCTATCATAAACTACTTGTGACTCAACACCATGTGCTTTTAATCACTTCGATTACGACATGCCACTTCACGCTCTGATCTGATGAGATGATGAACGCTATTTTCCACATGCAAAGAAACATGACTCAAGGTTCACATTTATCGGTAATACTACTTGTTGCCCGCGGCTCCGCCTGCCGGATAATATGTCGGTTATCGCGGCAAATAGTAGCCTATGTGTTATTCTTATGTTAAAGTTTCATCCAAATTGGTCGAGCCGTTTGCGCGTGAAGAAGTAACAAACATACACACAAACTTTCGCCTTTATATATTAGTGTGATAGTGTGATTACTCTCATTTGTGCATGATATGTATTATATACATATTTAAGGATGATTGTCAAGCCTAATCAGTATATTTTTATTAAACGTCAAAATAATAGACGATGTACAGTTTGTATGAAATAGTGAAGGAAAAAAACATACCTGGCTATTGTCAAAGTATTTCTGTTAAATGTTGATTTAAAGATATCACATTTTAATAGTCATCTGTTGGGTGTAATCCTCTCTTTCAAAAGATATATGTATAATCATTCAATTGATTATAAAGGACGATTAACAGACTTTATGCATATAGGTACGATTATATAATGGTTAGTTGCCCTAAGAAGTCGTAGGTTCTATTTCCACCCGGAATAAATATTTGTGATGATCACAATTATTTGTTCTGTGTCTGGGTGTATTTTTTCTTTATTATGTAAAGGCTTACCGAACGAAAAGCGTGTGCACAAGGAAGTGTGCGAACGGTCTCATTTTAACATTCCAATTTTTGTAATAAGTCTCCACAGTTAGATTGCGTTGTTTTTTCGTAAAGCGATCCATTTTTATTAATCGGAATATGTTACACCTACTAAATTTCAGAGTTGCCACATGCTCAAAGAAAAAATGACACTAAATTTAAAAAGTGCACTCTTTTTGAGACATTTATCTGGTTACCATAGTAAAGGCTCTGCTTAATTAGAAATCCGACAGCCATGTGCAAAATATGTGAGGCATTATTATTAATTCAGGCTTTACTTTGAGCTGTTACATTTAATGATTCAGGCGAAATTATTTTGATCTAACCTATTGGGAGTATTAAATTTAGTAGCTACATATGAACTAAATTTTAGTCACGCAGGCTATTCAATCTTTTAGTTCTCTTTTAAAGGTACCTACATTAATCGTTAAGAGTACCACTTTGTTAGAATATAATTTATTACTGCTAGTACTTTGTAGTACATTTTGTTCATGAACATTGTATTATATTGTAGCCGAGTAGCATTAATGTTTTAAGTAATGAGAAATGAATACTTTCTTTATCTTTATTTACTTATTTTTTAACGGGAATAAATTTCAATTCAGTCACAAGAGTGCATTGCCAAGTTCTATTCTATTTGGTTCATCATTTACTGTAGTGAATTTGAATTTGGAAGCTAAATTTTTAACGTTTATATCGACGTTGCGTGTTGGTGAACTCTGTTTCAATCAATATGCATTCTAATACGGGTTTTTGATTTTTGTTTCAAATAAATTTGTTTATTAAACGTCAAAATGGTACATAACAACTAAGCCGTTAAAATAAAACTTTATAATTTGTCTATGATATGCTTTCGTCAATTGAAAAGAATGCATGTGGGAGCCTAATAGAGAGATTAAGTGGCAATCACTTAGTATCGTATTATGCTAGGAAGCATTCGCTGACGGGGGCGCCTTTCTCAGAAATTAGACGTTGCATCTTTACACAGCAAACCGTACCCTCTAGTTAATATTTGAATTATTCTTAATTTGATCTAGAAATTTCTTTAAGGTATTTGTTAGCTAGTATAGACCTCCTTTCTAAGGAGATGCCTGTGCCTATGTCTGGGTGTAATATATCTATAATATGTATGTATTTAGTATATTATCAGCAGTCTAGTTACTATATTACAAGCTCTGCTTAGTTTGATTTGAGGCGGTCGTGTACCAGATGTGTCCATTTATTATTATTAATCGGTACGAAGGATTTTTATTAAAACGAATTGACTTTAGGAGCTGTCCAAATTTTTTACCCTACTAGCTGTTGCCCGCGGCGGTCTCATCGCGTTCATCAATAGTTTTTGCGTGAAAGAGTAACAAACATGCATCCTACAAACTTTCGCGTTTATAATATTAGTGGGATTTTTTTCAAGCTATTTCATATTATGAAGGCACGTAATACATAAATATCTATTACACTAGCTACCCATACTGCTTAATTTACAACTACCCGCATCTCAGCGAGATTCCAGGGAAAAATATGAGTGCCATCCCCAAAGTGTACTTTTTTAATTTCAACCCGTAGCCCTTCTGGCAAATAGTTGGATGGTAATTTCAAAGGAGGCACGCGGGGTATTTCAACGATACGAACATGTGTGCCGTGCAAACAGGGGGTTGGGAATAAGGGATGGGGTGGCTGTACGTCTATTTCCCGATTGTGATTGATTAATCTTATTAAAATTATAGTGGGTTTGGTTCCGATGTGAAGTTATCTTTTGATGTAATGGTTTTGGATAGTTTTCGGTTTTTGCTTGGTAATAAACTAATACCTTTAATCTATACAAATAAATAAAATTGGAGTGTCTGTTTATAATATTAAAATAACCGCTTTTTACTAAATGCATATGTATGTATACACGGTACATATAACAAAATACCAATTTTTAATTTTTTTGTCTGTGTTTGTTCCGGCTAATATCTGGTACGGCTGGACAGATTTTGACAGGACTTTCACTGATAGGTAGCTGATGATATAAAAAGTAACTTAGGGTACTTTTTTAGACTAGCTTTGCCCTGCGGCTAACACCGCGGGGTTTAGCTAGTTTAGTAATAAACCTTTAAACGAGATTTTTTTGTATATATCTGAATCTCGGAAACGGCTACAACTACTTTAATAAAATGTATTTTGCAGGGGGTTTGGCCTTTCAGGGCGATAAATCGAGCCAGCTAGGATGAAGTTTTAGGAAATTTAGTAAAAAAAAATAGGGAGTAAAGCTCGATCGTCCAGGTACCTACTATCATCATTATATTGCAAAGACGCCACAGTTATATTTTTAGCTGACTTCAAAGAACGTATTAGGTTTTTAATTCGATTGGATTTTGTTTGAGATATACCTACTCCCCGTTGTGTCGAATTCCGATTTAAAGTAAAAATAAGACCCATATCGGTGCAAATTTATCGAATGGCGAATTATTTATTGGTGAATATTCAATTATATTGGTAGTGCTTTGTGGTTGATGATAGTCTATTAAGAGTCTTGGTCAGCCGATAGCAAATAGCTGTCATGACCTCTAAATAACCAATGAGACTTACCCATATGTGATATATTGATAAAATCATAGCAAAATACGTATAGCAGAAAATTATCTGCAGTAACAAGCCCACATCTCAGACGAAATAGTATAAATTCATTACAACATTCTTTTTCGAGAACATTAAACTTACCAACACCCTTTAAATACCATACAATCAATACCCAATGACGTGGACCCTATGAAATCTGCGAACCAATTAGGTCTCATTCCCATGGCCCCCATGCTTTTGTCCCACCACGTGCGAGGCAGATGTTATGCGCGTGAGTTTATTTTAGTTCGACTACGGTGACCATGTGACTGGATTTTTAGAGGACTAAGAATAGGCGGCAAATTGGTAGCTATTGTATGTAACGATTGGGTGACGCGTGTATTGTGTTTTTTTGCCTGTTGGTTATTGCGAGAGTTAATAATTGTGTAAAAGTCCATCTGCTTGTAAATGTGTTGCGCACGTGGTTGTGTCTCCGTGAAATCGTATGTTTGCTTTTTAATAATGCTTTCCGTGGTATGTGACCCTGACCACTAAGACAGATTTCTACAAATAAATTGTTTGATAAACATGGTCATTTGTTCTTGTCTGAGTGTAATTTGTTTATAACTTTTGCCCGCGACTCCGCCCGCTTGTATGTCGGTTATGAGTGTAAACAGTAGCCTATTTCCTGCCCCGAGAATCTAGTATCTTCATGCCATATTTCATTGAAAGCGTTGTCTGCTACGCTTTCGAGCCTAAACCGCTGCATAGACAGATAGACAAACAGTTACTATTTAATTTATAATATGAGTATGTATAATGTTTAGAAATATGTACATACACTATAAGCATGTTTATCTCCAGTCTTTTAACAACAACCAAACTCCTCAGTTTTATAATATTAATTATAGATCTATCTATAACCTATATAATAATTTGTACCCACCTAAAGTAAGACATCTTAGTTCTAAATAATAGAAAACTCTCCGTACACTAGAGAGAGACTTTGTAAATGTATAATCTGAGAACCATATTAAAATTAATAGACATATACACTCTAACATCATAATGACATAAGTAACAAATTACTGTTACTTGCAAAATAGTCATGAAATATGTCTTTCGTTTATTAGATTAGGTTGAAAATCCACCATTTGCTCTTAGTCGGTTGAGCCTCTTGTGTATAATATACATAATTGATTTGTGAGATCTAGGGATAGTAATATGTTCTCCGAAATTTACCAATAAATAACTAAGATAATTGACGAGCTCTTTGTCCAATATGAGGGCATTTTTAATTTAATGAAACCAATGTAATAAATGTAATGGATGCCAATACAATTTCGTGTAGCAAGAAGTACAAGAATCAAAGTTTGAAGGGTTTATTGATATAGGCAAAAATGTTTTATTTTGTTACCGATTAGATGTATTTTTAAATAGCAAGATAAGTTCTTCAAACTCTAAACTTCAAAGAAAAGTAAAACTTGAAACAAGCCATAAACTAACCCGTCTCTACAGCGTAGTATAGAAGGCTAAAACCTCTGTTCTGCAGACCTGTCCTTGTATGTAGCAGTGAACAGCTAAAGGCTGTTTATAATATTGATGACTATTTGAATAAAACATGAAACTAAAAGCACGTTTCTTTGTTTCAAAATACATTACATAAGTTATCGTTACGCAATTGTATATATCGTTATATCTTTAGATAATTTGCGAAACGGTAGATACTGCTACACACCGAGATAAGAAATAAATGTCATATCAATAGATACTTAACGATAAATATATTCAAGATACAAACGGCAACAAATTTTGATGTGATATATGGATGATTAGTTTAGAAGACCGTCTTCTGAAAGACTCGCAGGAGTAGACCGAGGTAATTAAAAACCCATATATTTGCGAACTGTAATATGGTCTCACTCTCATTTGCGTTATGCTACAGGTTAAATAAATACAGGTCGGATATGTCTATACAAATGTTATAAAGCTGTAGAGATGTTTGTTTGGTTAAACACGCCAATGCTGAGAACTACTGATTCGAATTGAATAATTCTATTAGTGTTAGATAACCCGTTTCTTGAGGAAGGATAGTCTATACAACATTACGCTACGACCAATAGAAACTGAAAATCAACAAAAAATGTCGCAAAAGCCTGGAAAATGTATTCCTTTTAAGGGACGCACAAAATATATCGGGTTAGCTGCTAATTATAAATATGCCATATAAATACCCATGTTTACTTTATTACTTATATTAACATGTTACAAAATTTGATGGTACTCTATTCGAATCGTGGACATACAATATTAGTTCGGCTAGACACACCCCGCAGTTCGAATCATATGAAACTTTGGTTATTCGGTGTTATTTTGAATATTATGTTGTATTAACATATTTAGTTTCATAATAGTCCTTTAAATATTTAATTTCCCACTACAATTTTTTCAGCTAAACGTTTTTTAAACGTACACTCATTCCTAAAGTTCTTTAGGAGACGTTAAATTGGTCGATTTGAAATTGCAAGAGCAGTAGTACTGTCTTCTTAAAATATGAAAAGAAGAAAATTTTACAGTTAAACTATCTATAAAATTCAAAGAATCGACTAACGCTATGAGAAAGGGTCCTTGGTTTTTCTGGTACGATATTATTTTTTGTTATTCTCTAAACCTTCAATAAAAAACCTACAACGGCTTCAAAGACTTCAAATGGAGTTGCAAACCTCCATAGGAGGTGTTAGTTACTTTCCATCAAGTCTCATCTGCTATTTAGCCCTCTAAAATACTCGAAATCAATAAAAACAATGATTTTGATCGATTTTATTAGGAAAATAAAAAAGAGACATATCCAAGCATCATTTAAAGTATAGCCACCGTACTTATCATCACCGCAGCTGTACAACATCCGGGTAGATTGTGCACGACCGTTCTACACAAAAGGGAGTTTATCCCGTAACACACAAAATCATGCAGTCTCTATACACGATTTTATTTATGGTATTTTTACTATTTTTTGCTTTTTAAACGCGGAATTTATGCTTCTGCATTTTTTTTTGGCGCGTTTCGGATGTAAGCGGTTATCTTAACCTATGAATGTTAGTTACTTATTTTGGAAGACGTGAAAGGGTAGTTTAATTTGGTTAATTTTGGTTAAGGATTAAAAGTACAGTCTCGTAACAATAATAAAAATGTTCAGGTACCACCCACTTCGTTGGGCGGTAAAAAAAAATTCTCCTGACTTTGCAAATCCGGCTACCACGAAAAAGTATTTCCACTTTTCGGGTTATTATATATTCTATGTCACTCACAAATAACGTAGCCTTCTATTGGTAAAAGAATTTTCAAAATTAGCCCCTACAACGTCACAAACTCACAAACTTTACCTCTTTATATAGTAAATAATAATAATAATAAAGTAAAGTATAGATTAAGTGTTTCAAATATTTCAAAAACTAGTATTTTTATACTAGTTTTTTTCTCAGCTATGTTATATATTATTCTATTATGTCTATTTTGCAAGTATGTATATTGTAAATTTGTTACTCCAGAATAACTTGACCGCTTTTGATAAAATTTAGCAACGACATAGATTATTTTCTAGAATAGTACATAATGTACTACGATATTTAAAATTATTTATTTCTACGAAATGGATAATATACTAATTAATAGTCAGGTACCTATATGAAAAGATATAAATTACTGAAAAGCACATAACGAAGGAATGAAAAACAACTTTTCGTGCGAGCAAAGCCACGAAAAAAGCTAGTATATTAAGTAGTATGAGATACTTAACATTAAATGCAACGTCATCATTGGAAAATTGCTATTTTCAATCTAGTGGGAGCGGTAATAGAATTGATTTTGGAATGACCACGCCCTAATATGGCGTAATAGCTAACACCCGCGGCTTCGCTCGTCTGATTATATCTTATTTCGTATTTCTAACTTTGAAAATGATGATGATACAATCGCTCATCCCTTATTTTACACCCTTAGTGGTGAAGTACTTATTTAAACAAGCTTACAACTTGGCACGGAAGTTTTTGAAATTCTAGTATATTCTCTACTATAATATGCATGTATTACCCATATAAACCTTCCTCTGAATCATTCTATCTATTGCTGTAAACTGCATTAAAATCCGCTGAGTAGTTTAAAAGATCTAATAGATCTAAGATCTTTTATAGAATGCAAGGAAGATTGGATGCAGTACCCAGTGTATGTGACATTGTGGTTATATTACAATAATGAGAAATGAAGAACAAAATTAAATAATAATAATTAGACAGCACGTTTGGCCTAGTGGTTTGGCGTTCACCACGCCGTTTCCTACTTCGCCAAGTGTCGTGGGTTCTAATCCCACATCAACACTTTGTGTGATCCACAAATTGATGTCCTGAGTCTAGGTGTTCTTTGTCTCCGTTTCATGTATGTTTGTAAATTCCTCGCGACACAGGATTTATTTAAACTAAATTTAAAAAGGAGTTGTATTTAAAAAAGAATTGGAAAATATATAAAAACAATCTCTGACGCGTGTCAAAATTTGAGATCAATCGATTCAGTGCTTTTTGAGTATTTAAACCATACACAAACCAACTTAATTGTTTTTTATATGATATAGATTTTATAGCTATTTATAACGCGGTATGCCACATTCCAATATGGCCGCTGGTGACGTCATTTAGTACTTGCGTTGTCAATTAATATTTTTGTTTCACACTCCCAGTTCAGAAGCAACGATGACAACATCGAGCCTTATGTGATAATATATGTATGTTTATATCATGTTGAATTTTAAAAAAATGTAAGGGTTGCCAATGGAAAGCACAAGTAGAATCCAAGAGTGGTGGTAACCATACTGCGAATACAGACAATGCAACAATGCATCATGGTGACCCACACCATGGCGGGCTAGTGATGCTTCTGCATCATTGGGCCTCCGGTCTCGCATTCACGAACGAAACACGACAGCACGATCGCTGTCATTTTACGTTGATTTTCTGTGCGAGGGTAGTACCGCACCGGTCGAGCCGGCTCTACCTTGCTAAAATCAGCGTGGCTCTACTACCTTCAATCTTTATTTTTTAAACTGCCAATTTTTCAGCAATAGATAGTGATTCAAGAGTAAAGTCTATATGTATATTAAATGCATATTAAGGTACAGGAAATCCGAGAAGACTTCCATGCGAAGTTAGGCCGGGTCGCTAGTTGATAATAAAACAAAAAATAATGTAAAATAATTAAATGTTATAGGCCCAATGTCTATACATAACATACATGAACTAGATATGAGAACAGTGTTACATTATGACTGATAAAGTGTGGCCTTCGCCCAGTGATAACGACCCTGATAAAACTACTCGGGATTCAATATTGCCACTACTATTAGGTTCGTTTAACTTCGTAAATCGTAACTGTTAGAACGCCCTCTAGTAGAATTTAATTTTTGTACTGTGGCAACATTAGAGGCAGAAATAATTGACGGTAGTACGAGTAAACTAATAATTTAAAAAAGGAATGTATTTTAATTTTCCCGCAAGGTTCCCGCTGTTCTGGTAAAAAATATTTTAGAATATCTTTAAATTTATAGGTAAATCAAAAACTTTGTACTACAAAAATAATGCGAACGGAGGAATATGAAAATGGAGGAAGCGTGCAGAAAGCTAAAGAAAAGATGTGGATGGTTTTCGACCACTGGACTACCACTAGTTTTGTTAAATAATCTAACTAGTGTAGGTACGGTCTGTTTTAATTTACATGAATGTTTAGCTGATTTGTGTACGCTACAAAAACTCATAAAGTTCTATAGCGATTGTTTAAATTTTGACATCATTTGTGACTTCAAAGATTGTGTTTATATAAGTTTCGTGACACTTTTGTTCCTAATTTTTTTTTATATTTGAGCCTGCCAAAATGACTCTACTCTGCCTAATGAAAAGCATAAGCAGAATCCAAGAGTGGTGGTCACCATACTCATTGTGAATTCAGACAATGCAAAAATGCAGCATCGTGACCCCAGACTATGGCGGCCTAGTGATGCTTTTGCATCATTGCGCCTCCGGTCTCGCACTCACCAACGAAACACGACAGCGCGAATGCTGTCATTTTACGTTGATCTTCTGTGCGAGGGTAGTACCGCCCCGGTCGAGCCGGCCCAACCGTGCTGAAATCAGCGTGGCTCTACTACTTTCTCATTAATGCAACTACAAAATACCACTGCGAACTTTGGGAAGCTAGGCAGGGTTCAGCTAGGCCCAGCGTCAAATTGATTCTGAAATTTTTTTTTATCTTTATTTACGGAGCTTAACATAATTTAATGATACTTTTAAAATTCAAACAAAGTTCCATTTTCAAAAATATACTTAGGTAAACCTTTTCCTTTTTAACGTTCCATTCTACGTAAAATTTTTGTCAAAGTTATTATGATAGAAAAACATTTTTTACTTTATGTTGTTTGCTTCAACCATCTAATAATGTTAGATTTAAGGGAGTATTTAAGCTTTTATATCAAGATAGCGACAAGTAAACACGTAAAATTAGGTCGGAGCCATTCAAAAAATTGTCCTCACGGGTTCCTGAGAAGAGTCTTCGACGAAATCGATTGTCGTTTTTTTTTGTAGGTATGCTAAGCCGAAATAAGAGTTTCTTGGTAAGTATTTTCGGCTATAGGGAACGCACTCTTTATAGCTTACAGCCTTTCGAGACAGCCAGGGACACCTTTATTCGTATAGGTTACGTTCGAGGACAGATTTAACTGTATTGAAAGTAAATTAAACATCGTAGAAAACCGTACTTGCGTATAATGGTTAGGATTTTATGTGATGGCGGACTTTTTGAATTTGGTACACAATTGAGTTTGATACTTTTATTTAGAGGATTTAGGAGGGATTTGTTCGAATTTAAAATTTAGTAGTGATGTGAATAAGTTTGTCGATGGATTATAGCGTAACTTTTTTTAAATTCTAAACGAATTAAAAAGTATTATTTATCATTGATTTAATATATTATTAGTTATGTTTGTATTGTTTTAGATGAAAATAGATATTAAATTATTTTGAGATTATGATTTAAGAATTAATACGTGCTGCTAATCGCTATTCATTATGTCATTTACTTAGGTGCTAACTGCTAACAGTAAGCCCTTGTTTGCCATACAATTAGTATAAAATCCTATTCTAATACATATATCAATAAGTGTGACGTCCCGTCTGAAACACTGTAAGCAAAATGGTGTACTGATAATATTTTGTTATGTGTGTGTGTCAAACATCTTAATAACAATAGTTTTATTTATGAAGTCATAACAAAACGAAATTTCAAGTTTAGCTTGATATCATTTTCTCACCTCTGTAAAGCCTCTAACTATTCAAAATTAACTATAGATCAGGCAGTTTTGTTATTTCATTGAACAGATATCAAGACAGTTCAAAATATATACTGAACCCTTTTAGTCTAACTACGGTTTAGCCATAAAAGTGTAACAGACGGACATACAGTGTTACTTTATGATTTATAATAGGTCTTTACCTATGAAATTGCCCTTTTGTATGCAATAAGTGAAAGTACTTATTTTTTCAAACTTTTTTATTTCTGTTATTCGAAGTAATAATCACCCATGCAATCGACGCATCTTTGCCAACGCATTGGCAGTTTATTGATGCCCTTCTTGTAAAAATCAGCTGGACGGGAGGCAACAAACTCTTCAAAGACATTTTGTACTGCCTCTCGGGAATTGAATTTTTTACCCACTAAAAAGTTGTCTAAATTTTGGAAAAAGTAATAGTCGGTAGGTGCAAGGTCTGGTGAGTATGGCGGATGAGGGAGAGCTTCCAACCCCAGCTCTTGCAGCTTGGAGACTGTCTGTTGCGCAGTATGGGGTCGCGCCTTGTCGTGAAGGAGCAGTGGGGACGACCGATTGACCAAAGCTGGTTGCAGATGTGCAAGCTTCTCCATAATTCTCTCCAGTTCTTCACAGTACACATCTGTATTAATGCTCATGCCGTTTTGTAAAAAGCTGTGGTGAATCACACCCGCACTAGACCACCAAACAGTGACCATCACCTTTTTAGGGGTCATTTTTGGTTTAGGGCATTGCTTTGGTGCTGAACCAGGGTCTAACCAACTCGCTGAGCGCTTTCGATTGTCGAACAGAATCCATTTTTCGTCGCACGTAACAATTCGTTTCAAAATTCCTTCATTTCATTGCCTGTTGAGCAGCGCAAGGCAGGTCTCGACGCGTACGTTGCGTTGGCGATCGTTAAGGTCGTGGGGCACCCATCTATCAAGCTTTTTTACCTTGCCAATTTGTCGCAAATGGATCAATATTGTTTTGATGCGTACATTAAAAGCTGCTGCTAGCTCAGCTGTAGATTGAGTTTCGTCAGCCAGCAGAATATTTCCATCCTAAGGTTGCCTGGAAGAGATTGATTTTAGCAATAAGGCCGCCCATTGTACACATCTTCTTGAAATATTAAGTGTAATGATTTGTAATTGTTGTACAATAAAGTATATTCTATTCTAAATTGCTTATCACGCAAAATTTGTCCTCGGCAGGAATCGAACCCGCGTCCTCTGACTTAGCAGGCTGGATCACTAACCACTAGCCCACAGGCTCATAAAAATTTAATACAGTTTATTTATTTCTTATATAATATTTTCTTTCGATAACAATAAAATTAAAGAACAGTAGTGTTGTCCTAACATTTTTCATCAAATATTTGCACTACGCAGAAATCGAGCCAGGTCTGACGTTGCAGTGTCACTTACGTAGGGTTTATTCGAGAATAATAAGAGCATTATTATTATTTCCTTAATAATAATAGCAATCGCATGACATCCCCCTGAATTCCGTTAGACAGTATTGTACATTGAACAATAAAGTATGCAGCTGTACTACTTTTGTCCTGTATAACAATGATAATGTAGTATGAAGAGGACGGCCGGGGGTGAGAAATGATCCAAAAGTGGTTCTGATTGTTTTTGGTAACACCAACTTACATGTAGCATATTAGAATTTTTGGAATTCGTATGTTTAAGAGAGTTATAGTTGTTTTTCATTGTATAAACTTAATTGCAAAAGATTTACGGAGGCCCAATGATGCAGAAGAATCACTAGGCCGCTGTAGAGTAGGTCACCATGCTACATTGTTGCATTGTATGCATTCGCAATGAGTATGGTGACCCCCACTCTTGGATTCTGCTTATGCTTTCCATCGGGCAGAGTAGAGTCATTTTATAACGGCCATACATAAAAAAGCTATGCCGGACAACATCACAAGGGCAGGAAAACTTGACACAAGTTCTATACGAAGTTTGGTAGGCCAAAACCTCCTTTCTAGGAAGAGGCCTTAATAATATAACATTTCTAACGTACGTCACAACGCCATCTAGTCCAACCTAAGCAGATCTTGTACTATGACTAGCAGTCGACTGTTATAGACTGTTGATGTGATGTGATCATAATTCTTTCTTTCATACATTAACAGGAAATCTCTCTACATGGAACACCTATTTAGCAAGTACGACCATTTTGTCCTGTTTTTAATACATACCTCGTGTTTGCGGTTAAGGAAAACGTCAAATATATAACGGTCATATTACCCACCTCAGGTGATAAAATAAGCATTATATAACGTTTTTCCTACTAGATTTAACTAAACTCTTGTACGTACATATTAATTTATTTCTTTACCTTTATCACAGAGTAACTAATAGTACTAACGTACAGAAGTTCCACTCTCGAACAAAAGTCAAGTTTATAAAAAAAAATCAACTCTGCCACCTCGCAAGCGAAATTGAATCTTGTCGTGTGACTCGAGTGTTCATATTTCGTTAAACACCACTCGATTTACAGCAAGAGCCCCGGGTTCCCACTTGCTGTCGATTAAATATTAGAATAAATAATAAAGATAACACCTTTATTTAGTAACATAATAAGTAAAAATGTTTTTACAAACATGATAATTTTGTCTACTCTGTTTGATGTTTTATTTATTTTGTTATTTTTATTTTATTTATTTATTACACAGAGAAAAACAAACTGAATTAGGTACAATCTTTGTCCCCTAAAACCTGGTTGATGGTTTGACTGGGGGATTGCGTCTTTGCACAATTATGAACTTATAAAATAGTTTTACTAAATAAAACTAACAATTTGGAAAACAAAACTTACACCTATGAAATTAAGAAATTATTTTTAAACTTTTAAAGGTAGGTACAAAATGTGTTCAAATTTTGTGACTTTTAATTTACTTTTATTTTTAACTATTGTTTTTAAATATTATTTGTCAAAGATGTATTACGACGACATGACATTTTTATTATTATAAAAAAATTGTACGCCAGCTGTCATAGTATTTTATACTATGACATCTTGTTAACACATGTTCTATGCAAATAAACTTATCTTATCTTAAACATTTATTATAGTGAATCTAATGAATACTTTTTTAGTTTCCTTCTAAAAGTATTTTAATTTGGTTCCTCCCTGATGTCCGTCAGCAAACGACATTAGATTGTAAGTATTTTTTTGAGTTTTGTCACCATAATAAATATGCGTTCTTCGAAATATTAATTGCCGTAGCTAAGCGAGAGATTTTTATATTGTATTAATACATGTCTGTCTTAACATAGTTTTTAAACAACTAATTAAATAATTTTATTGCTAAGTAACTACAAACATATAATTAGTTCGTTTCGTACTCATTTTTCGCACTAAGCACACGTAATATTCAACTTGTTTACGGACGATGCGACGCGGCTAGCGTGTGAGCCGAGCGCCGAGTGACAACCATTGCCTAATAGTCCTTCCCGGGAGGCGCTCGGCGGAACTACAACAAACTGAGAAGTGAAACCCTTTATATTGTTATTTTTGTGCTATCGATAGAATTAATTACTTGACACAACTTACACACGGTCGTCTGATCCTGTACTTCAGTAACCAGGTTTATCAATATAAACACGCTTATTTATTACTAAATACTTACATACATATATGTATATTACCGTATATGATATTATAATTTCGAAAGTAACTTTATCTGTATGTTACTTGCAATATCGGTATAAAAATAGATTGTACCTTGAAGAAGGATAAGACTACTTTTTGTCGTAATAACCGATGCATATGGGGCGGAGCCGCGGGTGAAAGCTGGATATAAATATAGATAAACGACACACGTAACAAATGGACTCATCAATGTGGGTGGGAATCAAATCCACGATCTCTGGCTCCACAATTAGGAGTCAGTCTCAATTATTGTGCCAATACACATAGTCATAGAAAGAATCAATTTGGTTCTGAAATTAAGCGAAAATGTTGAAGCTTGCTTGGAATCGTGGTGATATAAAGCTAACTTTGATAGACCCTATGTCACAATTAAGAAGTCTTTTTATCTATGTACATATTATCTCTTGAGATAGCAATAACTGCAAAAGTACCTAAAGCAACTGTTGACGAGTGAAATAAAACAAGTACAAATTATTAAAAATAAAAAACCCGACTGCGTCAATATTTAACAATAAAAACATATAAGTTATATGTATATGTTTTACATATATATATAACTAATAAAACATAAAAACAACAGAAAACTCAACTCAAAAAAAAACATAACCCTCCTTTCGCAGTCGGGTAATAACTGTTCTTTAACCAACATCTGCTCTTTCTTCTTAGAAGGCACCCACAGACAAGTACCTGCTCTTTTCTTAAATCCATTTAGGATCGGCACAGTGAGCTTTTTTTTCATTTTAAGTAAGTAGTAAACTGACGAGTGATGATGTGCTTGTGCTTAGGTACTCCTTTTCTGGCCATATCATCTAATATAGACAAGAAATCAAAAATAATATTTTTTTAGGAACGATAGGTATGTCTAAAATATAAATCTTATCGATATAACACAGATACATCACTACTGTAAACAAACCTTAAATGCATAAACAATAAAGTAAAAAAAGCGCTAGACCAATGATGACTGTTCCCGCCGGAACGCGTTCCATTTCCAAATTATTTCAAACATGGCCGCTGGTAACGAGGCGAATGGGCAAACAACAATTGACCTCAATACTGGGGCTAATGGCGCTCTAACGCGCGGAACGCATGACATTGATATTTCGCGGCGTTCGGGATACAAGGGGTTTTAGCATCACTCATTTTACGTTAAGGTATTTAGGTGATAGGAGGTTTATTGAAGCCTGCAGTAAAATAAAAAAGCAGTGCACAACCAAAGACCATAAAAGGTCATTAGGGCATTAGAAACTGAAAACCAATATCTATAGATATAAAATGACTTGCCCCGACTGACTGATCTATCAACGCAGAACAAAAGCCGTAGGGGCTAGCGTAGCTTTTTCACTCCTAAAGCGGTAAAAAAGGGTAGAAGGTTGTATAGAAGTTTGTTTTTTTAAGCATGGCCCTGCCAAACTGACTCTACTCTGCCTGATGGAAAGCATAAACGGAATGCAAGAGTGGTGGTCACCATACTAAATGCGATGCAGACAATGCAACAATGCAGCATGGTGACCCACACCATGGCGGCCAAGTAATGCTTCTGCATCCTTAGGCATCTGGTCTCATCATTGGGCCTCCGGTCTCCCACTCAGTAACGAAACACGACAGCACGAGCGAGGGTAGACCACCCCGGTCGAGCCGGCCCGTTCGTGCTGAAATCAGCGTGGCATTACATGATTAGGAACATGAAAATCTTAAAACAATATAAAAAGACACATGAAAAGCTAACTAACTGTCTATATCAAACTATAACATTGAGTAATATGACCTTTTTGCTCTTATTTTTTAAAATTTCATCGACAATTTGAATACCATATAAATTGTGTTGAAAACACTAGTAACTATATTATTTATCGAAGCAAAGATAACAATGACTCAAGGCCTGTTATCGAGATATTTCTCATGTTTTGTTATCTGTGTAACAGTGGCGGAAGTGTGCTATACCGCTTGTAAAAGAGCCGTAATATCGGAATCTAAATAAATATTAAAAGATAAAAATATACTGTAACACAACCATTTGGTTCACCTGGACCTTTGGGCGTTTACGTAAGTTTTCTTTATTAATTTTCCTAATTTTTTGGTCCTTGGACTAAAGGTGTGAATTATACATGTTATTTTCTTCATCCCTGAAGCAAAATTTCATGGTGAACAGTTTAAAACTTAAGATAAATACTGTTTTTTTATAAGTGCCTGCAAAGTGACTCTACTCTGCCTGAGGGAAAGCTTGAGCAGAATCCAAGAGTAGTGGCCTGGCCATACTCATTGCGAATGCTAACAATGCAGCATGGTCATCCACACTATGACGGCCTATTGAGATGACTCTGCATCATTGAGCCTATTTTAACCGACTTTAAAAAAGGAGGTTTCTCAATCCGACCGTATTTATATTTTTTGCTTGTACATTAGATGAACGTTACTTCTCCATATTTAAAAAGAAACATAATATTTTTGGCACACAAAAGGCCGCACCTAAGTAAAAAATTAAAAAATGAATAAGAAAATAATAATAAAAACGAAAATACAAGAATATCATGTGGAAGACATTTCTACGCACTGGCAATGCTACCCCTTCGCCAATCGCCTGACTATTTTACAATTTAATATTGTTTTATTTAATTTAAAGTAAATATCGATAAAACCGGTAATGCAATACCGATTTTATCAATTCAGTCTATGAATTACGGTATCATTTCAATTATAACAATGTCTGCAGCATTTGTCAGAACTATCTGGCCGTAGCGTAGATTTCGATCTCGGATCTGGCGACGACGTCGAACAAATATCGTTTCTAATCTCGCCGGCAGCCATATTGTTTTTTTTTAACGTTGTTACAATTGGTTTTGTTGAAAAAAAATTGAAACGTACATACGTACTCGCAAGTTCAATCGAAGAGAAGGAAATCTTTACACAAATCCTATACCAAGCCGTCTGGCCAGCGTTGTATAGTAGACCAAAACCTCCTGGCTAAGGAGAGGGCTATATCCATCAGTGACTGATGTTTGATATAAGTTTAATCACTGCGATAGATATTGAAACTTAAAACTAAGTCAATAAGACTGAAAATATTGTTTTGAATATCATATGTACTATTGGTACTTTTTTTTTTCTTAAGGTTACTACAAGTGTTGTTTCTCCTTCTTTTGATGAAACGTTTCTGAGCTTTCCACCCTACAGGCTGGTATTTTTTCTTGAAATTAGAAGTGACCCTGTAAAATATCTTACCCAAATTAAAAAAGAATGTCCCAAATCTATTCATAAATGACGGAGTGCGAGACGTTACATAAAAATACAATAGAATTGAAAATCTAGTCGTTTTTGTAATCCGTTAAAATGAAGTTTCAATTACAGTTACAATTCTTAATAATAATATCCATAAATTTAATCAGAAAACGTGGACATTACGACTTTTAACCCAATATCCGTTGTTTCAAACGACCTAACAAAAATTAATTGCGTCAACGCTTTGCATATTTAACACCAAAAGTTATTTCTTCTGATCCCAAATTCCATGAATTGTAAAAATGTAACAAAAAATACTTGCCATAATATAATAATATAAACCGGAAGCGGATAACGATGGCGATAGGAAGGTCTGACCCGTGTTTAGCGGAATTTTATCCGCCATCTTTAAATATGACGACAAGTAAAAAAGTGTTTGGTAGTCTACGGTTTCCTAATGATACATATTTAAACGTTTAATCGTTAAGAGTTGCCCTCATTCCCTCTGAAACAAAACACTATAGAGCACCTCTTGAATAATTCTTTTTAAATTTAAATCACAAAAATAACCTAGACGACGAAGCTTTCCTCCCGCAACTACCTACTTGACCTATCCCTCTCACAATGACCTCGGCTCGAAACAAAACGCAAACATCGCGAGCTCAAAAATTCTCATAATTACCAGATCCTTAAATTTGCTTTGTAAAAAACCGTAAAAAGTAAATAAAAACCGACGACAAAGCGCGATCATATCGTGGAACGACCCTTTTAATTAAAAAAAACTCTAATTTTCAAAATGGACGCCGCATTCGAGATTCAAATTTGAAGGTGTTCTTTTTAAGGAGGTATTGTTAGGTTTTTAAAGTAATTGCTCGGTTACGTTTTTAGTAAATGATTTTCTTGGCGGTTGAGCGCGAATTTTAATTCGTAGCTACACATCGTTTAAAACATTTAAAAAGTAAATTATATCCCATTAATATTATTAATACAAATGTTTGTAACCCCAGAACAACGAAACGGATCTGGATTAAAGTTAAAAAAAATTGCTACATATTACCAAACAATGGTGTTGCGGGTGTCCATGGGCGGCGGTAATCGCTTACCATCAGGCGATACGTATGCTCGCTTGCCCCTAATTCCATAAAAAATATATATTAAAAAACAAATTTCTCAAAAATATTGAAATTCTGTTACTTACTGGCCCGTACTTAGTGTTGTACATTTAAAAATAAATGTCACAGCTTGTCTATGGTGTTAGGATAGAATTCGTTTTTCAATATTGGCGCGCATCCACAATTTAGACAAATAGGGGAAGCTAATTGTTCTACGGCCGTTTATTTTCAAACAGTTTGAGTGATGGTGTCTCGTCATTGACTAATAATAGCGTTAAGTTATTTTTCGTTGAAAATGTTACTTTAGAAACAGATGTTGTGATGTGAGAGGTCATAATGAGACTGTTTGGCTATGTCTGATGTCAATGCCAGATTTAAAAAAATAAAAAAAGATAAAACCGACTTCAAGAATGACCAAATTGAAATGGGACTTTATGGGACCACACGGAAAGCACCAGCTTTCAAATATAATAAAAAAAATTACATATGCACTAGTCACTCCTAGGAATTTCGAGGGTTCGACTCGATTTCTCCTGGATGCCTCCATCAGATCTTAATGTCCTTATCATGGTATCACCGTTGAGATATCTTGGGATATCAGACCAAATGTTTGTATGATCTGCAAATATTTGTTTCGGAGATTGGGTGTTTTCTATGTATAATATGTATGTATTTACGTAAAAAAAAAGGATAGGTATATGTATTTATATCAGTTGTCTAGTACCCATAACACAAGCTCTGCTTAGCTTGGGACTAGATGGCGTTGTGTGTTAGATGTCCAAAATATTTATTGATTTATCTCCTTTCCATTAAAAAAAGAATCATCAAAATCACATCACATTACCATGCTAATCACATCACACTAATATTATAAAGGTGAAAGTTTGTGAGTGTGTATGTTTGTTACTTCTTCACGCGCAAACGAATGAACCAATTTTGATAAAATTTCGTTTGCAGGAAGCTGATGCCCTGGATACCTTTGGACTTAGGCTACCTTATATAACACATAGGCTACTATTAGCCGCGATAATCGACATACACCCGGGCCGAGCCGCGGGCAACAGCTAGTCAGTTCATAAACGACTAAGTTATCCGCGAACATAATATAAATAAAAAAATATACATACGGTCGAATTGAGAACCTCCTCCTTTTTTGAAGTCGGTTAAAATATATTTGCAGCTTGCAATGTGTCGTCGCGTCGGTCGTACGTGGATAACTTGATCGACTTGATCTTTTGTGGCTTGTAAGATGGCGAGGGCGAGAATTATAAGAGAAGGCAGTGTGGCTCTCACAACTCTCATTTAATATGTATGTACGAGTATTAAGTATGATATAAAAGTATGATTATCAGCTGTGTATAGTTACCATAGTACAGGCTCTGTGCCTAGTTTTGTTACTGGTCGCGGGCATTTTTGAATTAGTAGCCTTGAAAATTTTCATTATCGTAATATAACTAAAATCTGAGTAGGTAGGTATAGCATATAAATTGCAAGTTGCAACTATCAGTTCAATTTAAAAAAAGTTAACTTATTCCAAATTTAAAAAATCCCCCGTTCCTACTTCAAATAAATAAATGATAGACAAAAAATATGTTATTTAAACAATTGGTATTTATATGAATTTAAAGTCCCTTTTTGCTTATCAAATTGGAAATTCAAAAACTGAAATACACAAATGAAGCCTCAGCAGAAGACCATAGAAATCGAATTGTAACTTTTTAAATACAGCGCTACAAACAGCGGACGTCCGTAAGTCCAATTTAGTGGCGGATGCAGCCAATCGCGCTCGTTCCCGCCATGACGCACTCTCAACAGGGACCGATAAAAATGTACATATTATTTATTTAAATTTGACTTGTGAATGATGTGAAGTAGTGAGTGACATTGAATATTCATTGTGTTCAAAATTTCAGCTGTGAATATGAAAAACTGTGAAAAACTACGAGGTTTGTAGTTTACTGTTTTGTCAAACTAATTTTTTTTTTCGTGTTATGGTGACCATAAAGGTCATACTTTTCGAAACTTTAAAACCAAATTTTCAAGCCCAACTAGATGATTTAGAGCGTTGTGACAACACAATCATTGGGGTAGGTAATATAATGATTTAATGCTTAGGGACCTACGCGCAATATTTTGTAAATTTTTGTCCATACCTATAACAGTAATTTGCTAGGTTTAAGATTCATCGGAACACGCAGGTTCGGCACATTTTTGTGTAAAGATTAAAATAACCTTCCTTTATGAGTATTCTAATCAATAATTTCATAATTATGCTTAGTAACGATTATAATATACACTGCTTAAACTAAATACAATGAAACTAAATATCCAACTAGTGAATAAATACGTCATTCAAGATATTTCTCAGGAAATCAATAGAGCTGAAGCAAAGGAAACAATCACAAGACGCAATCTCCCTTGTTCCCTTTCAAAGCGTATTCTAATAAAAAATAGGAAGGTATTACGTCACAATAGGTTTTAGTGTGACAGAACATCATTCATTCAAAGAAATGTGTCAGGAGTTTATTATTACCGAGATTTTATCGAAACTGAATACATGAATAGGAAGTACACATTTGAAAATCTAAGCAACGTAATCTTCGACAGCCAAAAACCTTGTATTTAAATTTTGAATGTCAATGCGTAGTAATTGTGTAAAAAGGTTTTTTTAAATTCAATAATAACTGGGACACATACAAAAGTTTTCAAATTCAAAACTTGAAAAAAAAAACCAAATCAAAGACATCACAAATGTCATTCGAAACAAACTTTAACGTTTTGAATTCTAAGAACCGAATTCGTTCGTCGCGCTTGTTATTTGAAATTTAAATTCGAATATGGAACGATGTTGATAAGTCGTCGTTGACTCAATGCTGGCATTGTGACGCCCTGATTTGTTAATAAGTAGTGACACCATTTAAATATGGCAGACATTTTTATTTTTTTCTTATTTCCCGCCAATCCCATACAGTTGACAATAAATGATCACATTCAAAGAAGTTTTCTATTTATTAATACTTTCAAGTTGTCTATTAAAGGCAGATTGAGAATTATTAATACGTATTTTTTGTTACGTGTAAATTACACATTTTTGAAATACATGTATATTTCCATAGTGATGTATTTCAAAAATGTTCTATATTCTAGTCACCAAAGACTGCGGATTCATCTCCAAATCTTCTTCAGATAATCTAAAAACACTTCAGATTATAGGTAACTAGTGACCCGGTCCGGATTCGAACCGAAATCTTATGAAATAATCGGATTTTCTTTTCTATAATATGCATATGTTATACATATAAGAAATATTTTTAAAACACTATCTATTGCCGTTTAACAGTTTAGGAACAGACGTTTATAAATATGTTTCTAAAACAGTAATCGCAAAATAATAATAATCATGGTAACCCTAAAACTGATATTAAACTACTAAGAATGACGTATTCGGTTCAATGTCTACTGATAAGAGTCCATTCATATTAAAACGAGATACAATATCAGTACTTCTATGAAACTTAGTCAGACTTCACAAATATCTTCCATGTTAGTCTTTTTTATGATATGTGGGAGCAAACGAACAGATGGGGTCTTACTTATGACTCAAAGTCATAGTTTGTCGTCCTAAGAGACCCTCACCCTAGACTCAGAGAGAGAAGGGATGAAAAGAGGGTAGGGTTACTCCGGTAAACCCAACTATTTTGTAAAAAGCAATGAGAAAGAATTACTTCACAGAAAACTGTTTTTTTGGGAGCCCGTGGTATATTATGCCTTGATTCGTCTCAGCCATTTGAGCAGATGATAATAACTTTAAACTTCCATAAATGTGCTTCTTTTGCTCAAATACAACAAATTTAGTTAGAAAAGAGTTCTATAGAAACTTGCACAATTGCTTTTCTACAAAGTTTTCACAAAAATTTAGAAAACTTTCAAGCAAACAATGTTTTATTTATAACGACGGAAATAGGAGTGCTTCAGGGGTGTATCCTTAGGCCCATTCAGTTTTGTGTTAGTTTTTGCATTACTTTTAAACTCTGCTTACTTTAAACTTTATATGGTAATATTAACATTTCTTCATTTTATGCATAAAAAATGTTGTTTTATAACGTGATCATGGTTAGGATAGCTTTTAACGTTATATTTTAAAATCAATTACTTTTTTTCTCATTAACAATACTTTTTTCAGGATAAAAGGTACGCTTTCTATATTCCTGTACCATTGACATGTGTATGCTTAAATTTCACAATGATCGATTCAGCAATTAAGGAGTAAATAATTAACAAACAAATAATGAAACAAACTTAGTGTTAGCATCTTAGAAGTTCAGTTAAGTTAGTAATTATAGTGTATGTCTAGTAGTCTAAGTGAAACTTAATAACTTAACATATCTCAGAATTGCAGGCATTATAAGTTTTGCAGTGTTCATAAGACATGCAAGTTCTAGAGATCTGGCAGTTGAATATCGAGCAATTGTTTCATATAAGGACATTTCAATAACCTTTCTCCAGTTTTAACTAGAGAGAATTGAAAACGGTCTGAATTTACTTTTAAAAGAAATTTTTTTCAGGAAAACAGTTATCCTGCATATCAATGAAAATATTAAATCAATCTTATTGAGAAACTAGCTGACCCACGCAACGTCGTTTACGTCTCCTATTGCCCGTAGCGTAAATTTTTTCCCCCGTTTTTGTAAAATTCTTCATCGGTGCTCCGCTCTTATTGGTCTTAGCGTGATGATATATAGCCTTTAGCCTTCCTCGATAAATGTACTATCCAACACTGAAAGAGTTTTTCAAATCGAACCAGCGGTTCCTGAGATTAGCGCGTTCAAACAAACAAACAAACTCTTCAGCTTTATAATATTAGGTCTTTACCTATGAAATTGCCTTTCTTCAGTACTGGTCATTTCAAATAAAAAAGTTTGTAATGGCTCTGTATTCTAAATTCAAATTAATTTTGTTTTAAAACCATGACATTCTATTTACAAACTCAGTCTTTTGTTTTTTGATTAGCGTTGTATTTTCATTACATTTGAACATTTTTCGTCATAATGGATACTTTAAAAATTCGTGTTATTATGGAATTTGAGTTCCGTCGTTGCACCAACCAAACCAAACGGCACGTAACATTAAAAACGTTTACGGAGAGAACTGTACAAACGAACGCACAACCCGTTATTGGTTTTCCCGGTTCCGTTCTGGAAATTTTGACTTGAGAAATGAAGCTCGTGGTCGTCCGGAGACTTTGGTTAACAATAATGAATTAAAGGCGATTGTAGAAGCTGACGAAACTCAATCTACACCTGAGCTAGCAGCAGCTTTTAATGTAAGCATCAAAACAATATTGATCCATTTGCGACAATTTACAAGAAGGGCATCAATAAACTGCCAATGCGTTGGCAAAGATGCGTCGATTGCATGGGTGATTACTTCGAATAACAGAAATAAAAAAGTTTGAAAAAATAAGTACTTTCACTTATTGCATACAAAACGGCAATTTCATAGGTAAAGACCTATTATTATATTAAGCATATTATATTAAGTATAGATATATAAAGTCTATCTTCAGTTTTAACTAGAGACACATATTACAAACAAATAACAATGACAAAACAAAAAACAAATATGAGATGCTTCCGTGCTCCATATTTGTTCCAAATACAAAACATTTTTTTTAAATATAGTTATTGCCCGCAATTTTTCTCGCGTAGTTATTTTTTCTTACATCAAACTTTAGAAATGACGACTCACAAAAAATGTAGCTTTCATTGGTAAAAGTATTTTCAAAATCGGTTCAGTAGATCCAGAGATTATTCCTACAACCTCACAAACTGTACCTCTTTGTAATATTAGTATAGATAGATAATGTTGGTACTTATAGTATTATTTCTTTTTCCGCAGATTTCAAAATGTCTGCAAATGCTGAAGAGTTAAATACCATAATCATGTAAGTAAAATCATTTTCATAATTATTAAAGCAAATAAAATATATTATGCAATCCTTTTACAACTGCCTCGGTGGCGCAGTGGTAGCGTATGCGACTGCTGTGCTTGAGGTGTCGGGTTCGATTCCTGGGTCGGACCAAATGTTTGTATGATCTGCAAATATTTGTTCCAGAGTTTTGGTGTTTTCTATGTATTATACATAGAAAACACCCAAACTATGTATGTATTTACAAAAAACAAGTATAAATGTATTTATATCAGTTGTCTAGTACCCATTCCAACCCCTGGAGGTGCAAAAGTGCGACAAACGACAATAATTATCGCATAAAAGCAATGTGGGGTGGGCACACTCCAATTTCCTTGGTTTATAGGGCGACAAAATGGATATTTCCTGTCCGTCTGTGTGTCCCGTTTTATACAGAAATAGTCGTATACTGGAAGAGACCAATAGAGAACTTATTTTTGTATGCCATATTGTACTGCCATATTGTAGGGTGTCAGCGACCAAACTTGTATTGCAACATAGGAGTCACACACAAGTGCGTTGCCGCCCATTGAATTCTCGCTCCTTCGATAGAGGAAGGGGCCACCTGAAGAAGGGCGCTTTGAAAAGAGGAAGGGGTCCCACGTGAAGTGAGAGCCCTTAAAAAGAGGAGGGGCCCTACCAGAAGTGTCGGACCTTCTCCTTTTTGGATAAGAATGAAGAGTGTATTGGGCTCCGATGCTCTTTGATTTCCAATCAGGGTACTTGATTGTGCGATGATCATAATATGTCTATCAGCCTGTTTATCTATTTGTCTGGTTACCATAGTATAGGCTCTGGGTTCTTTAGTAGTCGTATTGAAGTTGTTATATTCTATGTTTTTTTAAGACGACTACGATACTAGGAATATATCCTACTAGCGGTTGCCCGCGGCTCCGCCCGCGTATATGTCGGTTATCGCGGCAAACAGTAGCCTATGTGTTATTATGATGTTTAAGCTACATTACTGTAAAGTTTCATCCAAATCCGTTCAGTAGTTTTTGCGTGAAAGAGTAACAAACATCCATCCATCCGTCCATCTATCCATCCATCCATCCATCCATCCATCCATCCATCCATCCATCCATCCATCCATCCATCCATCCATCCATCCATCCATCCATCCATCCATCCATCCATCCATCCATCCATCCATCCATCCATCCATCCATCCATCCATCCATCCATCCATCCATCCATCCATCCATCCATCCATCCATACTTACAAACTTTCGCGTTAATAATATTAGTATAGAAAGTATAGATGTCGCGGGGGACTTTACAAACATACATGAAACGTACACAAAAAACATCCAGACTCAGAACGACAATTTGTGAATCACACAAATGTTTGAATATGCATATTTTTATATGTTTCGCCTTGCCAAAATGACTACTCTGCCAGATGGAAAGCATAAGCAGAATCCAAGAGTGTTGGTCACCATACTCACTGCTCACCATACTCATTGCTCGTGCAAACAATGCAGCATGGTGACCCACACCATGGCGGGCTAGTGATGCTTCTGAAGAACCTGTCTTTCTAAACTTCTATTTGCTATTGTTCCATCAGTTCGGCCCCTTCCGTTCACTTTATATCTTAGACTGCCACACCCTTGGAGCCTCACGCCAAACGAGGGCGTCGAGCGGTCAATCTCCAGGGTCAATGGAATAACATAAACTTATATCATCACGACTGTATTCGTCATTAGGGTAAGCAGAGTTATCTGTGATAATGATTATCTCACGCTTTACAGACGACCATCTGATCCCAAATAGACAGAGTATATAGCATGGTAACTAGACAGCTTATATACATACTTATGTATTACTAAATACATACATACGGAGGCCCAATGATGCAGAAGCATCAGTAGGCCGTTATGGTGTGGGTCACCATGCTGCATTGTTGCATTGTTTGCACGAGCAATGAGTATGGTGACCACCACTCTTGGATTCTCCTTATGCTTTCCATCAGGCAGAGTAGAGTTATTTTGACAGGGCAAAATATATATTAAAAAAAATTGTATGTACGTATTATGTATTTACAAAAAAAAAGTATATAATATGTATTTATATCAGTTGTCTAGTACCTATAACACAAGTTTTGCTTAGTTTGTGACTAGATATCTGAAATATTTATTTTATTTATAATAAAACTTAAGGTTTTTAAAGCGATGCGAGAGCAGATTATTCTAGAATCCTTTAGGCACAAATGTCATAACTTCATCGTGATTGAGTTGGGTCTGAACTAACGTCACGATACTAAAACTCAAATAAATTTTGTATCAAAAAGTACTTTAGTAATTCGTATAACGGTTAGTCAGTTAGTAACCCCCGGAGACGGGCTTAATGAATTAATTAAAGATTTCCACTTGGATAGCGCGTCTGATGGGAAATTAGCGACATCTAGCGTCGAGTAGCGAGCAACTTTTTGTGCTAATATTTCTGATGAGTTTGTAGTGTGCTAAATAAACAAATTATTTACTTATTTAGATTTAGTTTTTATGTTTGTAAATAATGTGGTGAGAGGAATTTAATAAATTGAATGATATAACCTTACAGAATAATAATAGGGTCTCGGGGCTCTCCAGGTCTGCGGCCTGTCTAAGTAGTCTTCCGCGCCGCCTATCACCACAGGCGGGTCACTGGGTTCAGCGCGAGTGTGCCTGTTGGTAGTTCCAGGTTATCAGTTCGGTGGGGGGCGTAGCTAGCAAGGTGAATATCGGTGCTTTACCTCTTTCCAACTCTAGGAAGCTCTTCTTCCTAGAGTTGGAAAGAGGTAATATACATTCTTGTTATGTACAGATGTATGTTATGTACAGTATGAGATGTTATATACAGTCTTAATTTGCAGATGACCATGGGCCCCGGCAGTCACTTAACTTCAGATAACTTGTTTGCCTTTTCTTCTTTGAATCTGTCATTAGCATTAGGTAAAAAACCCATATTGACGCAGCTGGCCAGCTACTTACCGATATACATTTAGATAAAATCAATATAAAAAATAACAAAGCAACCCTTCAATTAATAGATTAATACTATGAAACTATAAGCCCTAAGCTCTTCAAAATGCGGGCATCCGGACACCCCATTTGGTTAGTTTTCAACCCCTATGGTAATTAAAATAAGCGGGTCAATTCACGGTGGTCGAGTTTAGTTTCTGATTGCAAGTAATTATTAATTGGAAAAGTGAATGGAATTAGTGTTGGAATGTGTTGCCGCTTCTCTATACTAGATGGCGCTGATCGAAGCTTAGATCGTTTTATTTTTGGATATGTGACTGAATTCTTGATTTAACAGAATATCAAACTAGGTTTTCTTTACATTTAACTTTCACGTACAAGGAATTATATACTAAATTATGTTAAAAAGTCTTTTAAAAGAAAAAAAACTTGAACATTTTAAACTACAAAATAACATGTTGTTTTAATAATTTTACCACCCCAAGTTGCTAATAATTACCAATTTTTTATTACATATCAGATTGTTATCATCCATTAGCAGCCCATAAATTTCCCATAAACTTAGTACCCGTATCGACATTATATAGAACTTTATAGGTTTACTCAGGACTCAATATACCCCAGATATAACGATAATCAATTACAGAACCTAGGGGTGGCGTTAAGCTACGCACTTCATTATTACATCGTCAGCCATTATAACCGGGCGAATCATGCCTAAGGCATTTTGAAATCAACACGGAACCAAACTTATGAAATACGAAAATTCGTAACTCTTGGTAAATTCTTTATTAAACTTTGTGCGAATAACTTCTAATTCTAATATTCTAAGAACTGTTTTGTATAGATTAGAATTTAAATAAAATTAAATATTTCGGACATCTAACACACAACGCCATCTAGTCCCAAGCTAAGCAGAGCTTGTGTTATGGGTACTACTCAACTGAGATAAATGTTTTTTTTGTAAGTACATACATACTTATTCATAGAAAACACCCAACTCCGAAACTAATATTTGCAGGTCATACAAACATTTAGTCTGACCCGGGAATCGAACCCGAGACCTCAATCACAGCAGTCGCATACGCTACCACTGCGCCACCGAGGCAGGAAATAATAATAATAATTTAATCGTGGTTGTGTACTTATAAGTGGGAGAACCATGCTTCGGTACATATGGTTCACCATTACTACTACCCACGACAACATCGACATACGATTTTTTTTAATGTATTGACCTGACTCTACTCTGAAAAGCATAAGTAGAATCCAAGAGTGGTGGTCACCATACTCATTGCGAATGCAATGCAACATTGCAGCATGGTAACCCACAGCATGGCGGCCTAGTGATGCTTCTGCACCATTATTGGGCGTCCGGTCTCGCACTCATCAACGAAACTTGACAGTTGTCGCTTGACGTTGACCCTCTGTCCGAGGGTAGTACCGCCCCGGTCGAGCCGGCCCGTTCGTGCTGAAATCAGCGTGGCTGAATGATACAACGATCCCAAAAAAGAAATTGTCAAATGATTTTGTCCTTGCTTTTCACCGAATGAGTAACTTAAAGAACTTTTATATCTCTTCAGATGCAAATGTCCATGGATGGCGGCTGTCACTTATCATCACGTGATATACCAGCTGGTTAGCCCTTATACTGAAAACTTTATACATATGTTTTCCGCGATCAATTAATCTGTTTTTAGTTAAAATTAACTAATAGTTACAAAAGAGTAAGTACAGTTTACCCCTGAAGGTAAATTACCCTACCAGCTCTCTTACCTACCTTCATGATAACCATTCTATGTAGGCAGCGAAGCATATTAAATTTAATGTTATTTGCTTAGGACCCGGCTGATTGTGTAAAAGGGTATGAACAAACAGTTTCACAGATGACACAGGCAGACGTGTCAGTTTCAATTATACTCCAAATGACCCTCGGTGTAAGTTCAAAGTAGGAAAACTCTCCACTAACAGCGTTAAAGATGCTTAAGTACCACTTAAATGTAGGCTATCCAACTTTGTAGGACTAATTTGTTACATGGTGATAGGGCAGGCCCTATCACCATGTAACAAATTAGTACCTACAAAACCAGGGTTAGGAGGAACATGAAGTCAGGTCTGGCTCCTGATCAGAGTAGGGATTGAAACATTCTGTCAGGTCTTTAGTATAGTACCACATACACAGAAATCGGAAAATCTTTCATACTGAAGGAATTTTCCACATCGTCATCTAAGATTAAGATACTTATTTGTTGCATGTGAATCTCCTAAAATATTATATTTTTTTAACCGCCGACGGAAAAAGAGGGGTGTTATAAGTTTGACATGTCTGTCTGTCTGTTTGTCTGTATGTCTGTCTGTCTGTGGCACCGTAGCTCGTGAACGGATGAAGCGATTTCAATGTAGTTTTTTTTTGTACACTTGCACGTAACTCACCTTTCAGGTGAGTTACGTGCAAGTGTTCTTAGACATGTTTCATGAAAATCGGTTGAGTCGTTTAAAGGTTATGGGGGTGAAAGTGGGGAAGAATAACCGAATGTCTGCAAAAATATAATTGGCGTATGATTACTCGATTAAGTGCTTGAGTAGGGGGTTTTATTAATTTTGAATTTTAGCTTGTTAATGGTACAGCAATCAATATTAAATTAAATCTGTGACCATAACCGATTCTTACTACGTTTGTCTCTGTATTTAAAGTAAATTATATTAATAGGTATATCCCGACATAAGGAGTTTGAAAATGCCTAGAATTTATTGTTCTTTGAACTCGAGAACTGCTCATTCAATCGTGTGTATCAAAAAACATCTTAAAATCATTAAATTCACATTCTCGTAGTAACTTTTTACATACAAAGCCTTGTATTTTTCCTTTATCTTTTGTTCTCAAAGCACCATTTTCAAGCACACACAATATTTTATACTATAAAACCTCTGTACATATATGAATACAGTATTACCTCCATAATGCTTTAAGTAACTTTATTAAGAGCCTCCCGCTTTTTAATTTTAATCACTTTGCTTTAGAGACCATAATACTATACGCTTGTAATCCCTTAATGCCTTATATCATGAGCTGATACAGCCGCAGGTGTGCAAATTGTGGTACGTCGCTAATTACGAGATACATACGGGGACAGTCGAGAAACAAGAAACACAAGCATACAGAACCCGCAACGAGTTGTTATTTGTGTTAGGTACCCCTTTTTTGAGAGTTTGAATTGTATTTGTGACATGTTTCTAGGTGTCTTTGGTAGCGTTTCATTTAAGTTAATTTGTGAAGTGTGATGATAAGACTGGCAAATATTTATAATATTTATATGAGATTCTAACACACTATACCACAATAAAGGACAATGCATGCGTAAATACCATTACAAATTAAAAACTAAAAGGTTTGCTTTGTAAATTACATATTTACTAGTGCTCCAGTGCCCACTTAAGTTCATTAAAACTAACCCTTTACTAAAAAATCGACCTTGAATGTACTTGATCAAACTCTTAAACTAATAATTTAGCTGGCGGGCTTACTAACTTTAACATGTACAAGAACATGTGGAAATTTTTGTCTCTGCCTACCCAAGACACGTTATAAGTTATTACTAGTCTCCACTACAGCCCATCAAAACTAACTCATTCATAAAAAAATCTGATTTCTAACCACAGATAACCCCCTAGGAGGTCATCTGTGATTCTAACTGATCAAACTCTTAAACTAATAACTGTCTAACTAACTTAAAAATGTACAGGAAAATGACAGGAACATGTAGAACTTTAGTCTCTGCCTACCCAAGACGCATAACAGTTTGAGCTTAAGTACGTATAAATATTACAGCACCCGCCAACATACTGCCTCCATTGCGTCATGTTAACAGTAAAATATAAATTAGAAGGTAGCAACCTTTATTAATAAGCTTGCGGAACAAGGCACACACCAAACACAACGTATCAAAATTTAGTACAACGCCATCTATGAAAATAAACTTGAAACTCATCCCAATTTTTTATATTGGAATTTCTTTCCAGGTGTAAAAAATGCATTTTTTTATTGAAATGCAAGGTGAAGTATAGTGAATTTTCTATTGGACGAAATAAATTTTAGCCTTTGTATGATATTTGAAACCTTGTGTATACTGTCTCAAAATTCAAGCCAGGTTAGTGCATCTATATTCATTTCTGAACAGTACATAAAGCAAGTAACATATTTTAAACCGACTTCAAAAAGAGGAGGAGGTTTTTAACCAACTTCAAAAAAAGGAGAAGGTTTCTCAATTCGACCGTATATTTTTTTTATGTGAGTTTGCGGGTAACTTCGTCGCTTATGAACCGATTTTGATGATTCTTTTTTTAATGGAAAGGGGATATCCCAACGTTGGTACCATGATAAGGTCACTAAGATCTCATGATGGAATCCAAGAGAAATCGAGTCGAACCTTGAAGTCTGTTTTTATTTTGTTAAAATTTTATTACAAATAGACTAGATTTTATCCACCTTTCCAAAGAGTAGCCTATATCCTTCCTCCAGAATCAAAGCATCTTAAAGCCTAATTTCATTGAAATCGGTGGAGCAGTTTAGACACGAAAACGTAACAGACTACAAACAGAGTTAGAGGGCGTCCATAAATTACGTGAGATGTTTAAGGGGGGAAGGGGGTCGAGTCAAATCTCATCTAATCTTACGTTGTACAGAGGGGGGGTCTCGGCAAATATCACGCAATTTTTTTTTCTGATTGAAACAAAAAAAAATTATACTATTTTGGTTCATTTAATCCAGATTGTACATGCTTAAGATTTAATCTTAAGCGTAATCGTAATACGATTAAGATCATTCACGAATTCGTTCGAAAGAAAATAATTTCATTCATACTTCGACGTTATACCCTACCACTCAGGTTGATGGACATTTGACAATTCTGGACTTTTAACAGCATGACGGAAAGTAATTTGCTCCATTTCTAATACGCCACTGCCTGCCGATTCAACCGCTGAATACCTTCATCAGCACGCCTTATGATCTCTATCGAGTTGGTTTTTTTTCATCCGACTTATTTATGCAAATCCGGCTACCACGAAAATGTCTTTCCACATTCCGGGTTATTATATTATATGACTGCACGTTTGGCCTAGTAGTTTAACGCTCACCACGCCGTTTCCTACGTCGCCAAGTGTCGTGGGTTCAAATCCCACGTAGGACAACACTGTGTGATCCACAAATTGTTGTTCTCAGTCTGGGTGTTATTTTTGTCAGTTTCATGTATGTTTGTAAAGTCCCCCGCGACACAGGATTTATTCCTAGTGCGGGAGTTGTCTTTTTAAATAAAAAATAATAATAATAAAATTATATATCATATGTCACTCACAAATAACGTAGCCTTCTATTGGTAAAAGAATTTTCAAAATCGGTTCAGTAGATCCAGAGATTACCCCCTACAACGTCACAAACTCACAAATTTTACCTCTTTATATAATAAAGTATAGTTTAGTATGGATTATTGCAGTGTTGAGAAATCTTGAGAAATTCTGGATGAAAATATGAATTAGATATAAAAAAAATCTCTGTGTAATACGTTAAACAACCCTTGCAAAATTCTACATTCAGTGTTCACGAACTCGAAATAAACAAAGACACAGATAACAGAAGAATCTTTTGTTTCGAAAATCGGGCCGACGTTTTAAAAAAAAATCGCAAAAAATTCTTGTTACAATCGGCAATGGAAGCTAGATACCTTTCATGTTTTGCAGTATCGAATTTTTTTCACTACCATGGGACTGATTTTAAGCGAATGAAAATGCTTTCAGCCCTCCATCCGTTTAGTTTTCTTTTTACATCCCCCACATCGACTGTTATAATGTCTGCTTTGCCATTCCGTAATGAGTTTACTGCGCCCCTGGTGACGAGTAACGGAACTAAGCTTTTATTGATGACGATGACGTAATTGGATGTCTGTGTGCTTGCGCGGTAATGAGGTTGACTGAACGCTTTATTAACATAACAGAAGCGTGATTGATTATGTCCCTATCCACTTACATTTTTCACATTGCTTTACACAATCATAATAAAATATTTGTATTACACTGTGCAAATGTGTAATTCAACCCTGGAGCTTATTATCGTATATTCACATAAAATAAACATACAAATTACGGAGTAATCTTCTGTCTAACAACCGTAATTTGCTTACATTAGCTCTACATCAAATAAATTTCAAGATTAGTAGCACCATCTAACGGATAGTAGCAGTGTCTAAGGTTCAAAAGTCCGTCGGATAGATGTCGCTGTACACAATCGACAAGACGTCAATACCAACACCATGCATACTTTATGGGCATGGGATGTATCATATCCAGCTCCCTTGGCGGGATATATCATCAAATTGCTAACGCCTCGGCTCGGAATGACTAGTAAAATATTCAGACTGCCGGTAACTGGTTTTGTTTGTTACTTAATGAAGTATGGACAGCGTTAGGTTAACTTTCGCGCGCTTTTATTTATTATTATCTGTGGTTCGCTATCCTTATGTTGGTATTATGTTAGTGTTGTCTATGATTCATTAGCCTTGGTAGTGTTTGTTTTTATTTTAAATGAGATAATTTATTATGAAAATTGTTTAGTTCAGTCAAGTTCTGCTTTTAAACTTAATGCCACTAGAGTCTAGTGGCATTAAGTTTAAAAGCAGAATTTCCTAAAACTATTTTAAGTCTGATTTAAACTTTTTATAAGCTTAAGCTTACTGCAGTAATTTTAAAAGCGTTCTGTGGTTTCTTTATTTAATCCTTTGATATAATCTGTTAATTAGGATTTTGTTATTATGTTCACGCTTTTAATATTTATGCGTTAATTAATAGAAATTGCTTATACTTTGCTTATTAGTATTCATAATTATAAGTTTGTTTATCAACAGTCCATGTGGTTATTTATTAAGAATGCGGAATGATACCATTCCTACTAAACTACACAGGGCAACAGCAATGCAAAGAGAAGGAAAACTTGACAAACCCTATATTAACCCGTCTGATCAGCGTTTCAGAAGAGTCCTATTTCCAGAAGTAGACTATTAACTTGGTGGTAACAAGCAGTCAGGTTACCTAGTTTAAGATCAAACGGCCGTGTGTGGTGTCTTAAGGCGCGTCTCCACCGAAACTTGAATACACAAAAAAAGGTTGACAACACAAAAGGTACCAACTTTTTTTCGGTGGAGACTCGGCTTTACAGAAACTTTTGTCACCAACACGTGTTGCCAACACAAAAATTGCCAACGTCTGTTCGGTGGAGACTCGACTTTAAATTTATTACTTACCAACTCTCGCCCGCCCGCAGATAGTTACTTTCAAATTCTTAATCTTATATATAAAATTCTCTTGTCACAATGTTAGTTACCATACTCCTCTGAAACGGCTGGACCAATTTTTATGAAATTCGGTGTGCATACCGGGTAGGTCTGAGAATCAACCAACATCTGTTTTTTATAACATTTTTTTTCTTTTGACAGAACAACGTTTGCCGGATCAGCTAGTATTAGTATAGATTTTATATTTAAAATAAATGGTTTTGATTTATAACTCGATAATGATACTCCCCGCAAAATCAAAATTTTAAAATAATGATGATAGCTCCATAAAAATAAACATAAAATCAATAAAAAGCCATATTTCAATGAATTCCCCAAATACTTTATCAACGCCACGTTTCCGATACGATTCATTTATAAATCATTATGCAAGTTAAAAATAACTTTTATCACCGCTGATGTTAATATTTCCCAGTTTTATAGCCAATTTAATGGCTGTCATTAGTCATTATACATTCAGTTATGTTTAAGAAATTGAATATATCGATTTGGTACGTCGAGGCTTGATGAAGTACACACGGAAAATAAAATACCTGGTCAGTAGTAGGATGCAATAGTAGAGGAGGCCTGGGTCCTCAGTGGGTATTAAAGCCTGAACAATCTTGATTTAGGAAAAATATATAAATCGCCTGTGGTATTCCCGGACCAATACGACCTTCAAACCTTCAAGAACAGAGCGTACTCCTCCTCCTTAAAAGGCCGGCAACCCACTTGTGACGACTCTGGTATTGCGGGTGTCCATGGGCGGCGGTAATCGCTTGCCATCAGGCGATACGTCTGCTCGTTTGCACCCTATCTCATAAAAAAATACACGTCTACTCATTAGGCATGCTAGTAACTGAGTATACTCTTGGTAAACAGATTATTCTTCAGTTCAGGTTGATATCATAGGATATCAGTCGTGATATCAGTTGGAGGCCTTCGGGCGGCTTAAAACATCCAACGGCAAGATTACGTAGCCACAAAATTGTCTTGCCCATGGTCTGAACCCTCTGTGAGTGAGGATACCGGAGGCCCATACCCCAACCCTTACCCCCATCCTACCACCCCCCTGCCTATCCTCCTCGACATTCCCACTTGTGACGCCTCTGCTGTCTATGGACGGCGGCATTCGCCTACCATCATCAAGTGATACGTATGCTCGTTTGCTCCCCGAAAAAAAAACCCTATGAGAAAGTGTCTGGCCAGCCCAAAAACCTGCTCTCTAAAAAGAAACCTGTGTCCCTGGGTATTTAAGACTGTCAATGAATGCTACATTACAATAACGGCTAACCAAACCATCCTACTAATATTATAAACGTGAAAGTTTGTAAGTATGGATGGATGGATGGATGTTTGTTACTCTTTCACGCAAAAAGTACTGAACGGATTTGGATGAAACTTTACCTGAGGGTATGTGGGTACAGAATGGGCGGTCGGGAAATGACCAGGTGTTGATATAATATATAATGGAATGTATTTTATAATCCTACTAATATTATAAACACGAAAGTTTGTAAGTATGGATGTTTGTTACTCTTTCACTTACTTATTTCACATAATGTTGTACATTTAAAACACATCACACTAATATATAAAGGCGAAAGTTTGTGTGTATGTTTGTTAGTTCTTCACGCAAAAACTACTGAACGGATTTGAATGAACTTTACAGTAATATAGCTTATAATACATCAGAATAACACATATGCTACTATTTGCCGCGATAAACGACATATACGCGGGCGGGGCCGCGGGCAACAAATAGTACAAAATAACTGCATAACAATTGTGTCAAAATCCTATACCTAAACTATCTCTATAACAATCAATTATAATCCCTTATCCTCCACTTCAAAGTCCAAACTTCCATAACTGCAACTATACATCTAAAACATTCCATTTCCTACCCTATTTTGTATCAGAAACGGTCTAGAATCCAATATTTCTTACTATAATAGGGTTTTGTGGAGATCATTTGGTTTCTGCCTTCTGCAAATGCGTTAGACATGTTTGTTTATTGCCGTGTATGGTCAGGAGAACATGGCTGGCGTGCGCTCAAGTTTAGTACGGATAGTAAATGATAATAGGATCATGGCACTATGCTTAACTTGGATGGGAATGAGGCGTGTATGTATGAATGTAATGATAATATGTATTGACTTATATCTAGGAACGACTGATTTTTGGACTGTGCTGTACGAAAGTGAGTCTTATCGTTGATGTTTAAGGTTAGATTTTGAGTTCTTTTTTGTAGTTGATCTAAAAAAGGACACAAAAATGTTTTAAAGTGAAGTAATTTAATTCTAGACTAAGTAAAAAGCCTTCAGGTATTTTATATATAACTATATGATACTTAAAACATTGAGTTCAATAATTTAATGATATTTTGTTTAAGAAACGGCAGAAATATTTTGATGTAGCACAATATTTTTTTCCTAAAATGGGAAAAATCCATGAAATTCTTTTATAACTACATACTAGTAATAATTATTTTTATATATTTGGTATCTAACACATTAAAAATATATTACAATAAATAATATTAAATAAATCCTGAAAAAAATACTGATGTCGGTTAATAATGATAGCCACTTTACGTTTAGCTACGGCTCCATCTAACGGCGAGTAGCGTAACTAACATTTAATTATCTTTAGTGATAGGTTTATTATAGGGATTAAGTTAAGAACTGTTAAAAGTTTAAAAAAATATTATCATTTAATAATATTGTGCTTGATACGTAAAGTAAGAAAAAGTAAATATTTAAAACCAAAAATAATGATGTCCTCAAACTTCTTTAACACTTTTCCTCCCTTGTGGTTAACATACAATCTTCTAGAAAAATAAATTTCTAATAATAAACTCTTACTTCCAATATTGAAAACACTAGAAAGTAAACATATTTCTAGAAACTCACTACTACGAAATAAACTCTCATTTTATTACTTGGCAATTTGTTGAAAGAAATCGTTTCGTTGTTATGTCGCGGACACACACGATTTATAAAATAAAACCACTGGACTGAATTAGGGGCGAGCTTCAACATGTTACGTACAATTGGTCCTTCGAGCCGGACCCAACATGTTTGGTCCAAATTTTCGATTGATGTTGATCGTTGGGTGTTTTTTATATATTATCTATTTTAGATATTTTCATGTTAGCAACAGAAATGCAAGTGTAAGACGTATCATCATATTGAAACTAGCTAGTATTATTAGTCCAAACAAGTTTGCCTAAAACTCTTCTGAAGAAATGAATGTTATTAAAATAGTAGTATGTTTATTTAGATACTATTATTTCCCGTGTCTCCGCTCGCGTATATATCGGATATCGCTGTAAGTAGTAGCACATTCCTTTAGAATCAAAGTTTCTCCATGCAAAATTTCATTGAAATTAGTACAGCGGTTTATCCTTGAACATGTAGCAGTTAGACAGAGTTACGAATTTTTATCAATATAAATGTCGTCAGAGTCATTATTACGAATCTATTAATACCTCATTCATTAAAATCGGTGCAGTAGTTTACGGTAAAAATGACAAAATATGTACATATACTGCTAAAGCCATTACTATTTTTTTTATTTCGCCTTAGTCAGGTAAAAAACCTATGCTTCTTTCATAGTCAATTCAGCAGATTTACACGAAGGTATCCTGCGTTGGCAGGCTGCATCCTAAAAAATAAAACCAACCCTCCCGGGAGGAAAAATCAATCCCAACACAGCCCACTCGGTCGATTAGTCCCAAGAATCACGCTCGAGTGGCACGGCCGCTGGCCGCTCGTAAATCTAACTGTGGTCCATTTGACCTCGCCAGTCCACGCCAATTCCAACTTAGCTTTTGAGGGTTATTAAAGAAGTTTATTGTAAAATTTTAATAGTTTAAAAATTCTCGTTGAAATATTTATATGCATTATTAAATTAGTTTATGTTTTTCATGGTATGCTTGACAAAAAGAATAAATATTGGTATTGTGCTTGATTACTAAGCAGGTCTTGAGGTCTGAGGCTCGATCCCTACCCAGGACACATAAATGTGATAATTATTTATTCTGATACTGGGTGTAATATATCTCAAATAAATTTCTATTGCAGTCTGATTACCCTAGTACAGGCCTAGTTTGAGACCTGATAGCTGCGTGTATACTGATTTCCGTAGGTAGGATAAGACGTAAGGTATTGTGTATTACTAACCAGTTACGAAAGTCTATTATAACACTGATGACATATTATAGTGGAATGTTATATGTAACAACAATTATTATTAACAAGTTAACAACTTGTAAATTGACATCAAACTTTAAAAACGTATGAATGACTTCATCTTTTTTTAGTTATTTCCTTTAAACATGTGCCAAATATGGTGAATTGCAATATATATATCATTTCTTAATTATCTACCTTAGGAATAGTATTTTTTCATAAAATTGTCACCAAAAGGGAAGTACACCCTCTCTAAAATAAAAAAGAATTTTCGAAATCGGTTCATAAATGTTATGAGGTAACTTTTTTTAAAAATACGGAAAATCCTTTTCGTTTTAAATTCGGTTTAAAATTTTCTAAACGTACTTTATGTTCAGTGCAGTCATTTAGTTTTAAAAAGTTACTAAATTTATTATAAATGGAGGGTAGAATTAAAAGTTGATTTATTGCACCCCAATAATGTGTTCAACGGGGACATTATAGTCATTTCGGGGGCTTATTAACGATCCCTTATGAGATTTCTGTCGCTTCTAACTACCCCCGTTGTTATTAATTGGCGTTGTAATATTTTTTTTATATTTCCTTTTTTTTGAAGATAAAAATATGTTTTGGTAAGAGTTTATAGGTATTTTTAAACGTTGACCTATTACTATTAAAGATATTAATGTAAACAGAGCCTCTACTATGGTAAACATCAATATATCAATATCTATATTTTGTATATAAAAATCAATGCCACTTTTCGTTGTAATTTTATAAGTCAGGAACGGGCTCACCTATCCAAACTAAATGTTTAGGATTTGTTAGGACTATTTAGTAGATGGTTTATGTGAAGTTTGCAAATAAACCGTCGAGCGGTTCTTCATCTATCACATCGCTACGGGCAATGGAAGACGTAAACGAGGTTGCGTGGGTCAGCTAGTACTTAAATATATCTAAATACTCTCTGGTACGCTGTTTTTTTTTTTTGTAAAAGACAACTCCCGCACTAGGAATAAATCCTGTGTCGCGGGGGACTTTACAAATATACATGAAACGGACACAAAGAACACCCAGACTCAGAACAACAATTTGTGGATCACACAAAGTGTTGTCCTACGTGGGATTTGAACCCACGACACTTGGCGAAGTAGGAAACGGCGTGGTGACCGTTAAACCACTAGGCCAAATGTGCAGTCGTGTGTTAAACCACTGCACCGATTTCAGTGAAATTTGGCATGGAGATTAGATTCTTGAGGAAGAACATAGATTAATCATCAAAGCGATAACAGACGTACACACTGGAGGCGCGGACCAAAACTCATAGAACTATAGATAACTTACACAAAGATATAGCAAAAATGGGTTTTTCACAGATTTTTTCTTGGGTGAGAATAAATAAGCATGACCCTCTGCCTTAGCAGTCGATAGAATCAAATCATCGATGTATGTTTATCAGCAATGGTTCAAACTCTGCTTGACTACGGAACTTAAACCTTAAAGAGAGCACGGTTCTTAATATTGTATTTCCAAAACACTGCTTAGCTAATATCACAGTCAAAATTCATTAATCTTAGCAGTGATGGGCGGTCATAACCGACTCGCAGCAATAACATCACCTTTGACTGATGAAAGGGGTGCAGAGGGTCCAGAATTCAATTCCGAGAGAGTCGCTGACGAGGGTACTAGTTATCTATCAACATTCGCTAATGGCGTCCAAATAAGGGCGTTTAAGTAAACTGTCTTTGTTTATTAGTTCCGTTATTTGAAGAGAAGAAATCATCTATTATTTTAAGGAAAATTATTTCCTATTAGACTAGCTGTCGCCCGCGACTCTGTTTGCAAGAAATGAATGTAATTAATGCCATCCAGCACTCAGGAATAATGCAGCTATACATTAATGAAGGAATTTCCAGGAGAGGTTCAGTAGCTTTATGAATTACCCCCTTCATACAAACCAGTTTTATCTTTTTCTAATACTAATATTGATATATCCTTTTTAAATTTTAAATATTAATAACTGTAGTAGTTTCACCGACATTTTGAATTGATTTAAAAACAAAATACATGGGGTTCTGAATTTATCTTTTTTTAAGTTCGTTGCTTCTACTTATTTTATGATCCGATATATATGGAATTTTCTTCTCTAGGAGGAGGAGGAGGAGGAAAACTCTAAGGATAATAATATATAAATTTTAACAACAACAAAAAACGATTTCAATCTGGACCAAATTTAAATGGGACCACACGGGAAGCATCAGCTTTCAAACCAAAAAAAAAAAGAAACATAAAAAAACAAAAAAGAACAGTTGAATTGAGAACCTACTCCTTTTTTTTAAGTCGGTTAAAAAATAAAGTTTTAATAAAAAAAACAATTTAACTTAAGAGTAGTCTGTAGTATTCTTCATAAATCATGCATTATACTTGCCTAGAAATATAATGATTACACCTGTAGTATAGCGTGGTATAATACACCAAAACCTGCTTTCTACGGACAAACTTTTGTCCAGCAGTAGACTATTAAAGGTTGTTGATGAACACTGAACACCCACCGATATGACCAATAAATAAATATTTCGGACATCGCCATCTAGTCCCAAGCTAAGCAGAGCTTGTGTTATGGGTACTAGACATCTGATATAAATACTTTTTTTTGTAAATACATACATGTTATACATAGAAAACACCCAAACTCCGAAACAAATATTTGCAGATCATACAAACATTTGATCCAACCCGAGACCTCAAGCACAGCAGTCCTACCTACCACTACGCCACCGAGGCAGTAAACAGATATGACCAATCTATCTCTGAATTCTTCTTAAACTTAAAACCACAATAAAATCATCCATAACATGATTAAATAGGCCTAACTTTCTTACCAAACAATTAAAATACACAATAGACCTTATAATATAAAGTGCCAAGGAAAAAAGATTGTCTTGATTTGACAAATCTAATTAAAAGAGATGTCCCGCCACAATACACTTGTCAGCCATTTCATCCGCTATTTTGCCGGCCATCTTTTCTATATTATAATTAATGTTCTTTTCTTTTGTTGCAGGTATTCCACGGCAGTTAATGGATTTAATTTAGTGGTTTAAGTGTTGTGTAGATATACGAATAAATCTGTATATATGTCTGTTGTCTAGTCTTTAGTATCAGATCAGATGTTGTGGGTTCGAGTCCCACGCGGAACAAATGTTAATATTGTAAACACTGTAATTTGTAAATAATATATGTGTGTATTTAGAAGTATATCACGTCGTGTTATCTCCGAAATAATGGACACTTGCCGAATTAGTCGCACTTAAGTAATAATTGTCGAGTCTTGCCTTAAATCGGCCAGATATATTTCTAAATAAACATACTTGTTCATTTATAATTATTTGTATAGTATTTTTAGTTCAACTAAGTGTTTAAATTGATTATGAGCGTTATATATTTTAAATTAGCGTTTGATAGTTGGCTCCTTGGGTGATACCTTTGTCCAGCCGTGGACGTCGATTGGTTGATGTAGTGGTACACTTAAGTTTATTTTATACTAGTTGAACCCCGCGGTGTTACGCGCGTTTATTGTCGTGTCGCGGGACACAGCTAAGCTAAAAAAAATCGGTCCAGCCGTTCCAAAAATTAGCCGGAACAAATAGACAGACAGAAAAAAATTGTAAAAAATTTAATTTTGGTACATGTACCGTGTATACATATGCATTTAGTAAAAAGCGGTTATTTTAATATTACAAACAGATACTTCAATTTTATTTATTTTTATAGCTGTATAGATAAAACTAGGATGTTATTTAAATTTTTCTTTCTAGTTTCACTTCAACGGCCAAGCAATACATCTATTTCTGCATTTTATACTGTGACAAATTTCCAATTTACTCACATTTAGGATGCAGGAACTTAACACGCCATCTCTCGGTCAATAGTTGAACTACACATTACACTACTCGGCGCTAGATGGGGAAGATTCTTCTAGAAAAATGTAAATTTACGTGCCCTTGTCATTCTTCTTGCCTGTGTGTTTATACTACTGGACGGAGAACTGATAAGGGCATGAGGTTTACTAAATCATCGTCAGACGAAAGAAGACCCAGAAGAGAAAACAAGCTACTTAAATTCTATTTTATGAATATTTTGTATTGTTTTAAAATGAAGGAGAATATTACAGTAATAAAAACTAATTATTTTTGAATACTTATTGAATACTTTTAGAGCTTTAGACTGCCTCTATGGCGCATTGGTAGCGTATGCGACTGCTGTGTTTGCGGTGTCGGGTTCGATTCCCGGGCCGGACTAAATGTTTGTATGATCTGCAAATATTTGTTTCGGAGTGTCGGGTGTTTTCCATGTATAATTTGTGTATATTTACGAAAAAAAAGTATATGTGTATTTATATCAGTTGTCTAGTACCTACCCATAACACAAGCTCTGCTTAGCTTGGAACTAGATGGCGTTGTATGTAAGATGTCCGAAATATTTATTTATTTTATTTTCTGAAATTACATGTGCTTATATTTTATGTAATTTTTGTTGTAAGTTAAATGTTTATGGGTGTACTGTATACAAATAGGTAAAATTGAAATATCTGTAATTCAAATTAACAATTTTTCATTAAATAATAGCTGATGATATACGGAGTAACTTAGCTACCTTTTGACTAGTTTCGCCCTGCAGCGTTTCACGTGTTTGTTGTTGTACGGTGGGGCTCTCAAATTAATAATGTTTAATTATATCTATTCACTTGTGTATGTTGGAGATTGTTTTACTTTTGAAAATAAATAAATACTAGGATTTGAAAATGTTGTTTTTATTTACATAATAAAGTAAGGTCTACCTGTAAGCTACACGCAACAAAGGAATTACCTGCTCAGCCTGTGATGTACAAGGGATTATTTCTAATAGTCCGGGATCCTCAGAACAAATTTTACAAGTTATTACTATCAAGCAAATTTTTCGTGATTGCTTTTATTTTGATGAGGGGCCCACCTTTCATGACCTTTAATTTAACAGCCACACTGTCCTACAAATTTGCGTGGTACGTTATCCCGGTCCTACGCTCAAAAGTTTTTTGTCCCCGCTAGCCCTGTTAGCTACAATCGAAAAATTTTGTAAGGTGAAAGGTGGCCCCTCATCAAAATGAAGCCACTCACGAAAGATTTGCTTAATAGTAATAACTTGTAAAATTTGTTCCGGGGATCCCGAACTATTAATAACCCAATACCTTTCTAAACCTATGGAGAGGCCTATGTCCAGCCGTGGACTTTTCAAAGACTCTTGGTGATGATGATGAAAAAAGGAACATTAAATCTATATTTATAATATTATAAAGCTGAAGAGTTTGTTTGTGTGAACGCGCTCAGGAACTACTGGTGCGATTTGAAAAATTCTTTCAGTATTAGATAGCTCATTTATCGAGGAAGGCTATAGGCTATATATTATATCATCACGCTAAGACCAATAGGAGCGGCGCATCAATGTGGAATGTTACACAAACTGGGGAAGATTATAACGCTACGGGCAATAGGAGACGTAAACGACGTTGCGTGGGTCAGCTAGTTTAGGATAAAGGAAATATTCCTCAGTTATAGTTGAATGGTTTTGAAACCATAACGAATTAGAAATGCACACATATTAACCGTGGGAGAGCCACGCTACGGCATGAATGGGCCGGCTCGACCGGAGTGATACCACGGCCTCACAGATAACCGGTGTGAAACAGCGCTTGCGCTGTGTTTCACCGAGTGAGTGATGATACAGGAGGCCCATACCCCATCCCCTCCCCCCATCCCCCAAAGGTCGGCAACGCACTTGTGACGCCTCTGGTATTGCGGGTGTCCATGGGCGGCGATAATCGCTTACCATCAGGTGATACGTCTGCTAGTTTGCCCCTAATTCCATAAAAAAATTATTAAATATACCTGAAAAACACATGTGAACCCGACCAGGTATTTCATTTACTGTGTGTATAGAACCCCTTAACATGTATTAATTACGGTTAGGCAATTAAGGTATAACAGTTTTGAGAAAATGTCCTTGTCGTGACAGATTAAGAATCCGGAGTGTCAGCACCCCTATTCACCCCGTGGGTGTCGTAAGAGTCGACTGAGACAGCAAACTACCAGGACAACAGCACTGCAAAGAGAAGGAACACTTGACACAAACCCTATACCAACCCATCTGGACAGCGTGGTGTAGTACACCAACACCTTCTTTCTTTTTTTAATAATGAGCCTGCCAAAGTGACTCTACTCTGCCTGATGGAAAGCTTGAACAGAATCCAAAAGTAGTGATCACCATATTCATTGCGAATACAGACAAAGCAGCATGGTGACCCACACTATGGCGGCCAATTGCAGCACGAATGCTGTCATTTTAGGGTATTTCTGGGGAGAGGCCTATGTCCAGCATTGGACTGTTAATAGATGTTGATGATGTATTGAGAAAGTGACATTAAATATCGTAATTTTTAGAATAATATTGAAAGAACTGTGTGGCGTTCCTTTAATAGCTACTTACTTGTGAGACTTACGTAGTAGACACCAAAACTAATATTTTTAGTTGCTCACTCACGGAACGGAGGCCCAATGATGCAGAAGCTTTTCAATAGGCTGCCATAGTGTAGGTCATTGACCCACTAGGATCTAGGATTTTACTAGTGCTTTCCATCACGATTATTAGTATTTTTAAAGACGACTCCCGTATTAGGAATATACATTCTGTATCGCGAGGGATTTTACAAACATAATGAAACGAACACAAAGAATACCCAGACTCGGAACACCAATTTGTGGATCGCATAAGGGATTTGAACCCACAATACTTGGCGCAGTAGAAACCGGCGTAGTTACTTTGGCAGGCTCATATATATATATATATTTAAGCCAAAAAGAATACAAACGAACAATTACAAAAGTCTAAGCGATAGTCACTTGGCACCGACTTCAAACAGATTTTAGGTACCTAGCACCCATTATAATACTACTATTTAAATGAATAAAGAATTAGGTACAGGCAATTTATGAAGAACCAGTTTATTTTACGCTTTTAAGTGTTTTTTGACAGAGAGTTTTCGTTGGATGTTTTTGGAAGTCGGTTTTTTTTTTATAAAAAGTTTTTATTTTACAGTTTTTAGTGCAAACAATCGTAGGTAAGTAGTAAGTTGAACTATTTCATCAAATTTCATCATCAAGAATACAAATTAAGGTACGTGTAATATTAAAATCATCCTCTAATCCCTAACTGTTTAAGAGTTTAATCTTCTATCATCAGCTCACCTAAATAGCTTGAAAGTATACGACTGAAGGTCTTTAGATACGTATGAAATTGAAAGAATTATTCTCCAACTCCTAACCGTTGAGGAGTTGTACCTTCCACCTTCCATCATCAGCTTACCTAAATAATTTGTAAGAATACGACTAAAGGTAACTTATATACATATGATATTTAAAGATTTATCCTCCAACTCCTAACCGTTAAGGAGTGGTACCTTACATCATCAGCTCATCATCATAAAATGATGACTACCAGACGCAAATACCGGTGTAACTTCATAAAATATACGAAAAACATAGTCTGTGCCTATAAAAAATGAGGGTTTCCCTCGATTTCCCTGGGATCCCATCATCAGATCCTGATATGCTGGCAATGGGACCACCACGGAAGCATACCCTGTCGAATACAAAAAAAATTCAAAATCGGTCCACAACTGACGGAGTAATCGGGTAACATACATAAAAAAAAAAAAAAAAAAATATATACAGTGGAACATAAAACCTCCTCCTTTTTGGAAGTCGGTTAAAAAATAGGGGCCTATTTCCCGCAGTGAATTGTTAAGGGCTGTTCATGTGTGATGTGTATGCCTGAAACCTCCAGGCTACATCGAAATTTAATTAATAGTGTTACCATAATGTAATACACTCAATTAAATTCTTTGTTATTTAATGTAACCTGAGGGTATGTGGGTACAGAATGGGCGGTCGGGAAATGACCAGGTGTTGATATTTTTTTTTTTTTTTTTTATGTTTGGCTCGCCAAAATGACTCTACTCTGCCTGATGAAAAGCATAAGCAGAATCCAAGAGTGGCGGTCACCATACTCACTGCGAATGCAGACAAGTATGGCGACCCACACCATGGCGGCCTAGTGATGCTGCTGCATCCTTTAGTCTAGTCTACAAGTATGGAACTGGTCGACTAGACTATTTGGGCCTCCGTTCTCGCACTCACCAACGAAACACGACAGCACTGCTGCTGTCATTTAACGTTGATTTTCTGTGCGAGGGTAGTACCGCCCCGGTCGAGCCGGCCCGTTCGTGCTGAGATCAGCGTGGCTCTACTACCTAATATATAATGGAATGTGTTTTATAATCCTACTAATATTATAAACACGAAAGTTTGTAAGTTTGGATGTTTGTTACTCTTTCACTTACTTATTTCACATAATGTTGTACATTTAAAACACATCACACTAATATATAAAGGCGAAAGTTTGTGTGTATGTTTGTTAGTTCTTCACGCAAAAACTACTGAACGGATTTGGATGAACTTTACAGTCATATAGCTTATACATCAGAATAACACATAGGCTACTATTTGCAGCGATAACCGACATACACGCGGGCGGAGCCGCGAGCAAAAACTAGTACTAAATAGATTCAAACTGAATGTAATTAGATTAGTATTGCGGGTTGTACATAGAGTTACCAGTTAGAAATTTTTCATGGCATAGACAATAAGGTGTCGGTGTTTTCACCGACATATTATTGTCTTTATTGTATTGTCTACATTTTTATGTAGGTACGAAGATATTTATGTCGCTATAGAGTAGTATCTAAAAATTTACACTTCCTAGATTATAATTACACGAGGCGCACATAATGCCACATGGCATTATCTACCAGTCAATCTTGAGTTAGTTCAGTAAGGCACGAGACACGTACATCTGTATGATAGATATAAGAGAGAAGAAATTAAATCTTTAACTTATCTATATATATAAAAGAGTAAGGTGACTGACTGACTGACATACCCAGAGATCAACGCACAGCCCAAACCGCTGAAGCTAGAATCCTGAAATTTTGCATGTAGGTTCTTTATATAACGTAAGTGAGCACTAAGAAATGAATTTTCGAAATTATACCCCTAAGGGGGTGAATCAGGGGATGAAAGTCTGCGTGAGCGAAGCTGCGTGTAAAATATTTCAAATACATAAATGAATATATAAATTAATATTTATATAAAATACATACATAATAAAAATAAATAGAGTAATATCTGAGGTGACGAGGTCATGACTGTTAGCTGTTTAGTGAGAAATTCTTGGACTTTGGCTTTAAACTTGTCACGATTTGTTATCAGCATGATCTCAACTATTTTAACAAGCTTTTTATTAACTTACAATTACCTATGTATGTTCGGGTGGAATCTTGCAACTCAATTTTGAAGCTGGTATCTTCACCCGATTTTGATGAAATTTTGCAAGCATATGTATACACCGTAACAATGCAATGTTATGATGACATGGAGCTGATCTGATGCTATGGCTGGAAGGATAGGAACTCTGTAAAGAAACGACGCAACACCATCAAGTTAGGACTCGTTTGATTCGTTTCGATGAGTATTTTATGAGGGCATTCCAATAAAAGCTTGTTTGAAAAGGATTTTAATCGACTTCAAAGAAGGAGGAGGTTCTCAATTCGACAGTACATATGTTTTTTTTTGTGTGTGTTCGCGGATAACTTCATCGTTTATGAATCGATTTTGATGATTATTTTTTAATGGAAAGCAGATGTCCCAACGGTGGTACTATACCACCGTTGGGACACCGGATAAGGACACTAACATCTGATGATGGCATCCAAAAGAAATCGAGTCGAAGCTTGAAGTTGGTTTATATATTTGTTAAAATTTTACTTGTTTTATTTGATCTGAGATGTGTGTAGAGAATTTTAAGTATCGTATCTTAGTGGATGCTTACATACTTCACCAGGTAGGACGTACCAGGAAGGCTCTGGGTTAATGAATCAGTTAGGCAAGTAAATCCACACTAATATTATAAGATAACTCTGTCTGGTACGCTTTCGCGGCTAAACCGTTGAACCGATTTGGATGAATTTCGATATAGAAATGATTGGACCTTGGAGAAGGGCATAGGCTGCTTTTTGCTATGAAAGGGTGACAGACAGATAGAGTTACTTTCGAACTCACAATGTTATTATGGATTATACTGTCATTCGTCCAAAATGGTAGTAAATGCCATTTGGCATTAAGTACGCCTCATGCAAGTGTAATGCAGGAAGTATTAATAAAAAGAAATGAAAAAAAATGTGCGAAGTTTCAATTTAACCCTTAACACAAAAGCTCCTGGCAGTTCAACAGACGTCTAAGATTTATATTGTATCAACTTCCAACTACACTACACCTCTGCTTACCAACTATAAGTGCAACTGCAAAGGTAGTAGAGTCACGTTGATTTCGGTACAGTTGGGCCGGCTCGACCGGGCGGCACTACTCTTTCACAGAAAACCAATCTCTAAAGTGACAGCATTCGTGCTGTCGTGTTTCGTTGGTGACCGGAGGCGCAATGATGCAATCTCAATAGGCCGCCATAGTGTGGGTCACCATGCTGCATTGATGCGTTGTCTGCATTCGCTATGAGTATGGTGACCACTATTATTGGGTTCCGCTCATGCTTTCCATCAGGCAGAGTAGAGTCAACTTGGCAGGCTTATAGATAAAAAAGTAAAACTCTGTTATAATTAGGGTATTGCTCAAGTAACTCATTATTCAGTTCACTTCGGTGGCTGATTTCATTTTTTCTAAATTTCAAAATATTGGTAAGAAATTCAAATACTATATTTTATTTGGAAAATATCTGTACTGGAGGCACTCTTATTGGATGAACGGTTACGAAGAAATTTAATTTAAAAAAAATGGCGTCCACCGAAATCAACTTTATTTTCACCGAAATCAAAAATGTTAATTATGTTTTCAAATTATTTACATAGTAGTTCTATATTTAAAAAAAAATGTATTTTATTATAAATTCAGGTAAGCAAAACTAATACCGTTAAGGGACTTCTGATATATATTACAATAAAACAATTATTTGATTAATTACAACAATTATTGTTTATTACGTTACATAAACTTACTACAATTAACTTTCGCATGAAGCTTAAAAAAGTTAAGTGTATAGTTCCTACTTCTTCATTTCTTAAATCAAAAAGGTGGGGCCTTTACATTTCTCTGTAAATCACACAATATGTATAAATTACATAAATATTCATGCGGTATTTCAGTCTACGTATAATAACTTTACTATCTGGCTTTTTATTAGTCTCTAGAGCCGGTCTAGTAGTCCAATGTCTATAACGGCCTCATTGATGAAAGGCAATAGCGATGGGACCAATCATCTAAGGGGCGCTACCTTTACCAGTTTCTTTTCATCTATTCGCGAACGGTTGTCGAGGGAATGGCTCGAGGGTGGATCACTGTGTCGCTCAATTTCTCACAGACTCACAGGCCAAGGTAACTTTAACAGCAAACTACACTCTTTTAAATTAGTCGATTCACCTTTGTCACACATTATGGCAACGCTCAACACCTGATTCTAGCAGTTAACAGTCAGCTCATCATGTCCTCTGGGAATGTAATTTTTGGTATAATGAACGTAATATAATGCTATTCAAGCTTACAATTAACATCTGGGGCGGTATACTATGTCGATCTTGTGTTAACTTCGATGAATTTCCGTGCGTTTAGGCTATTCTACCATACATACTATAGTAATCGAATAAAGCTTTCCCGGTTTGAAAAAGGTTTCTGCCTATTTTGATTTCATTTTGTCTACCTCCTTACTAAATAGGGAACTGGACTTTTATTATTTCCAACTCCTCCGGTTTTCTTATGATTAGTTTCATTGCGGGTTCCAAGACAGTTTATTTTCCCTGGGATTTGCCGAGCATCATAACTGGCTGTGTTCGTGGGTCACTGCTGTTGATCCTGGTGGGATACCGTGGTGGGATACCCACCACGGTATCCCACCAGGATCAACACCTGGGTGGGACACCGATACAGTGGTGGGTGTGAGGGAGGGATTGGTCCCATTAGCCTTGAGAGTCAAAGGCAACTCCCTATCAGTCATAAGAACTGGCAACTCCAGTCTGTGAGTTTGAAGCAAAACTGGCATCGCTAGATGGACACAATGGTACTGACAATTCTCGATAAGTCTTAATACGTTGTGTTAAAGAAGATGAAATGATTGACTGACTCTATATTAATAAATCACTGAAGGAACTTGATTGAGTGCTAAGCCGAGTCCTTACTATCGGTGGCATTAATTGGCGTTGTTATAAAAGTTTCAGTTGCGATTGTGAAGATATCAAAGGATCATCATTTGTATCGACTACTTCTGGTATGACTATTAAATCTTCTTCAAGGCATTTCAACTCTCTGAGCCTTTTTTTCCGATTATGTTTGTTCCAAGATATTCTACTCCTCTCTCTATGTATGCGTTGTTAACGACGAATTAATTCAATAACAGGCTTTCCTTCATTCTTCCTTTCATAATAACGCTTCCTGTCTTTTTCCTTGTGTATTGCGTAAAGTTCTGGATGACTCTTGATTCGGGCTTTCCGACGTCTTAGCCAATCTTTTCTTAGCCAAGTGAGAATCTCACATAATGATAATACTAGAACAAGATAAATATTTTATGATTTACGGTCTTAAAAGTTAGTAGAAGGTGGACACATTGCCACGGAAAACACCGAAACCATACCACTGAAATCAAAATATTCAGGTATTTTGTAAATAACGTAAAAAATAATTTAAAATGCTAATATTTACATTTTCTACTAAAATCTATTACATGTAATATATACTATTTTTATATTTTAAATATGATAGTTTAAAGTATACATGAAAAAAAGGGTTCACCGAAATCAAATTTGTAGTATACCAAGCCAGCGAAAACAGTTACTTACCTCTATAAAAAGGTGACCATAAGACGTACAGCCATGGCTTCTTCGTTGCTGTCGCGACACGACTGATACTTCAGCTAACGCCAATAACTATCCTCACAGACATTTTAGTTTAAGAAATATGAGCAGATCGGTGCGCGCCACTGATATCAACTCAAAACGTCGGACGTGTATACAATCTATTGTGTATTATTTAATAAAAATATGAAATGAACAAATAACTATTCCTTCATTTGTGAACACATGCAAAATAGCGTAATTTGTTAGAGGAAAAAAATAAAAAAATAATTTCCACTGCAACGTAGGGTTCGGACGCGCCACCGAGGTCAATATTTTAGTAAGTTTTATTTTTTTATACTTACTTTTACTTAATTTATCTAAAAAAAGACATAGGCATTATTATCAAATTTTCTATTACATGTAAAAAAATTGAAATAGTAAGTAATCAATTCAAAGAGATTTCGATATGGACACGTTTTTTCAAGCGTTCGGAGAATGACCCATTAATCATTATACAAGTAAAATACATATTGTATTTCCTCAGTAGATGTATATTTACATACATTTTTATATACATTTTTTGAGACGACAAACGTTACGTATTTCGACACTTACAGGAAAAGTAAAGGAGATGATGATCCTAAAAAACTTTTTACAGAAAACAAACACCGGTAAAATCTTTTTTAGTGTAATCTCGCCAAATGTGTGCATAAAACATGAGTTAAATGTTTGTTATTTAAATTAAAAAACAATAATCTACAATTACAAATAATTTAAATAAATAAAATTGAAGTGTCAGTTAATTTCAAATTAACAGCTTTCACTAAATGCATATGAAACTATATACGATAATTACATCTAAAAATATATTTTCAATTTCTTTCTAGGTCTATCTTTTTGTTTCGGCCAATTACTAGAACGACTGCACCGATTTTGACGGAACTGCCACTGGCAGATAGCTGATGATATACGGAGTAACGGAGGCTAATTTTATTAAAGAAAAAAATCAGACAAAAGTTAAAATCAATCAAATAATTTAAACAATATCTGATTCAAAAGCAACAAACCCCGCGGGTAATAATAACTCGGGGCGCACCTAGTATATTATATTTCTTTATTAGGCTTCATTTATTCACTGGATAAAGCTACGACATCAACCACGGGTAATACAGGCAGGCATTAAATACCATTTACCATTAAGCAGTAATTTTTAGATTATTAATTCAAAGTATGTAATATTTATCTAAAAAAACTTCGCTTCATTTTAAATTCGCTCTAGTTCTAAACAGTATCCTTTCATTTGAATTAACTACTTGCAGACTCATAATGCCAAAACTGCTTAAGGTCTGTTCCAAAATTGTATGTCTAAGATCCATAACAGAAACTTTAGCACACAATACCCTTCTGCTGTTTGCCAATAAACTCTAGATAGAATACAGTACCTACACTAAAAATACTTTTAAAAATAGTACTCACATTTTGTATCTAGTTAAAACTTCTTCAAAAATATCTTAACAAAACATCCAAACTTCAGAATTTCAGACAGTAAAAACTACAACCATTATAAGTTGCAGGCGTCTCCACGCATTCGCTGTTCGCATAATCCGCATCCGTTTGACTCGACGGCCCAGGGCTGTACCAATTAGAGGCATCCGCTTCAACCGCCTATTGTAACCCCGACAGTGGCAACCCTACCGAGAAATTTCTATAGTTTGACTTATACCTTAAAAATAATAAAAACTTGACACATCTTGTCTGATCCCATCTCATCAACTGTCTACTCCTAAGACTAAGGACTCCTAAGAGTCCACTTTTGAACATAGGCTTCTTCGTATGGTAGCCATACACATTAGGGTATACCAAAACTTGTCAGGTTTGGCTGTACAATAGTTTGACGCCTTAGTCAAATTAATTACTTTTTATCATCTGTCAAACGATAACTTTGTATGAAAAATGTACTAAATACAAACATGTGATGTCACTGTTTTGAACTACTCAATTGAGCATTTCAATATTTATTTGATTAAAACTTGTAATAGAAATGAAAAGTTATAATAAAAAAAAGTAAAAACTAAAACCCAAATACGACAAAAAACAACGCTGAAAAAGTATAAAACAAGTTTGAAAAGCCGTAGTCACACGTTTTAAAGTGTTATGATGCGTTTCTATGTAACGTGTGACTACGGCTTTTCAAACTTGTTTTATACTTTTTCAGCGTCGTTTTTTGTCGTAGTTGGGTTTTAGTTTTTACTTTTTTTTATTTAAAATGTTTTGGTGCCATTATTAATCTATATACTTATAATAAAAATGTAACAGGTCCAATTCTGTACATTAAAGATATGTATTTAGATTTTTTTTTTGGAGGGCTCTCTATTATCGATACTAAAGCCAAAACTGTAATTTTTTAAATTTTTGTCTGTCTGTCTGTCCGTCTGTCTGTCTGTCTGTCTGTATCTTGGCCGCACATCACGCCGAAACTACTGAACGGATTCAAATGAAACTTGGCATGATTTGAGTTCATACTACGAGGTAGGACATAGGATACTTTTTATCCCAAAATTTAGCACGATTTCCTGGAGAGAGGGGATGAAAGTCAAAATGTGTACTTAGTTGTACATTCTTACACAATACACATTCAACAACACATAGTCCGATTTCATTCATTCTTTTTTTGCTAGAAAGAAAAAAAATAAAAGATAACGGGAGAAGTGTTTTTTTTATCCGCGACTGTACACTGCCTGTGGGAAGCTGAGACAGATATGTAAATATGGCGGTACGAAGTTCGCCGGGTCAGCTAGTATATAATATATATATATATTTGAAATGTACAAGTAACGCCCTTTCCAATGATACCAAACACGGCATATTTATCTCAAATTTATTTTTTAATACAGAACTTTATGTCGGCTAGAGGGCGCCACATTAGATTCAGTGACATGTCATATAGCCTATAATCAGCAGACGATCAAGACGCTTCTAACGATACCTCATTTGTCCAGTTCTAATAAGTAGTTAAGGAGCTATGAGGGAACAAATGAACATACATACATACATACATAGCCTGTTAAAATCATAACCCTCCTTTGGCTTTGCCGTAGTCGGGTAAAAAAATCCGAGATGTTTTTAATATTCGTTTTAATGAAGGAGACATCGGTATTCATTTATAAAACAGTCATCTACCCCGTTGAAGTTTACTGGCAAACCGGAGCGTGCAAATAATGTCTTATTCTCTTCTACTCACGTCAAGCTTACCTGTCGGGTGTAATTTTGAAGGTAAACCTGTCAGGTACACCCTTCCATGTATAACTAGAGAAAGGAGGTGTTGGTCGACTATACCACGCTGATCAGACGGGTCGGTATAGGCTTTGTGTCAAGTATCCCGGACCCCTCGCGTCTCAGGCGCAGAGTGGCACACCGTGTGGTTATAGCCGGTTCCATTGCGACACACCGACCCGCCGCAAACCCCGGTGGGGTGACGGGCCGAGGAGGCTTACACACGTTAAAAAAAAAGGTTTTGTGTCAGGTGTTCCTTCTCTTTGCAGTGCTGTTGCCCTGGTAGTTTGCTGTCTCAGTCGACTCTTACGACACCCATGAATAGGGGTGCTGACACTCTGTATCAATACACATTAATAAAATTGGAGTGTCTGTAATATTAAAATAACCGCTTTTTACTGAATGCATATGTATGTATACACGGTACATATACCAAAATAACAACTTTTACAATGTTTGTCTGTCTGTTTGTATATATGTAGGTACAATTACTTACACTAGATGAGCAATGTCTACCATCTTTAGAGGACCTATAGTGTCTATGCTAATATAATAAACAGGTAAAGTTTGTAAGGTTGTAGGGTGGTAAACTCTGAATCTACTGAACCGATTTTAAAAATTATTTTAAAAATCGAAAGCCACACTATTAATGTCAGTGTCAGACTACGTATCAACCCGAAAAATGTTTAGGTACACGCTGGCAGAGCCGCTGGAAAAAGCTAGTTTTTTATACGACTTATTTCTTTAAAAAACTTATTGTGAAAGTAATTTTGTCTGTCTTTTAAGTCTTCTCTAAATCGCAGAATAAATTTTGATGAATTTATACACAGGGATAGATCTTCAGTTCAGAGACAGTGTTTCTTCGAGAAAACTACTTAGGACGTTAAAAAAATGTATCAAAAGGTTTAAATTATATACAGGCTAAGTCGCGGATACAGGCTAGTATATGACCTGTCCATAGACAACTAGTTAAGTAGCCTCTTTGATGATTTTTTTTTTAAATTTAAAAATGAATACAAGTGTTTGAGCAAAAGCATGCCGAGTGTAAAATACGAAAAAAAAAAAATTACTTAGGTACTTTTAATTTTAAAAATAGTGAATGGAAATATTTTTGCGAACGCGCCCCATAGTTGAGAGGTCGAGCACTAGTGATGCGATGATATCGATATTACCATTAAATGTCTATGGCACTGTAAGTTTTTAAGAGGGTAAAACAACAAAAATGATAAATGTGTAAAATTTCACGCTTCTAGACACAGCGGTTGCAGCTGTACGTTGATTGATCTGTCAGTAAATCAGTCCGTCAATTTTACCTTACATCACACTAATATTAAATAGGTGAATGAAAACTATCCTCAGACAGTTAAGTTTAAGAAATATGAGCAGATCGGTGCGCGCCACCGACATCAACTCAAAACGTCGGACGCGTATACAACCTGTTGTATCTTTTCTATTGTGGCATATCATTATTTAAAAAAATGAACAAGTAACCATTTGGTCATTTGTGAACACATGCAAAATAGCGAAATTTGTAAACCGCTGCAACGTAGGGTTCGGACGCGACACCGAGAGGTCAATATTTTGATAAGTTTTTTTTATTTTACTTACTTCTACTTAATTTATCTAAAAAAGGACATATGCCCACCCCCCCCCTATTATATTCAAATTTACTATTATATGTAAAAACATTGAAATGGTAAAAATCTATTCAAAGAGATTTCGATCTGGACACGTCGTTTCAAGCGTTCGGAGGTTGACCCGTTTGTTTGTTACGTTTTCACGGGAAAACTACCTAACCGATCATAATGAAACTTTGTACACATATTCTTGGAGGTAAAAATACTTATTTAATCGATAGTAATTTATCGATATTTAAAAAAAAAGATGTCCCAACGCTACGCTCTAATATGGAGTGAATGCCTAAAGTTTGCATATTTGTATATTTTCCGGCAAAAAGCTTTTCATCATACTTTTAACTGTGAAATACTTCATCTTTGCTACTACACTATGAAACACTAGTTTTGACGCCCGACATGGCCCACTGTTGAATAAGACAGGTAGGTACCTACCGTTAACTTTTATAGAAGTTAGTTTATAGAGGAATTTCGGACATCTGACACAAAACGTCATCTAGTTTCCAACTAAGTGAAGCCTATGTTTGTGCGCGCTAATCCCAGGAATAACTTAACCGATTTGAATGTGATTTTCTCCTATCTATTACGGTTAACTTCACTTGACCTTTATTTATTTCAAAATGTTGTATATAATAATATTATATTAATATATAATAATATTTCCTCCTTTTTTTGAAGTCGGTTAAAAAGTTATATCAGTTTAAAGAATCAACGCGAAAAACTACATAAATGCGGACGGAGAAACTGCAAAAATTAGTAAACAAATATAACACTTAAATTTTTTAACAATCCATAAGCTAAGCCACTTATAGAAACTTCAAAGGGTTTCTTGTTAGTACGGAACTCCAAAAGCGATCAAAATAAGTAAATACTACAGTCCAGGGTTCGATTCAAGAGACGCTCCCTTCAAGGAGTTCTTTTTGTCAGCACATATCCTAAGGGTTGTCAAAAGAATTTGAAGGACCCTTGATCAATTTCATTAACGATTCAAATTTTCTAATTCAAAATCTTTGTTTCATGAAATTGATTATCAATTATTAATAACCATCTATTGTGACTTTAAAAAAGCTTTTTATATAATATGAGCCTGTCAAAGTGACTCTACTCTGCCTGATGGAAAGCATGAGCAGAATCCAAGAGTGGTGGTCCCCATACTCATTGCGAATTCAGACAATGCAACAATGCAGCATGGTGACCCCAGACTATGGCGGCCTAGTGAGATGCTTCTGCATCATTGATCCTCTGGTCTTGCACTCACCAACGAAACACGACAGCACGAATTCTGTCATTTTAGGTTGTATGAGAGGGTAGTACCGCACCGGTCGAGCCGGCTCAACCGTGCTGTAATCAGCGAGGCTCTACTACCTCGAATGCATGACATGCTCGTTGCAGACAATTTTTTTGCATAAGAAGGCTTCAGTCTTAGAAGGATGTCTTTAATCAAAATCTTCAAGCTCTCACTGTAAACGCGGCAGTAGGTATTAACAGATACATTATATAATACAGGACGTACTATATATACATATATACGTATACGATGTAAGGTAAAAGCGACATTTAGTGGAGAAAGGATGAGTCACTCAAACGGTATTACCGGACACCTGAGCCGGGCTGAAGCCACCGCGGTAACTGTAGTTAAACTGCTAAACTCGGGTTAAGATTACATATGGAAAAACATACTTTATACTATAATGAGGTTGGAATATTATCAAGGTACCGGCGACCCATAAATTTAGAGGGATTGAAGCCGTCTTCCTATTTCTAGGTAAGTGGATTTAAAAGGCAGAAATGCACCTGTCTTTTGAGTAGCGATAATCACTTACTATTAGGTGACCGATAAGTAATAGTCCATATATTATTCTGATGAAGCTATACTATATAATAGTAATCCATTCAATAGTTTTTGCGTGAAACAGTAACAAACATCGATACATTCATTTTCACAAACTTTCAGATTTAATATGAGGATAGCATTTTGGCAATCAAATCATGTATGGCCAGTAACAGTAATTTCAGCTCTAGTTATGTACTCCCTTTTTGGATGTGGTAATCTGAAGAGAAGATCCTTTAATTGCAATCATAACCTTACGTTTGTGATGGGGCGCTGTGTCGTAATCAAACCTACTAAAACCGAACTGAATGCAATACTGTGAGGAAATTACCAATTTAGACATCAAAACTAGTCAATTTCACTGATTACTTTCTTATTGTGATAGATGGAACATCCATTCGGATCTGCGGCTTTTAGGTAACTACCATTAAGACAAGTTGAAGGGGGAGTCCCGGACTATGTGATTTCAAGTTCCACCTTGACTAACTAAATACTGGTAGCTTCGATTAATTATTCTGGTAGTCGTGATATGATAAAGCAATGATACTGTAAGTATTGTATTAGCGATTAGTAACACATTGTTGAAACTTATTGAAATGTGCGCTCATTTCACGCATGCGACGCCATATTGACACGAAGGAAGAATAGTAACGCCAATCTCCAACGCAGTGTTGGCAGGTAAATTTAGGCGAGCGTGTCCCTAGACAAGTGAAGTTTCAACAGTAACATATATAGTAACATGACAAGACGTATTAATCTCAGTTTAATTCAATGTCTAACGGAGTTTGGTACAACCGTTCCTCTGAAATGACGCTCCGCGAACAAGATGGAAAAAGTTCGTCAAAGTTTTTGCGACTATATTTATTTAGCCCATTAATTAAATATAAACAGGATCTTGTTTTTACAGCTAATAAGGGAAAATATTCTTACTTCTTTTAGTATATAATATGGCAAACAAAGTGCCTATATTACTAGCCTAGCAATCTATACAAATGAATTATTATATTCTTAAAAGACAACTCCCGCATTAGGAATATACATCCTGTGTCGCGGAGGACTTTACAAACATACATAAAACGGACCAAAAGAAAACCCAGACTCAGAACAACAATTTGTGGATCACACAAACTTGTTTGAACCAACAACATTTGGCGCAGTGGAAAGTGGCGTGGCGACCGCTTAAACCACCAGGTCAACAGTGGAGTCGTGAATAACATTGAAGTGTCTGTTTTTAATTTCAAATTTACTGTTTTTTACTTAATGCCGCCTAAATGCATATGAAAGTAATGCCTACCCACAGTATTCTTTCTAAAAAGTAATAAAATCGTTGTTACCACCTTTTCTAGGACACCTTTAAAACGGGGTCACTATTTGCATGAAGACCTTTTTTACCCAACTACAGCAAGCTAAAACAAAGGATAATGTTATGACAGTTTATGTATAATAAATAAATAATACTAAATAAATATTTCGGACATCTAACACACAACGCCATCTAGTCCCAAGCTAAGCAGAGCTTGTGTTATGGGTACTAGACAACTGATACAAATACATTTATACTTTTTTTTGTAAATACATACATATTATACATAGAAAACACCCAAACTCCGAAACAAATATTTGTAGAGCATACAAGCATTTGGTCCGACCCGGGAATCGAACCCAAGACCTCATGATCAGCAGTCGCACACGCCAACCGCGAGACCAACGAGGCAGGCAATGTATGTTTGTACATTGCACCGTAGCGTTTAAATTACTGTACTAATTTTAATGAGTAAACCTTCAATAGATTTGTAATAATGGCCCGGGTGACAGGCTATATATATTTTATAAGAAGCTTATAGTTTTTAAATTTTTTTAACCGACTTCAAAAAGGAGGAGGTTTTTAATTCGACTGTAATTTTTTATGTTTGTTACCTCAGAACTTTAGACTGGGTGAACCGATTTTGATGATTCTTTTTTTATTTGAAAGCTGGTGCTTTCCGTTTGGTCAAGTTCTTGAAGTTCTTTTTTTGTTGAAATTTTAAATATTATCTTATTTAATTTGTCGATTGTTTTCTCTACAACGTTTGATGTCGACCACAAAAGGCAAAGTCACGGCAAAAGCTGGGTTTAAAAGTAAAGATTGTACTCATTATTTATCCAGTACATTATGTTACTATTTAAAGGCGAATATACATGTGTGTAAAGTTAAAAGAGATACATTTTTGTTACCTGTATGTTAAATGCCTAATTTGGCACGTTCGTATGCGCTGTCACGCTGTTAGGCTGCGTGTTTGTAACGAGGAAAGCGAGTTTGATATCTAAATCGATTTATTTACAATTTGATGTGGAACATCGATAATCTAATCGTTAATCGTTTGAAATCTGCGTGGGTAATAACTAGTAAATGAGACTATATCTGAATTGAAATTAGGTTCAGTGATAAAAATTAAATAGAGAAAGAGTCAAGTGGAGATCACGTGTGGCTAGGCACCAAAGGCTGTAGTAGAACAACACCTCCTTGCTAAGGAGAGGCCTATGTCCAGCAGTGAACTATTGAAGGTTGCTGATATGTTGATTTCGAGAAGGAAGCCGATAGGAGGATCCAGTTAGGATGGGCAGCGTTTAAGAAGTTAAACTACATATTTTCGTTGGATATACCACAGAGCCTGAAGACGAAAGTCTTCAACCAGTGCGTCCTCCCTGTAATGACGTACGGTGCCGAGACGTGGACATTGACCGTAGGATTAATCCAGAAGCTCAAAGTCGCTCAGCGTGCCATGGAAAGAGCTATGCTTGGAGTCACTCTGAAGGACAAAATTCGTAATGAAGTAATCCGTCAGAGAACCAAAGTGACCGACATAGGTCTGAAAGTTGGTAGGATGAAGTGGCAATGAGCTGGTCACATATGTCGAAGGACAGACAACCGCTGGAGTACCTAAGCGTGTTTTAGAGTGGAGACCATGTCTTTGCAAACGTAGTGTGGGACGCCCTCTGGCCAGATGGCGGGACCCCTTACGTAAGAGGGCTGGCAGCAACTGGATGCAGAAAGCAACAGACCGATCTCTGTGGTGTTCCTTGGGAGAGGCCTATGTCCAGCAGTGGACTGCAACGGGCTGATGATGATGATAGTCCACCTGGGTATATCATAGGAAACTTTGTTTGCCCATAGACAATTAAGGTGTACCTACTACGGAAAATTATTTTTCCCTATTGTTCACCCGGGTAAATAGAACACGTGATGTATTATAGTATAGACTCTGTCTAGTTAGGGACCAGATAACGGCGGGTAAAAAAAATAACTCTGGGGTCGATTATATTTATACTAGCGCAGATAACCCCTATGTAAACTAAAACCCCATAGATTAAACCCATTGTTATCGTTCGCAAATAGATCTAGCCCACAGTACAATAGTGGAGTTGAATCAAAAACCTTCGCCATCAAATTGTAAGAACTTGCATTCTCAATAATAGCGAGATCATGAGCTGTAATACTGGATATGTGGCGGTACGAGTGGAAATACTGACATTTTATGGAAAAGAAAATTAAAAATACTATATCCCGACTAGGTAATATATAGCCTATCAGCTTTAGAACATGGATCCACTCGCGTTTGTGTCGGTTATCGCGGTAAAAAGTAGCCTATGTCATTTCTCAAGAATCAAAGTATCTTTATGACAAATTTCATTAAAATCGGTGTAGTGGTTTAGTTAAGAACACAAAACGGACAAATAAATAAAGTAACTTTCGAATTTATAATTTTAGTTTGGACATCGCTCGGGTCATTCATCAAAATTGATTTAGTAGGTTAGCCGCAACGGTGGAACATACAAACATACATAACCTGATAAAAATATTACACTACCTTTCGGCTTCACCGTAGTAGGATGATAGTCGTAAATTTTCACAACCTGAGGGCCTAGTGTGGGTATATTTCACATTGACTTGATCTTTACGCTGACCGACTGTCAGTGTTGCGATTGGCTCGCACAGAAATCTTCACGAATCGCAACTCAGACGACCGACCTTTTACTTGCACAGAGAATCTGTGTTGGTATTCAAGAACAGTTTTCTGGGAACGCTACTAACTATTTCAAAGGAAATTTTGACATTTGCTTGTAAATATTTAATTATATTCCATTCATCGTTAACATACAATGTTTAGTAGCCCACTGCTTGAGTTTTTAGTAGCGTGGTATGTGGAAATCGAATTGAATATACAAAATAAAATGGATCGAAAGAGTTGTAATACCACGGACTCAGAGAAACAACGATATCTTCATCCTTTATCAGTCCATTAATAATAATAATAATTTTTTTTTTTGGCCTAGTATATCACACTAGTCTGACGGATTGTTATAAGGCGAGTGCGAGACTGGAGGCCCAAAGGTGTAGAAGCATCTCAATAGGCCGCCATAGTGTGGGTCACCATGCTGCATTGTTGCATTGTCTGCATTCGCAATGAGTATGGTGACCACCACTCTTGGATTCTGCTCATGCTTTCTATCTAGCAGAGTAGAGACACTTTGGCAAAAATAATAAAGAAATAGTACACAAGTTAATCACTCGTCACTAAATTGTTAAGAACGAAATGTTAGACGTTTTCGTATTTGTCCTATTTCAATCTCTAACTACAACAGGTATATACAAATCCAGTGTTATTGCGCGCTGAGTGGCAAGTAGTAGTACATCGGACGCAGCGGTGAGATCTTTGAGAGCTGATAATACCACAAAAGTTTTGTAATATCCATTTTTGTTGTAATGGATCTTACTATCGACGATTCGATATGAACCCATTTTACTTCTGCGTGAATATTTTACCCCATAACTGTGATTCGTAATTTCCTAATCCCACCCAGCTAGATTCACCCCACAAATAGCTCCGAGCCCTTTCTCTATACCATGTGATTCAAATTTAAGAAACTAACTCTGTTTATCTATCTACCAGTTAACGGGATCCGTGTGGTAACTGTTAACGTATTAGATTCCTCTGGTGACAGATTAAGAATGCGTAGAGTTACCACTTCTATTCAATACATACCAACCGGTCTGGGTAGGATAGTATAGTAAACCAAATTCTCCTTTACATTTCATCTCAAAGACCATCACACATAAAATACAAAAACTCTAAATCGGTTCTGAATTGACGTAGTTCTAAAATAATAAACTTTTTAAACACAACCGAACCTCCTTCTTTTTAGAGCTCCATACCTAGAAGTTCAAAACGAGACCCTATTACTAAGACTCGACTGTCCTTCTGTATGTTACCAGCTACCAGTTACCTTCTATATAGCCTGGTAACTGTCTAGCTAGACAGTTGAAATTTACAACAACAAATAGTTACTAAAAACCCAAATTAAAAACGTATAACAAAAGTGAAACGTGACTATTTTTAACCGACTTCAAAAAAAGGAGGATGTTCTCAATTCGACCGTATATATGTTTTTTTATGTGTGTTCGCGGATAACTGCGTCGCTTATGAACCGATTTTGATGATTTTTTTTATGGAAAGGAGATATCCCAACGGTGGTACAATGATAAGGACACTAAGATCTGATGATGGCATCCAAGAGAAATCGAGTCAAACCTAGAAGTCGGTTTTTGTTAATTTTTTTTGCACGATATCAATAACGGAAGCAGGTAAATGCTTGAAATGCTCCCACACTATTTAGTTGTTCAAGCAGATTGAAAGTCAGCAATTAAATTAAACAAAATAAATATTTAGGGGGGCTTCCATACATAAAACGTGATTTTGCTGTTTTTTATTCAATATTAATAATGACAATAGGAAGATGCTTGAAATGCATAGAAAATGGCACGAAACGAGTCCTTCTTGCACTTGGCCGGTTTTTTGGTTAAGAAGCTAAACACATTCGGTTTGTTTAAAGGCCTATGTCCAGCGGCGTACATCCAACAACATACAACTAAATAAAATTCTGTGGTATTAACAACTCCATAAAAATTCCAAGTCGCAATAATTTGGGATTAAAATATGCATTTCTAGATATTATATTTCTTTTCAAGTCTAGTGCTTAAGTGTAGACCGTGGCTTGTATTACTAGATTCACGCTGTTTGACTTTCGGGGGTTAGGCAGAAGATATGTACTTATTTACCACTAAGCCTGTGTATTTGGAAGATTTTTGCATTTAATTTACTTATCCGTACAAATTAACAGTCTTTTCACTAAATGCATACTTATGAAAATACTAGTTTTTGCTAGCGGCTCCGCCCGCGTTAATATCGGTTATCGCGGCAAATAGTAGCTTATGTGTTATTCTGATGTATAAGCCTTATTACTGTAAAGTTTCATCCAAATCCGTTCAGTAGTTTTTGCGTGAAAGAGTAACAAACATTCATCCATCCATCAATACTTACAAACTTTCGCCTTTATTAATAATCATATTAGTAGGATATATGGTACTTACAACAAAAAAGGATTTATTAAAATTTCTTGTCTGTCTGTCTGTTTATTCCGGCTAATTTCTGGAACTCCTTTACCTATTTTGACGGGACTTTCACTGACAGATAGCTGATATACACGTTCAAAGAAAAAAAATTGTACTTAAATAAAAAATAAGTAATAATAAATAAATAATTATGATTGCATAAGTTGATAAAAAAAAACTTTTTATAAAAAAAAAAACCGACTTCCAAAAACCATCCAACGAAAACTCCCTGCCAAAAAACCCTAAAAAGCGTAAAATAAATTCAATTCCAATTCTTGTCTATACCTAATTCTTTATTCATATAAATAGTAGTATTACAATGTGTGCTAGGTACCTAGAATCTGTTTGAAGTCGGTGCCAAGTGACTATCGCTTAGACTTTTGTAATTGTTCGTTTGTATTCTTTTTGGCTTAGCTTGGCTTATATATATGGTCGAATTGAGAAACCTCCTCCTTTTTTTGAAGTCGGTAAAAAATGCTATGCAATAGCTTTACCGCGGCAGTCCCCGAGTGCCACACGTTTTCTTTTATGTAAGTCCCAATATATGCTTTCATAATGAATTTAATGAAAAATTGTTAATTTGAATTTTGAAATTACAAAGAGACACTTCAATTTTATTTATTTATATGTATAAGCGGATTATGGGCCAAACGAGCAGACAGTTTACCTGATGGTAAGCGATCACCGCTACCCATAGACATGACATCTCAAGAGTCACACTCGCAACACATTGTAGCCCTCTGAGTTCTCCCTCTTCATTTGTGTATGAGCTGAAAAAAAAGTAATTTAAAAAAACATGCTTAAAAGCGTCATCTGTTAGATTTAAGTCTAACTCTTTGGTACTTCGAGTGAGTGGAGAGTGAGTTTCTACTTCTAATCATAGATGTCACTATGTGTGTAAAAGTAATTCGAAATTAATGTAATAATGAACCTTTTTTTTTATTGCAGATCAATTATTTTTGCTACATATATAAAATATTTATATTATTAATATAATCATTAACTCTTTATGGATTGATTTCCGTTTCGAAGTTTTAAAACAACTATTTTAAAGTGCTGCTCTCTATACTAGTTATCATGAACTACGTAATCAGCTTTCAGTTTTGAGGCTTATTTATTAAAGTTTATGATAGGTGGCTCTGTTAACAAAACCCATCTAAATAGACCGACTTCAGAAACTTTTTACATAAATACCTATGTAAAAAAAATGGTTGTCTGTAAAGTCGGTTTACGGACGATAGTTTAACGTGACAACGAATATACGATAGTTTAACGATAATACAACTAAATAACAACGAACGAAATAACAACGATAGTTTAACGAGTCATAACGAAACATTGATGAAATGATGAGATAGATGCGTCGCAAGCCGCATCTATCTCTCGCTTCCATTTAAGGCTTGAAGTGCAAACGAGAGATAGAGAGCGCTTGGGCTGCATCTATATCTCTCTTCAGAGCGAGGTAACGCCGCATAAGAGATAGATGCGGCGCAATCTCCTAAAACTCGTTATTTATTGTGTTTGTAAATATAAATAATTTAGAAACTCCACTTTTCGATTTGTTCGTTTCTATCGAAAACATCAGAGCAGAGTGTTACTGTGTACACTACAACGATGTGTTAATAATCCCGACAACACAAGACAAGAAACAAGAAATGCTGGTTATGTTATTTTATTTTACAATAATTATATTTCTTGTTAGATTTTAAAAGAAAACTTTTTTTTAAGAATTCCTCCTGCATTAGCAATATACATCCTGTGTCGCGGGGCACGTTACAAACATACATGTAACGGACACCCAGACTCAGAACAACAATTTGTGGATCACACAAAGTGTTGTCCCGTGTGGGATTTGAACCCACGACACTTAGCAGTAGAAAGGGCGTGGCGTAGACTTAAACCATCCACTATGATATGGGAAAAAACAACCATCATCATGATCAACAGCATTTAACAGTCCACTGCTGGACATAGGCTTCTCCTTAGATAGAAGGTGTTGTTCTACTACAGCACGCTGACCAGACGGGTTGGTATAGGGTTTGTGTCAAGTGTTCCTTCTCTTTGCAGTGCTGTTGTCCTGCCAGGTTTGGTCCCCTAGCTATACGACTCTTACGACACCCACGGTGAATAGGGGTGCTGACACTCCATATTCTTGATTCGTCCCCACACGGAGAAAAGAAAGTTTTAACGTGATGATGCTTGATTGCCTCGGTGGCGCAGTGGTAGCGTATGCAACTGCTGTGCTTGAGGTCTCGAGTTTGATTCCCGGGTCTTACTAAATGTTTGTATGATCTACAAATATTTGTTTAGGAGTTTGGGTGTTTTCTATGTATAATATGTAGGTATTGACAAAAAAAAGTACCTACAATAGTACAGGTACATAATACAAACTCTGCTTAGTTTGAAGCTAGTTATTTTTTATAGTATAGGGGCAAACGAGCAGACGTATCACCTGATGGTAAGCGATTACCGCCGCCCATGTACACCCGCAACACTAGAGGTGTCACAAGTGCGTTGCCGGCCTTTGGTGGATGGGGAGAAGGATGTAATGCGGGTGGGGAGGGGTTGGGGTATGGGCCTCCGGTATTCTCACTCACTCGGTGAAACACAGCGCAAGCACTATTTCACACCGGTTTTCTGTGAGGCGTTGTCTGTGGAAAGGTGAAAAAAAATGTCGTGTCTAACAGTCAATGGTCTAATGAGTGTCGACATAGAATGTGTAGGTAAACACATTTTGTAGCGGGTTCATTGCTCGGGCTGTGTAATTGTTTGTACACTCGTCAGCAGAAGTCAAGCTAGGCCCATACTTATGTTAAGTGTATTTATGGAAATGTTACCGACGGTAAATAATGGGTATTGTATGATTTAGTGTAAAACTAATTAATTATATTGTACGGCAGAGTAAGTTTTTTGTCAATCGAGCAATTCCTGTGTATATTATAATCTGAATCTCGGAAACGTCTCCAACGATTATCATGATATTTAGTAAACCTACAGCATCGAGATATAATGTATAGAGAAGACGCCACTTACAAGAGCGGTGTTCCATGCAATTGCGGCGCTTGCGCCGCACTTCCTTCAGTCGCTTGCTAGCTACACTCTGCTGAAGAGGTGGCTTAAGCGTGTGATTGTTTAAATTTAAAAACGTTCTAAAACTCGTGAAATATGTCATTTTGTGTCTTGAGATATTGCACTAATAATACAAGGAATACGGAGACAAACAAAGGAATAACTTTTCACCAGTAATTAACTAGATATAATTGTTTTAAAATTAAATACGATCAAAATATTTTAAGACGCCATTGTTGCCTCACTCGACATAGAGTACTTACAGTAAAACATACAGAAGTGATATTTAGGTAGAATTAACTGACGTTAAATGCACAACGTATCTAACGTATTTAATTGGATAAGTAAAAATAAAATGTTGTTAAAAATAGCTTCGTTAATAACCCATAACATTTTTTTTGTAATAATTATACTCAAAATTATACTTAAAATATAATAAAAAAATTGAATATTCGGCTTTTATACTTTATACCTCGATGCATTCTACAAAAAAACTGAAACTGGCAAAGCTATTGACACAGAATATTTACTCAGTGTGAATTTCCTAATAAAGCTTCGTAGGTATAAAGCTATTTATCCGTTCTGCTTTGTTGCTTGGCGCTTACTCTATGAAAGCGAATCTTTGCAACAGTTCGTTGGCCAAAACGCGTAACCGCCATGAAAATCACGGCGCTTATGACATTTCACTCGCGAGAAAACTACAGCTCAAATGCGATAGAGCGCTGCTTGTTAATACTGTTGGATTAGACTACTAATTATTGTTTGGCTGCGCTGCAGCGCTTTTTAGTTATAATTCAAATATAAACGGAACTTAAAATTGGTTTTGAGTGGCTCCTCTAGTACGTAGTACGTAATATCTCGATGATCTATACAAACTCTCGTCAGGGGCATCTTTAGGTATACTTGTAGTGCAGGGTGTGCGGTGCATTCGGGAGGTTTTAGAGTATTTTACTACGCGAGACAGTAAAAGTTATAAGGTCTACTATTGTACTATCAGCTTTTTCTTTTTAAATGTTCTTTTCTTTTAATAAAATTTATCTCTCTTTGAATAAAATTTATTTTTATTTCAGAGTGCAAATGAATGCAGTTAAACAAAAAAACTGTTGCTTTTGTGGGGAGTTAAGAACTGGAACTTTGATTTGCAGTTATCTGACATTGGTAAGAAATAAAAATGAAATTACTAATACAATTCAGTAGAAAATAATCGATTAACGACAGTTTTCAATAACCTATCTTTGGTTAAATTTGGCGACCGTGGTTTTCTGCCAGATCACCTCATTAACCACATCGGAAACGCGGAACATAATCCTTTAAAACGCTTTTGACTTGTGGAGTAGTCGTACCGATATACTATACCATATACTTTACCGAATACTTAATTCACGTTTCGGCTCCGTAGGTATATCATGACAGGTAGGACGCACAAAGTGCTTGCGCTCTTTTCTAAATAGAAAAGCAGCATCACTGTTCCTGTCCTACACATGAGGGGGCCATCTACAAACCACAGGTGGCCCGAGGTACAATTATTATTATTTTTTCGGGAATTAACGCGATCACTATTTCAAGGTACTACATACCTCTGTTTTGCCTGACGTTTCGACCAGGTTGCACTGGCCGTGGTCACAGGCTGACTGGCTCAGCGGCGCACGCCCTCCGTCGTCGAATCCGTGAAGTCGAAGGTTCTTCATCCACCCGCACATTTTCGATATTATTGATAAAATTGTTTCGCCATGTACCGTCACATACCACACTAACAGGGTCCCTATTCTGTAAGCAAACCGATGTGTTCCTATTCTGGTGTTTATCCGACTGCGCAGAAAAGCGAGGTGGTATGTTTTTTAACACTGGATTCCACGCTGTAGATAATTTAAAACCATCTTCCCGATTGAAAGTTTTATGCTTTTTAATCTCAATCGCTTCACATACAACTCTTGAATAAAAGTGACGTTCGGTGGAGAGGACTTGCGTGCGGTGAAATTCAATCCAGTGGTTGATGCCTGCGTTAATTCCCGTAAAAATAATAATAATTATATCATGGAACGCGAAAGTTTAAAAGTTAGGCCCGAGGTACGTTGGGGTTCCATGGATTTTCTTTCGATGGTGCACCTGGTTCCCTGGCTTCTAGTACTCCAGACGGTGTGCGGTTTTTAGTCGGTTCTAGTTCGATATAGACACCAGTCAGTGGTATCCGAGGGGATTTCCGCACAAAAAATAAACAAAAAGTAGGACGCACTGATTGAAGAATTTTATTCAGGCCCTGTGGGATCGACTCGATTGATTTATCGATTGCAAATACATATAGTGTATTGTAATGCATATTATTTATGGTATTGGTAAAATAGTCATGATGGTATTTTATTACACGCATTTAATTAGCTTTACCTGTATCATTGTATGTTTGTTTGTAACCGACTCCCTTGGACTTGATTTTGACCCGCTTCTAACGGTCCGATTTCATTAAAACTTAGGAAAGTTATCGAATACCGATGACAATACAATATTTTGAAAAAAAAAATAATAATAAAGGAGATGTCCAAAAAATATATGGGCTTGTGCCCCAGAATGGACAGAGATCAAATAAGTGGTATTTCGACTGCACGTTTGGCCTAGTGGTTTAACGGTCACCACGCCGTTTCCTACTTCGCCAAGTGTTGTGGGTACAAATCCCACGTAGGACAACACTTTGTGTGATCCACAAAATGTTGTTCTGAGTCTGGATGTTCTTTGTGTCCGTTTCATGTATGTTTGTAAAGTTCCCCGCGACACAGGATTTATTCCTAGTGCGGGAGTTGTCTTTAAAAAAAAAAAAAAAATATTTGATTGAAGCGGTGGCTTAAGCGTGTGATTGTCTACATTTAAAAACGTTCTAAAACTCGTGAATTATGCCATTTTGTGTCTTGAGATATTGCACTAATAATACAAGGAATACGGAGAAAAACAAAGGAATAACTTTCCACCAGTAATTAACTAGATATAATTGTTTTAAAATTAAATACGAACAAAATATTTTAAGACGCCATTGTTGCCTCATTCGACATAGAGTACTTAGAGTAAAACATACAGAAGTGATATTTAGGTAGAATTAACTGACGTTAAATGCACAACGTATTTAACATATTTAATTGGATAAGGAAAAATAATATGTTGTTAAAAATAGCTTCGTAAATAACCCATAACATTTTTTTTGCAATAATTATATTTAAATTATCATTAAAGTATAATTTAAAAATTGAATATTCGGCTTTTATATTTTATACCTCGATGAATTCTACAAAAAAACTGAAACTGGTAAAGCTATTGAAGTACTATTTACTCAAAGTGAATTTCCTAATAAAGCTTCGTAGGTATAAAGCTATTTATCCGTTCTGCTTTCTTGTTTGGCGCTTACTCTATAAAAGCGAATCTTTGCAACAGTTCGTTGGCCAAAACGCGTAAGCGCCATGAAAATCACGGCGCTTATGACATTTCGCTCGCGAGGAAACTACAGCTCGAATGCGATAGAGCGCTGCTTGTTAATACTGTTGGATTAGACTACTAATTACTGTTTGGCTGCGCTGCAGCGCTTTTTAGTTTTAATTCAAATATAAACGGAACATATAATTGGTTTTGAGTGGCTCCTCTAGTACGTAATATCTCGATGACCTACAGGGGGTTTCGAGGGCGATAAATCGATCTAGCTAGGATTTATTTTTAGAAAATACACCAAAACAAGCTAAAATTAAGAAAGCACCTATGCAAGCACTAAATCGAGTAATCATACGGCAAAGATGCCTTACATCATTTTGGAAAACAGCTGATACCCTTACACTGCTGGAACGATATTAACTAAACATAGCTAAGAACCACCGCAAGGAAACTGGCTTTCAAATGAAAAAAACCCTATCGAAATTGGTCCTTCCGTTTGAGAGCTACGATGCCACAGACATACACACACACACATACAGACAGACATCGACGTCAAACTTATAACACCCTTCTTTTTGCGGCGGGGGTTTAAAATGTACCTACCGAACAAAGCTCGGCCATTCAGGTACTATTAAGTACTACTGGTCGCCCAGTGTTAGTCGGTCAAAATTCAACCATAATAAAAAAAAATAACGACTTCCAAAAGGAGGAGGTTCTGATTTCATCGGTTTTTTCCCTTGCTACCCACCTCCTCCATATAAACTTTAACTTTGCCAAATTTCATACTCCTCCGTTCTCATAATTTTCGTAAAAAGGTATACAAAGTTGTTGCTTTAAGGCGCGTCTCCCCCGAAATTGTTGGCAATTTCAGTGTTTCCAACTGTTTGCAACTCTTCAGAATATCGCAAACTTTTGTTTCCATTGTTTCTACACCGAGTCGCCATCAATTTGAAAAACATTCCAATTAAGCGTCTCCACAGATCCAATAAATATTTGCAACAAGCATTATTATTCCTCAATGGCAACAAGCGTATTCTTTTATTTGATGTTTACCGCCAAAAACAGAAACCGTGTTCACAACATTTGTTGACAATTTTTGTTGCATACACAAGGAAATTACAGAAACTTTTGTCAGCAACACGTGTTGACAACACAAAAGTTGCCAACTTTCGATCGGTGGAGACTTGGCTTTACGCATGTAGATTTATAAAGTTGGGTTTGTTCGGGTTTGGATTATAAATATTTGCGTTATTTGTCCATGAGTGTGTCGTGTAGGTTCTGTACATCCAGTTTATCGATGATATGATCTTTTCATCGAGTAATCACATTCAACCTTCTTCTGAGTCCGAAAGGTGACTCATTTACCTTTTCGTTTCAATATTTTTTTTTGTGTCTTAATCATTTTTATCGGTGCACATGAAATAGTGCACCGTTAACCGGTTTTATCTATTTATACACTGACACACGCTCGAAGGAGGCGGCGAAGGGGACGCGGCATAATCGACGCCTAAGGGTTGCTGCGGACACATCTTGGGGCGATGTGACCGGTGCACACGACCTGAGATAAGGGACACGGACCAGGTGCGGCCCGGAGGGTGTCGTCTAGGGCCGGACGTTGTGTTGCCTCTTACTGTGTAGAACAGTGAGAGGTGTGATGATGTCCTGTCCCTGGGGTGACCGTGGTCATCCCGGTATGTACCTCATTTGTGAGGTGAAGCAGGGAGCACTCCAGAAGCCGCTGATGCGTTCCTGGAGATCCTCCCGACTGCCGGTAAGGCCACCGCGGTGATAAGTGGGTAGGCTGGTTTACTGGGAGTCCCACACACGCCCTTCGTCTCCCTATGAAGGGTGTGGTGCGTAAAAGCATTCCCCGCGTAAAAAATAAAGGGACATCGCACCCGTCTCACCTTAAAAATTAAAAAAAAAATGGTCGATCTCTGGGCGGTCATTAGTTTGTTTTAATGAGTGTCCGGACTCAAATCTAATCCGTAATATCACATGTAAGGTGCTAATTTACCGAAATAACTTGAACGAATCTAAAATCCTATTTAATGAAGATCCGTCCACTCTAAACAATAAACAACTCGCTTGCTCAACAATTAGCACCTTAAAAGCTTTAGATCAATGACTCCGTAACGGAAAATATAACAACAAAAAATATGGTACAATAAAACTATAAATATTAAGAATACAGAGTGTCATCTGCCAAAAAACACTTAAAAGCGTAAAATAAACTGGTTCTTCATAAATTGCCTATACCATATTCTTTATTCATTTAAATAGTAGTATTATAATGTGTGCTAGGTACCTAGAATCTGTTAGAAGTCGGTGCTGAGCCAAAAAGAATAAAAGTCGTTTTTTTTTATAAAAAGTTTTTAAATTTCAGTTTTTAGTGCAAAAAATCGTAGGTAAGTAGTAAGTTGAACTATTTCATCAAATTTCATCATCAAGAATACAAATTAAGGTCTATACGTACGTGTAAAATTAAAATCATCCTCTAATCCCTAACTGTTGCAGAGTTTAACCTTCTATCATCAGCTTACCTAAATAATTTGAAAGAATACGACTAAAGGTAACATATATACATATGATATTTAAAGATTTATCCTCCAACTCCTAACCGTTAAGGAGTTGTACCTTACGTCATCAGCTCATCATCATACAATGACGACTACCAGACGCAAATAATAGTGTAACTTTAGAAAATATACGAAAAACATAGTATGTGCCTATAAAAAATGAGGGTTTATCTCGATTCCCCTGGGATCCCATCATCAGATATGGTGGCAATGGGACCACCTCGGAAGCATACCCTTTCGAATCCAAAGAAAATTTCAAAATCGGTCCACAATTGACGGAGTAATCGGTGAACATAGGTAAAAAAAAAACATACAGTGGAACATAGAAGCTCCTCCTTTTTGGAAGTCGGTTAAAAAGACTTCAAGGTTCGACTCGATTTCTCTTGAATCCCATCATCAGATCTTAGTGCCCTTATCATCATGCCGCCCTGAGTGTGGCCGCCGCCGGATGGTCGGGACGGGCTTTCCCTTCCATCCGCTCTAGTGGCCGCCCGCGAGGAGGCGACGTTACGCGCGTGCCGTACGTCGCGTAAATTGAGAGTCTTTAGGTGACGGTGCCCGCTTCTGTGCGGGCAGGCGCTGGGAGGGATCTGGATGTGTTAATAACAGCAGTTCCCGGGTCCCTCCCGTCTCAGGCGCAGAGTGGCACACCGTGTGGTTTTAGTCGGTTCGAGTCCGACACACCGCCCCGCCGCAAGCCTCGGTGGGGTGACGGTCCGAGGGGATTTCCACACGTTAAAAAAAAAAGTGGTTTAAACGGTCGCCACGCCGCTATCCACTCCGCCAAGTGCTGTGGGTTCAAATCCCACTCGGAACAAAATTTTGCGTGATTCACAAATTGTTGTTCTGAGTCTGGGTGTTCTTTGTGTCCGTTTCACGTATGTTTGTAAAGTCCCACGCGACACAGGATTTATATTTCTAATGCAGGAGTTGTCTTTAAAAAAAAAGTAAGTAATCACCTATTACCTCAGTAAGCAAACTGAAGATTTTGACTTCTGACTTGTGCAACATCATCAGTGTATCGCAGTAAACTGCAAGACATAGCCCTCATTGATCTTAGGGTACTCGCCCATGGCGACTTTTTGCAGCATCGCTGCTAACGCGCTTTAGTCGCGTTTGCAACGCGCTACAGAAGCGATGCCAGCACGCTGCCAACGCGCTACAGCATCGCGACCATATCGATGCAAAGCGCAACCGTGTCGGATGACATCGGGGGTGAAGAATAGAGGGACGGTGGCGCGGTGGGTTACTGAATCTCCTTTGCAGCGCTACAGAAGCGCGACAGCATCGCGGTTGAATCGTGTTTATGTGGGCGAGGGCACACAGCTAGCGACCGCATCGTGACTGTATCAATGCGTACGCGCGACAGCCTCGCTGCTGCATCGCCTTGGGCGAGGGCCCTTACAATTAAGTCGAGGGCCTTTTCCCTCAGCGGGCAGAGCACACACCCCCGTCGATGGCCTACTCGGTCAGAGACAACGGGGGTAGAGAGGAGGATGCTCCACCCGTGAGGGAATCGGAGGTATGGGCGGTTGTTCTGCGGATCCGTTCCAAGAACACCGCCCCCGGGCCGGACGGGGTACCAGCCCGAGTGATGGCCCGAGCCCTCGACCATACGTCGGACCGCCTCAGGGGAGTGTTGGACGCTAGCCTGGCGTCCGGACACTTCCCTGAGTGCTGGAAAAGCGGGAAGCTGGTCCTTCTGAAGAAGCCGGGACGGCCTGCCGATTCGGTCGCGGCCTATAGGCCCATCGTGTTGCTGGACGAGGCGGGCATGTTGTTCGAGAAGATAATCTCTGCCCGCATCGTCCGGCACCTCAGTGAGGTGGGGCCCGACCTGTCGGACGCCCAGTTCGGATTCCGAGAGGGGCGTTCGACGGTCGATGCCGTGATGCGCCTTAGGGCCGTGACCGAAGAGGCAGCGTGCTGTGGCGGCGTGCTGTTGGCGATGTCTAACGACATCGCCAACGCATTCAATAGTCTGCCATTCAGCTGCATCGGGGAAGCACTCCAGTATCACAGGGTGCCAGAGTACCTGAGGCGGCTAGTGGCAGACTATTTGGAGGAGCGTACCGTCGTGTACGAGGACCGAGAGGGCGTCTTGAGACGGCGACCCATGTCGTGCGGGGTTTTTTTTTAATATGTATGTATAGCTGGTTTCCTTTGACATGGGTGGTCAAAGACATTGTCAGCTGGACACGGAGGGGCAGTCCTTGCTTTGCATGAGTCCAGCAAGTTAGCTGGACATTTATGTCTTTTTTTTTATTAATTAGTGTAGTGGAATGTAATTATATGTAGGGTTTTTTTTATTATTTTTTTTTAATTTTATTTTTTTACTTTTTTGGGTCCCATTTATTGCGAACAGTTACAACTTTTACATAATATGTGCTTAGTTGCTATTTAAATCTAAACACGTTTTACAGCTAATCTACATATAATTAATTAATTCTAATGTTTAATACTCTAATATTGTGCAGTTTACCATCTAATTTAAATTCTACGTTATATTTTATGATACACAGTAATAATTCTACATTATTATGCTATCATAGATCTAATCTTTATTTCGCTTATTTACTAGTTTGATGATATCTGTACAATAGCTTATAAACATATTTCTGTCCCTACTACTAATTATATTACATAGATTTGTGGCTGCAATTTTTGTATTCATCTTTTGTTCTATTCCAAATCTTTTCCTGTCAAATACTGGGCATTCTATTATTATGTGCGGGACGGTTTCTGCGATATTCGGGTCACATGTGCATGATGGGTTCTCCTTACACTTGAATCGCGTCAAGTATTCGGAGAACCCACCATGCCCCGTGAACAGCTGAGTAGTTGTGCCGGCGATCTCCATCTTGCGAACTAAGCCATATGCAGTCAGCGCGCAGGGGAAAAAGAGCTTGGTAACGGAGGCGGTCTCGCCCTCTTTGTACCTCTTGTTCCACTCGCCAAGCGTGGCCTGTCGAAGACCACGCTTCACGAATGAGACAGGGCACAAACCGTAGTCCGGTGCTTTCTTCAGCCTCAGAGCCGCCTCCTTGGCTGAGCTGGTCGGCTCGCTCATTGCCCACCAAACCCGTGTGGGCCTTGACCCAGAATAAGGATATTTCCTTACCCTGGGCCATGCCTTGCTGAATGGCTCCTCTGGCCTCCACCGCCAGGGGATGGGGAGCATGATGGTTAATCACCGTCAGGAGTGCGGCTCTGCTGTCACTGAAGATACCGAACGTGGTTTCGCCTCGCCTGAGAATCTCACTAGCCGCTTTGCACAGGGCCAGAAGCTCAGCCTGGTAAACGGTGCAATGGGGCGATAGAGCAAGTTTGAGGGCCCTGGTTTCGGCTTCGCCATGCCATATGGATAGCGCTGCGCCGACCCGGCCCTCAATCTTGCTCCCGTCCGTGAAGATGCGCACCTCGATGTTATTGGTGCGCTGTATTTGTTCCTCGTCTTCCAGGCTCGTGAACTTTAAGGCCTCATGCTCCGCGGGGTGAGGCATCTCTATAGTTGGAGTCATTCGTTCGATCTCTCTGTCTCCCAACCATGATTGGGCCACCCCTCTCTTGGCCTCGTACAACGAGGCCACCTCGCGAACTCTGAGGTCCAGAGGGAGCAAACCAGCCAGGATTAGTGCAGAGTGCAGAGAGACCGTCCGATAGCTCTTACACAACTTCTGGGCGAATCCGCGCTGTACCACGTTCAGCTGTTTTCGGAAACCAAGCCCATTTGCCGCGGCGCACCAACTGCTGGCACCGTATAAAATTGTGGGCTCCACCGCAGCGACATAGATGGTCCGGATCACCTCGGGATGTAACCCCCAGCCGATCCGGGCCGTCCGTGCCAGCTTCTGGTAAATGCCGATCGCCTTTCTGCATGTATTTGTTATGTGTGTGTTGAATGTTAGTTTGTGGTCTATGGTAAGCCCCAGGATTTTGATGTCCTTGGACAGTCCAATGTCTATCCCGCCCATGCTGAGGCGCGGGAGGTCATACTTCAGCTTCCGCGTGATTACCATCGCACAAGTTTTGTGCGGTGGGAATTTCAGCTTGAGTCCGACGCCCCACGCCCGTACATGCCGAGAGAGGCATTGGCCTGTCTCTCAATCTCTGGAGCCGCATCCCCATCAAACACCAACACCACGTCGTCTGCGAATGCCTGTGCATAGACCGCCCTATCCTTCAACTGGTGCAGCAAGGCATCCAGTAGTGTATTCCAGAGAAGGGGTCCACCTATTGATCCCTGGACGCATCCCTTTTCCGTGGAGCGACTACACTCCTCCCCAGCGTATCTCACGCTCACACTTCTGTCACTGAAATAACTACCGATCACTCGCCTCAAGTTTCCCGGACACCTTTCCTCAGCCAATCGCAGCCTGATAGCAGGCCACCAAGCGCTGTCGAAGGCGCCCTCTATGTCCAAGGACACCATAACGACCATTCTCTTATTATCAAGTTTGGCCCTTATATGCCCCATTAGGTCATAGAGGGTGTCTTCGGTGCTCCTTTGGGGCATGAATCCATATTGGCGAGTACTCATCCTCGGGAGTAAATAAATAAATAAATATATAAATATAAATACACCTTCCCCAAGACAGGCAATAGCCCGATCGGTCTGTACGATTTGGGGACGGCGTACGAGTCCCTACCTGGTTTCCTCAGCGCCACCACCACAGCTTCCTTCCATATCTTAGGAAAGTAGCCGTGGCGAAGGCACCGGTTGATTAGCTCCAGAAAGAGTGTTGGGTCGGTCCCTATGGCATGGGCACAGATATCGGCTGTGTAGCCATCCGCTCCGGGAGCCTTTCTGGGATTGAAGCGCTGTATTGCTTCGAATAGTTCGCCTATTGTGAAAGGTGGGTCATCCTCATGATGACCCTCTTCTTCATCCTCTTCCTCGCGGCCTCTCGGATGCGGCGATGTTCTGCCTCATCTTCCTCCACACGGTCCCTCGGGTAGAAGGCTCGTGCGAGGAGTTCTACCGAGCCCTTCGCGTCCAGGTGGACCCCATTCTCCGTCAGCATCTCGTCCTCCTCCCTTATTGAAGCCCTACCCAAAATCCTATACACACCCCCCCAGACGGTCTCCCTGTCCTGCTTTCCGCAGAACTTCTTCCAGCTTTCGACCTGTGCTTCATGCACTGCGGACTCATAGAGTGCCTTTTGTTCTAGGTACTGCGAAACTACCCAGTCCCTTCGGACTGGTGCGGCGTTTTTGATGCGACGTCTTTTGGTGGTGACCTCCCTTTTCATCTTTGCGAGTCTCTCCGACCACCACGGCATAGTGATCAATTCACTGGTCTTCTTTTTTGGGATGCTCAACTCACACGCTTCCCCGACCAATCTGCTGTAGCTTTCCACCATTTGTTCCAGCTCCTCGATGTTTGTGGCTACGCTGTGTTTTAATTTGTTTTCGGCGACAAGTCGGGTCAGATGGGTCGCGAAGCTATCCCAATTCGCCTTCTTGGTGTTGTATCTGCGTGTCGTGCGTTCAATCCGTGTTCCTTTAGCCCTGTTAAGGCTGATGTTGAACACTATGCCGTTGTGGTCCGAGCTCACAAGGCCCTCGTCGACCCTCCAACCGTTGGTCCACACCATCATGTCACTCGTGCAGGCAGTGACGTCTATGTAGCTGCAGTACCTAAGCCCACCCCTCACAGTATCGAAAGTAGGAATGTGTCCACTATTCAGGACATGGAGGTCCATCTCCCCAAGCGCCCCACTAAATATTTCGCCCCTCCTGTCTTCGACCCTACTACCCCACCAGGTGCTTTTGGCGTTCGCGTCGCCTCCCATGATGACATACTGTGAGTCTATACTGCGCCTAACGTTTTTTAGACTCTCTACATAAGGCCCTATGGGTTCATCCGGCTCGAAGTAGAAGGACACCAGCGTGATCGTCCAGGCACTGGTCCGGATTCCCACCACTACGATGTTATCGGTGGTGAGTTGCGGGTACTGTATAACATCCAAGTTTGGATCAAAAACGGCAATAGCCGCTTTTACAGTCCCTCCTCCTTGCCCAGTGTTCTGGAAGACCCTAACGCCCTGGTATACCTTCATCCTCTTCACCACCCCCACATAGGGCTCTTGCAATAAAGCGATCGCGGCTTTATGCTTCGAGGCTTCGAACATAAGCTCATCCGATGCGAGTTTCCGCCTCTGGAGATTGGCCTGTAGCACCTTGTACGGGGTAGAGATCACCGGGACCACCTTAGCAGCGGTACTGCGTTGTAGCTCTGGCTATCATGTCCCACCTCTTCCTTACTGGGCATACGTCACCAAAGACGTTGTGCCCTGTGCTGCTCAGCTTCTCCCTCTGGCAGTTGCAGCAGTTAGGCTCCACACCAGAGGCGTAGTCCGAGCACTCGGCTCTCATATGGAGCCCGCCACAGTGACTGCACCTCGGTTCCGTCGTGGTGCAGAACCTTCTACTATGCCCGTACCCCAGGCACAGGGAGCACTGCACTAAGGGCGATTGGTCTGCCACTCTAATCGGTTGCAGATCAATGTGCAGCCTCCCTATGTCTAGGGCACGAGACCAGACCGCCGGGGAGACCCTGAGCACCACATAGCACGTGTGAGGGTTCCTGGCTGTCCTCTTGTAGAGCACCGACATTCTATCCTGATCTGACTCCAGGCCCCAGAACAAGTCTTTATTCCTGGTACGTATGGCTTTGAGTAGGTCTTCGTCTTTCAGGCTTTTGAGGACGCTATATAGGACGAGCAGTGGGTCCTTGTTGCGTACTTCTTCTACGTTGAGGCTCTTTTCCTTTTCCTCCAGCCTTTTCTGGGCCCTGTTCCTCTCTTCCTCTGTTCTATATCCTATAATAACCCTCCTATCTTTGGCTCTCCTTACTTTCTCCACTTTAACCCATCCCTCGTCCTCATTGGCAACCTTCCTCAATCTTTCCATGACCTGTTCCCCGGTGTCCTGTTCATTTTTTGACGTTACGACTACCGAGTGTAGCGTGTCGCGCTCCGGGAGCTGGGTACCGGAACAGCCCACCACCACCCCCGCGTAAGTTGTAAGTCCTTGTCTTTCTCTTTCCTTTTCCCTTTCTTCTTGCCTGTCGATTTTTTCTTTATTTCCAACATGACTCTACCGTTCTCCTTTAACAGCCTTTCGTTCTCTTCTATCTTCTTGTGAATGTCGGTGCTTTTATCTGTTGCATCTGGTGTTCTGATGCCCTGCCCTTTAATGCTTCTTTTCCTGTCCTCTTCGTAGGCTTTTACGATTCTATCTAGTTGGTCAACCCTATTCTCTATTTCCCTTCTAATCTCTCTTTTAATGTTCTTAGAGGTACTTAACTGCTCTTTTATGGCCTCGCAGCATTGGGCCGCCACTGCACAGCGTTTTAAAGGTGCCGGGACCGGCAATAGAAGCCGTTCCGCCGACTCCCTTTTAGTTCTTGGTGGAGCGGATGTAAGCCTCTGTTGTTGCGCTGGCATCGTTCCACGGAGCTCTAGCTCATCCACACTGCGCCTAACAGGCCCCGTGGGAATAGCCTCTACTGTGGGGCTGTTTTCGTTTACGGGAGATGTCGTCCCTACCTTTGGAGAGCTGCTCGGCCTTTTTACAGGGGTCCTGATCCCGATCATCGTGCTGCGTGTCAAAGTTCAACAGTTAAATTTAAAATTAAATTTGTATAAGTTGTAAAATATAAACGAGTTAAAAGAGTAAGTATAGTTAAGTCAGTTATAAATGGGCAGTTAAAATTAAAATTAAATTTCTATAAGTTGTAGATAATAGAGCAATAAACCAGTTAAATAAGTATTTATCTAAGTTAGTAGCAAGTGACAAACAGTATAAGTTGTCACGCACAGCCCACGCAATCGGTTTCGGTATTTGATCCGAATAGCGGATCCAGAGATACAATGTTGTGCGTGTGTACATGTTCAGTGTTTAATGTTTTGTGTACTGTTTAGTGTTTCTGTGTGTGTCACCCGGGGTATGTGTATATTGCCCGTTCGTAAGAATACACCGTAGCGAATATTAGACAGAAACTGGATAAATAAAGGAGTTTTTTTTTTTTTTTTTGCTCTATGTAGAGTCGACTAACAAGTAACAATCTCCTATAAATTAATAAAATTATACACACGCAATAAGCAGACAAACAAGGAAATGAGGAGTTATATGTTATTGCTCTACGCAAGCCGTTCAACTCTACTCAGCAGAGTTGTCAATGTTTTGGGGATGTAAAGTCCCCGTCCTTAGTCTAGATAGTGTCAAATTTACAAATATACAAAGAGTGTTAAAGGAAAGTCAATAAAGATATTTTGCTCTTTGTAGAGCAGTCTTATTTTAGATTTTTGTTATGTATAATAAGGTGAGAGTTACCTTTTTAACAATGTAATTTTTTAACTAATGAATACAATTTCGCTCTATATAGAGCCGTTCTACACTTGGATATCGTCCCTGTCACTAAGTTTTTTTTTTTAGTTTTTATTAAAACCCTATAGGATTCTTGTAGGATTCCTATAAGGTTCCAATAAGACTAGTCAAATTTTCTTGGAACCCCGATATTCCAATTACCTATCAGAATATACACGGTAGGGATAGCCAAGGTCAATGTAGAAAGCCGAAACTCGCTGGGACCACGCGATCCGGAGATATTAAGAGTTTAAATATTCAAAATGGCGGCCAAAATACCGTTTGTGGCTTGATTTTCGCAATTTGTGGCCCAGAACATCCGAGTTTGGGCTCCTTAGACGGGAAATTCTATGGTCAATCCGAAAATGAGGATTTCAACTCCCTAACACCTACCCTGAATTTTTTAACTATTAAATTTTACAAAATTTTGATTAAAATTAAATTTTTTACTACTAGTACTTATAAGAAAATTCTGAAAAATCTTACTAGGCTTTAAATAATTACAATACAAAATTTTGATGACTAAAAACCAACTTAGGGGTTGATTTAGGGGTACCACGTGGCTACCCCCAAATTTGAAAATTCGATATCTCGGTTATTTGCCACTCGGAAATTTTCAAAATTTTTCCGAAGTAGGAACCGATACAGAGAACACAATTATTATTTTTAAGTATACGCTTATCGATCTAAATAAAATAAAATAAAAATTTGAAAAATACCGAATTTTAAAAAGTCTTTATATTTACTGTAGGTGCACCCACGAAGTTGCTTGAGGTGTCTTCTGACTCGGGGTGATGATGCGGACCTGGATCCGATTCGAAAAAGAGCTGCAAAGCCACCTGGGGGGCACCACGTGGCCACGTGGTTTCAGGAAAAAACCTTGTAGTTTTCCCAATTTTGGCCTGAAAAATCTGAGAGGGGTCTCAAAAGATCTGCACCCCCGAGACGCACCCTCCCACAGTTAAAAAATATGGGGTCGTAGATCTCAAGCGAGAGATTTCGCAGTTTTTCACTATTTTCTTCACTTATTTTTTGGTTAAAATTTTGTTAATGTTCAAGGAAAATTCTCAATTTCACTCTGATTTTCACGGTCGTGTAACACTCGCGAGCCCGCAGCTTTTGAGGTATCACAACTTATGATTTTTGAGACTTTTACCACTTTTAAGATTTTAATAACGCGGAGCGATACAGCGAGCACTTCTGACAGCTTGGTCCGAAGCTGGTCGACGCTGCCTCCGCCCTTGGACGACTTTTGCCCAATTTGGGTGGAGCCGGCGTCGCAACGCGACACCTCTACACGGGGGTGGTCCGGTCGATGGCGCTGTACGGCGCACCGGTGTGGGTCACGGCTCTGACCGCCCAGAACAAGGCGCGCCTCTGGCGGCCTCAGAGGGTACTGGCGGTCAGAGCGATACGTGGTTACCGCACGGTGTCGACCGAGGCAGCGTGCGCGTTGGCCGGGACACCCCCGTGGGATTTGGAGGCGGAAGTGCTCGCCGAAGTTTATCGACGGGTGGCTGAATATCGGGCGGAAGGAGGCATTCGGCCTCCGCCCGAAGAGGTACGCGAGTGGCGTGAAGCCGCCCGTCGAGCCACGATGACTCGGTGGTCTTTCCGACTGGAGACTCCACGCGCTGGCTTTGCCGCCGTGGAGGCTCTCCAGCCGGTCATCCTCGAGTGGGCAGGGCGGCAGCACGGGACCCTTTCCTTCGGACTGACGCAGGTATTTTCCGGGCACGGTTGCTTCGGAAAGTACCTGCACTCGGTCGCTAGGAGGGAATTGAGTCCCGCCTGCCACCACTGCGACTGCAGTGAGGACTCCGCCCAGCATACGCTGGCAAACTGCCCCGCATGGGCGTCGCAGCGCCGGGCCCTCACTGCAGTCATCGGAGGAGATCTCTCGCTACCAGCCGTCATACGCTCCATGGCCGGTAGCGACAGCAGTTTTACCGCGGTCGCAACCTTCTGCGAAGATGTCATCTCGCAGAAGGAGGTGGTGGAGAAGGCCCGGGAGGACGACCTCCACTCGGATCCGATCCGCCGCCGGCGAACCGGGCTGCGGAGGCGCGCTCACCTGCGCCTCATGCCGCCCTGAGTGTGGCCGCGGATGGTCGGGACGGGCCTTCCCTTCCATCCGCTCTAGTGGTCGCCCGCGAGGAGGCGACGTTACGTGTGTGCCGTACGTCGCCTAAAATGAGAGGTTCCCGGTAGAGGGTGCCCGCTTCTGTGCGGGCAAGCGCTGGGAGGGGTCTGGATGTCATAATAACAGCAGTTCCCGGACTCCTCCCTCCTCAGGCGCAGAGTGGCACACCGTGTGGTTTTAGTCGGTTCGAGTCCGACACACCGCCCCGCCGCAAGCCCCGGCGCGGGTGACGGTCCGAGGGGATTCCCGCACGTAAAAAAAAAAAAAAAAGGGGCCCTTACAATTAAGGTTTGCGACTGGCGTTCGAGTGGTCTAATTTCGATTTCAGAGTCGACAAAAGTATTATTAGGTTTTTCTTACAAGAAATTTGTAATAACAGCCTGGAGTATGGAGAACTTTGGCAGTTTCTTACGCCCGTGCCTCGTAGAGCATATTTATTAACCATCGATCCCGGTTGTCATGAACATCTATGGCAATCGTTATTGGGAAGTCAATGCCCTCAAATATATTAACAAGTAGTTCAACCTTCGAAATCAGTTCCCCCTTAGGGTTGCGGATGTCCGATGCTAGTGACTCCATGGAAAAACCGAAAAACAGGTAAAACCGGTCGAACTAGTAGCCGCGTCAAAATAAACTTGGGAATAATATAGGCTAGGAAAGGAAAAAAGTCAATACTTTTTAAATGTCATATCACGTGTAGAATGTGGTTTCGTGCCATTCTATAATAATACTAGCTAAACCGGGAAAGGTTGTTTTGCCATAAAAAAATTGGTATATAAAAAATTGATGTTAGTCGATTCTCAGACCTACCCGATATGCACACCAAATTTCATAAAAATCGGTCCAGCCGTTTCAGGGGAGTATGGTAACTAACATTGTGACACGAGAATTTTATATAATACGAGTAAGATTAGATATATTGTAAATTTCGTAGACAACATCTCGAAAAAACGCATAACCTATCTTATTTGACGTGTTGTCGGGACGACTGTAATATTTCCAGTTATTATAATCAAGATAATCAAGGAACAAGTTATTCATAACTAAGATGCCTATCAGTTTTTTGTCTGTCTATTTGTCATAATCTCCGAAACTAATGGGCGTTTATTTTTTTTTTAGTTTAACAGTAAATATTGGCCGAGAGGTCGAAAACCTGGCCATGTTAGGCAATTTATATTTACATTAAAAAAAAATGAGAAGCAAAATTTTATAAAATTGATTTTTAGTAGTTTCTAAATGTTTTATTTTATGTTTATATTTTATATTTGGAATTTGAATTGACCATAAATATAAATATGTAAGAATATTTTTGAGGTAGTGGAGCCACGATGATTTCAGCACGATCGGGCCGGCTCGACCGGGTGATACTACCCTCGCACAGAAGACCAATTTCGACTGGGTGAACCGATTTTGATGATTCATTTTTATTTGAAAGCTGGTGCTTCCCGTGTGGTCCCATTTCAATTTGGTCCAGATTGAAGTCGGTTTTTTTTTACATTTTTTCACTGTCATATTGCTATTTCTAGGTATACTAATATAATAAAACTGAAGAGATTATAAAAATAATATTTAATAATAATATTTATTATATGTCCAATTGTTCATCATTATAAATATCAATGAAAGCTGCACTAGGCGAAGCCTGTATCGCAGCTTCAATCTTTATTTCATACGTTTGTTTGAACGCGTTAATCTCAGGAACTACTGTTAGCTGACCTACACGCAACCTCGTTTGCGTCTCCTATTGCCCGTAGCGTCACAATTTTCCCCCGGTTTTGAAACATTCTTCATTGGTGATCCGCTCGTATTAGTCGTAGCGTGATGATATATAGCCTATAGCCTTCCTCGATAAATGTACTATCCAACACTGAAAGAATTTTTCAAATCGGACCCGCGGTACCTGAGATTAGCGCGTTCAAACAAATAAACAAACAAACTCTCGGCTTTTTAATATACGAGTAAGTATAGATATAATCTGCTATCTGACCCACGCAACTGCGTCTCTTTTCAATCATGCTTAGCTCCTATCGGTCTAAGCGTGATCTTAACTATCCTATCTCAGGCACGTTAGCAATACACACATTGAAAGAAGACGTGAATATCGGTTAGAAAGTTTCACAGTTCACAGTGAGCAGCAAGGTGACACAAGAGTTCTTTAAGATAGAAATTCTATACATTCACAGTTGGCTCAGCGCAATAACTTATACTTATTACCTCTTATCACCTTTACCACACACAAATCATATTGCATTTTAGCCTCAAATTAGGGATGTTATGAATGATATTTCGGATCTGGATACGGATATGGATATAGGAATAAAATTATATCGGTTTCGGATACGGTTACGGATATGTAATTATTTTTGATTATCCGTTAGTTTCGGTTACGGATATTAGATTGAAGTAAAATATAAACACAAATAAAATACAATGAACTGGTTCCAGTCTTTCAAATTATTGTTTATTTTTCGCTATTCGCTATAATTTCAACTGTATGACGAGCGCGAGCGGTGAAACAAAAACCTGTCGAAATATGTCGTTTTATTTAGACTCCTCCCTTATCCGAAACTTGTGAAACGGATACGGTTACGGATATATTTTTATTTCGGATATCCGATAGTTTCGGTTACATCTTTGCCTCAAATACACAACAAATCATGCACATTCACATCCTCACACTATGACACCCACACTCAAACATACATTATACCAACTTTTGCCTGCGGCTTCGCCCGCGTAAAGGTCAGATATCGCGGTGTTTGTTCAAACTGACATATCTTTCTATTTATGAACCGATTTAGATGAAACAAACACTAAATGTTAAGTAAAGCAAACCACAACAGATTGGTGAAAACCGCATTCAAATCGGTTAGGCCGATTCTGAGATTATCGTGCACAAACGCACAGACAAACAGACAAAAATTCTAAAAATTATTGTCTTGGGTTCTATTGCGTTCATAAAGTCCCCCTATAATAGTTTTCTTAATATATCTACCACTAGTTGTCGCTCGCGTGTATATCGGTTATCGCTGCAAATAGTAGCCTATGTGTTATTCTGATGTATAAGCTATATTACTGTAAAGTTTCATCCAAATTCGTTCAGGAGTTTTTCCGTGAAAGAGTAAAAAACATCCATCCATCAATCCATACTTACAAACTTTCGAGTTTATAATATTAGTAAGATGTACAGACAACGACCAGTTACAATTTAATAATATATGTATAGATGATGATGATTGATGATGATACAAACTATACAAACTGATACTTAAGTTAAGTGTCTACTATTGTAACTACTGGTTTGTTCTTTTTGCCTGTGATTAGGAACTGACTCCCGACACGCAGGTAACGCTACTTTGGGAGTCACTACTTTTTACCCGACTACGGCAAAGTCAAAGGAGGGTTATGATTTTGACAGGCTATGTATGTATGTAAGTTCATTTGTTCCCTCATAGCTCCTTAACTACTTATTAGAACTGGATAAATGAGATATCGTTAGAAGCGTCTTAATCGTCCGCTGGTTATAGGCTATATGACGTGTCACTGAATCTAATGTGGCGCCCTCTAGTCGACATAAAATACTGTATTAAAAATTAAACTTGAGATAAATATGCCATGTTTAGTATCATTGGAAAGGGCGTTACTTGTACATTTCAAATATATATAAATTATATATTAATAACGCACCAAAACATTTTAAATTTAAAAAAAAGTAAAAACTAAAACCCAACTGCGACAAAAAACGACGCTGAAAAAGTATAAAACAAGTTTGAAAAGCCGTAGTCACGCCTTACATAGAAATGCACCATAACACTTTAACAACGTGTGACTACGGCTTTTCAAACTTGTTTTATACTTTTTCAGCGTCGTTTTTTGTCGTAGTTGGGTTTTAGTTTTTACTTTTTTTTTGTTACAATAAACATTTTTTTTTAATGGAACAGGCGGGCAAACGAGCAGACATATCGCCTGATTGTAAGTGTTTACCGCCACCAGTGGACACCTGCAGCACCAGAAGCGTCACAAGGGATGGGGAGGTAGGGGTAGGGGATTGGGGTATGTGCCTCCGGTATCCTCACTCACTCGGTGAAACACAGCGCAAGCACTATTTCACACCGGTTTTCTGTGAGGCCGTGGTATCACTCCGGTCGAAGCGTGGCTCTCCCACGGTGAAAATTATTATTATACGTAGTGTTAGCGTTAACACGTTCCGTAACCACGTCAATGACAACTTATACGAATCCTTCCTCTCCTTTCAAACCTGCCTATAAAAGTTTTAGAACTATTAACTAACAGAAAACTCAACTTGAAACTCAGATGGAAGTTGGTGAAATGTTTTGTTCTCCCAATCTTATTGAATGGATCAGAAAGCTGGACTCTAAAACGAACAATACTCTAGAAACTCAGGGCCTTTGAGATGTGGATACACCGCAGAATGCTAAGAACCAAGTGGACTGACAAAATATCAAACGGAAAAGTGCTTGACACAAACCCTATACCAACCCGTCTGGACAGCAGTCTAAAACCTCCTATCTAAGGAGAGACCTATATCCAGCAATGGACCGATAGTTTTTAAAGTCGTTTAAAAACACCAACATACCAGCTTTTCTTAACAACATACAATTTTAAGCTATTTCACAATATACATAAAAAAATCTATAAGAGGCGACAGCTAGTTTACATACTTAAAACATCCAAAAGAAATAAAAATCTCATGCCATGGTACCAAAACACCATCGAAGCTGTCAAACCATGTCGTAATAAGAGATTTTGTGTCACCGCACAAGAAGGAGCGAGGAGCAATTTAGTAATATTTTTAATCGACTTCAAAAAAAGGAGGAGGTTTGTGGAGGAACGGGTGTGATGTCCCTCCAACACAAAGGGAGGATCCTCCGACCAGGCGAGATGATCGTGCCTGGCGGGCCAACTGCCCAACGGTTGATGTTGGGATGTTGTATGTATCTTAATTGGCGCGCGAACTTTCACTGCGCGATTCAGGATTGGTAGTTTCTTAGTTGGATTCGTTAGTCCGTAGTTCAGTGTAACTTCGGTAGACGGCGCTGCAGCATATTTCTGCTGCGCTGTATGTGGAAGTCGCCACAGGTTCTCAATTCAACTGCATTTTTTTTTAACGTTTGTTACCTCATAATTTTCGGCTGGGTGAACCGATTTTGATGATTCTTTTTTTTATTTGAAAGCTGGTGTTTCCCGTGTCCCATTTAAATTTGGTCCAGATTGAAGTCGGTTTCTTGTTTGTTAAAATTTGTAGTGTTTGATGACTTTCAAAGGCCTTGTACTTAAATGGTAGGTGATGTGTTACCATTGTAAGGTTAAGTAATTTTAGCTAGCACTGTCTATGGATTGATGACTATTCTTAACTAATTACTTAATTTTGAACTTGCCGCGCCTCGGAGAATACGTTAAACCCTCGGTTCTTGTTGTCATACCAATATTGATGGCAATCACCGCGGGTACCTAGTTTGCGCAAGAAATTACTTTAGTAGCTTCGCAAAGAGTACGGTGACTATCATATTGGGTTCATGAGGCAGGGTGGAGTCATTTAGGAAAACACATTTATATTAAAAAAATGGTTCTGAAGTATTACGTAACTTTTTAGTTTTTATTTTTAGTATTATTACACAAAAGTGTGGCGACCTCCACATACAGCGCAACAGCAACATGCTACAGCGTCATCGACCAAAAGATACACCGAACTACGGTGTGACGCCACGACGCGGATTACACAACAGTACTAATTCTGAATAGCCAATAAGGTTTCTGGCGCCAATTAACATAATACAACTTCCCAACATCAACCGTAGGGCAGTTGGCCCGCCAGGCATGATCACCTCGCCTGGTCGGAACATCCTCCCTTTGTGTTGGAGGGACGTGACACCCGTTCCTTCGCAAAAGTATTTGGAATTCTAAATCAGGTATTTTTGGGGGTGCTATATTTACATAGATAAAGAAAGGTATACAAATTTTCGTTTACTATATTTACATATATTACGTATTATCTGTAAACATGATATTATGTATTGTATAACCATGCGCCGTGAGTGTGTGTACGCACACACGAGTGCATCGTCCTAGCGGTGAGCGCGCCTCGAATATTACAATTAAACGAGTGCTCTCAAGGACCCGCGTCGTTTCATTGCGCCTCGCAATTATTACCCACATATCAATAAAACAAATAGAAGATTGAAAATATAATAAACTAGCTGACATACGCAACCTCTTTTGCGTCTCCTATTACCCGTAGTGTGACAATTTTCCCCCGTTTTTGAAGCATTCTTCATTAGTGCTCCGCTCCTATTAGTCTGAGCGTGATGATATATAGCCTATAGCCTTCCTCGATAAGTGGGCTATCTAACACTGAAATATTTTTTCAAATCGGAGTAGCGGTTCCTGAGATTAGCGCGTTCATACAAACAAACAAACTCTTCAGCTTTAAAATATTGGTATAGAATAACTTTTCCGACCATCGCATTCTACCATTGGACGTAGGCCTCTTCAATCGCACAACACTCTTTCGGTTCTCGTATCCAGCTCCTGCCAGCCATCTATATATGTGTGTAAATAAGTAATTTTACCGTGACTTTTCTAAATCCGCTAAAAGCTACCCGCTATCAGTGGGACCGTTGCCCAATCATGAGGCACAGTGAGCTAGCGGTCAGACCCTGTATATATAAACACTGAAATTGCATAACAGAAATACTTCCGCCGGCGTCTCCACGGGGAACACACGTACGTACATTTTATTTTTTATTTTTTTAACCGACTTCATAAAAGGGAGGTCCCCAATTCGATTGTATTTTTTTTGTTCTCAATCTGTGTTATTAGAATCTATGAATTTATTTGTTTTTTTTTTATTAGAAATAGTGTAATTCTCGTGTGACCCTATCCTAATCCCAATAATCCTAATGAATGAAGAATGGGTATTCATTTTTAAAATTAAACCAAATGAAAATTTCGAAAGTAAATAACCATTATGGTATTAGATTGATTATCATCATCAGCCCTTTTCAGTCCACTCTTGGACATAGGCCTCTCCCAAGTCCCAAAGCTAGTCCCAAGCTAATCAAATTATAACATAACACAAGCTCTTGTGCTAAGTTATTATTAGTTTTATAGTGAATTTAAACGTAGGACTATCTTATTATTTGACTGGTTTGTGTTTCTGACTGCTATATCAGAGATAGTGAGTTCGATTCCAACTATTTAAAACCCAGGACAAATAGTCGTGTGATGAGTAGGATCATTATATAGGATAGTCTATACAAATAAATAAAACCAGACAGACTGAATCCAGACAACACACAAAACTACAATTTGTGGATGACACAAAGATTTGTCCCAAATAGGGTTTGAATCCAAAACTCTCTTCGTCACTAAGCCATCAGTACAGTAAAGTCAATCTAACAGTACTGCGTCCCCTTTAAAACAGACAATAGTCTCATATATAGAAACTCACATAAAATTTATTACCTAGCTACCTACCTACCTATAAATCTAGCTGGCATTGACTACAACGAACGGTACTTACAAAACAAAGATTTATATAAGGCTTAGGAAATATTGTTCAGCAATGATCGGCCTCAGACATCCAACACACGACCGTCTGACCCCGAACTAGACAGCGTGTACTATGATAACTGCTGATACACATACGTATATATCTCTTAATACATCCTACTAATATTATAAACGCGAAAGTTTGTAAGTATGAATGGATGGATGGATGTTTGTTACTCTTTCACGCAAAAACTACTGAACGGATTTGGATGAAACTTTACAGTAATTAGCTGAATAACACATAGGCTACTATTTGCCGCGATAACCGACATACATGCGGGCGGAGCCGTGGGCAACAACTAGTTAATGTATAAGTTTCTTGCGCGGATATTGTAGGTTTTATCACAGCACGCAATGAGTATGGTGACCGCCACTCTTGGATTCTGCTTATGCTTTCCATCAGGCAGAGTTAGGGTTGCCAGATGGCCGAGAAATCCGGGATTGTCCCGGAATTTTGCGTCTTGTCCCGTGTCCAGTAATTAGAACTTATTGTTCCGGATTCCGAAAACCTAAAAGCTAGCACAACATCAGCTAACAACGAATTACATAGCTGCCCTGCCTGTGAGTGAGGGGAAAATGCTTCCCCAATTTCACACAATATTGAATATGCTTGTATAGTTCGTATGTCTGAAAACTATATGTAAGAAGCTTTCGAAATACCACGTCCACAAATTTTACTAATTTAAAGAAAGTAGTTTGTTTTGTACTTTCAATTCCAACAACCTATGCCTTTTGCGAAGGAGTATTTAGCCAACTGAATAGTTTATGGACTAAAGAGCGATATCTAAAGTCCATGAATTTAACCAAGACCGAACTGCAGACTTAGATCAACTTTGTCTTGCTCAGAAATTTTATCAGTTTTGCTAAGCTGAGTAAGCTGACTAAGAAAAACTAATAAAAATAGCAAAATACAGTGATAAACCAGATATCTTAACTATGGTCACGACTGGAATGACCCGACACCGTTGTCGTTTTTTTTTAGAATTGTCCCGGATTTGATGAGTTTCTATCTGGCAACCCTAGGCAGAGTAGAGTCATTTTGGCAGGCCATACATAAAAAAAAGTTCGTTTAGATAGTTTCAGAGTTCATCGTGAGCCACAACGTGACACGAGAATTATAAATAATAGATTAGTACAGATATTAATCTTGTTTTTGTACGCTTAATAAATAATTACATTTATAAGATTAATGTCTATGGTCTTCGATCAAATTTGATCGAAGTCTATGGTACATCGACAAGCTTCAAGAAAATACTTAACTTGTCCGAACAGGTTTTAACGGGACTATTGGAAAATATTCAAACACCATACGTGTTTACTGTTACTTAAATGATGGGATTTCTTTAGTTAATAATCTTTATATTAGACTAAACGAACTACGTAGCCCTGCCTGCGTCTTCTAACGCTAAAAGTCATAACAGCATGAACAAATTTGTTTACCATAAAAAGGGTTTTTTTCAAATCGCACCAGTACTGCCTGAGACTAGCGCGTTCAGCCAAATAAACTCTTCAGTATTATATATATAATAGGTTATATTTGTATGGATAGACAAGCGTCCCCGGCCCGGCTTCGCACGAAAGTCTTTAAAATCCTCGGATTTCCTCTTTTATAATATTTATGTATGATACACTGCCTTGTTGGTCTTGCGGTTGAATTATGCAACTGCCGATCAAGAGGTCTCGGGTTCGAATCCCGGGTCGGGCCAAATGTGTTAATGAGTTCTTCTGATTACAGAAATACTTAATAACAGCTCGGAGTTTGGAAGTTGGGGTCTGAACCCCCGCGCCTCGGAGAGCACGTAAAGCCGTCGGTCCTGCGCCTGATCTCTCTCCGGTCGTGTCGGTTAACCGTCCCATCGGATTATGAGAGAGAGGGAACAGAGAGTGCACCTGTGTTTGCGCACACACTTGTGCACTATAATATCTCCTGCGTAGGTGGCTGGTCTCCGTTGAGACAGGCCGCCGTGGCCGTTATCGGCTAGGAGAACATTATTATGTATGATACATATAAACCTTTATCTTGAATCACTCTATCTGGTGCTGACGACTGGTTTAAAATCTTTAGAGTAGTATAAAATATTTAAACTTCATTTTATACTGTGTAAAGATGATAAATACACGTAAATGACAGTTAACGCGGTGATTCTATAACCTATTTAACTTTTTTGATAACCAACCGATTGTAATGAAAGTAAGTAGAAGAGCTACGCTAAATTCAGCACGAACGGGCCAGCTCGACCGGGGTGGTACTACCCTCGCACAGAAGACCAACCTAAAATGACAGCATTCGTGCTGTCATGTTTCGTTGGTGAGTGCGAGACCGGAGGCCAAATGCAGAAGCATCTCAATAAACCGCCATAGTGTTGATCACCATGCTGCATTGTTGCATTCGCATTGAGTAAGGTGACTGCTTTTGGATTCTGCTCATGCATGCATCAGGCAAATTATAGTCACTTTGGCAGGTCTATTCATAAAAATGTGAAGTTTAACACAATACACAAGACAACCGCATCCATATCAGTAGAACCACTTCTGAGATACACTTAGACAAACAGACAGAAATTCTAAACTGAAATAGTAGCCGACCCTAAATAATCTTGACCATAATAAAGGTTAGTAGGAATAAGGTTTAAACGGTCATTTCGCCGCTTCTTACTACGATGCTGTGAGTTCAATCCCCAGGTTGTTTTGCGCACATTTGCGTGTTATTTAATTAAAGTTGTGATCTCACGACATTTTAACTGAACTTAAAACCAGTTTGGGAACTCAATTAAATCCCAAAATATCCAGTAATTGGTTCAGTAAATACATAAAACATTGGATCTCGTTATTAAGTACTGTAAAGGTTATTGACTTTACAGTTTATGAAGATTTCTGCTCTAATTAGCGAATTCGTAGGACACCGAGAGCCTGTTGGACTGCACTAATGATATATTGGTTTAAACGGTTACCAGGCCAGTTCTGGTCATATGTTCATACCCTACATGGAACAATAATTGAGTGATTCACAAATTGTTTTTAATGTCCATTTCATGTGTTATTGTAATGCTGGACACTGTACAAAATGTACGAACGGGATTTGAAAAAAAAAATGTCTTGAAATTTACGAATCAAATCTAACGACAACTCAAACGCTCAATTAAAATAATATCAATAGCTTTTAACAGTACACTGCTGGACATAGGCCTCTCATTAGCAAACAGGTGTTGGTCTACTACACCACGCTGACCAGTCGGGTTGGTATAGGGTTTGTGTCAAGTGTTCCTTCTCTTTGCAGTGCTGTTGTCCTGGTAGTTTGCTGCCTTAGTCGACTCTTACGACACCCACGGGGTGAATAGGGGTGGTAAACCACACAGATAAAACGAATATGTCAATAAAATACATATTGTATAGTAAATGTCTCAGGTGTTTTCTGTGTATAATGTGTAGTATGTACGTCATGAATTAACAAAATAAGAAAAGTTAAATTTATTTATATCAGTTGTCTAATACTCATAAGTCTCATTCATAACACAAGCTCAGCTTAGTTGTGGTTATTATGGCGTTGTGTTAGATGTCCGAAATAATTAAAACCAACAAGTTGTTTAGGCTACAGACCGTGCCAAAGAAATAAAAGTACATACAATCGAAAAACATAAACCTCTGTCAATCACAGTTGGTTAAAAAGCCTCTATCCTATTAATAGCTACCTCTAACTTAACGGGGCTATCTAAACATAGATTATGCGGCATTTCTTCATCAATCCTCGTGTCAATATTTACAATAATGAGTGCTTAGACCGGTTCAAGTTCATCGCCCTCGACTTAGAAATACTTAACTTGACCGTGGGTCGAATCACATCGATTTCCGTTCATAAAAAAAACTGGTTCCAGTACCGAAATTGTAGGAAAAAAGTTTTATATGGCTTGTTTCGGCCGTATCAGATAACGGTATGAATAAAAAAGTTTTACATCCATATGTATAAATTAAATAAATTTACATGGTATTAAATGTACACTAGTTTTCGCCTACGGGTTCTGTATATATGTCTGTTTTCGCAGTAATTCTTTAAACTGACATAACTTTTGTATGTGTCAACCGATTGAAACAAAACAAGCACTAAGTTCTAAGTAAACCGCAACGCGTTAGTGAAAATTGGTGTTTCCTTTCGTGTTGGATAGAATATTATTTTTAAAATAAAATAAGCTTTAAGTTTGTTTTTTTTTTTTTGAGATTACGTTTCGAAGCCAAAAAATCTTAATTTTTTATTTTTTTTTATTTTGATGTACCTACCCAGTGTCACTCTCACGACTAAGACGAATCTATTGACACCACTCACATAAAAATACGACAAGCCGTTTAGGCTCTAGGGCGTGCCAAAGAAATATACATACCTACATACAATCATAAACTCGAAAAACATAACCCTCCTTCTTTCGCAGTCGGGTAAAATAGCTACAGATATTCACCTTTCCACTTTTAGGACCGATGCAGTGCCGTCTTTACCATAAGGGCACACGGGGCCAGTGCCCAGGGCCCCCATCATCAGGGGGGCCCCGAGGAACCGACAACATTGTCTCAGACATTATGTTCTCGTTATAATTTGTGCATACATTACATTTTTTTACAAAAAAAATAGTACACTAGCGTGGAAGTTGATTATAATTATGTATTTAATTAAAAACTGTAAGTAAGTATGAATAAATTTATTCATGTTGTAAACGTTTTGTTTATTAACTAGCGACCCGCCCCAGTTTCGCACGTATGGATTTTAGATGCACCCACTGACGACACGATTCGTGCAGTTAAAATCTGGAATATCTTCGAATATATTCATTTAAATTACATACTGTACAGGGTCATATTGGTCTATATTAAATGCGCAATGTATTTAAGGTACTTAATTGAATAAGGATCAATGCTGTATCGCTTAAAATCACTTCGTAAATAAGCCATTTTTTCTCGTAAAAAGAAAGGAATAAAAATGGTTATTGTGGGTTATCCCTTAGAGATAGACATATACTATCGCAGATTTTTTGGAGCCTTTTTTTAAGGTGTATAATACTGTAGTACATTATTTTCATCTATCTCGTAGGATTCAGCCAGCGTTTGCAATATGAGCGCACAAAATGTGTGTATTTACGACATCACATTGGAAATCTTCAAAATTATTGGTGTTGCTCTACTATATTATACATATAAACCTTCCTCTTGAATCACTCTATCTATTAAAGAAAACCGCTTCAAAATCTGTTGCGTAGTTTTAAGATCTAAGCATTTATAGGGACAGACAGACCGGAGAAGCGACTTTGTTTTATACTATGTAGTGATAGTGATGTTTAATCAAGAGCCCATTAATAAGGATTTTCATACAAACTTTTGAAGGCCGATGGGGCCTGGTCAATCCTCTTGCCAAGGCAGTGATCACCTTGTGAAGTGTGAAGTTTATAATACCTACGGGCCCATAGATAGATATACAATCACTACTAATACTACTGGCAAGAAGAATGACCCACGGCTGTGTCACCGTGTTCTTAATCTAAACTACACTTACTGGAGTTGTGTGGCGTCCTGTTTTTGACGTCCCCAAGAGATCTCTTGGTGTGGTAGTTACTTCACTGCTCTTCGTCTTCACACAAACATTGCTTCCAGGTGCTGGTTATTTCTCAAGGTATCCGAATTAATCTCAATAATCAACTTTTCACAGATATTCGAATTACAATACACTCGTTTTAGTTCTCGCGGGACGCGCCTATCACGTATTACAATTCTCGCGAGTCTAATCACAATTAACGGCAGACTGTTCACCAGCGACTGACCGATCAATCTTCTCAACAATTTTCGATATTAATCTCGTCTCACGCTGGGCGGCGAGCCCACAAGTACCCTAGCTCAACAAACCTCAAGGTGTTATCAATCTCACGCGGAAACTATACGAGTACTACAAAATTAACAATCAATCAATTACGGCACCGGCCATTTCAACACGAATTCTATCACAATCTTTTTTACATTAACCTCAAACGTCAAAACGTCAAACACGAACCAGCGACAGTCAAAATGTTGCCAGTACAATGACGTTCGAAATCCAACAGGGCCATAAAGTTCTTAGGAGACTACCGTATACGTGTTATTGCAGCGTTGGTAGGTACAGGGTAGTCCGACGACCTGGTGAAGATCACGGGACGTCGTGAGTTGTAGGCCGCATTGAAAAATTGCGGGTGGAGTAATGAACAGAGCCTGACTGCCCTAACAATTTCGCTTAGAGGGCAAGCGTTGTCACTCCTAGAAGCACTACCTGGTTCAGGTAGCGGATATAAAGAATTGTTAGAAGCGTTCGAGTTGAGAACGCCATCTGAAACACGTTTTCGCTCCCAGATATGCGATAGATCCCAATGCCCCGGAGAAGGCCTGCAGCAATGTACGTTGGAAATTGAGAACCTCGTACGGAAAGCATAGATGATAAAAGCAAACAACGTGCAGATTTTCATAAACAGCATCAAGGACTTGGAATTAAGAGCTGCAGTGTTGGACAAGCCACCACGCTTCATTATTGAAGCGTGGTGGCTTGGTTATCCGGCCGACCCACAAGGGAAGTCTCAGAGGAAATTAAAGAGATCAAGTCTTCTTTTAAGAGGAGTTCTGGGATCATGTGCTATGTGCTGTAAAATTATAGGACGGCCTGGAGGAGCTGTTAAGGAAACGTTGCGAAAAAAAGTTTGTTGATCTAAGACGCACGTTCCAAGGCACTAATCTGGGAAAACATGATAAACAACATATAAAAGGTGACTTCCTGAGACAATCCAAAGAATATGTCTCGATGAAAAAATGTACTCCGACTCGAAACTCGAAATCTTGCTTCAAACTCTAAGCTTGACTTTTGAGACCCTGTGAAGATGAAACAATGAAGTTAGCACAGGGAAATGACGTTCATCTAAAGAAAGTTATCACATGGTAAGCACAGTGATATAAACCTGCTTGGAGTCATATATCATCTGCAAGCGCTATTACTAAAGTTTACTGGGCACAATGGGATAGCTTGGTTCTACAGAACGATATACTTTACCGGAAATGGGAGAAAATCAACGGCAGAAAGTTCTACCTGCAGATAATTGTGCCAAAACCTAAGATTCTGGACGTTCTCCATGAAGTTCACGATGGAGCTTCAGGAGGCCATCCTAGTGTCAAGAAGTGTCGGCAAGATGTACAAGGTTGGTGTCGTAGTGGTGCCCTAAATGTACTACTTGTATACTGCTGTAAATAGGCCCACAGATGCGAAACCAAGATACCAGCAACTGTATAATGGACTGGAAACTAATTGCAGTATTTGCAGTTGACATCGCGAGCGGGAACGGTTTTGATAAAGGTGCACTGGTTTGGCTGAATAACTCGACACGTATACATAGAAAAGCCCCAAAACTACAGAACATGTGGGAGGGTCCGTATAAGGTTAACCGGATTAACAACATGACCCACAGGATTCAGCGACAATCCAGTTCAAAGTAGTGCATATACACCACCTGGCTAAATATAGAATTGGCTAAATATAGCAGCAATATGGCGTGGCAGCAATAGCGATGCAATGTTACGAAAAATTAACATTGCAGAAAAAGACTCTTCAATCGGTTTAGCCGAGAAAGTTCTAGTCGGATTCTTGAGGCACAGAATAATAAAAATTAAGGGAATATACATAGCATCGAATATAGACTGATTGTCGCGCGTCGATTGACCTGTTTTTCGGAACGAGCGTTTCAAGAGGCTGTTGAACTTTCCTAAATAATCTAGTAACAGTGGCATCTAGTATAAAAAGGCAGATTAGTTTGAGCTACGGTGCGACGAATATCTGAGTGATATAAGGGATTAACAGAGCGACCTAGACGGTCATTAAGGACTATCATTTTGAGTTATTCTGTGGTTTTAAGAGTGTTTATAATAAAGTCTCTTTTACACGTCAGAAGGATTAATTCTCAAATTCGGCGAACCCGACCACGTTATAATAAATATAAGGTTTTTCTTAACACAAAACCTGAAATAAAACATTATGGTAATTGTAACCAAAAAACGAACAGCATACACGATTACTCATTATAAATGTTCATAGTAGAAAAATGTTAGCATAAAACACTTTATTTACTTTCCAAAAGGGCCCCTAATTCTTATGTGCCCAGGGGCCCCCGCTTAGGTTATGACGGCCCTGGACCGATGTATATCAGTCACCATAGTACAGGTCCTGACTAGTTTGGGATCAGACGGCCAAGTGTGAGTTGTATCAAGTCACTATTATTAATTATGTTTATTATTTGTTACAGTTACAAAATGGCTGAATACAAACTACTTCGGTTACTGCTACTGTATGTCACGGTACAATGTTGCGCAGCCTCGGCTTATAGGAGTGAGTATACAATATCTTTTGATCCCGTAATTCATTTTAGTTAGAACTGTTACGTCATTGTTCAGTACGCAAAATAGGCGCATCAAAGTCGTCGAGTTGCGGAAACCCAGCCCGCGAGTTCAAGTTCAAGTCATTGTTCAGAGTTCTATAGACCTCACAGGAGGGGTAATCAACAAGCTGTAGATGGCTAGAGGTACGTTGGGGTTCCAGGGATTTCCTTTCTAGGGTACCTGGTTCTTCAGTGACTAGTATCCGAAATGGCAAGGTGGCGTGCAGATTTAGTCGATTCGAGTCCGACATAAACACCGGTTGATGATATCCAACGTGAATAAGCCGACTGGCAGGGGATGCCTTAGGCATTAAAGCCTTTTTATCGCGCATTTTATTTTAGAGCAAAGAGGTTCATTTCAGGTGAGCCATGGTATCATGAGGTGAGCTTAAACAACCGTTTGTTTATAGTTTTGATTTTTCACTTCTTTCGGCAGTCCTCATGACTGCTTTCTGATTTTTTTAACCAACTTCCAAAAAGGAGGAGGTTCTATGTTCCACTGTATGTTTTTTTATGTATGTTCACCGATCACTCCGTCAATTGTGGACCGATTTTGAATTTTTTTTTTGTATTCGAAAGGGTATCCTCCCGAGGTGGTCTCATTGCCATCTTATCAAGATCTGATGATGGGATCCCAGGGTAATCGAGGGAAACCCTCATTTTTTTAGGCACATACTATGTTTTTCGTATATTTTCTGAAGTTACACCGATATTTGCGTCTGGTAGTCATCATTTTATGATGATGAGCTGATGATGTAAGGTACAACTCCTTAACGGTTAGGAGTTGGAGAATAAATCTTTAAATATCATATGTATGTATGTTACCTTTAGTCGTGTTCTTTCAAATTATTTAGGTAAGCTGATGATGGAAGGTGGAAGGTACAACTCCTCAACGGTTAGGAGTTGGAGGATAATTCTTTTAATTTCATACGTATCTAAAGACCTTCAGTCGTATCCTTTCAAGTTATTAAGGTGAACTGATTGTAGAAGGTTAAAATCTTCAAGAGTTACGGATTAGAGGATGATTTTAATATTAAACGTACGTATAGACCTTAATTTGTATTCTTGATGATGAAATTTGATGAAATAGTTCAACTTACATTTTATTTTAAAAAAAACGACTGCCAAAAAACATCCAACGGAAACTCTCTGCCAAAAAACATTTAAAAGCGTAAAATAAACTGGTTCTTCATAAATTGCCTATACCTAATTCTTTATTCATTTAAATAGTAGTATTATAATGTAAGCTAGGTACCTAAAATCTATTTGAAGTCGGTGCTAAGCCAAAAAGAATACAAACGAACAATTACAAAAGTCTAAGCGATAGTCAATTGGCACCGACTTCAAACAGATTCTAGGTACCTAGCACACAATATAATGCTACTATTTAAATGAATAAAGAATTAGTTATAGGCAATTTATGAAGAACCAGTTTATTTTACGCTTTTAAGTGTTTTTTGGCAGAGAGTTTCCGTTGAATGTTTTTTGGAAAACGGTTTTTTTTTAATTAAATTAGATATTAATTTTCTTCTCGTAGTTAAGGCTACACCTAATACTCTTACTAAAAGCTGGTCTTATCCCCAGCTGCCCGTCAGTCTCCAGCCAGCATCTTCACAGTGGGGAATGGTGAGCAGTGTCTCGGAACAGACCGGTCCTCCGGCGGAGTGTGTCTCTCCAGGAACCAGTGTAACACCCAGGGCGGAAAGGCTATCGGCTTCTGTGGGGTATTCGCTACTTGCTGTTCGTGTAAGTAAAACATACTCATTACTAAGCAAACTAAAGGAGCAAGCTACCAGGACAGCAGCACTGCAAAGAGAAGGAACACTTGACACAAACCCTATACCAACCCGTCTGGACAGCGTGCTGTAGTAGACCAACACCTCCTTTCTAAGGAGAGGCCTATGTCCAGCAGTGGACTATTGAAGGCTGATGGTTTAAAATTTAAAAGGCAATGATTTTAGTTTATACAATTTTTATATACCCAATGTCACTCGCATTATTAGGACAAATCTATCAACACCTCGTACGCCTAAATTGTTGCTGAATGCTACAAGAAAACCGCGGTGTTCAACTAGTATATACTTAAAATACAATATATTACTATGTATGTTCAATATATTAACAGTAGCTAAGTAATATTTACTACATGTTCTGTTTTATTAGTCAACACAGAACCTATTTTTCGACTTTAGTTCCCGTTTTGTTTGAAATAAGCATTTGTAGCAGATAAGTCTTAGAAATGTTTGCATAAACACTTAAGTATGCGCAACGTTTAACCAAATATCTAGATACATGTAGTATGCAGCGAATGCTTACTACAACACTTTGAGTGATCTACAAATTATTTTGGTGTTCTTTGTGTCCATTTTATGTAGGTATGTTTGTACAGTCTCCCACGAAACAAGATAATAAATAAATAATGAATATTTCAGACATCTGACATGCATCATCTGGTCTCAATTTTTGTAAATACACACATATCATACATAGAAAACACCTAAACTCCTTTACAAATATTTGCAGATCATACAAACATTTGGTCCGACCCGGGAATCGAACCCGAGACCTCAAGCATAGTCAATATATTCCTAATGCGAGATTTGTCTTTTATATCATCAAAGTGAGATAAATGTATTATTCCATCTTCCCTTCTGAATTATATCTTCTTCTCCACAGTGAACGCGTGTGATATCCGCACGAACACCAAGGTAGCAGTTTTCATCAACCCTCCTCTCAACCGCGAGTCATCGGGTCTGGAGTGTTCATACAATGTGGAGATCAACAATAACAATGTCTGCCAATTGAGGATCGACTTCGAGACCTTCAACCTTGCACCACCCACCACTGTAAGTACCAGGCATAATAGCTTCATCAGCAGCCTTCAGCAGTCTTCTTAAAAAGGAAGTTTAGGTCTATTTTATCACGCTTTGTTCTGTTTGTTTGGTTTTCTTCTCTTGCCTATCAAATTCAAAATCATTTATTCATCCAAGAGACCAAGTGCCACTCACGAACGTAAAATTGAAGCTATAGTTAAAAATCATAGATCGACACAAACAGACGCCTACATATGTGCTGTATTGTCGAGGTAAATTAGGCGAAAACACCAAAAATCTACTGCCTGCCTGTGTCGATCCATAACTTCCAGTTTCCAAAATGCGTAGAGCCTCATGAGAAGAAGAAAAAACTGGCAAAGAAACTCATGGCTACTCTTTTTCAAAGTCTGATTTTCAAAGTGTCTCTACTCTGCCTGATGGAAAGTATGAGTAGAAACCAAGAGTAATGGTTACCATACTCATTGTGAATGCAGACAATGTAACAATGCAGCATGGTGACCCACACTATGACGGCTTATTGAGATGCTTCTGCATCATCGGGACTCCGGTTTCCTTTTTAAATAGGTCCGGTTTCTCCCTAAGTAGACTTTTAAGACACTCACAGGATCATTTCTCTTTTAAGACATCAATAGCAACGGTACTCACTTTTCATCAAGTAAGAACTGCTCTTTTCCCCTGTACTACCTCTTGACCGTTTCTTTATTAAATTCTCTTTTCCAGGTGGAACCAGTGGAGAATGTAACCCAGCGGCCTGGTTACACGTGTAGGAATGATATCTTCCAGGTCACCAACCTGCAGGCTAACTCGGACTTCCTACCGCCTCTTTGTGGAGACAATAATGGACAGCATTGTAAGTAGTAAGACTACGCTGATTACCTCTTACAGGAAACCAACCTAAAGCGACAGCATTCATGCTTCGTTTTTCGTTGGTGAGACCGGAGGCCCATTGATGCAGAAGCATCTCAATAGTGTGGATCAGCATGCTGACTTGTCTGCATTCGTAATGAGTATGACAATCACTAGGTACTCTTTTGATTCTGCTCATGATTTCCGTCAGGCAGGCTGTCAGTTTAGCAGGCTCGTAGATATAAAAAAGGTATACAAAATCCAAAACCCCATTTCTAAGCAGTAGCCTATGTCCAGCAGTGGACTAGTCAAGGCTGACGACAATGACGACTGGTATTGAATCTAATTTCAGTGTACGTTCGAGTGAACGCCTCGACCAACAGCCGAGCCATCCGCATTAACTTCAAGATAGCCGACCGAAGCTCGCAGCCAAATCTACCTCAAGCCACATGGAAGATCAAAGTCACGCAGCTCGAATGCTTCAATACCCTGGGGTAAGTGAACCGTTTTATCTTTTGAGTACCTACATTGTGAAAACGACTTGGAGCTTTACTTATCTGGTGAAACGTTCGTGTTGGTACGTTTCAATTTATTCCGATTCATTTCGAATTCTAGAACTAACCTAATGATTACCTTTTCAAAAAATGTTACCGACTTCGATATGCTAACAATATTAAATATAAACCTTCCTCTTGAATCCCTCTCTCTTTTGGTGAAGACTGCAATAAATTATTGGTTTAAAAGACCTAAGTGTAGAAGAACGGGAAGCGACATCATTTTATATTATGTAAAGAATATTGATGACCTCACAGTAGAAATATATAAAAAAAATGGCATTAAACGGGAACCCTTCGAAAATAAAAAAAGTATTACCCAAATCGGTAATAATAAATGAATGAATACCAAGGAAGCGTCTTTGTTTTTTTTAAGTCGGTTTAATAGTTGATAAAAAGTATGGAAAATTAAATAAATAAACAAGCGCATAAAGATAGTCATCAGATTTTAATGTTGAAAATTATATGTTCACCAGTAAATACCGCGACGGAATCTTCGAAGCCATTACCTCATCACTCCCCTCTACTCCATTAACCAGCTCGGCAGACCGTGACGAGTACCTTATTGGTAAGTACTCTTTATATTTAACCTCATGATTATTCAGCTTTCATCTGATTCTGAATTCTTGATCAGGTCAAGAAAATAATCGACTGTTTATGAAAAATGTGCTAAATTCACTTAGGGAACATTGTGCTAATTTAATGAGGTTTTATTTTATCCTCGCTAACTCAGCAAATTTCGCCTTACATTTTTTCATGAATATTTTCTAAATTTACGAAAAACTAGTTTTTATATTTTTACCCGCCTCAGTTTCCCACGGGTAGTGTACCGTCACGGACGTCGGACTAAGCAATATAACCCTTCCGATTTCATTATAATTTTCTTTTATACAAACCTTGACCAGACAGTAACAAACACAAAAAAAGAATCATCCAATTTGGTGCAGTCGATTGGAAGTTATGCAAGTGCATACATTTCACTTATGTCACTATGATATTTGTCGCACTGTACTCTGCGGCCCGCGAGACGCTTTTATGTTAATTCGAGAAAGGTCATTGACCCGTTCCAAGAACTCGCCGTTGAATGTGATCGAACCAACCGCGCAACAATCAATCCATATTCGTCGCTATGTATATCAATGTAAGGTTCATTGTTCTGTGCCTCAAGAAATTAACGAGAACTTTCACGATGTTTAGCCGTGTCGAGTCTTATTCTGGAATGATCTTTCGTCGTAACAATATATTTGTCTCCATTCCCCAGCACCTCCTGGTTGCCTCCAGTACTACCCTGACCGAGCTGGTTTCTTCGAGTCCTTCAACTACAACCGAGGCGCTGGACCTTATATAGCCAATCTCGTCTATGCCACCTGCTTCAGAAGAACTCCTGACGTTTGTGGTGTCAAGTAAGTAGAACTCTTTAGCTTCTGACTTCTACTTCTTCTGACATTAGCTGCTTGTCTGCTATTTCGCCAACAGTTTTATTCTTACAAAGAGAAGTCGTTTCTGTTTTAGTTTAGTACCTGGATGACCGGTTTATTTTTGGTAAAAATTCTAAAAATGAATCCTAGCTAGATCGATTTATCGCCCTAGCATACCAAATTTCATGAAAACCTTTGGAGCCGTTTCCGAGATTTAGATATCTAATGTTATAAAGAATAAATTAGGCTACATTTACTTTAGAAAAAAAAACTGGAAAATAGTTTTTGAACAAAATTACAATCAATGAAATAGTAATAATTTCTGATTAATAAATTAAATTAAAAAACTTTTTAATGACTCGAGACGATGAATCAAACGAGTCCAAACTCGGTGATGTTGCGACGCTTCTTTACCGAGTTCCTATGGCCACCTTCCAGCTCCAGCATCAGATCAGCTCCATGTCATTATAATATTGTATTGTCACGCTGTATACATATGCTTGCAAAATTTCATCAAAATCGGTTGAAGATATCTGCTTCAAAATTGAATTGCAAGATTCCACCCGAACATACTAGCATACGTACATTGCAAGTTAATAAAAAGCTTGTACAAAAACAACAAAACCACAGCGTAGCTAGTACCGACATGGATAAATTACACCCAGACATAGAAAAAAAGCATCACCACACAGCAATTTGTCCTAGTGGAAATTGAACTCATAACTTCTGGCTCTGCAGTCAGAATTCCTAGCCACCAGACCAATAAACCAGTCATTTTCCTATCCAGGTTCACATCAGCATCATTCGATATTGCCAGCAGAGATGATAGCAATCTGTTCCTGGACACGGATTGTCAGATCAACCCTGTGACCCAAGGATTGCCACAATCAGAAGACTTCCTGTTCATCCCTGAGGCTGAGACCGCTGACGGTTTGAGAGGATCCAAGTTCTGTGGTTCCAGTGCTGCCAATCAGATTATTGCATGTGAGTATGAAGAAGAACCTGAGAATCCCCTTTTAAGCTTATATTTTAGTGTCCAACTAAAAGGTTACTACCCTCTCACAGAAGACAAACCTAAAATGACAGCATTTGTTGTGCTATCGTGTTTCTTTGGTGAGTGCGAAACCGGAGGCCCAATGATGCAGAAGCATCTCAATAGGCTGCTGTAGTGAGGGTCACCATGCTGCATTGCTGCATGGTGACCACCACTCTTGGTTCTGCTTATGCTTTCCACCAGGCAGAGTAGAGTCTCCTTGGAAAGCTCATATATAAAAAAGAAGAGTTAATTACTTCTCCAATCATATATTATGAATGACATGCGGGTACAGGAACCAGCTTCGTCGACCTGTTGCAACCAACCAACTGTCGTCTCCTCACCCAGGACTTGCCATCCATCTTCTATCTCTATTTATCTTATAAATAGTTTATTACATTACGATTTTTATAATGCTCTCTCTTTCGTTTACAGCGACCCCCCCAGGGCCCCTGTATGTCCACTTCCACAGCGACAACTTAGTGACAGATGACGTCAACGAATCTGGCTTTAGATTCTCATACAACGTGCTGAATAACTGCTATTTGAAAGGTTCATTCTAGAACCTGGTTTAATACAGTTCAGTTTTATTTAAGTCTTACTGAAGCAAAATGACTAATTTGTTGGCTAACATGCTGACTGATTTGTTGGCGAACTTGTTAGAAATTAATTTCGTGTAGCAACTCAAAAGAATTATTAAATAATTATGGTATATCTGAAATTGATTAAGATTGCCTGAATGGCTATATTGGATGCAGTCTTAGTGTTATATTAACGTTAGTTAGACGTCATACTTTATGCCTTATGATGAGTTATGAGATAATTATCATAAAATTTTTATTATAGGTAGCTTTTGCTATTCTTGTTTATATGTAGAAAAAAACGACATTTTAAATATTCTACATGTTATAAAATGTTATAAGACATCATAAAAACCTTTGCATTTAAAAATCTAACATGAAGAGTTCAAAGACTTGTCTTAAAATAGTGTTTAATTATAAATAATTCTCAAGATCACATAAATTAATATATCCTTTACAATTATTGCCATATTATTATATGAAAAGCAACATCTAAAATCCATCTGGCAATTTCGTACTAAACTGACAGCTTCTAAAGAGGATTATTTAGTGACCAACATGTTTGACAACAAGTTGGAAATATTGTTTTAGAAGTTGTCTTACAAATTGATAAAAAATACTCATACGATACGAAGCCAAGAATATTCTTGTGCATGCATTTATTTAGATATTAAGTTCAAAATGAATGTTGCATTTACTATTTTTAAGTATATTTTTAAATAAATCTTTATTTATATACAAAATATTTGTTTTATTTTATTTTATTTTAATTAACACTACAAAATACCATCAGTGAACCTTCTGGTGACGGATTAAGAATACAGCGTGTCACCATCCCTATTCACCCCGTGGGTGTCGTAAGAGTCGACTGAGACAGCAAACTACCAGGACAACAGCACTGCAAAGAGAAGGAACACTTGACACAAACCCTATACCAACCCGTCTGGTCAGCGTGGTGTAGTAGAAGCTGCTAGTGATTAAAGTGGGGTGATTACAAAAAAGAAAACGAAAATATTCGTGGTTTAAATCATTTACATTTTACACGTTAAAATTACTACATAAATAATTAATCTTAACAATATATAACACGAATGAGATTCCTATATTCTCTCATATTATCCAGTTTACCCGATCAATAGAGACTTTCCCCGGTTAATTCGTACATGTCCACAAAATGCAATATCAAAAATATACTTAATTCTAATATATGACGATTATTTTGTGTTTATGTTTAAATATTTTGATTATTATGCGACTATTCAGATTTTTTTCTATAATGTGTAACATTAACATTTTTGCTCTCAGTCTTGTGAAAAGGCACGAAAATGTGATAATAGATATCTGGAAAAATGCGTGCTATTTGATTTGACTATTGGTATTAGCCATGGGCGCCATCAAGATCATTTTTAGGAAGGTACATCTACATCTAAACATGCTATTAACCAATATTAAATATTGTATTAGCTTAGGGGATTTCTTATAAAATGGCAGTTTTTATGTGAGGAGAGGAGGAGGGTGCAATGGCGTGCAAGTGCACCCCCTCCCGGCGCCCGTGGTATTAACCGTCAAATGAGATGTTAGATGTTACACATCACATTTTATACATTGTTATTTTTTATATAAATGCTACATTTCTAACTCATTTTATAAATATTTATTGTCTTATTTTTAGTTGACTTAAATTAGATGCAGGCGTTATTTTAAATATCAATTAATTAATATATAACATAGGAAACTGAACTGTGTTTCTTATAATATAAAGATTATTATTAATAGTATCAAATTAATATAAACTTTTTATTTTCAATGTTTGTTTGGAACTTTAATTGAGGCCAACAACTTTGGCTAAGTTAAATTATTTGTAATTTAATGACCAGACGTACGATTTAGGCAGCTCAAGGTTAAAATGACATTCCTTTCTCTCCCTTTTAAAAGAAAAATAAATCCTATGAGTAAATCTTTTACAGTAAAGGTCTTTACACACATACATGAAACTTTTAACTACTTTGACTGAGATGGTTATTTCGCAAAATCATAGTAATATTGAATACATTATGGTTATTTTACGAATTAACCGATTTAATGTTTATGTGGTAAGTATCTTATGGAGAGATTTTATAAATCTCTAACCAAATAACCCGGATTACCATCGGTCACGGACTCTTAACACATAATGCGATCTGCATCGAATTCAATTCAAGTATTATTTAAACACGCTTTAAAAACTGATGTGCGTTCCTGCGTACCTCATAATTGACGAAAAAGCGTGATATTTCATTTCTATATACATATTTGTATATAATATTATTAGCATATTATTCTATTTACAATTCTTGTATGTGTCTGAATAGGCCTGAATGTGTCCTGATGGATTTTTTTTCTTCCTAGCCTTATCCCAAGATTATTTGGGGTCGGCTACTAGTTCTACCTGGTTTTGCCTGAAGAATATCAGATTTTACACGGAGCGACTGGCATCGGACCACCGCAACCCTGAGGGTAGAAACTGAATTCTAAGGTTGAAACTAGTGTCAGTATATTTGAGGGCACTAACTTCTGAAATAACGATTGCCATAGATGTTCATGACAACCGGGACCGATAGCTTAACGTGCTCTCCGAGGCACGGTGTGTTGGGTTCACCGCCAAACTCTCTCGAGGAGATCTCTCACTACCGGCCGTTATACGCTCCATGGCCGGTAGCGACAGCAGTTTTACCGCGGTCGCAGCCTTCTGCGAAGACGTAATGTCGCAGAAGGAGGTGGCGGAGAAGGCCCGGGAGGACGATATCCACTCGGACCCAATCAGCGCCTCCTGCCGCCCTGAGTGTGGCCGCGGATGGTCGGGACGGGCTTTCCCTTCCATCCGCTCTAGTGGCCTCCCGCGAGGGGGCGACGTTACGCGTGTGCCGTACGTCGCGTAAATTGAGAGTTTTTATCAGGTGACGGTGCCCGCTTCAGTGCGGGCAGGCGCTGGGAGGGATCTGGATGTGTTAATAGCAACAGTTCCCGGATCCCTCCCGTCTCAGGCGCAGAGTGGCACACCGTGTGGTTTTAGTCGGTTCGAGTCCGACACACCGCCCCGCCGCAAACCCCGGTGGGGTGACGGTCCGAGGGGATTTCCACACGTAAAAAAAAAGGGTTTGTGTTCCTTCTCTCTGCAGTGCTGTTGTCCTGGTAATTTGCTCCCTTAGTCGACTCTTACGACACCCATGGGGTGAATAGGGGCGGTGATACTCCTTATTCTTATCCGTCAACATACGAACTAATGTAAAAACAGGATATAATATATTTTCAACATATATGAAAACAATATACTTGTTATTTTCAGTGCCTCATAAAAGTGACATGGATATTTTTCTATGAATTTTAATATTATAAATTCGAAAGTAACTCTGGTCTGTTAGGTTTTCATTGCTAAATCGCTGAACCAGATTTTTTATATATATGTCACCGTAAGATTGTCAAAACCGTTAGATTGTAATCTTTCTCCCGAGATTGCAAACAGTCGAAAGATTGTGAAATAGTATCGAAGAATCGCAAGTCGCGCGCTGATTGCTTGAACAGCATATGTCCCGCGCCGCCATATTTGTTTGTTGATTCGTTTGTTGCCTAATGTAAAGTATTTTTGTGATTGTAAATTGATTTCATGTTTAAAATACCTCACATCTTTAGAATTAGTTATAGAACATTTTTGTGACAGTAAAATTAATTAGTGATTAATTAAAGAAGTTCTAACCTAACTCTATGGCCATTGAACGGCCTACTGTAAAACCAACCAATCAGGGACAGTTGACACCCGTAAGCAGTATATCACAGTTGACAATCTATCGATAGTTTGCAATCTCGCTAGGTAGATTGTAATCTAAGGGTTTATAAAATCTTACGGTGACATATATATATGGGCCTACCAAAGTGACTCTACTCTGCCTGATGGAAAGCATAAAATGAATTTACGTCTTGGACGAATTTCGGGAGATAGATTGGACCTTGGAGAGATAGACTACCTTTTGTGGAGATAATAATCCACGCGGGAAAGGGAAAGTTAGTTTAAATGAAGTAAATAAAATCACATTGAACATTAAAATATGGTATATATAGAAATATCAAAGCAGTCTTATGTACAACAATTTAAAATTAGCATAATATTTATTAATTTATTAACTTAAATATAAATTTTACATAAATAAAAAACTAAGTCATATAAAAATAAATTTATAAGCAACACAAAATTTATTTTTTTAGTTTCATAAAAAAATAGTTTTGTGTTATTAAAACAAAATATAATAATTTTACGTATTGTATATTCTTTTTCATTTTAAATGCATTTTTCTACTAATATTTAAAAACATCTACAGACTGAGAACTGGGGCCCCACACCAGTTAAAAGCACTTAAGTAATTGTCCTCGTGGAGCCCCAAACACTATTATTATATAGGGGCCCCTTTAACCTGATGGGGCGCCGTTAATTTTTTTTTTATGTTTGGATTCTGATTAAGCAACTTAACACTTACACCATAAACTAGGATCCTGATTGACTTAATTTTACATAACAATATAAGGTGTTACAAAATAAAATAGGATCCTAGATACAAAACCTCCCAAATTCACATAAAACTTTTGTAAATTTGTCCAATAATGGGAATCCCCGAATTTAAGGTCATTTTTCTCATAAATTCCGTTACAATACAAATGTATATAAATAGAGCTTCGTAACTAAAAGGGAGAATACCATTTTATATAATTCCTAGTTACAAATACGAGGGGCTCCTACAGGGGCCCCTGATTCTCCCGGTATAGAGGGGGCGCCGGCATCCATGGGGCCCCGTAAACATTTCCATCGAAGATTAAGCCACCGATACTTACAAATACTATGTCCTGTAGAAGGGTGGTCCCCTACTCACTGTGTAGGTGGAAAGCGGGATGCCTTTAGTGCCGTAGATGGCTTCGGGCGCGTTTTCGTAATCCACATCGTAGTATATGCCGGTTTGATTCTGAGGAAAAGCAAGAAGATATACTAAGTATATTTTTACGCTTTTATACTACGACTTTCTTGTTTCTTTCTTTCATGTATAAGCTAAGAGTTTAATCATCCCTTCTGGGGGAGGTGCTCAAATAGTAGTTTCTTTTGAATTGCAGGTTTCCATAGGCGATAGTATCTCGCTCACTTGCCCGCCACTGTAACTCCTGTACACCAGGATCAATAGCAGTGACTCACGAACACAACGAGTTATGACACTCGGGAAGTCTCAGGAAAAAATTAACTATTTTGGAACTCGCAAGGAAATTAATCAGGAGGAAACTGGAGGAGATGGAAATATAAGAAGCACTTCACTCCTTAGTTAGTAGTCACTTACCAACAGCCGATACGTCTGCCCGTTTGTCCAACATAAGCTTACTAAATGTTCTTCATTGGTCTTTAAGTAGAAGCTCAACAGGGTTCCAGGCAAACCCTGCCAATGGGTGAATAACACTTACTAGCATATTCCTGGCGGCTTTATACAGTTTCTTCATTAAACTTCCCAGGGCCCCGGGCAGGGCCCCAAACATATTGCGCTTTAAATAGGTGAGTGACAATACTTACATGCATATTCCTGCTGGCCCTGGACTTGGGGCGGGGTACGAGAAGGTCGGCCCTCTCCTGGACGTGGCTCGAGGCTTCGGAGCTGGTTGACTCTGCAGCCATCTGGTTTGAGTAGCCTGGACAAACAGACATATTAATCATCCTACTAAAGTACTAATAAATGCGAATGTTTGTAAGGATATGTGTGTTTGTTACTCTTTCACGTAAAAACTACTCAACGGATTTTCATGAACCTTTGCAGTAATATAGCTTAGACATCGGAATAACATATTAATTTAAAATTTGGTCATAATATAACGACAACTGTCAAGTAATTCGGAAAAAACTATCTTGGCGTGCGCTGCCCAAACCCTTGGAGTTGCATGATAATAATGTACTGTAGTATTGTTCGTCTCAAATACTTCTAAATAAAAGTACGCGACAGCATATATCTACCTCATATGTGGAAGCCAGCATATCATAAATAATGAGCCAAAAACATAATTAAATTGGATACTTTTTTATTTGGCAAATTTTAAAGTATTTATCAAATTCTTATCAAAATTTACACATTTTTCGCTTTCAGTATTTAATTTAAGTGAATTTTGTCTTTTACGCTAAGCAATTCGGACAAATATTTTAAAAGTTATCCCGATAAATTTGAACTGAATAAAGCGCCATTAAACGCCTACTCTGAAGGAGCGTGTGGGGGTAGTTGCCAATGTTTGTATAGATGCGAGAGTAATGAGGTCTATTTGTTTAGTTACACGGCTGCATCGGTTTTAAGGAAATTTGCTATGAAGATACTTTGATTGTTAAATAAGGGCAAAGGCTACGACGAATAACTACGACAACCGACATAAAAGCGGGCGGAGCCGCGGGCAAAAGATAAAAAATAACAAAAAATAAATAAATTATGATCGCATTTCGACTATGGCAAAAAAAAAACTGCACCAAGTGTTGTGGGTTCAAATCCCACACGAAGCAACACTGCGTGATCCACAAATTGTTGTTCTGAGTCTGAGTTTTTGTGTCTACTTCATGTGTGTAAAGTCATAACGCCACAGGATGTATATTCTTAATACGAGAGTTGTCTTAAAAAATACATACCATACAAGTTGTGATGCGAAGATGTATTGGCTCTAGAAGTAACCGTGTTCATGGTCCCAGAGTGATGGTTGTGCAACCCCATCCTGTAGGACATATCATAACTGATATCAATGCAAAACACCATCTTGGGTACATACTGGCAAACACCTAGTATAATGGCAAAGGGCGGTTCTACCCTCAAGACCAACCTAAAATGACTCTGAATGAATGCGTTCTGGTTGTCGTGTTTCGTTGGTGAGAGCGAGACCGGAGGCCCAATGATGCAGAAGCATCACTAGCCCGCCATGGTGTGGGTCACCATGCTGCATTGTTGCATTCGCGGTGAGTATGGTGACCACCACTCTTTGATTCTGCTTATACTTTCCATCAGGCAAAATAGAGTCATTTTGGCAGGCTCACATATATCAAAGAAAAGGGCCCCCATGATTACCAAATCCATTTAGAACATCATTAACAGCCTTAGAACGAAGGTGTTGGTCTACTACAGCACGCTGACCAGACGGGTTGGTATAGGGTTTGTGTCAAGTGTTCCTTCTCTTTGCAGTGCTGTTGTCCTGGTAGTTTGCTGTCTCAGTCGACTCTTATGACCCCCACGGGGTGAATAGGGGTGCTGACACGCCGTATTCTTAATTCATTTCACCAATTAATGGAAAATAAGTCCCATTCCAACTTATCTGTGAGATAACTACAGATTTTGGTTTGAGAGGTGTGAGCGAGAGGTCTGATAAAAATGATTTATGACTCGGTCGAACGTTCGTAATGGCTCAACTATACAATATAACGTATTACTATATTTATTAGTATATTACCTGGGCAGAGGTACCGGAGGTAGTGTTGGGTAACCGCCGAACATGGCTGACGATGGACGCGTCGATATACCCTGCCCACCTTCCGGCTGTAAAATAAATATAAAAAATAAGTTGTGATTAATTCCATATATAACGAAATTTATTTCAATGCCATCTAACGGACACATATTGAACTACGGTGTAACTATTAATCCTGAATCGCGATATCAAAAGTTATTTCGCCATTTAGTATTTACCAATACCTTGGGGTTCTAAGGGTGTATACAACAAAACATGGGTTTTTAGGGGCGCTATAAAACGACAATAAGACTAATTAGTACAGTTATCTATTAGATGATTTGTGAAGATAGCAGCACTTGTTAATAAAAACTAGTAAATGTATGTGTAATGTGCATCGCTGGGAGAAGTGTGCAAAGTTACAAGGAGACTATGTAAAAATAATTAAATTAAAAATAAAGTTTTTTTAGACGTAAAAGTATCAAAATCACAAATTTTAACAAAAGAAAAACCGACTTCATTCTGGACAAAATTTTAATGGGACCACACAGGAAGCACTAGGTTCCGAATAAAAAAGAATCCTCAAAATCGGTTCACCCAGTCGAAAGTTATGACGTAACGAACATAAAAAAAATATACAGTCGAATTGAGAACCTCCTCCTTTTTTTGAAGTCGGATAAAAAAAGAAAAAGCCGTGTGATTTCCGAGATAATTCTGAAGGTATATTTTCATAAATTTCCCTAATGTTTCATACACTTACCGCGTAGTGACTGGCTTGTGCCATTGCCTCCGCTATTTGTGCCCACCGCATCCTTTCTTCTAGCGTCACCTAGAACACATAAATATTTCACTAAAAAAATATTGAAAATATTATTGACGTGTATGATTGTACTTTTACTCTTATTTTTTTTTTTTGTTGACGGGCTGGAAAATCTTCTCAGATCTCCGACTCCTATAGGACTAAGGAGCCAGGTATGTGGTGATTCCCCTAAAAAATCCGTAAAATTACAACATTCGAGCTGTCGTGTTTCGTTGGTAAGTGCGAGACCGGAGGCCCAATGATGCAGAAGCATCACTAGCCCGCCATAGTGTGGGTCACCATGATTCATTGTCTGCACGAGCAATGAGTATGGTGACCACCACTCTTGGTTTCTGCGCATGCTTTCCATCAGGCAGAGTAGAGTCATTTGGGTAGGGCCAAACAAAGGGTTTGGGTTGCCTGGGATAAATTGCTATAAGCAATAAGTAAGGTTACTCTGTGTAAAGTCCATTCGCTTAGATACGGTCACCTTGATCGCGCAAGTCGCCACAAAATCAAAGGGCCCGCCTGCGGCGTACACCCACAAGTACTTATGATTTGTCACTTTACGCCGCTGTGTGAATTAATATATTCGTATTTCACAACGATAACTTTTGTGACTGTATATTTTATGTAAGCCCTAGTGTACAAATAAAGTATTATGTATGTATGTTACCTGGTAAGGGGGTTGTCCCACTGGTGGGGTTTTAACGGTGTTCGCCGCCATGTAGTTGAAGATAGGAGACCCCATACCAACCGCCTTCTGCTCACGGGACCATTTGCGACTGGAAATATAATAATCTTAGTAATATTTTTGACATACTAAGCAGAGCTTGTATTATGGGTACTAAACGACTGATATAAATACATATATATATATTATTATGTACTAGCTTTAAACTAGCTGACCCGGCAAACGTTGTTTTGCCATAAAAAATGGGGTATAAAAACAGTTGTTGGTCGATTCTCAGACCAACTCGATATGCACACAAAATTTCATAAAAATCGGTACAGCCGTTTCGGAGGAGTTTAGTAAAAAAACTGCGACACGAGAATTTTATATCTTAGAATTATGTTTATAAATATATAACCCGCAGTTTATCAGAAATAGTGACGGATTAGAATACGGAGTGTCACCACCCCTATGCATCCCGTGGGTGTCGTAAGAGTCGACTGAGACAGCAAACTACCAGACCAACAGCTCTACAAAGAGAAGGTCAGCGTGCTGTAGTAGACCAACACCTCCTTTCTAAGAAGAGGCCTATGTCCAACAGTGGACTGGTACAGGTAGCTGATGATGGAGAACTCACCTCCAGGACATGAGAGCAGCGAGAGTGAGAGCGATGACGAGGGCAGCTGCCAGGGAAGCTCCCACCGCCACTCCTACAACTTCGCCATCCACCTCGCAGGTAGACCCGTAGTAACCTGACGAACAACTGCCAAGGGACAATGGAATAATGTTAATATAATAATAAATCCGGATATCTTTTTTTTGGGTTCCGTACGCAAAGGGTAAAACGGGACCCTATTACTAAGACATGGCTGTCCGTCTGTCACCAGGCTGTCTGTATCTCATGAACTGTGATAGTTAGACAGTTGAAATTTTCAGAGATGACGTATTTCTGTTGCCGCTTTAACAACAAATATTAAAAAAAACAGATTGAAATAAATATTTAAGGGGACACAACATACATGATTTCTTTGCTGGTTTTTGCTCGATATTGATAACGGCAACAGATAGACGCTTGAAATGTATAAATAGTGGTTACGGAACCCTTCCCGTGCGAATCCGACTCGCACTTGGCCAATTTTTTTATATACATACCTAGCTGTCAAAATGAATCTGACACACAACGCCATCTAGGCGCTAACTAAGCAGAGCTTGTACTATGGGTAGTAAAAATTGATTTTTATACATAATTATAATACTATTTTCTGTTAATACTTTTACGATTTAGGGTTAGATGGATTTTAAAAATAAACCTCGTGACGTGTAAAAGACTTCATTAAAATCAATAACAATATCAAGTCCTTAATTATCGCCAAGGTCGCTAGGTTAATTACTGACATCACTCCAATATTTATCGCACTGTAGCTCAAACTGAACTGAACTACGACCCGCGAGTGTTCATATTTATACCCATTATTGTTATTACTAGCTCATTCTAGAAACATCTCATACGTACAAGATCATACACCGCACCAAGATCGCTCGAAGCAACCGCGCAACAATCAATCTATAGTCGACGCTATGTATATAGAGGTAAGGTTCATTATTCCGTACCTCAAGAGATCAACGAGAACTTTCCGATATTGAGACGCCTAGATCGTTGTTCTAGAAATATCTTCGTAACAATACATATATACATATAAAACACCCAAACTTCGAAACACATAACAATAATTCGTGCTGTCGTTTCGTTGGTGAGTGCGAGGGCAGAAGCATCACTAGGCCGCCATAGTGTGGGTCACCATGTTGCATTGTTGCATTTGCAATGAGTATGGTGACGACCACTCTTGGATTCTGCTTATGCTTCCCATCAGGCAGAGCAGAGGCACTTTGGCAAGAAGATAGAAGTGATCAGTTACCTGCAGTAAGGTTGTCCACTGGCATACTTGCAGACTCCTCGCTCGTTGCAGTGGGAAGAAGCGCAGGACTTGCAGTCCCGGCCCGCGCGGGACGAAGTGGAAGAAGCATCCAAAGTCGAGTCCGGACACATACATCTGTGGGCAAATGAAAGTAAACTTACAAGAATCGAGAGTAACAACGCGAGACGAAGCTAGTTCAAAATGAAAACAGCCTTAGCTAATTATACCAGTAAATGTCGTCAAAAACGGTCCAGCCGTTCCAGAGATTAACCGGCACAAAAAAGACCGAGAGACAACAAAAATTTTCAAAATTGATTTTAGTGCATTTAATGAACGGCTGTTAATTTGAAATTACAAACAGATACTTCAATTTTGTTACTTTTCTGTCTGTTTGTTCCGCCTAATCTCTGAAACAGCTGGACCGATTTTGACGGGACTTTCACTGGTAGATAGCGAATGATATAAGGAGTAACTTAAGCTCCTTTATTAGACGCGTTGTTGTGAAGGTACAGCAACAACCGCAAGTAACATCGCGGTGCTCAGCTAGTATATAACAACAAGGCTTACTTAAATCCACCCCAAGTATTGGTGCAGGTCGCTAGTTGATGGCAGTCATTCAAATCTGATGACGAACACTCATCCACATCTGAAAAAGACAAAAAATTTATAATATATATAAAAGCGAAATACCACTCACTTATTAATCACGAAATCTCAGAAACTATAACAACTACAAACTTGAAATTTTGCAGATAGGTTCCTTATAGGGTGTAGACATCCGCTAAGAACGGATTTTACGAAACTCCACCCCTAAGGGGGTAAAACGGGGGTTGGAAGTTTGTATGAAAGTCCTATGTTTTTGAAGTAAGAGACTTGAAATTTAAAATGTATGCTCTATAGATGGTCTGGAGGTGTACTAATAATGTCTCTTTAGAAATCAACCCCCGTTTGGGGTTCAAACAGGGGATGGTAGTTTGGACGCAAACGAGGTTCCGTAGGTCAGCTAGTATCGAATATAATCACAAATTTTAACAAAAAAAAAACGACTTCAATCTGGACCAAATTGAAATGGGACCACACGGGAAGTACCAGCTTTCAAATAAAAAAGAATCATCAAAATCGGTTCACCCAGTCGAAAGTTATGGGGTAACAAACAAAAAAAAACAGTCGAATTGAGAACCTCCTCCTTTTTTTGAATTCGGTTAAAAAGGGGGAGTTTCTCAATTCGATTCCCAGATTGAAGTCAGTTTTTTTTTGTTATAATTTGTGATTATTTAAGTCGGTTAAAAATAACGACAAATTGAACTAATCATCTCAGATATTTGATAAAATAATAAACGTGGAAATCTGTATGTATGTTTGTTATTCAATTACGCTAGAATTGCTGAACGGAATATGATTATTTTGGCACAGTGATAGATTATGGTCTACATAGTAATACTGCTACATAGGTCATTAGAAGAGCTAACCGAGTAGGTATGTTAACTCAATCCGGGCATCGAACCCGTTACTCACCATGTAAAGGCAACACACTGCCGGCTGGAGAGTGTACCCAGAGCGTAGAGGAACCGATATTGTTGGAACGCCTCCTGATCACTCCTAAGAGATGCTTTTGGATGTCCACCGCCACTTGGGACCGGGAGGTTTCTGGGGTCTCTTGCATCTGAGGATAGTTTTATGTATAAGTATATATCAGCCTACCAAAGTGATACTACACTGCCTGATGGAAAGCATAAGCAGAATCCAAGAGTGGTGGTCACCATACTCATTGCGAATGCAACAATGCAGCATGGTGACCCACACCAAAGGTAGTAGAGCCACGCTGATTTCAGCACGGTTGGGCCGGCTCGACCGGGGCGGTACTACCCTCGCACAGAAAATCAACGTTAAATGACAGCGTTCGTGCTGTCGTGTTTCGTTGGTGAGTGCGAGACCGGAGGCCCAAATAGTCTAGTCAACAAGTTCCATACTTGTTGACTAGACTAAAACATGCACAAGCATCACTAGGCCGCCATAGTGTGGGTCACCATGCTGCATTGTTGCATTCGCAATGAGTATGGTGGCCACCAATCGTGGATTCTGCTTATGCTTTCCATCAGGCAGAGTAGAGTCATTTTGGCGGGCCAAACATAAAAAAAAAAAAAAAACCATGGCGGGCTAGTGATGCTTCTAATCATTCAAATAAATAATAATAACATACATCTAACACACAACGCCATCTAGTCTCAAGCTAAGCAGAGCTTCTATTATAGATACTAGACAACTGATATAAGTACATTATTATACTTTGTTTTGTAAATACATACATATTATACATAGAAAACACCCAAACTCACTTAGTCGACTCTTACGACACCCACGGGGTGAATAGGGATGGTGACACTCTGTATGCCGTCACCACACTCAAAGTTTAGGGTGTAAAAATGACAAACTTACCAATACTGTGAGGTTGACGTAAACCCCAGGGTTGTCTTCATCCCCCTTGTGAATGGAGTTAACAGAACCACTTACGAAGTCATCAGAAAATGGAGTCATGGAGAAAGCTGAATCCACCTGCGGGAAATAAGGAAACATTAATTATGTACTTTAGAAAGATTTCTTTTGCGTTTTTCTATGGTATATGTTGCAATGGAGTAGACATCTGATGGTAAGCTGTTACCAACGCAACGCGCCACTAGATTTAAGAATTTTGAGTATATTGTCGTTCTTTTGCCCCCTGTCCCCCTCCCCACTAATTGGAGGTGGTTTTTGGGGTTTTACTTCACTCACTATCACCTAATATTTTTTTTATGTGGTTTCTATCCGGTCCAGTGGACTTACGTGTAGGTTCCGATTGTTCCGAAGCAAGCAACTTTCTCTACACTCTCAAAAAAGTTTAAGATCTTTAGAAGAAATATGTAATTTTGAAACATTACATACATATTTAGAGGCAAACAGAACTGTAATGAGCACCCACATTTTGGTGATTAGAAAATTATCAAAATTGGTAGAGCATTTTTCGAGTTTAGCGCTTACATACACGTGTATGGTGATTCATTTTATTTTATTATGTAGTAATACTTACAGCCCTTACAGCTTCGTAGCTCAGCTGCTGGTATGGGTCTGAATCTTTATCATCCAGCTTAGCGTCCCATGCCACCTGTACACATACAAAACATCTTATCACATTTACAAAATGAAGTCGCTTCCACTGTCTGTTCGCTTAAATCACTTAAACTACTCAACGGATATTAATGCAGTTTATGCAGCAAGAGAAAGGAACGAAGATCAGCCAACTAGGCAGGAGATATTATAGTGCACAAGTGTGTGCGCTAACACAGGTGCACTCTCTGTTCCCTCACTCTCATAAGCCGATATGGGACGGTTATCCGACACGACCGGGGAGAGATCAGGCGCAGGACCGACAGCTTTACGTGCTCTCCGAGGCGCGGGGGTTCAGACCACAACTTCCAAACTCCGAGCTGTTATTAAGTATTTCTATAAACAGAAATACTCAATAACACGTTTTGGCTCGACCCGGGATTCGAACCCGAGACCTCTAGATCGGCAGTCGCATACGTCAACCGCTTGACCAATGAGGCAGTTATTATAGTAATAAAGATGATTATCAAGAAGAATAGTGACTGACCTTTCTATCATGGAACCTGTCGACCCTCATGTCGAGGAGTAAGGACACGACTCTTCGACACGGGTCTCGGTGGACACGACGCGCGTACCCTGGACGGCATTGGCAGCTGGAGATACCTGAAGTAGAAGTATTTAATATTATTACATCTGACACGCAACGCCATCTAGTCCCAAACTAAGCAGAGCTTGTATTATAGGTGCCAGACAACTGATATAAATACCTACATTATATACTTTTTTTGGTAAATACATAGATATTATACATCAAAAACACCCAAACTCCGAAACAAATATTTTTAGATCATACAAACATTTCGTCCGACCCGGGAATCGAACCCGAGACCTCAAGCACAGCAGTCACATACACTCCCACTGCGCTACCGAGGATCAGAATAAGAGTACAATTTATGGTTGTATTTTATGGTGGAATTGTATATCTTAGTGGCTTGAGCTGGTCATCTTGCGGATAATGGTTCCGACTGCTGTGATTAGATTTCTATCCAGACGGTATCTGGTGATGGATTAAAAATACACAGTGCCACCAAAAACCTCTTTTCGCCTCCCCTTATCGCCTGATGGTAAGCGATTACCGCCGCCTATAGACACCCGCAACACCAGAGGCGTCACAAGTGTGTTACCGACTTTTGGGGGACGGGGACAGGGATATGGGGAGGGGGTTGGGGTATGGATCTCCGGTATCCTCACTCACTCGGTGTAGCACAGAGCAGGCGCTGTTTCACACCGGTTTTCTGTGAGGCAGTGGTATCACTCCGGTCGAGCCAGCCCATGCATACCGAAGCGTAGCTCTCCCAAGGTAATGGATGTCGAAGTAGAAGGAAAATTTGACACAAACCCAACTCGTCTGGCCAGCGTGTTACAACAGGCTAAAGACATCCTTGTTAAGTAAAGTCTTATGTAAATCAGTGGGCTATTAGAATAACACTCACCAGCTTCCGTTCTGCACTTCTCATTCTGCGTCTGATCACAAGTAGAATCATCTCCCACTATACACGTGTCGATTCTGTAACAGAAGGACGGGATATTAAACTATATTCATATTGACTAATTTCTAAACTCTCGTTTCAAAATATATTTTACTAGCTTTTGTCTGCGGCTCCGCCCACGAGACTGTTGGTTGTTAAGAATAAAAGGATCCCCATAGTAAAATTCATTAAAATTGATTCAGCAATTAGCTGTGAAAGCGTAATAGACAGAGTTACCTAAGGCTGGTTTTAGTGCTCGACCGACCGTCCGCGTCGGCGTCGCCGCGACGATGCGTACCTACCATCGGTCCTGACAATATGCAACCGACCGTCGGCAGTTTGTACATTCAGTGCTCTTCTGACCAACCAAACTGGCGGGACTGGTACCTACAGTCATAAATACGTATGCGAAATGGACGCACACCCGTACGGTCGGTACCGATGGTGCTCGTACGTAGTGCGTAGTAGATTGCGCGTGCAAACGGCCGGTCGAGCACTGTAACGACTTAGTAAATTTTCATACAAATGACAAGCGCGACCACCACACCCACACAATAATAATGCATATACACTGTTGAATGACCAAACAAACTTAATTCCATCACCACTTCTAAGTATGATTGCAGGTAGTTCGGCACAGATGTCTTTATGACATTATATCGACCGTTATTATAGCGTCATCGAAACGGTATCGCAAACGCTCGACGAGTCAACATCTCCTGAGGATGCCCCGTGGAGGGGCGAAACACATGTCGAGTATAGGTTTGGTTGCATGGCATGCTAATTATTTCTCACTTGTTTTGTATGTGTGCATATGCATGATACCCATATGTGCATGTGAGTATGCATGACGGTGGGATTTGTGCCCTGCTTTCAGACCTGGATATTTGTCTCGCGGAATTAAAGCTGAATATATTTCATAGCATTTAATGTCATGGATTTCCGCAAAGTAACGCCTGATTCCGTAACTTATAAAACTAGTTTCTTTAGAAAATTCGTTTTTCATTTTTTTATGTTTGGCTCTGCCAAAATGACTATACCTACTCTGCCTGATGGAAAGTATAAGCAGAATCCAAGAGTGGTCGTCACCATACTCATTGCGAATGCAGACAATGCAGCATGGGTCACCATGCTGCATTGTCTGCATTTGCAGTGTGGGTCACCACACTATGGCGGCCTAGTGATGCTTCTGCATCATTGGATCTTCTGTGGGACTTGACGATTTGACAGAGTTGGGTCTCTTTCATATTACGTCAGACACTTTAGGGGGGAAATCGAGTAAAGAAAAAAATAGTACATTCGTTCCTTTTGTAAATTAATATTATTATGACTTACCTAACAGTAGGCTGTGGTCTTCTATACCCTTGTTGTGGTCTGTGAAGAGTAGGGTGTTGGGGATGAGGATGCTGTGGATGTGGCTGATGCTGTGCAGGTCTCCTGACTGGCGGTTGCTGTACATCATCAGCTGGGATGGCGACACCTGTGCCTACTGTCTCTTCTACTGGAGGTGGCGGGATTGGTGGCACTGAAACGAAATGTTTATTTGTTAAGTTCAGATTAAATCTATACTAATATTATAAGCTGTAGAGTTTGCTTCTTTGTATGTACGCGCTAATCTCAGGAACTACTGGTCCGATTTGAAAAATTCTTTCAGTGTTAGACAGCCCATTTATCGCGAAAGGCAATAGACAGGCATCACGCTAAGAAGACCAAAAGGAGCGGAGCACCAATGAAGAATGTAACAAAAACGGGGAAAAATTATTACGCTACGGGCAATAGGAGACGTAAACGACGTTACGTGGGTCAGCTAGTAGTTATATATTATCTTTACATATCTCATATACCATCTCACAGGCTGTCTAAACCCAAACTAGGCATCGCAACTGCTTAATTTTGTCTCCCGCTTTGCTAAGGAGGGAAGTGAACTTATTATATTTCCAACTCCTCCAGTTTTCTTCTGAATAATTTCGTTGCGGATTCCAAGACAGTTTATTTTTTTCTGACACTTCCCGAGTGTCATAATTCGGTGTGTTCGAGGGTCACTGCTATTGATCCTGGTGTACAGGAGTTACAGTGGTGGGCGTGTGGGCGGGATTAGTCCCATCCCGACTGCTGATAAATATCCTACTAATATTATAATTGTTTTTCACTCTTTTATGCAAAATTACTGAACGGATTTGGATGAAACTTTACAGTAATATAGCTTATACATCAGAATAACACATATGCTACTATTTGCCGCGATAACCGACAACCACCCGGGTGGAGTCGCGGGCAACGGCTAATACTTAAATATCTTAAATATTTCTAAATACATACATACATTTCTTTACATAGTATAAAATGAGTTCGTTCGCTTAGATCTTTTAAACTACTCAACGGATTTTAATGCAGCTTTCAACAATGGATAGAGTGAATCAAGAGAAAGGTTTATATTTATATTACACTAGCTGACCCTCGCAACGACGTTTACGTCTATTATTGCCTGGCGTAACGTAATAATTTTCCCCCGTTTTTGTAACATTCTTCATTGATTCGCCGCTCCTATTGGTCTTAGCGTGAAGATATATGGCCTATAGCCTTCCTCGATAAATGGGGTATCTAACACTGAAAGAATTTTTCAAATCGGGCCAGTAGTTCCTGAGATTAGCGCGTTCAAACAAACAAACAAACAAACTCTTCAGCTTTATATATTAGTAATAGATGTTAGTTATAGTAAAGAAGTTCCGAGAGTTTCAAAAAACTTGCGTGCGAAGCAGGACGGGTCGTTAGTATATAGCTCCAAGACACAGAACAAATATCTGAGCCCATCAAACAGTATTTGTCCCAAGTGGAAATCGAACACTTGACCTCATGCTTAGCAGCCAAGTCACTAACCACAGCGCCAACCAGTCCGTATTACCAAGTACAAATTAATAAAAATAAAAAACCCGTCTGCGTCAATATTTAACTATAAAAACATAAGTTTTATATATATTCGTAATCACCGTAAAAAAATCTTTATTTTGATACCACACTCGATGTATTTTGAATACATTTTTTTTTTATATTACTGTGGGGTACAGGTGTGTCATGTCCCACCAAAACAAAGGGAGGATCCTCCGACCAGGCGAGGTGATCATGCCTGGCGGGCCAACTGCCCAACGGTTGATGTTGGGATGTTGTATGTATCTTAATTGGCGCGCGAACTTTCACTGCGCGATTCAGGATTGGTAATTGGTAGTTTCTTAGTTTCCTTCGTTACTCCGTAGTTCGATGTATCTTCGGTAGATGGCGCTGTAGTATGCTATGTTGTTGTTGCGGTGTATGTGGAGGTCGCCACATTGTTGTTGAGTCAGCTGTCTGTGCTCTGTTGTGGAGCTTGCCAGTGCCAGGAGTGAGCAGTTCCAGTGAGTCGGAACTGAGTGCCGCAAGTTCCAGTGAGTCGGAACTGAATGCCGCTAGTCCCAGTGAGTCGGGGCTGAAGTCCGCTGATCCCAGTGAGTCGGGATTGAGTGCGGTGCGCGGTGCTGCGGTGAGGTCCCCAGTGAGTCGGGGCGGTTGCTGCGTAGTGGCTGGCTGCTGCGTAGACGGGAGAGAGATGCTCTGCTTACATGGACCGTAGGTGCAGTGTGCTATGCCTAGACGCTGATGAGGCCGTAGGGGTAAACCAGGCTGGAGCGGTCGCTTCCTGCTTGTGGTGTATCCCTGTTGAGGCCGAAGTTGCTGGCTGGCTGTGAGACTTGCTGTGGGAGTGAACAGGATGGTGGCGTGCTGATGCTGCATCGAAGGCTGCTTCCAATCACGTCGGGGTCACCACTGTGGAGGAACAGGTGTCATGTCCCTCCAACACAAAGGGAGGATCCTCCGACCAGGCGAGGTGATCATGCCTGGCGGGCCAACTGCCCAACGGTTGATGTTGGGATGTTGTATGTATCTTAATTGGCGCGCGAACTTTCACTGCGCGATTCAGGATTGGTAATTGGTAGTTTCTTAGTTTCCTTCGTTACTCCGTAGTTCGATGTATCTTCGGTAGATGGCGCTGTAGTATGCTATGTTGTTGTTGCGGTGTATGTGGAGGTCGCCACATTACTTTTGCCGTCAAAAATCCTCATTTTTTATTTTTTTTATTTAGATGTACCCAGTGTCACTCTCACGACTAAGACGAATCTATTGACACCACTCACATAAAAATACGACAAGCCGTTTAGGCTCTAGGGCGTGCCAAAGAAATATACATACATACATACATACAAACACTCGAAAAACATAACCCTCCTTTCGCAGTCGGGTAAAAAGTAATGGAAGTCAACTAACCAGATTGCGGCAAACTCTGAACGTGAGTCGGCCTGATGGTCGGTCCAGGAGTGGAGGTATCGAAGAGGTTCAGGTACGTCCTCTTGCCGTCTATAGAGACGAAGTTCTGCTCCCCTGATGCGGAGACTATGATGTCGTCTTGTGGATGTCCATGTCCGATGTTTACGTTTTCTATGTGAACTGGAAAAAAAAATATGGGAAGATATCAGTTACATAAAAGGACTAGTTGTGATGTTGTTGTTATAACATCAGCTATCTGCCAGTAAAAGTCCCGTAAAAATTGGTCTAGCCGTTCCTGAGATGAGACGGAGCAAACAGACAAAATTAAAAAATTGCGTTTTTGATGTAAGTACCTTTGCGTTTAGTTATTTAGTGAAAAGCTGTTTATTTGATATTACAAACAGACACTTAAGTTTAATTTATTTGTGTAGATTATCATCATTTCGACGTCCACAACTGGACGTGAACCTCGACTCCCAAAAAACATTTTTTTTCTGGATTTTTATGTTATCCATAGTACCTAACATTATAAATTAGAAATGAACTCTTTAAAACTTCTAAACCAATTTGGATGAATTTCAAAAATAAAACGGGATAATTAATGCCAAAAATAAAATAGGTATTAACACCCAGACAGAGAATATATGATTACGTCATTCAATTGTCCTTGGAATCGAATCCACGACCTCTACGTCTCTCCATCACCAGACTCGTCTTCTAGCTCCACCATAGTCTACTACATTACATTCTATTCTTACCTGAAGCTCCACCTTTGTCTGATCCCAGCCCCTGTATAGCAGACACGGTGACATCAAAGATCTCTCCATACCCTGGAGGTTTGGTATCCACAGCGGTGATCACTGAAGCGTCAGGTCTGTACCTGGTGCCGTGGGGTTTGAAGTCCGTATCGTCCAGGACTATGCCGGGGCGAGGACGGTAAGGGTGATAGGAGATGCCTGGTGACTGCGAGGCTGTGGATTAAAAGATGAGGTTAATTCTCCTGCCGAAATATATCCAGTGTCGCGGGGGACTTTCTAAAAATGTATAAAACTGACACAAAGAACATCTAGAATCAGAACAACAATTTGAGAATCACCGAAATTTTTGTCCCATGTGGGGGTCGAACCCACAAAACTCAAACCAAATACAAGACAGAACAGGTGACTAAATGGGAACATTCCTGGAAAATAAAAAAAAGATCAAGAAAAATGATACTTACTCGGTATTGGCTCTGAATTTATCGATGAAGACTCAATAACGGTCGCAGTAGTTGATGATACATTGACGGTTGGAGCAACACTAATTAACCCCTCAGTTGGAGTCGGAGTAGCAACGGACTCCGTACTACTAGGTCTCTCTGGTATCGACGGCTCCACGATTTGGATGACCTGATCTAATTCATTCTTAGTTTTGTTAGCAGGCTTATCTTCAGGCTTAACTTTTTCTTTTATCTTCTCTTTCTCGCTTATAACGGTTTCCTTCTTTTTATCATTCTTCTGTTTTTCAATCTTCTTCTCTGTAGTTGTGGATGGTTTTTCTGTAGTGGTTGGTTTTTCTGTTGTAGTTGGTTTTTGTGTGGTGGTTGCTTTTTCTGTAGTGGTCGGTGGTAGTGTGGTCGACTTTTCTGTCGTTGCTGCTTCTGTCGTAGTTGAAGTAGTAGTCGTAGTCGTACTTGAAGAAGATGTGCTCACGTCAGCTATCGTAGTAGTCTCTTGCTTGTCTTCTTTGACGACATCGGGTTCTGTTATACTAACTTCAGACGATAGGGATGGAATAGACTGATCCTCGTTATGAATCGTATTTTCTGAGTGAGTAGTCTCATTTTCGTTTGCGATGCCATCGTCCGGATTTTCCTCAATATCTGTGATGTCTGGTATATCAGGTAATGGAGGTAAGTTTGGTTTGTAAAGAGGTAATCCAGGGTTTGGTCTTCTGTTTGGTGGTCTAGGTCTCGGCGGTCTTTGCCAGGGAGGCAGCGGTCTGTGGAAACTTGGTCTGTTCAGTGGTGGTACAATCTGTTCTGGCAGATTTACATGCACTGGTGGTCTATCAAATGGATATGGTGGAGGAGTTTTAGTTGGGTGGTAGAGTTGCGGAGGTGGAGTCATTGGACCATCGAATTCTGGAATCGGGGGAACATCAGATATTCTTGGAGGACCTCGGTTATTGATTCTCGAAGCCATAGGACGTCCAGGCCGCAAGAGCTGAGAATTAGCCTGAACGTTAACATTTCCATTCAAAAGTTTGACGATCCCAGTAATAATGTTCTGGATGTCTGAGTTCTGTCTGGGACCATCTTTAGGGGTAGCTGTCGCAAAGATCGGCTGCACTGCAGTAGGCCGTATTCTGGGTCCCATCGGCGCCAGTGCCCGCGCTTTTGGAACCCGCTGCCCTTCCCCCGGAAACCTGAACTCCAGCCTGTCTCCGAATCCTTCCGAAGACAGCATAGCTTCACTGTCACTTCGTAAATACGATATAGTTTTGGTTGGATGTATATCGTAGTATTTTCTCTTATTGTGTATTTCTAAATGATTATCAATTTCATTATTTGATGTTGGAATTTCGTCTATACTTATTGCTCTTGAACTTCTGATGGGATCAACAGATTTGGTTACAGTTGCAGGTTCATCTGAACCGTCATTATAATTAATTTGAGGTTTTCCTATATCGATACTAATACTAGGTTCTATTTTTAAGGCTATGTTTTCTGTTTGACTCGTCTGTAGTAATCCGTCTAGGGATGATTGATCGATGATAGCTGATTTTGGTGATAACTGTGATATTGTGAACGTTTCTTCGTAACCTGTAACAATAGAGAAACCAATACGTTATAAATAAAATTAGTTTAGACTGACTGATTTATCCACACATAGCCTGAACGCTGCCGCGCTGGGGTTATGTTAACAGATGATTCTTACTTGAAAATCATCCACTAAGCCTTTTAAATTTTCACCACTGATGGTGTAAAATAAGGGATGAAAAGTTAAAAAAGTATTAAAATTAAAATTACTCGAACAGAGGACAGGACAATATCTATTTTTGTACATCTTTTGATTTGTAATTTAATTTAAATAGCCTATCTCACCCGGGTTATTATTACGAATCAATTGATACCTCATTCATTCAGTTCAATTATTTAGGCACTACGGAACATACTAACACACATACATAGAATACCAAAACTATTACTAGTTTTGCTTTCGCCGTAGTCGAGTAAAAAATAGGTGACAAAGAACGAAACGTAGGGAAAAAGTTATTAAATTTTTTGCTAAATAGTTTCTAAGAAAATTATGAAATCACGTATTTCTTCTTTTTGTATTACATAATGGTATTTCAACGTGATACTTGAGTCACATAATCATTTGCCTGTCACGAAAGTAATTCATCTTGCGTGAAGTAAAAGTTCAAATGTGCACTAAAATTAATGGCACTTGTCAAACTGTGTACAATGATAAACATCTTTATTGTTTTAGAAATGATGAATTTGTGCATTATTTTTTTCGTTCATTCACAACATTCACTCCTTCTTGAAAGGCCGGCAACGCACTTGTGACGCCTCTGGTGATGCGGGTGTCCATGAGGCGATACGTCTGCTCGTTTGCCCTCTATTTCATAAAAAAGGTCAAAGGATAGGACACTTCATATTCTAATAAACGTCCCCTTACAGGGGGCTAGCAGTTAGCGTATAAGACTGCAGATGAAGAGGTCTCGGGTTCAATTACCGGGTCAGGCCAAAAATTGTTATTGGGTTTTTCTTACAAAAAAATCTTACTAACAGGCCGGAGTAGTACGTTGGCGGTGTTTCACGCCCGTGCCTCGGAGAACTCGTTAAGCTGTCTGTCCCAGTTCTTATGAATATCTATGGCAATCGTTATTGGGTTGTCAGTGCCCTCAGATATACTGACAACTATTTCAACCTTCGAATTCAATTCGCCCTCAGGGAGTTGGAGGTCTAATTGCAGTGGCGCACCATAAAGCGCTATTAACTGAGGATCACGGATCACTAACCTGAGTTCAAAATAAAATCCTTTATCTTCAGATACGTTAAAGCAAAAATACATCATCAACTTATTATGTACCTACAACGAAAATACAGACAGTACTGTATTGTTTTATAATAAAACAACAAAAATATTGTAACAATTTGAAGCAATAACGAGTCATCGACTTAGCTATGTGACATAACAATAGCATATGGCATAAACAGTATAACAATGGACGGACGCACAGACTGACAGACTTTCACTTGCTATGCCAAGTTTAGAATGTACGGATTGACAGTGAAATTAAATTAATAAATATTTATGTGTATGAGTTTATTTTAGTGTTTATTACTAAAGCAACTAAATATTGCTTAAGACGAGATTCAATTAAGCTAAAATTACCTAGATGACCAAGCTTCGCTCAATTTTTTTTTTTTGGTAATTTGAATAAAAATTTATCCTAGCTAGATCTACTCGCCCGCGAAACACTGTGCATTATAAATTTCATAAAAATCGTTGGAGCCGTTTTCGAGATTCAATTTACATATAAATTTACAAGAATTGCTCATTTAAAGGTATTATTAGTTAAAGCTTGACTAGTGTCATTTTAGAATTTAGGAACATTTTAAGTGTGAATTTTTAACCGACTTCAAAAAGGAGGAGGTTCGTAATTCGACCGTAGGTATATATATATTTTATGTATGTTCGCAGATAACTTCGTCGTTTATGAACCGATTTTGATGATTATTTTTTTAATGGAAAGGAGCACTATGATAAGGGCACTAAGATCTGATGATGGCATCCATGAGAAATCGAGTCGAACCTTGAAGTCAGTTTTAATTTTGTTGAAATTTTACTTGTTATATTAATATTGGTTTGCACTTCATTTGTGATAAACCTGGCACGTAAAAAAAGAAAATATATGTGATATAAAATGAAATCGCTTGTTCAAAGTTACTTCTACAGTTTTGTAGAAATCTATCAAAGATACCAAAATTAAGAAATTAAGTTATTATATCATCCACCTACTTAATTTAATGTATCATGCTTGGTGTAGGCCCTCAATTACCTCTCTAAACAGGGAGATAAATAATAAGTCAAAATAATAATTTCTTTGTTTTCTTTCTTTTTTAAAAGACAACTCCCGCACTAGGAATAAATCCTGTGTCGCGGGGGACTTTACAAACATACATGAAACGGACACAAATAACACCCAGACTCATAAAAACAATTTGTGGATGACACAAAGTGTTGTCATACGTGGAATTTGAACCCACGACACTTGGCGAAGTAGGAAACGGCCTGGTGACCGTTAAACCACTAGGCTAAATATTAATCATATACAACGACTAGGTATAGTTCAGATTCACTGGAACTAGCGGAATACAGTTCTAACTCACTGGAAATAGCGGTATTCAGTTCCGATTCACTGGAACTACACACTGCCATGTACGTACTCGTAAATATTTGATAACTTGATGATGCCGGGTGAGGGTTCAGAAATGGAATATCGGGATTCCCACAAAGGAGGTGGCCACCTACAAGTAGATACGTAGGTAAGTAGGTCGGGGTTCTACGGACTATCTTTCTAGGGTGCACCTGATTTCTAGGCTTACTACGGAACTCTAAACATGACGTAATTTATTAATTTCCCCTCTCCAGGTATTTTATTATAGGAAAACAAACAAGCAGTTGGGTCGCCTGATGGTAAGCGATTACCGCCGCCGCTAGAGGCGTCACAAGTGCGTTGCCAACCTTTTAAAAAGGAGTACGTTCTTTTCTTGAAATTTCAAGAACTTATTGGTCCGGGAATACCGCAGGCGACAGTTCATTCCACAGTTTTTTTGTGCGGGGTGGAAAGTTCCTAGAAAAGCGCACAGCTGTAGACTGTCATCCAGCTGTAGAATGGTCACCTCAAAAAGCCTCAACATTAATGCCTATGTGTGTCATCATTGTTAAAGAATCTGCATAACGGTGTATTGTCATTCATATTAAACCAGACCAGGAAACATAATTATGTGATGAACACAAACATTTGTCCTGACACTGTGGTGTAATTTTCTGCGTGTAATTAACTAGCTTTTGCCAGCGGCTCCGCCAGCGTGTAAGTCTGCAATCGTGGTAAATAGTAGCCTATGTCCTTCCTCAAGAGTGGAAGGATCTATATTGTAAATTTCATCCGAATCTGGTCAGCGGGTTAGCTGTATAAGCGTAACAGATAGGGTTACTTTCGAATTTATAATATAAGCATGGATAAGTTAGTTACGGCAAACACAGCGTAGGAAGGGGAGGCCTTCCTACGCTGCGTTTGCCGTAACTAACTTGGTGGTAACACTTGGCAAGGTGGACGGACGACCTGGTTAAGACCGCAGGGACTCGTTGGATGCAGGCCGCTACCGAACGGTCTAAATGGAAATCATTGGGGGAGGTCTACGTTCAGCGGTGGACTTCTTACGGCTGATATGATGATAATGGATAAATATTTTTGAAGTGAACTTCTAATGCGACTTCCGACAAGGTTGCGTTAAACGTTTAACGCACTATGAAAGCACTGTTGCACATTACGAAGTTTCACTTCTTCCTTATGAGCCTGTTGTGTCTCACTGCTGGGCAAAGGCTTCCATTGCAACAAGCCACTTCTCTCTATCCAAGGCCAGTTCCGGCCAGTCTCTACGATAGGCGTCAAGATCGTCGCGCCATCTTTTACGGGGTCGGCTTCGTCGTCGGCGTCCACCCTGAGGCACCCAGCGTTCGACGACGACCTTGGCCCACCGATTTCGTTTCATCCGACATACGTGTCCGGCCAAGACACATCCGCATCTTTAGTTTTGGAACGCAGCTCTGTGTTTCTTATATGATAGATAAGTATGTATTTAGAAATATATAGGTAAGTTTGTATATTCATCAGCAGTCTAGTTACCATAGTACGGGATCTGTCTAATTTGAGACCATACTACTATATTTTCCGGGTAACCCTGAGAAGAATCTCAACTTCCTTCCTTTATGTATGTCATCACTGTTACTCAATCTGCATAATAGTGGATTGAGGTCTTGTGACTCATACATATTTCTTTGTCATAATAGGTCTTTACCTATGAAATTGCCGTTTTGTATGCAATAAGTGAAAGTACTTATTTTTTCAAACTTTTTTATTTCTGTTATTCGAAGTAATCACCCATGCAATCGACGCATCTTTGCCAACGCATTGGCAGTTTATTGATGCCCTTCTTGTAAAAATCAGCTGGACGGGAGGCAACAAACTCTTCAAAGGCATTTTGTACTGCCTCTCGGGAATTGAATTTTTTACCCACTAAAAAGTAATAGTCGGTAGGTGCAAGGTCTGGTGAGTATGGCGGATGAGGGAGAGCTTCCAACCCCAGCTCTTGCAGCTTGGAGACTGTCTGTTGCGCAGTATAGGGTCGCGCGTTGTCGGGAAGCAGCTGCAAGAGCTGGGGTTGAAAGCTCTCCCTCATCCGCCATACTCACCAGACCTTGCACCTACCGACTATTACTTTTTCCAAAATTTAGACATCTTTTTAGTGGGTAAAAAATTCAATTCCCGAGAGGCAGTACAAAATGCCTTTGAAGAGTTTGTTGCCTTCCGTCCAGCTGATTTTTACAAGAAGGGCATCAATAAACTGCCAATATGTTGGCAAAGATGCGTCGATTGCATGGGTGATTACTTCGAATAACAGAAATAAAAGTTTGAAAAAATAAGTACTTTCACTTATTGCATACAAAACGGCAATTTCATAGGTAAGGACCTATTATGTTAAGTTACGTTTTACTTTACAAATACAGATGTATTTTTACCCGACTATGGCCGAAAGAAATGGTTATTAAAAGTTTTGACAATCTATGTATGTATGTTTTAAAGTTCTACCGTAGTGCCTACTACAGAATCGATTGTAATGAATTAGGTGTCCATAGACTTTTAATAATTGCACGGGTGACATAGGCTATACACATTTTATTAAAAGTTTTCATGGAGACGAGTAATAGTTTATGACGTGACAACGTCTAATAAATTGATGAACGCCGGTTGCATGCACGAAAAAGGATGACTCATTGTCCTGTTACACCCACTGTCCCGTTGCGCTCATTGTAGGTCGTCGTTGTTGCCATCATTACATCAATGTTTATGAGAGATAGATTCTTACGCAGCATCTGTCTCTCATCATTTCATTAATGCTGCGTTATGACGTTGTAACGTTAACTATCGTCCGTAAACTTTTACACACAACCAATTTTTTCAACTTATTCTTGTTAGTTAAATTAATTGCACGGTTGGCGAAGCGGTTCAGGTGCCGCCGCTTTCTACTGTGTTGTGGGTTCAAATCCCTCACGGGACAACACTTTGTGTGATCCACAAATTGTTGTTCTGTGTGGGTGTTCTTTGTTTCCGTTTCATGTATGTTTGTTTATAAAGTCCTCCGCGATACAGGAAATGTATTACTAATGCGGGAGTTACGGGAAGCACCAGCTATCAAATAAAGAATCACCAAAATCGATTCACCCAGTCTGAAGTTCGGAGGTGAAAAACATTTAAAATACACTCGAATTGAGAACCTCCTCCTATTATGAAGTCGGTTAAAAAGTAGGGAGGTTATGTTTGTCCAGAAAGAAGGTCTCGTCACCTCCGTTTCACTCATTAAAGAAATATACAAACATATATTGTTTTGCAGTTTGGGTGTTTTCTATGTATAAAATGTATGTATTTATAAAAGAAAAGTATCCTATGTATTTATATCAATTGTCTGGAACCCATAACACCAGCTTTGCTTAGCTTGGAACTAGATGGCGTTGTGTGTTAAAAATGTCCAAAATATTTTTATAAACTGCCAAAACTTTTACCCATCCTTTTAGCTTCACCGTTGTCGGGTAAAAAGACAAGAAGACAATGACGTATCAATGGCCATTACTCCATATCTAATAAAGACATTAAAACCCCAACTAGATATACCTAACTAGGTGGATCGTAACAGTCAATATCTAAAAAGCACCGTGTTCCTCAGAGCGTGGTCTTCCACCAACCGTGACGAAGACACGGTGAGATCGGATGGTGGGCGTTCATAATTCCGCCATACCAATAAGAAATGTGAAGTATTCATGAGGGATTAAAAATATGGAGTGTCACCATCCCTATTCACCCCGTGGGTGTCGTTAGAGACGACTAAACTACGCAGTACAACAGCACTGCAAAGAGCAGGAACACTTGGCACAAGCTGCACCAATAAATTTTTTTAAGTATTCGTGATCTAAAGGGCGCTAGAGTAATGATTGCACACAGGCGCTTTACGGGCTAGAGACGCATGTTTCTATCAAAGTAACAGTACTGTCAACAGTAAACATACTGAACTGTCAGTCTCCGTAACTTGACGGATGGTTAACAAACTAATTATCTATTACTGTTGTGTATGTAATCGATTTTATGCCGTCACAACTCCACGTAGATTATATGGGTGGAGGTTACCGTTTAATTGGAAATTTGTTTATCTTCGTACGGATTAAAAATGCGAAGTGTCACCACCCCTATGCATCCCGTGGGTGTCGTACCTAAGATCCGATTATGGAAACAAAGTACTCAGGACGACAGCACTGCAAAGAGCAGTTACCGTGGGAGGACAATTACCGTGGGAGAGCCACGCTTCGGCTTGAATGGGCCGACTCGACCGGAGTGATACCACGGCCTCACAGAAAACCGGTGTGAAATAGCGCTTGCGCTGTGTTTCACCGAGTGGGTGAGGATACCGGAGGCCCATACCCCAACCACTCCCCATACCCCTCCTCATCCCCCTCCCCATCCCCCAAAAGCCGGCAACGCGCTTGAGACGCCTCTGGTGTTGCAAATGTCCATGGGCGACGGTATCGCCGCATTAGGCGATACGTCCGCTCGATTGCCGGCCTAGTACATAAAAAAGCAAGAATACTTGCAATAAACAAGGATTTTTTTCTGTGAAAATTACAGTTAAATGCTAATAATAAAAAGCGGCCAAGTGCGAGTCGGACTCGCCCATGAAGGGTTCCGCGGCAGCAAGTAACATAATATAATTTTTATTTTATTTTTATATTTGTGTTGATTGAATGAAAGGTAAATTGCAGTTTACGATTTATGACGTATTAAAAAAAAACTACTAACTAGATTTCGTTCAAACCAATTTTCGTTGGAAGTTTACATGGTAATGTAAATCATATATTTTTTTTAGATTTATCATTCTCTTATTTTAGAAGTTAAAGGGGGGGGGGACACTCATTTTACCACTTTGGAAGTGTCTCTCGCGCAACCTATTCAGTTTAGAAAAAAATGATATTAGAAACCTCAATATCATTTTCGAAGACCTATCCATAGATACCCCACACGTATTGGTTTGATGAAAAAATTTATTTGAGTTTCAGTTCTAAGTATGGGGACCCCCAAAATTTATTGTTTTTTTTTTTATTTTTGTGTAAAAATCTTAAAGCGGTTCACAGAATACATCTACTTACCAAGTTTCAACATTATAGGTCTAATAGTTTCGGAAAAAAGTGGCTGTGACATACGGACGGACAGACAGACAGACATGACGAATCTATAAGGGTTCCGTTTTTTGCCTTTGGCACGGAACCCTAAAAACCACACATTACAATGTTTTTTACAACAGATTTACATGATCATTTTGATGCCAAATTCATGTAGGATTTATTCCCCACCCAAACCAGTAAGTATATAAAAGTTTTCAATTCAAAAACTGTACCTTTTATCTGTCCTGAGTAAAATACGTGTTTGAAGTGACTCTGCCAGGGAGTAGGTATCCTCCGCATCAGAGCCACAATCGATGCTTCTCATATTGTTACCTAATGCACGTACAACGATAACAGCATAAGTACATTATGTGCGTTTGATGTACATTATCTAAACCCACTAATATTAATAAGTTGAAGAGTTTGTTTGTTTGGTTGAACGTGCTAATACCAGGAATGACTGGTTCAATTCTTTTAGTATTAGATAGCCCAGTTATCTAGAAAGGCTATAAGCCATACATCATCACGCTATGTCCAAAAGGAGTGGAGTAATAACGAAAAACGTTGGAAAAATTATTTCTTTTAAGCAGCAAAATATTAGCAGTTAACGCAACGCACGCAATGAAAGCTTTCATTGCGTGCGTTGCGTTAACTGCTAAAATTTCGCAAAAATAATGTATTGAAGAATTGTTCCCCTTTAAAAGTACAAAAAAAAGTCCACGACAGCATGTCTATCTTTTAAGGTTGGCGAACTATACTGGAATATATGAATTTTAAAAAGAGTAGCCATGAGTTTCTTAGCCAGTATTCTTCTCATAAGGCTCTACGCTTTTTGGAAACTGGAAGTTATAGATCGACACAAGCAGGCAGTAGATTTTGGTATTTTCATCTAATTTACCTAGACAATCCAGTACATGCTGTGGCGTCTGTTTGTGTCGATCTATGAGTTTTAACTGTAGCTTCAATTTAACGATCATAAATATCACTTAGTGTCTTAATTATATAAATGGATTTGAACCGATTTTAACAAATGAAGTAAATAGGTTCGTCAAAAATGAATCACATAGGCTTCACAGCGTTCGTGCTGTCGTGTTTTTCGTGAGTGCGAGACCGGAGGTTCCATACTTGTTGACTAGACTAAAAGATGCAGAAGCATCACTAGGCCGTCATGGTGTGGGTCGCCATGCTGCATTGTCTGCATTCGCAGTATGGTGACCACCACTCTTGGATTCTGCTTATGCTTTCCATCAGGCAGAGTAGTCATTTTGGCGGGCCAAACAAAAAAAAAAGAGCAAAGCTCCGTCTTCTAGGTACTTACCAGAGTGCTAAGACATAAATCAGCCATCAGCAAAGTTTGCTAGGACAAAATACTTTATTTGAAACTTAATGTATATACCTCACGTTGTACCAAGTCGGATTTAATGCTAGTCGACCTTTACGGATTCATCTTATTTTTAACCGACTTTAAAAAAAAGGAGGAGGTTCTCAATTCGACTGTATTTTTTTTTATGTATGTTACCGATTGTTGAACCAATTTCGATGATTCTTTTTTTATTTGCAAGCTGGTGCTTCCCGAGTGGACCCATTTAAATTTAGTCATTCTTAAAGTCGGTCTTTTTTTTGTAAAAAAATTGTATTATACTGCAAACAGTTGTAGCTACATATTTTGTTAAAAGTTTCAAAAACTGTCACCCGACGATGTAAAAACTTTTAGTGTTTGATGATTTACAAATTTTTGTTTATGAGTTTTAGTATTTTTCTAAGTACACACATCAAAAGTGTCTAGGGATCAACATATGTGTCTAGGGATCAACATATATTTTTGCAATAACTTTTCTCCTGATTGATATTAATTAAAATTTTCTTTAAGGATTCATCAAATAAAGTGTTTACGTTTGTCACAGTAACGATAAACCAAGTCACCTTTGCATTAATAAAGAAATTTGCCATTTTCCTAATAAAGGGATTTTTGACATTTGAACCACTAACATTAAAGTTCGAAAAAAAGACTGAAATAACAGTTTTCTTTAAAATTTTATTAGGTAACTTAAACAATTAATAATCCGTGTTTCTACCGCGAACACTAACACAAGAACATCGGTTTGGCATACTCAAAATGAGTTCATCCAAATCACGCTGTGGAATGGCCGCCCATGTTCGTTGCAACAACAAAAAAAGGTCTTCTTGCGACTGGATACCCTCCATATTCGGCAGAGCTCTTCTCTGTAGCATATCCCATGCATGCTCAATCGGGTTCAAGTCTGGCGACTGAGCAGGCCAGGGCCAAAGCCACATCTCAATCTCAAGAAATCCGCATAAAAATGCTTGATCCCTAGACACTTTTGATGTGTGTATATGCCATAGCATAAGTTAACCGGCCCATTATTGCGAATCTATTGACATCACATTTATTAGGTATGTTTGTAAATAATAAATAAATATAAGAAATAAATATTTCGGACATCTAAAACACAACGCCATCTAGTCCCAAGCTAAGCAGAGCTTGTGTTATGGATACTAGACAACTGATCTATTTTTTTTTTGTAAATACATACATAATATACATAGAAAACACCCAAACTCCGAGACAAATATTTGTAGATCATACAAACATTTGGTCTGACCCGGGAATCGAACCCGAGACCTCAAGCTCTGCAGTCGGTTACGCTACCACCGCGTCACCGAGGCAGTCATTTGTACGTTGTTTAGTTTTGATAAATGTTTTATTTTTAGGGTTCCGTACCTCAAAAGGAATAAGCGGAACCCTTATTAGGATCACTTTGTTGTCCGTCTGTCTGTCAAGACTCTTTTTCTTAGGAACGCGTACAGGAATCAAGCTGAAATTAATATCAAATACATACTTAGGTCTACTGTCCCTTGGAGCTGTGAAAAAATCAAACTTCTAAGCCAATGCAATCAAAGTATACAACCGTTTATGCTGCAATTTTTCGACACTCGCAAAGGAATCATAACCTACAGGGTACTTCAGTTGAACTCAGAATCTTGAAATTTGGTACGAAGCAACGTTTTATAGTACAGATAAAGGAAAAATTGCGAAAAGCATTCATTTTAGTTACATCATATAATATACCTACAGGTTAGTACGGAACCCTCGGTGCGCGAGTCCGACTCGCACTTGGCCGGTTTTCTCTTTTATGTCTATTTTTACCCGACTACGGCAAAGCCAAACGAGGGTTATGATTTTGACAGCCTATGTATGTATGTATGTATGTTCATTTGTTCCCTCATAGCTCCTTAACTACTTATTGGAACTGGACAAATGAGGTCTTGTTACAAGCGTCTTGATCGTCTGCTGGTTATAGGATATATGACGTGTCACTGAATCTAATGTGGCGCCCTCTAACCGACATAAAGTAATGAATTAAAAAAAAAATTTGAGATAAATATACAGTGTTTGGTATCATTGGAAAGGGCGTTACTTGTACATTTCAAAAATATATACATATATTATATATTAATAATGGCACCAAAACATTTTAAATAAAAAAGAAGTAAAAACTAAAACCCAACTACGACAAATAACGACGCTGAAAAAGTATGAAACAAGTTTGAAAAGCCGTAGTCACACGTTACATAGAAACGCACCATAACACTTTAACAACGTGTTTTTGTCGTAGTTGGGTTTTGTGTGAATGTGACTATTTGGCATTGATATTTTGGTAACGAATGCTTTGTGTTGTAAGCAGCTTCCCGTGAACTCAGAATTTTGAAATATGGTACGAAGCAACGTTATAGCACAGATAAAGGAAAAATTGCTAAAAGCACACATTTTTAGTTTCATCATAATATATGTTAAGCCGTTTGTGCTGCAAATTTTCGACAATCGCAAGGGAATCAAACAAAACCTACAGGGTACTTATATTGAACTCAGAATCTTGAAATTTGGTACGAAGCAACGTTTTATAGCGCAGGTAAAGAAATGCTTTTTAAGTTGTAAGCAACCACTAACTCAGGTCTTTGAAGTAATATTCTGACAGTTCGTCATTTTCAAAGTTATAAAAATGAAATTAGAAAAAAATACTCGAATAAAACCGCGTGCAGCAACCAATAGGGTTTATCTATCGATAGCATAGATTCTATACTAATATTATCAAGAGGTAAAATTTATGAGGTTTTGGGGGTTAATCTCAGAACATACTGAACCGATTTTGAAAATTCTTTAAGTACCAATAGTAAGCCACATTATTTGTGAGTGCAATAGGCTATATATTAACCTGAAAAACTATTACCGCTATATCCGCCACGGGCTAAAACCAGTAAAACATATTTTAAATGCAATTTCACTCGTAATATTCACTATGAGTTTAAATGAGATTTTCTGCGCAAGCGCAATATGTATACAAAAATGAAAGCGGCTATATTTTAAAGTGAAAGTTATATAAATTCCTCTGTATTAGTCTGTGTGCATCGTAAACAGTGCCACAATTATAACACTGTTTGTAATCTGTTTTCAAAATCATCTGAAACAACTCGACCGGAGCGATAAGACCAAAATAGGTACTGGACTTTTTGTTAATGGTATAGGGGGCAAATGAGCAGACACATCGCCTGTTGGTATGCGATTACCGCCGCCAATGGACACGCGCAACACCAAATGCGTTGCCGGCCTTATAGGAGGTAGTACGCTCTTTTCTTGAAGGTTTGAAGGTCCGGGAATACCGCAGGCGATAGCTCATTCTACAGTAATCTTCAGTTTTGTTGTGCGAGGCAGAAAGTTTCTGGAGAAGCGCACCGTTTCGTTTCGTTTCGTCTACAGTCATTTTTAACCGACTTCCAAAAAGGAGGAGGTTCTATGTTCCACTGTATGTATTTTTTTTTTTTTTTTTTTTTTTTTTTTTTTTTTATGTATGTTACCTGATTACTCCGTCAGTTGTGGACCGATTTTGAATTTTTTTTTTGTATTCGACAGGGTATGCTTCCGTGGTGGTCCCATTGCCAGCATATCAGGATCTGATGATGGGATCCCAGGGAAATCGAGGCAAACCCTCATTTTTTATAGGCACATACTATGTTTTTCGTATATTTTCTGAAGTTACACCGGTATTTGCGTCTGGTAGTCATCATTTTATGATGATGAGCTGATGATGTAAGGTACCACTCCTTAACGGTTAGGAGTTGGAGGATAAATCTTTAAATATCATATGTATATAAGTTACCTTTAGTCGTATTCTTACAAATTATTTAGGTAAGCTGATGATGGAAGGTGGAAGGTACAACTCCTCAACGGTTAGGAGTTGGAGAATAATTCTTTCAATTTCATACGTATCTAAAGACCTTCAGTCGTATACTTTCAAGCTATTTAGGTGAGCTGATGATAGAAGATTAAACTCTTCAACAGTTAGGGATTAGAGGATGATTTTAATATTACACGTACCTTAATTTGTATTCTTGATGATGAAATTTGATGAAATAATTCAACTTACTACTTACCTACGACTGTTTGCACTAAAAACTGTAAAATAAAAACTGTGACTATCGCTCAGACTTTCGTAATTGTTCGTTTGTATTCTTTTTGGCTTAGCACCGACTTCAAACAGATTTTAGGTACCTAGCACACATTATAATACTACTATTTAAATGAATAAAGAATTAGGTATACGCAATTTATGAAGAACCAGTTTATTTTACGCTTTTAAGTGTTTTTTGACAGAGAGTTTTCGTTGGATGTTTTTGGAAGTCGGTTTTTTTTTTTTTTATAAAAAGTTTTAAATAAACCATATCTAGTTAAGACTCACTGCAGAAACTGAAGATTAGTAGAGTCTTTTTATTCAATAATTAATTCAATACTTTCATCGTCACAGCCTCGTTGGTCTAGCGGTTAGCGTGAGCGACTGGCAATCAAAAGGTCTCAGGTTCGACGGACTGCTGTTGAGTTTTTCTTAAAAGAAATTCTTAAAAGCAGACGGTCTACTTTAAAGCAATAAAAAGTTTCTGTCAAAAACTTGTCTCGGCAGCAAAAAAAGAAAAAAAGATGTATATCGTCAAATCAAAAGTCTTGTAACAAAAATTGGGGCAATTGACCTGGAGACCTTGACTCCGCGCGTTCAGCTCTTGGCCTTGAGTTCGGATGGCAGCTCGGATATTTAATCGTTTTGGTAATGGATGTTGTGCGATGTTCGTTATAGCCTATTATTTAAATTACATTGCTTTCACGATTTTTATGTGAGAAAACACCAACACGCATTCAAAGTCCGAGAGAGTAATATAGAATTTAATTTACTTGTACAATAGTTAGTTTAATAAGTTAACTTTTAGAAATACGAGTATATGTTTCCTATTATCCATTTCTTACGCTTTATTTACAAACTATATTTTGCCTACTACAAATGGCGCCTATTAAATCCTAATCACACTATACTTATAATCACACTAATATATAAATGTGAAAGTTTGTAAGTGTGTATGTTTGTTACTCTTTAAAAACTACTGAACGGATTTGGATTAAACTTTACAGTGATATAGCTTATACATCAGAATAACACATAGGCTACTATTTGCCGCGATAACCCGGAGCCGCGGGCTACAACTAGTCTAAAATAAAGGTAGCCTAAGTTGTTCCTTACGTCAGGGCACTTCCCGTGAACTCAGAATCTTGAAATTTGGTACGAAGCAACATCTTATAGCACAGATAAAGTAAAAATTGCGAAAAGCATAAATTTTTAGTTACATCATATAATATACCTACAAATTTGTACGGAACCCTCGATCCGCGAGTCCGACTCGCACTTGGCCGGTTTTTAGGGTTCCGTAGCCAAATGTCAAAAAACGGAACCCTTGTGGATTCGTGATGTCTGTCTCTCTGTCCGTCCGTATGTTACAGTCACTTTTTTTCGAAACTATAAGAACCAAGCTGTTGAAACTTGGTAAGTAGATGTATTCTGTGAACCGCATTAGGATTTTCACACAAAAATAGAAAAAGTAGCATATCATATACATATAAACTTCGTTCCATCCGGGTGTCCCTTGACACCTCTCAAGTTTTTTTGAGTAACTTTATAAAGTCCGTCTCAAATTCGGAAAAAACTCAAAAACCAAAAAGATTTTAAGCGATGCTTGGCATCTTGAATTTACTTAGAAAGAATTTTACTTGCCATATGATAAATATATGACACAAAGTGGGGTAAAATATTGAATGAACTTTTTATTCATGTGCGCTTCTTAGTAAAATCCAAGGTTATTGAACTATGACTGAATTTATGTAATAATTATTTTTAAAATATTCGTCATTCGAAATCACTTACTAATAATTGATTATTCAAAAATAATGAAAGTGCATTTATAAAAAGTCGAACTATGATTTGATTTGATTGGTTTGATGGCAACATTCAATAAACTTGTCAATCACACTTAAAAGGGCTAGCCCTTTTAAGTGTGATTGATGATTTCGAGGCTCTAGGGTTCTAGAACCCAGAGCCGTGAAATCTAGTTATTGTCAAAAAAAAACAATTTGCAATAACTCGACTCACCTGCCGATTTTCGTTTCGTTTGTTTTTTTGGTTGAAGTTAACAATGATAACATTATTTAAATAAATGTGAATTATGATTCATATATTTTTTACAGAGCAGTAGCGTGAAGAAACATGGTACCGTAAAACGGGGTGTAAAGGGTTTCAGGGGTGACAAGGGATAAAATCAGGAATAAGTTTGTTAACAATTTTGGTCACTTGCAATTCTAGCAAAAAACATTAAATTATAACGAACGTTTTTTTTTTAATAGTAACACTGAAACAGTCTGATATTAGCCGCCGTTTCCAAATATGTCATAGAAATGATCGTTAGAAATGGTCACAGTTTTATGCCCCAAATAACTTTGTAAAAAACACCATTTTTATTGTAGTTCGTGAATTGATATTTGTTTCATATGTTTAAGTGTACTTTCATGAAGCGGTATTATTGCAAGCTAGTGTTTTTATTTTGTATTTATTTAATTATCGTGTTTTTAAAAAAACATTACAATTTACATTGCTTTTGGGGTCACTCGGGGCGGCAATATGTGTAAAAAGAACCGACGAATGGGTTCACTCGGGTCGGGTTACCTGGGTTATTAGGGACGAATGAATGGTATATAGCTACGATATAGTGTTAATATTGGGACAGGGTTGTCACGAGTCTAGATGTCGTTTTTTTATAAATAGTTTTTGAACAATGTCAGGACTTGAGGGTAATTTGGCTTTGGTGTATTTGTAAATGATTGAGAAGTGCCTGAACATATTCGTTCATTAAATTTTGATGGAGTTAAAAGGTTTGGTGTTACACTATAGCCATTTTTTAAAGTTTCTAAGCTTTATTCATATAAATATAATTCAAATAATACTATTAGTTAAATGAATTTTTATCTAATACCTACCTACAAACAGTCCTACTTCTATATTTCTATCCCAAATTGCAAGTGAAGTAACTTATTAGCTACCTACTGCTTAATTTTTTAACATGAAGAATTACCTATAAATAGGTACCTATTATTTTTGACAACCCTGACCAGTTTTCTCTAGCAACCCCATGCCCGTCCCTATCAACCCCACATTCAGTTTGAATAGGGATGGCATAGGTTTTAGCGAATATTTTAATAACTACTTAAATAATAGTTATTTTAATAATAGTATTGTATTATTAGGATTTGCGGACACATATTTCATTTAGATAAGATTCACTTTTACTAGAGTGACATAGTAAAAACCTTGTGCAAAGTTCAATTTGAACCCTTTTCACCCCATTTTACAGATAGATATGGTACATATAGATACGGTATAGACTATAGGATGTCATGATGTAAATTGAAATGAATATGATCAAGAACTATATTATTTCATCAGTGGTATTGAAAGAATATTCTAATAACATGCAGTTATATGCATAAAAATAATGTTGTTTCTTTTATTTTCATTCTATAAAAACTAACCTTGTAACCAACAATGGACAGATGATATATTTGTTTTTGGAGATTTAAAACGTTGGAGAATGAGACAATTTACTTTTCAGGGACTTTCCACACGAGTGGAGCCATATATTTTGACATAAGCACACATAAAATATCTTTAGACCTGACAGTACCTATAACTTTAAAAAATATTGGGAATAATCACAAATTTTAACAAAAAAAAAACCGACTCCAATCTGGACCAAATTTAAAGGGGGCCATACGGGAATATTGAGTTATTCGTTAATTTGTCGCGTACATACATAATGCAAATTGAAGACTTATATGGTTTTCTCATGGATGACATGTCAGAACTGGACCAAATTTAAATGGGACCATTCGGGAAGCACCAGCTTTCAAATAAAAAAAGAATCATCAAAATCGGTTCACCCAGTCCAAAGTTATGAGGTAACAAACATAAAAAAAAAAATACAGTCGAATTGAGAACCTCCTCCATTTTTGAAGTCGGTTGAAAATGATGTTGTCGGAGTGATATATATATTTTTTTAAACCTTCTTAACTTTTTTCAGAATCTGCTTTCCTTCATGAACCTTTTAAATTCTTTTTTTAGAAGATATAAGCTATCAAATACCACTTATTTGATCTCCGTATAGTCTGGGGCACAAGCCCATACATTTTTTGGGCATCTCCTTTAACGCAAAATGTTCAAGTGTGTAATGCGAGTAAATTCAAAAGATTTTTTTTGGCAAAAAACGTTAAAAATATAAAATTTGCTTGACACTTAATGAAAAACTTTCTATCATAAATTCGTAACTATATTAGTTAACTACACAATTTTATTAATTTTAAAAATAATTAATATAATAAAAAATAATAATTACTTAGTAAATAACAAAATGAATAACGTTACTTAATATGACGATTACGACAATATAATTGATAAAATTATTTGACTTTTTTTTTGTATTTAATAAATTTCATAATCAGTACGAGTAAATATTTTATTGAGTCTTTTAGTTTATTAAAAAAACAAAGTTATGTAAAAGATTTTGCACTGTTTTTTCGAGCTGTTGTGGGTATTCAATGGCTCCAACTTATATGGCTACTCGGACTGACAGCTTTACCTGCTCTCCGAAACACGAAAGGATCTTAATGTATTAAGAATAGTCACCCATTCATATACGGACCTGGCAAGGATTGCTTAACTTTACAATGTCATGAGGGGCTCATCCAACTTCAAAATATAAGATTTTGTATATAGTCTGGCAATGCATTCCGTATAATATAAAGTAATATTTAACGAGAAATTATGAAATGCACATAGCACACATATTTATAATAATGAAAGTTTCAAATACATTATAACATGCACAAGTCGCGAAAGTGCTTGCAATCGAAAGTTTAATAAATAAATACTCACCGTTTACAACTTGCATAAATATAGCGAGCAGCATTGCGCTGACGCTCGTCCGCGTCCGCCATCTTGTGCTGGCGGCCATTTTGTGTTGTCGAACTGTCATTCACTTCACATATTTTGTTCACATCACTTTAATTTACTTTTGTTACGATGTTTAATTACATTTATAGGTGGGTTTACCTGTAACAAAAGAGGGTGATATGAGAAGTATATACCTACTTAAATACTCATCGCATCATCGTCTTAACGAATTGGTCCGCTTTCCTGCTCTTTTTAACCGACTTCAAAAAAGGATGAGGTTCTATGTTCCACTATATGTTTTTATTTTTTATTTTGAAAATTATTTTTGGATTCGAAAGGGTATGCTCCCGAGGTGGTCCCATTGCCACCATATCAGGATCTGATGATGAGACCCCAGGGAAATCGAGGGAAACCCTCAATTCTTTATGTTTTTTTATCTTCTTCTTTAAAAAAGACAACTCCCGTATTAACAATATACATTCTGTGTAGCCAAGGACTTTACAAACATACAAACGGACACAAAGAACACCCAGACTCAGAACAACAATTTGTGGATCACCCAAATCGTTGTCCCATGTGGGATTCGAACCCACAACACTTGGCTTAGTAGAAAGCGGCGTGGCGACCGCTTGTACCACTAGGCCAACCGTGCAGTCTAACTACTACTTACTTAAAACTCATGTCAACAATAAAATCCCGTTCAAGTCCAAACGGCACTAAATACCTAGGTGTTCGTAATTTAGTACTCCTAAGACCTAAATTCTGTCATCGTAGTTAAACAGCTCATTGAGCATGCGCAACGTTCAACGTAACGGATATTGGATCAAATGTTGGCAGTCAATGTTTGGCCTAAATGTATAACACGTTTATGTACTTGGGTAGATACATTTACACAGCTATTTAATAAATAACGGTTGTATTGGTCAGCCTATTTAGATAGATAGATAGAAAGAAAACTCTATATTTGTATATTAGTATTACAGAGTTGCAAAAGAATAAATAAAATCTATACTACTAATATTATAAAACTGCAGAATTAGTTTGTTTGGTTGAACACGCTAATCTCGGGAAGTAGGTCCGATTTGAAAAATTCTTTCAGCGTTAGATACCTAACTAATTTATCGAGGAAGGCTATATAATATATCATTACGCTACGACCAAAAGGAGCAAGGTATCACTAAAAAAGTTGCGAAAATGGGGATTTTTCTTCCTTTTCAGAGCTTTCATTGCGTACACTGCGTAAACGGTTTTTGTATTTTTAGAAACCATAATTACGAAATAATGTTTTTCGTAATAGTTTTTTTTTCATAATCTCATGTACTATTGCATTATCGCCCACAAAGAACACCCAGACTCAGAACAACAATTTGTTGATCACACAAAGTTTTGTCCTATGTCGGATTTGAACCCAAAACACTTGGCGCAGTAGGAAGTAACGTGGCAACAGCTTAAACCACTAGGCTAACCGCGCGGTCTAACTTTTGGACAATGACACAATATACTAAATAGACCGACCCTCCCCTGGCCCAAACTGTACACCGATAAAAGCTAGAAAAATTCACCTAAATCTAGATGGCGCGCAAAAATAAGGTACTAGAAATAGTTTAACAAACTCTATCACTATTTTATTGATATGCTTCAATTATAGTCATTATTTTATTATTTTTCGAATATAAATCTTACTTTCTAATGCTTGTTTAAAAAAAATAATTTTCAATTGCGTAACTATAAGTTATCACCTATTTTTAGGAGATGTCGTTGCAATCGATTTAAATAAACTTGAATATAATGACCTATTTACTACGCTAGATGTCACATTTATAAGTTATTGATATGACATATAGAATATTATATGCTGGATGCGCGATGATAGCGCCACCAAGTGGCTACGATTACGTCGGGCTTTGATTTGTCAAATGGTTAGTTGTCTTACGAAGAGTAAGTAAACAAACAAATTATTTCAACGAAATATCGTAAAGGGGCGTTCATTAATTACGTGAGGCATTTTTGAGAATTTTTCGACCTCCCCTCCCGCCTTGGTGAGATATCGTAAGATTTTCCTCAACTCTCTCCCCCGTCCCCAAATCTCACGCGAGATTCTTCAAATTTATGTTTTGGCTGTAAACGTGTTGGATTATTGAACTTGTTCTATTACTTCTATTGAAGACTAGCAAAGCAAAATCGAATGCTACTTCGCTGCTCTGCGGAGTTCGGACGAATACGAGAAACACTTTGTGTCAGATTTGGCCATATTTTATTCGGAAATAATTTTTCACGCAATTTTACACAATAATTACGTGATATTTGCCAAGACCCCCCTAAGTGAGATTTGAAAAGATTTAGCTCAATCCCCTCCCCCCTAAAACACCTTACGTAATTAATGGAAGCCCCCTAATTTAAATATATTCTATTCAATCATGTAAATCTATGGTGTAGATAATAATGTTGAGCGATTTTATTTCCTGTCTGATATGGCATAATCAATAAATTTTAGGTCATTATATGTCATTTTAATATAAAATAAATGATTGAACTGCAAAGTACAATCTTTATTTTGGAACGAAGTTCCTTATCGCGCGTCGCGAAAGGGGGCTAGACGGAAAAAAAAATGTAACGACACTTTTCGTGCCAAAAGTTGTAATGACACTTTTAACATTGAATTGACGTCATAGTGCTGGATACTCAACGTTAAATATAACAAACTGATTGCCAACGTCCATACCATGTTGAATACACCGGTTCTCGTCCGATCATCGACGTTAAGCAACATCGGGCGTGGTTAGTACTTGGATAGGTGACCGCCTGGGAACACCACGTGATGTTGGGTTTTTGCATTTATTTACATACAATATATTGTTTTATAGTATATTTTATAAAGCTTGATTATTACTAAAATAATTTGAGTATTTTATGCGCATTTTTATTAGTAGGAGCATATCAAATATAATATATATATAAACTTCGTTCCATCCGGGTGTTCCTTGACACCTCTCAAGTTTTTATTATACATATTTTAATTTGTACAACAAGTAATATTAAAATCGCATTAAATCAGTCAGGATATTAACAAATAAATATTATTTCATATACATACACTTTAAACAGTTTTCTAACAATTTTTTTATCGTATTATTTAAATTACGGCAAAAACCAAAATCTGATGACAGCATTTTAAAATCTAAAAGAGTTCAGAAGAGGTTTCTAGAGAATTGACATTGATGCAGCTACGAAAATAAAGGTTATGAATTGGACAGAAGACGAAAATAAATTCAGCTTGTCATTATTTTACAAATCTAAAGTGTATTTTTTTCTAAGGCGGCAAGGTGTAGTACTTGCCGCTCCAACCACAATCCGAAACTCCGAAAGTGGCTAGCAAAATCCGATTGTTTTGCCCTGATCTATTAAAAAAAAGAATAACAGAAATTCGAAATGCATTAATAAAAGATAAAGCTTGTGTGATCACTATCGATGAAATCACAATAATGTGTAACTTATAATATTCCATCAGCAGTAAAAGCAGAATTGTTACAACTCTTTTAAAAGCTACTATAAATAAACTATTTGATAATAAGTGGGCTTCTGCTAAAAGCTGTTTTTTGCGGTCGGGCTACGAAAAACCAAAATACATGCAAGAAATCAGGAATATCTAGTAACTTTCCCTTTTTCTTTTGCAACGTTTTGTAAAATTATTTGCGTTTTTTGATGTACCACATTTAATTAAAAGTATTCAAAATCATTTTTTAAACAATAACTATGTTATCGGCAATGAGCAAATTTCGTTTCAAGATGTTACCAAACCATACGAAATAGACAAAACTTAAAACTTGAATCGATCACTTACAAAATTGACAGATAGGCCCATTGAACAGTAATAAAAAAAATATGAGATGCCATAGAAACACGCATTGTTTAAAAAAAAGTAACACATGCATTAAATGCAATAAAGACGGGCAAAAATTATTTGAAAAATTACACAATTAACTAAAACAAAAACCAACTTCAATGTTCGACTTGATTTCTCTTGGATGCCATTGTCAGATCGTAATGTCCTTATCATGGTATCATCGTTGGGACATCTCCTTTCCATTAAAAAAAGAATCATCAAAATTGGTTCATAAACGACGAAGTTATCCGCGAACACACATAAAAAAAAACATATATACGGTTGAATGGAGAAACCTCCTCCTTTTTTTGAAGTCGGTTAAAAATTGAATCAGGATGTAATAGAAAATTTGTTTGCGCAATTTTGGCAAAAGCAACAAAAATCCAACAGCAAAGTTGCTAAGGACCATATTTAGGAGTAATTTAGTTAATTTCTTAAAGAGTCCCCATAACAAAAAACTGTGAGGATGAAGATGGTGATTTTATCCAGTTAGCCGTTGGAGAAAGCAAATAATTTTCTCCAAAACCATCATTATCACCAAAACACGCAGTAAACAACGAGAAACAATGCACTCATGAACGGCAACTTATTTATTTATTATTTACCGCTGCCCATGAATACCCGCAACACCAGAGGTGTCACAAGGCTTTTAAGGAGAAGTATGCTCTTTTCTTGAAGATTGATTGAAGGTCGTATTGGTCCGGGAATACCGCAGTCGACAGTTCATTCCACAGTTTTGTTGTGTAGGGCAGAAATTTTCTCGAAAAGCGCACAGTTGACACCTAAATGATGAGGATGAAACTGCAGTCGCGTAGGATGATGGCAAAAAAAGGAGGCAGGGATCAATTCAATCAATTGCTCGGAGTACTCCCCATTGTAAATACGATAGCAGATGCGTAACGGAGCCACGTCTCCACACAGCGCGTGCAGCGCCAGAGATTCCAGCCGAATTGAAACTTCTTGACAATTGACGATTCGATTCGATTGTATATTAGTATTTCAATCATAGTGAATTGAATTTTGCGTGAAATAAGAAATAGGTACATTTTGTATACTCAGAACAATAAAATTACTTGAGGAACTTGATGAACTTGTAAGAGTTGGTTTGCAGATGTTTATATTTGTGCAAAAAAAAGCTGGCAGGTGGCTTAGAAACTTCAGTGAACACATGTAAACAATGAAGGCCTTGCAAATACTAAGTAAATTATTAAAATATTCAAGGAGCTTTTACAAATGCGTGTGAACTTTTCAACACCTACCCACGAAAAAAAAAAAATTAACTTAATAAAGATTAAGTTTTACTTAAATATTTAAAAAGTGAAGATTATGAGCTGTTACATTATTTTTCTTTCAGTAATCGACATAGATATCATTATTGTTACATAATAAAATATACGTGTCGTTCTAAGATGAATATCTGAGGCCACTTTAAGGCGCCTCAATCGTGTTCAATTCAGTTCTCGTACTGTATTAATCCCAAATAATGTATCTAGGCCTGTTCCTTAACAGTAACAGTCGGGAATGCTGCCGACATTCAAACTATTTTTGTACTGCAAAAGAGAGCGATTCGAGCACTCTATAATTTAGGCAATCGTTGTTCATTAAGGCAGAAATTTAAAGAAATAAACATAATGACAGTGGCAAGTCAATATATCTATGAAAATGTAATGTATGTTCAGAAAAACAAAGATAGCTTTTTGAAAAGAAGTGATGTACATTCTTTAAATACCAGGAATAAAAATAAACTTGTAGTACCCGCCACTAGGCTCCAAAAGATAAACAAGTCTTTTCGAGGTCAATGTGTCCGATTTTATAATAAAATCCCAAATAATATTCAAGATTTAAGTATTAACAAATTTAAATCCGCAATAAAACGTGGATTGTGTAAGAAGGCCTACTATTCAATTTTGGATTATATAGAAGATCAAAATGCTTGGGATTAATTAACGCAGGCTATTTCTTAAGGAAAAATGTGGTGTTGGCTAGTGTGTTTTTTATTATTATTATTTTTTTCTATTTTTTATGCTACATTTCATTTTCTCTTTTATTCGATTTTTTTTTCTTAATCTTGTTTTCTCTTCATTGTCCTTTTACCTTTTAGTACTTAATAACGGACATACTGGCACACATCAAAACAATGTTGTGGTACATGTAATAATGCCATCTATCTGTAATTTGCAAAAGAGTGGCCATGAGTTTGTTTGCCCTTTCTTCTCATAAGGCTCAATTCCTTGGAAATGGGCGGTTGTAGATCGGCACAGGCAAATACTCGTAATAGATTTTGTATGAGTTTAATTTTTATTAAGCTTATTTGCTTGCTATTTGACAAAACAGAGATTGTTGCTATTGTGTGTGTTGATCTATGACTTTAGAGTCTACATAAAAGACGATTTCAAACAATTTAAAAAATTTTATGAAATAAAGAGAGTTTGAGTTTGAGTAGGTTGACGACAGTTTCACACACACACTTTCAATAGTTTGCTCGAAAGCTTTTGCCGAATTTAGGTAAACTGAGTGTTGCGACAAGATGGAACGCAGAATTCTCCGGTTAATAACACTTTACGGTACCCGGTGTAGACGGTAGCACTGACCGCCTTGAGTAGGGTGCGCCACAGGAGAGTAGAGAGTAGACAGTAGAGAGTGTTGTTGGTTTGAGCCACACGCGTTTATCACATAATGTCTACGGAGGCAGAATGCGCGTTGTGAGGAATATCCATGTGAGATTGGTTCCGCGTAACGCAGGTTCTTTCCGGTCACAGTTGCTTCGGAAATACCTGCACGCGGTTACTAGAAGTGAGTTGAATCCTGCCTGTCCAGTATATTGAGCCGATTCCCTGTGCCATTACTTGAGCATCGCAGCGTTGGATATAGAATGCAATTATGGGAGAATATCTCTCGCTGCCAACCATGTTATGCTCCATAGTGGATAGCAACAGAGTTTTATCTTCTGCGAAGATGACATTGCACAGAAAGAGGTGGCGGAAAGGACCAAGGATGAAAATTTCTACTTGGACCTAATTTGCCGCCAGCCGCTGAAACGGACGCAGCAGTGCACTCTAGCAACTCATGCCACCTTCAGTGGTAATTAAGAAAGTGTTTAGTTAAAATTACTAATTTAAATTGTAAAATTTAACTGCTATTGAGATGTCTTATAAACAGATATTTACAAAGATGTATTTTAACAAGCATATAGAATTTCTCAAACAGTACTATTAATACATTATTTCTTCTTGTTAAACTGCCAAGACTAGACTTAATTTCTCCATTTCTATTACAGTAATGTAGTTTTTTTAAATCATTTAATTTGCCGCCCCCTAAAAGAAGCCGCCCTAGGCTTCAGCCTACGGAGCTTTTATCACTGAATAATATAACCGAATATAACATATATAATACTAGCTGACCCGGCGAACTTCGTACCGCCATATTTATATACAATAATTAGCAATAAATTAAAATTGCGACTATAATTTGAGATTTAAACTATCCTATCTCTCAATTTGGATCGAACTGCACATGGTGTGCAATTTTTATTATAATCGGTTAAGTGGTTTAGGAGTCCATTGATGACAAACATTGTGACACGAGATTTATATATATTAAGATATGGATTTTTTCAACAAATTTTGATTATTATAACACAATTAAGTAGCTAGACCTACATACAGAGTTTTATGTGAAAATTTAAAAAGTTTCATACAAAAATTAATAAAAAAATATATATTCATGTACCGTATTTACTGAGAAGCATTTATTAAGAAGCTGTTTATTTGAAATTATAAACAGACATTTCAATTTTATTTATTTGTGTGCTCTTGGACGATTTAATAAAATATCACATAAATTACTAATGTAATTATGTGGAAAACGACATCTAGTGGGACATTTGCACTAATACAAAAACAAATAAACTTGACAGTTTACTCTCGGATTCGTATCGGAGTAGAAGCTCAGAAAATATCTTTGAAATTTACAATTTGATACACTTAGTGACATCTAGTGAACATTAAGCTTATTATACATCCGCGTACAACTCTAAGTTCATGCGATGTAAGTCTATAGTTATATTTCGTCAGTGCTTTTGGAGATAGTCATGTTCAAACAGACACACAGACAAATCGAAACCGCGAGCGACTGTACTCTGGTAAATCTTGTATGTGGATAATGACTGGCATATAAAGTAATAAATTATGAGAGGTGACAGATTAATAATACGAAGTGTCAGCACCCCTATTCTCCTCGTGGGTGTCGTAAGAGTCGACTGAGACAGCAAACTACCAGGACAACAGCACTGCAAAGAGAAGAAACACTTGACACAAACCCTATACCAACACGTCTGGTCAGCGTGCTGTAGTAGACCAACACCTGCTTTCTAAGCAGAGGCCTATGTCCTGCAGTGTACTGTTATGGGCTGTTATGTAGGTATGTAATTATAATTCAGCACGCCATTATGTCCCACATAACACTATAAGGTAACAGGCTATTGTTGTGCAAATTGTTGTTTTAGCGATGGGACACTGCTTCGATGCAAAACGCATAAAAAACATCGTCATTTCTGTTTATTTACCTATTTCTTTCTATTTCGAATCGTATGTTTGTATGTCGTTGTTTTCTTTGAATTTTAAGAAGATAAATATTTCGGACATCTAACACACAACGCCATCTAGTCCCAAGCTAAGCAGAGCTTGTGTTATGGATAGTAGACAACTGATATAAATACATATATATACTTTTTTTTGTAAATACATACATATTATACATAGAAAACACCCAAACTCCGAAACAAATATATGCAGATCATACAAACACTTGGCCCGACCCGGGAACCGAACCAGAAGATTGTCTGGACTTTCAAAGAGATGATGATCACTAAGTTTGTTTCGTCCTTTCTTCTCAGGGCTAGTCAAACTAGGAAAGGCCGAACTCATCTGCTCAAAAGCAGTTTAACTTGCAAGAGTGTAAATGTAAGCTGATTGCAGAAAAAATGATTATAAATATACTAATATAAATTCATTTATATAAATATACTAGCTGACCCACGCAACCTCGTTTACATCTCCCATTGCCCGTAGCGTATTAATTTTCCCCCGTTTTTGTAACATTCTTCATTGGTGCTTCGCTCCTATTGGTCTTAGCGTGATGATATAATTATAGCCTTCCTCGATAAATGGGCTATCTAACAATGATCCATGTCATCCAGTTACCTTCTTAGTATTAGACGAGTGCCTATTGTCATGGTCGTAGTTTATACAAAAAAAATAATTAATACATAGTAAGAAAATGAAAAAAAAACTATTTTAGTACAATTTTTATCAATATTTTAATGATGAAAGGACAGGAAAAAAAGAATAACCGCGTTAGAATCTAAGCAAGTGTGTCAAAATAACACAAACGGAGTCTAAAGTGGGCCGCGTTGATGACTCACATTCACATCAGGATGTTGTACAACGACTGAGCTGCTCTTGCGCAAGTCTTACGATGTCTCATTTAAACGAAGACATCAATTGCAACACACGGATTTAGAGGTTTTGAAGGCTTGGGTTTTTCTAAAGCCGAGTCTCCACCAAACAAAAATTGGCAACTTTCGTGTTGTCAACACGTGTTGGTGACAAAAGTTACTGTAATTTCCTTGTGTTGGCAACAAAAATTGTCAACAAATGTTGGGAACCGTGTTTCAGTTTTTGGCGGTAAACATCAAAAGAATACGCTTGTTGCAAATTCTTAGTGGCTCTGTGGAGACACTTAGTTGGAATGTTTTTCAAATTGTTTGCGACTCGGTATAGACACGACGGAAACAAAAGTTGGCGATTTTCTGAACAGTTAATAGGTAGTAGAGCCACGCTGATTTCAGCACGAATGGGCCGGCTCGACCGGGGCGGTACTACCCTCGCACAGAAAATCAACGTAAAATGACAGCGTTCGTGCTGTCGTGTTTCGTTGGTGAGTGCGAGACCGGAGGCCCAAATAGTCTAGTCAACAAGTTCCATACTTGTTGACTAGACTAAAAGATGCAGAAGCATCACTAGGCCGCCATGGTGTGGGTCGCCATACTGCATTGACTGCATTCGCAGTGAGTATGGTGACCGCCACTCTTGGATTCTACTTATGCTTTCCATCAGGCAGAGTAGAGTCATTTTGGCAGGCCATACATAAAAAAAAAAAAAAAAAAAAAAAAAAGTTGCAAACAGTTGGAAACACTGAAATTGCCAACAATTTTGGTGGACACGCGCCTTAATTTGTGACATCTTTCCTGTGTAACTTCCTCTATTCACCCCGTAGGTGTCGTAAGAGTCAACTAAGGCAGCAAACTACCAGGACAACAGCACTGCAAAGAGAAGGAACACTTGATACAAATACACAGTGTTTGCGACGGAGTGACGTGTCGAAGTTGGACCGACTAAAACCACACGGTGTACCACTCTGCGCTTGGGATAGGAGGTATCCGGGAACTGCTGTTGACACAAACTGTATATCACGTCTGATGGAAAGAAAAACCTCTCTTCTAAGACATCTCCTATAGGCTGTGTCGAGTATTGGATAATATAATTGAAGGTAATGTATTTAATGCAACTTCTTTACTTTGGTCCTTAAAATATAGCTTGATTTCTATAACAGTTGTCACTAGATCATTTTAGAAGTTACGAGAGAAATTCATGTGTGAATTTTTATATTTTAATGTTTTGCACTTCATTTGTGATAAAACAAACATGTAAACAATGAAAATGTAGCTGTGCCCGCGACTTGGTCCGCGTGGAATAATGACTATGGGTAGCATTTATACAACCTTCCATCCCCCCCTTTCAACCCTTTTATCTCATTAAAAAGTAGCCTATGTACTTTCTCAGGCTCTAGACTAGACAGGCTCATTTAAATCGGTTTAGTAGTTTTGGAGTGAAAGCGCGACAGACAGACAGGCAAAGTTATTTTCGCATTTATAGTATTAGTAAGTATATAATATACAATGCAACTCTTGTTCGAAGATACTTTATCGGTATTGTAGCTATCTGTCACAAAAATCAACCTATATTTAACAAGTATATGAAAATGATTGTGTTAGGTACCTTTCTAGACTTCTCTTCACTATAATGGGTAACAACCCTAAACCGAACAATTCGTCACATTCTAAGCACGAACCGTTCCACCGATTCCCCCAGGTCACCTGTCGGCAGGTGTTCAATTTTACCATTAAATTGTAAAAGTACGTCAGTTACAGCTGTGTACACCATGCATAATGGATTTGACATAAAAAACGCAATATTAGATGATAATATTAATTGTAATCGAAGTAATATTTAGTTAGTGGGATAATATCATTATCTGCCTGTAAGTACTGTTCTTGAGGTCTCGCGTTCGATTCCCGGGTCAGACCGAATAAATTACGGAGTTTTGAACGATTTGTTACGTCACACAACGTAACAACAGCAAACCTGACCGCGTGAAAAAACCTTGGACACACATAAAATAGCTCCAAAAGTCGGTCATTCTAATATTTATAATTTTCAATAGCGATCTGACCTGGCTTCGATAAAGTCCTATTGTGCCTGAAGTCTCGGGTTCGATTCCAAAATCGGACCAAATGTTTGTATTATAGGTGTTATATCAATCAACCTATCTGTCATATTACAAGCTGTGCTTTTGAAGCTAGTAAGACGTCCGAAAATAAAAAAAAGATACGCTCATCAGACGACATCCAAACGAAAACATAACCCTCATTTTCACGTAATCGGGTAAAATAACAAACCGCATTGAGAAGTCGGTTAATAAATGGCTGTCTTCTCCGTGAGTCCAATACAAACATATTAAAAGAATGTGGTTATTCTGCCCGCACCGTATCCGCGAGTTAACGGCGCGTCAGGTGTTGGCCTACATTCGCGGTACCGTATCTTCATTCAACTACTATGAGAAGGGAACTTTATATTGTTGTAGAATTTTTATATTCATACTAATTTACTGTGGTGACGTGTTTGAGAAACCCTATGAAAGTGATTATATGTTTGATGGATAAGATGCGGGCATCTCAACGATTGTTACAGTGTTGAGTGTTGTGCGGTACTTTTTAACCCCCGACGCAGAAAGGGGGGTGTTATAAGTTTGACGTCGATGTCTGTCTGTGTGTGTATGTGTCTGTCTGTGGCGGTTTTTTTCATTTGAAAGCCAGTTTCCTTGCAGTGGTTCTTAGCTATGTTTGGTTAATATCGGTCCAGCAGTATAAGAGTATCAGCTCTTTTCCAAAACGATGTAAGGCATTTTTGGCGAATGGTTACACGATTAAGTGCTTGCGTAGGGGTATTTTGTTTATAAATACATATGAACCTGAACTCTACTCCGCCTGATGTAAAGCATGAGCAGAATCCAAGAGTGTGGACACCATATTAATTGCGAATGCAGTCACTCACACTGTGGCGGCCTATTGAGATACTTCTGCATCATTGTGCCTCCGGTCTCGCACTCACCAACGAAACACGACAGCACGAATGCTGTCATTTTAGGTTGGTCTTCTGTGAGAGGGTAGTACTGGTCCATCGAGACGTCGAGCCAGTCTGTTCGTGCTGAAATCAGCGTGGCTCTACTACCTTGTAAATCCCATACCTAAGTAGGGTTCAAGCCTCACATGGAATAAAAACATTGGAACTAAGCGTCTCCACAGAGCCAATAAATATTTGCAACAAGCGTATTCTTTTGACTTTTTCCGCCAAAAATGGAAACACTGTTCTCAACATTTGTTGACAATTTTTGTTGCCAACACAAGGAAATTACAGAAACTTTTGTCACCAACACGTGTTGACAACACAAAAATTGTCAACTTTTGTTTGATGGAGACCCGGCTTTACACATATAAACCTTCCTCTTGAATCATTATATCTATAGCTGAACACTGCATTAAAATTAAAACGAATTGGCAAACGGCGTGGCGACCGCCTTAACCACTAGGCCAATGGTGCAGTCTTAAATAAATAAATAAATATTTTGGACATATATAACACACAAAGCCATCAAGTCCCAAGCTAAGCAGAGCTTGTGGTCTGGGTACTAGACAACTGATATAAATACATAATTATATACTTATTTGCAGATCATACAAACATTTGGTCCGACCCGGGAATCGAACGCGAGACCTCAAGCACAGCAGTCGCAAACGCTACCACTACGCCACCGAGCAGTCTTATACTTAATACTTACCGAGTGAGTGAGGATATCGGAGGCCCATACCCTAACCCCTCCCCCTATCTCCCCCCCCCCATCTCCCCCCCCCCCCCATCCCCCAAATAAATAGAGATAAATATAGAAATATGTAAAAATAACAAAGTTCATTGACACAAAACGGTATATTTACATGTCTACATAATATCCATGTGTGTTAAATGTGTATATAATATGTAAATGACATGTCCGCTAGCTATTTTCGATAGTTAAATATTAATTTATCACGATTTCTGTATTTGTTATAACGGAAGAACAATTTTTTTTACAGAATTTTTGCTTAAAATCTGACATTAACCTTTACAGTATACCGTTTATGGCCAAAGAAGTCATTAGGATTTCATCACTCATGTCCTGATCAATCCTTTCTTTTCCCATTCCCTAATAACGGGAGAGCCACACCTCGGCACGAATGGGCCGGCTCGACCGGAGTGATACTCCTATATATGATATGATGATATATGATAGTAATACTGTTTTTTCATTGAATTGATACTTCAATGAATTTAATAAAGATGTCAGATATTGACGCAGTTGGGTTTTTTTAAATGATTAGTTCAAGCCGTTTACCAGAGGCGTCACAAGTGCGTTGTCAGCTTTTGGGGGATGATGCAAGCGCTGTTTCACACCAGTTTTCTGTGAGGTCGTGGTATCACTCCGGTCGAGTCGGCCCATTTATGCCTAAGTGTGGCTCTCCCAGGGTACAAATTACAAAAACTGAAGGTAAGTGACTCCCGACGCCCAAGGATTGATAATTGCGTTGCCACCCCGTTGTTTATACGACGCCTTATCACGATGCTACATTAACATGACAATGTTTTGAAGTGTGGTGTAATTTTTGTCGCATTTTCACTTTCGAAACGCCAGTTATAACATTGTATGACAAATGCGGGCATGTTAATAGCCTACGTGTTTTTACCGTGTAGTCTTTTGAGTATTCCTCGCTTAACTTAACTTTCTGGGGCCTTTTCTGGTGGTATAGGATCTATGAGTATGTGGTGTTTTCACCGAAAACCACGCTGACGGCCGGACTGTAGACGACCCTGGATCTAGAAGATCCAAACCATATGATTTCAAGTCCTCCTCGAATCACTGCCATGCCTAAATCTGTTACTAGCCGACGCGTGCCCACTTCGTTGGACGTTAACCACCCGCTTTTCTTCCACTTGATTTACAAATACATATATTTTAATTAAATTGTTTGTTCAATCACAATAAAATATGGTCTGTGTCACTCCTGAATAGTGTCGCTTTCTGTTATTGAAAGAATTTTCCGGATCGGATCAGTACTTCCGAAGATTACCCCCTACAACCATACAAAGTAAGAAACTTTACCTCTTTATACTATTATTAGTAAGTATAGCTTATAATATAGATTACTAGCTGACCCGGCAAACGTTGTGTTGCCAAAAAAAAAAAGTGTGTATAAAAAATAGATGTTGGTCGATTCTCAGACCTACCCGATATGCACACCAAATTTCATAAAAATCGGTCCAGCCGTTTCAGAGGAGTATGGTAACTAACATTGTGACACGAGAATTTTGTATATAAGATAAAGCTGAAGCTATTGTTTGTGGTTTCGGTTGAACACGTTAATATCTTTAACTACTGGCTTAAAAAGCATGTAAGTATGTATTTATATATTAGCGGCCTTACCAATAAACTTTTATACACGACGTATACCAGGATTTTAACAAAAACGTTACCAATAAAACAATATTTGACGTTTCGGTTGTATACATCTGGTATACAGATGTTTGGAAACAATGAGATTTTAGACAATCGTTATTCAGCCCTCGGCCCTTGTTTAGCGAACGTGTAACTTATAATAATTTTTTGCTAACGTTATTTTAAGTTTGATAACCATGGATTATTTACATTATATCGATATTTTTGATGAAATTGACAATAAAGAACCACCAAGAAAAAGAAAATGTTACAAAAATCGATATGATCCTTTCTGTTTATCTGAAAATGAGTTTCGGTCAAAATATAGGTTCAGCAAACGATATGTCAGAAAAATTTGTGAATTAATTGTGGATATCCTACAGGGTCTTCTAATGCACATACACACACACACACACACACATGCACTCATTGTCATACACACAAACACATCCACCCACACAATTACTCACTTATATAATATAGGTACTTCTTAAATTCCAATTGTTCGACCACAACCGATCATTGTAAGAAACCTAAACTTAATGTAAAATTTAACGGAGGGGATCCTGGTGTCCTGAAACACAGGCTACGTGGCTAGCTTAGGCACCAGTCTCCCACAGTATGAAACCTAATCTTAATAATATATTTATGTGTAAGCTGTAATTTAAAAAAATGTATTGTGGCGAGTAAATAAACGTTTATTATTATATTATTATTATTATAATTAGATGCGCTAATGAACAGCAAGTTTGAAGGAGTGGACTGTCAATAGAACTTCAAGTTTGTACTGCTCTCAGAACATGGACTCGACAAGAAATTCAGGATGATGCAGCGGATATTCATGGACTAAGCCAGCAATCCATCACGAATGTGTGCCGCAGAGTAGCTTTAGCCTAGGCTAATAAAGCATCAGCATTTGTATATATGCCTACAACAGCAGCAGAACAAGAAGTTGTGTTAGGCTTCAGAAACATTTGTGGTTTGCGACAAATATTAGGTGCTATTGACTGCACCGCATACCTAACAGTCTTTAAGTACCTAGTAGTAAACAAACCATAACAACAAACATAGATTGACTTTGACAACTTACATCAGTTGCGTTCTAAAAATGTATGTAGGTATGGAACGAGCGATACATTTGTTATTTTTTTTATTTGTAATAGACCGTAAAAACAATATATTTGGAGGTAACATGATGTATTCAATAATAAATACATTTTATATAGCCTTATGTATAAAGTTGTGAGCATATTATCAAATGAAATTAAGTCATTGAATTAACGCCGTACGATTTTCGGAACGCACCTTTGAATGTTGCCAGTGGTTTTTGTTATACGTAGGCGGTAACTATCCATTGTTTACACACTGATTATTAGTAAGGGTAATGTGTAACGCCTATTCACAGCCTATACATTGTACAACTAAACAGTTGTCAAACAGATGTGTAACTTATTTTTATTAGTAAGGCCGTAGTTGTCTAGTAGGTACCCATAATACAAGCTCTGCTTAGTTTGGAACTTGATGGCGTTGTGTGTTAGATGTCTGAAAATATTTATTTATTTACTAACTGACATACGCAACCTAGTTTGCGTCCAAACTACCATCCCCCGTTTTAACCCCAAAAGGGGGTTGATTTCTAAAGATACATTAGTACACCTCCACACCATCTATAGAGCAACAATTTTAAATTTCAAGTTTCTTACTTCAAAAACATAAGACTTTCGTACTAACTTCCAACCCCCTTAGGGGTAGAGTTTCGTAAAACCCGTTCTTAGCGGATGTCTACACGCTATAAGGTACCTATCTGCTAAATTTCTAGTTTGTAGGTGTTATAGTTTCTAAGATTTCGTGATTAATAAGTGAGTGGTATTTCGCTTTTATATATGTAGATAGATTAATTTACTAGTTGTTGCCCGCGGCTCTGCTCGCGTATATGTCGGTTATCGCTGCAAATAGTAGCCTATGTGTTATTCTGGTGTAAAAGCTGCATCCAAATCCGTCGAGTAGATTTTGCGTGAAAGAGTAACAAACATCCATCCATCCATCCATACCTACAAACTTTCGCGTTTATAATATTAGTAAGTATAGATAATAAATCAATAGCCTTCATAATACTAATGAAAGACATGAGCCTCGTCTTAGAAAGAAGACTTTGGTCTACTGGCCAGATGGGTTGGTATAGAACACCCACGGGATAAATAGGGTTGGTGACAATCTGTATTCTCTTTCAAATTGAAAAATAATTTTAGTGTTAGAAAACCTATATATTTAGTAAAATCCTAGGCTATATGACATCACGAAACTACCAATACGAGCTGAACATCATCTTCCTAGCTGTTATTATTCCCAATTATTTGGGGTCGGCTACTAGTTCAACCGGTTTTACCTGAACTAGGGTGAACTAAATAAGAAGATTGAACTAGTCAGTATATTTGAGGGCACTGACTTCCCAATAACGATTGCCATAGATGTCCATGACAACCGGGGCCGACGTCTTTATGTGCTCTCCGAGGCACGGGCGGGAAATACCTACATCATTCCATATTCCTGGCTGCTATTAATAATTTCTTGTAGAAAAATCCAATACGAGCTGATCATCAATGAAAAATATGACGACAGAAAAGTGAGACGAAACTCTCATTTATGTCATTTTATATTACGTAACAATAAATAAAAGCTTTTTAACATATAATTAACACGGCCGGAATCTAACTTTCACATAATACACCCGATCTGTTTTATATAATAACACTATAAAAACTTTCTAATACATAATGGCGTCTTATTTATTAATTAATGTTTATTTATTCCTGAACTTTCATTTTTTAAATATGTAACTAATTAAAGCAATTTCCTTTATATAAATTGTGCCTGGTCCCTGTATATTAAAATGATGATGTTCACCTAGCCAATTACGGCCACGGGCGGCGGACAGTCTCAACTGAGACAGCCAACTACGCAGGAGATATTATAGTGCACAAGTGTGTGCTAAAATACTAGTGCACTCTCTGTTCCCTCACTCTCATAAACAGATGGGATGGTTAACCGACACGATCGGGAAGAGATCAGGCGCAGGACCGACAGCTTTACGTGCTCTCCGAGGCGCGGGGGTTCAGAACCCCAACTTCCAAAGTCCGAGCTGTTACTAAGTATTTCTATAATCAGAAAAACTCAATAACATTTCTGGTCCGACCCGGGATTCGAACCCGAGACTTTTTAATCGGCCTCAAGCCGCTTCGCATCGCAGTTATGTGTGGGAGTCCTTAGTAAGAAATAATCACGCCAGCGAAACCGCTAGTAATAGCTAGTACTAAAGAAACACATATTTCGAACCCATCCCTTGGTATCAAACAACAAGCAACAAGTCCAGACAGGGACCCTACTGACCCGAATAGCAGAACCGGTTTCATGTTGCCCGCGTGAGGAATGTGTCTGGCTTGCACAGTGCCGTAGGTGATTGAGTGCCCAGATAGTGAGTTTGAGGTTCTCAGCCTACTTAACGAAGATGCGTAAACAAATTATATTGTAAAGATTTTGTTTTAGATGACTGCGCTAGAAAAAAGTTTTTAACCGACTTCAAAAAAGGAGGAGGTTATCAATTCGACTTAATATTTTTTTTATGTTTCTTACGTCATAACTTTCGACTGGGTGAACCGATTTTGATTATTATTTATTATTTGAAAGCTGGTGCTTGCCGTGTGGTTCCATTTCAATTTGGTCCAGTTCTTGAAGTCGGTTCTTTTTTTAGAACGTGTTTGATATAAATAAAATTGAAGTGTCAGTTTGTAATTTCAAATCAACAGCTGTTTATTTAATGTACATTAAAAAAGCAATTTTGAAATTTTTTGTCTGTCTGCCTGTTTGATTCGGATAGTAGCGGCCTTTACACACACACTCTATCGCGCGTTCTTAGGAGCGTACAGGAAAGCCTGCACTCTCATTCGCGCGCGATTATCTTTTTTTTTACATGTTTATGTAAAGTATGTATCCGCTGAGGAAAAGAATGAGCGGCCGTGTAAAGGCTAATCGTGCGGGAAAGATCACGCGAAACTGGCGCGTGTTGGAGTGTATGCAATTCACACAGTTTTACTGAAGAACGGGGATTTTGCGGTGAAAAATGGATAGAAGATATCGCGTGGCGCTTTCTTAAGTTCCTTTCGGAACGAGCCCCTTAAACTTTGTAATTTCTTAACCATAAAATCACGATTGGCGTCGGCCAAATTTTTTTCTGTACAAAAATCAATAATTTTTCTATAAGCTATCGTCTTTAAAATTTTTGTTTTTATATTCTTCGGACTTGATTTTCCAGAGGCAAGGAAAATATTAGTTCAATGTAATTAACTCTAAGGTAATTCTTTACTCCATGTGCATATGTCCGCCATCTCGTGCGCGAAAGAATAATTATAATGTAAAGGTAACCTGAGGAAACGCGATTGCGCACACGACTGACAAGCGCGGCGCGAGGTCTTTTCCTTTCCCTTCCACATCCTTTAAACACGCGCTCTTTCGCGCACGATTGCTGTTTCACGCGCGATTGAGTGTGTGTAAAGGCCGCTAATCTCTGGAACGACTGAATTGATTTTCACGGGACTTTCACTGGCAAATAGCTAATGTTATAAGGAGTAACTTAGGCTACGTTTTTGTAAAAATTGACAAATTTGTGATCACAATACTTAAAACCAAAAAACCAAGGGTGTCGGTTTACAACTTTTTTGAAAAAATGTTTATTATCGCTTAATCAAGGGACATGGAATTTCTTTCTTATTTTTTCCTGAACTGTTATGACATGGCCTCTCGCCCGGTGCCAGAGTATCGTTGAGTTTTGGGACACCCTGTATATAATCTGACTCTAGTTACCACACGTCTCCAACAATTTTCAGGAAATTTAGTATGAAGAGGGTTTCGGAGGCGATAAATCGATCTAGCTAAGATACATTTTTAAAAAGTTTACCAAAAGAACACAACTAAAGTTTTAACAAAAAAAACGACTTCAAGAACTGGACCAAATTGAAATGGGACCACAAAGGAAGCACCAGCTTTCAAATAAAAAAAGAATCATCAAAATCGGTTCACCTAGTCCGAAGTTCTGAGGTCATTATCTTCCTACCCTTTTCCCAAATTTATTTGGGGTCGGTGCAATGAGTTTTATTCCTCCATTCTCCTCTATCACTCGTCAGTTCACTGCTTACTCGTACTCCCTTTCTTGCCATATCCTCTTTCACGCAGTCCATCCATTCTTCGGTCGTCCTCTTCTCTTATATCCGTCGACTTCCATACTTTCTTTACTACATTTTGCTCAAGTTCTGAGGTAACAAACATAAAAAAAACAGTCGAACTGAGAACCTCCTCCTTTTTTGAAGTCGGTTAAAAATACGGAACAAAGCTCCGACTTCCAGGTACTACTTTATTACATAACGTTATAAAATGAAATAACATCTATTACAAGTTTTAAAAATCATCTGAAGCTTATCTATAGATACAATTTAAAAGTATAATTCGAGTTTTCTAATGAAATTTATGGCTTTCCGTTATACGTATCGCCTGCTCTACATTACCCTGTAATAGTGAAGCGTGAATGTACTGTTATCTCAACATATATTATCAGCTAGAACGAGTGTGGTAATTCGACCGTTGCAGGAATTCCTACTGGTACATATTTTATATCATTCTAATATTACGGTATTATTTTTTTTAGTTTTGTTTTACCGGGCTATTCCCGCTTTAAGCCTCTTGATTGGGCCGTTCTATGTGGGTTTGTCATCTTCCTACTCCAACCATCCTCGATTATCCCAGAAGCCTTTGCAGGTCACTACATGCTTCCGGAAGTGATGTTGATTGGAAGATGTCCGATCGTTGATCTGCCTCACTTCTATATTCTGTGAGAACGTGCTGTGGCGTTTCTTCTGCCTCCATGCATCCCCTGCACAGAGGACTGTCTGTTGCGCCTATAGTGAATAGGTGCTTGTTTAGGGGAGAATGCCCTGTCAGGATACCTGTGACCTTCCTGAGATCGTCCCTTTTCACTCTAATCAGGTTGCGAGCTAGTATTTTTCATGCTACCAGAACTGCAATTATTGTTTGCCTGTATCCTTCATTGTTTTTCCATTCGGTTTTGTATTTATATATGTCACTGTAAGATTGTAAACACCTTTAGATTGTAATCTATCTCGCGAGATTGCAAACAATCGAAACTTTGTGAAATGGAATGCAACGAATCGTAAGTCGCGCGCTGATTAGTTGAACAACATATGTCCCGCGCCGCCATATTTGTTTGTTAATTCGTTTGATGCCTAATATAAAGTATTTTTGTGATTGTAAATATTTATTTATATTTTTTCGGACTTCTAACACACAACGCCATCTAGTCCCAAGCTAAGCAGAGCTTGTGTTATGGGTACTAGACAACTGATACAAATACATAGAGACTTTTTTTTTTGTAAATACATACATATTATACATAGAAAACACCCAAACTCCGAAACAAATATTTGTAGATCATACAAACATTTGGTCCGACCCGGGAATCGAACCCGAGACCTCATGATCAGCAGTCGCACACGCCAACCGCGAGACCAACGAGGCAGTTAAATTAATTTCATGTTGAAAATACCTCACAGCTGTAGAATTAATTACATAACATTGTTGTTAGTTAAATAAAAATGAATTTGTAATTAATTAAAAAAGTTCTAACCTAACCCTATGGCCATTGAACTGCCTACTGTAAAACCGACCAATCAGGGACAGTTGACAATTTGACGTGCGTAAGCAGTATATCCCAGTTGACAATCTATCAAAAGTTTGCAATCTCGCTAGGTAGATTATAATCTAACGATTTTTACAATCTTACGGTGACACATATATAGCTACCAAAATGAAATGTCAACCTGATAGAAAGCATGAGTACAATCCAAGAGTGGGGGCATAATTCCCAAAGACCAACCCTACATCCGAGGTTAACATGTTAGCCACGCGAGAGGCGAACAAAAGAAACTTTCTTTACATGTAACTAAACGAAACAATGGCAAACCCTCAATTTAATGGTGAAAAGTAAAAATATTAACACTCAATTCAAACTAAATTCTTGAAATTCAAAATGAATTATTAGTGACATTTATGAACAAGTCAAAAGATTTTTATTCAATTATTTTACAGGTTAAAAATCGAGTGATTCTAGTGCTAGTTCCAAGTGCAGCCTACCCTTCATGGAGAAGAATCTGGCAAGAAACTCCATTGTTGCTCCTTTAAAAAAAAAAAAATATAAATAGGGTTTACAATTCTTTTTTTTTACTATGCGACTTGAACGTTAAATTGAAGCTACAGTTAAAATAATAGATCGACACAAACAGACCCCACAGCATGTACTAGATTCTCAAATTAGGTGAAAACACCAAAATGTACTGCCCGCTTGTGTCGATCCATAACTTCCAGTTTCCAAAATGCGTAGAGCCTTATGAGAAGATTACTGGCAAAGAAACTCATGGCCACTCTTTTTAAAAGTCTGATATTCAGGTACAATATTGTTAGTATTACATGAATGGAAAACGGTATGCAAGCTGTTGTCACCTGTTTTTTTTTTTGAAATGCTCTAAAAGACTATTAAACATAGAAATCATTCAAGGTGCACATCTATTGACGTTCAGCTGCAAAATCTACTGTGAAAAATAATTCGTAACTGGATTAAGAGGGTAGAGTTGCAGTTCATTTCATCAATAACCCATAAAGTCCCACTGCTGGGCTCGGGTCTCCTCTCAGGAGAGGGTTAAGGCCATACGTCCCCACGCTAGCCGAGTGCGGGTTGGGGACTGGCAAGACAACGTTGTGGCTAGTAATCTTGCAGTTGGATGTTGTTAAGCCGCCCAAAAGCCTCCAACTAAGCTTCACGAATGTTATCCTACGATAACAACCGGGCCCGAACGCTTAACGTGACCTCCGAATCATGGAGACGCTCTGGTATCATGCCACCAGCGGTCACCCATCCAGGTACTGACCACGCCGTCGTTGCTTACCCTCGGTGATTGTTTCTAATCACCACCACCATCGCATCACTGATTAGGCCGACCAGTAAGAATACTGACAAAGAAACTAAACTATCTAGCCAGCGCAAAACTTCTAAAACCTCTTTTCGAAGCAGAGGCTTAAGTCCAGGAGTGGGCTGTAAGAGGCTTTTGATAACCGAGCCAGATACCCATTAACTCTATGACACTTTTCCTCAACCACTGTTACATGCAGCTGTGACTCATTAAGGCAAGATCCGTGTTGATTATATAACATTTAAAGTGAAGTTTGGTGTAATCTCGATCCACAAATATTGTGGTATAATTCTCTTGAAAGCCATCGCCACGTAATACGTTTCTTTAGATTTTTTAAAACACTTTTCTTGGCTTTACTTCACGTAAGCATATCTTGAAAGTGAAGTTTAAACCACATTTCACTGTAGTATCCTACTAATATTATAAACACGAAAGTTTGTAAGTATGGATGGATGGATGTTTGTTACTCTTTCACGCAAAAACTACTGAACGGATTTGGATAAAACTTTACAGTCATATAGCTTATACATCAGAATAAAACATAGCCTACTATTTGCCGCGATAACCGACATACACGCGGAGCCGCGAGCAAAAACTAGTTTAAAATATTTGCATGTATTCTTAATGGCCTGATAATCTGGCTAGGATACAGAATATCGGTCATCATCATGGTTATCAACAGTCTTTAGTCTACTTCTGCTCTACTCTGCCTGATGGAAAGCACGAGCAGAATCTAAGAGTCCATAGTCCATACTCATTGGGAATGCAAACAGTGTAGCATTTTGACCCGCACTATGGCGGCCTATTAAGATGCTTCCGCCCTAGAAAGAAGAGCTTCCGCATCATTGGGCCTCCGGTCTCACACTCACCACCGTAACACAGAAGCACGAAGACAGAGTTTACTGTAAGATAAATGCATATTTAATATTATAACTAGTTGTGTAACATGACTAATTAGGGCGAAATGGAAATTCATTTTAAAGGTGCACGTTATAAGCATTTTTTATGTTGGCCCTGGCAAAATGACTCTGTCTGATGGAAAACATAAAAAGAATCCAAGAGTCGTGGTCACCATACTCATTGCGAATGGAGAAAATGCAACAATGCAGCATGGCCATCCACGCCATGGCGGCCTAGTGATACTTCCGCATCAATGGTCGCGAACGCTGTCATTTTACGTTGGACTTCTGTGCGAGGGTACGACGAAATCACGAACGGCCCGGCTCGACCGGGCCGTTCGTGATTTCGGATGATATAAAAATGGGATGAGTGGAATGAAGATGGAACAAACCGAATAGTTTTATCCATCTATTCATACACCCATCTATCAATAAAGAAACTATTCTAAAGAACGTCTACATTACATTTTTTACTCGCATTCAACTCATGTATTCAAGTAGCTTTCGCTGTTCTTTGAATTAACATAAATAGCAGTTTTAATATCATCTAATTGAAGAGAGATCCGTAGATCTGTATCTATAATCTAACAATTCAGAGTAGTGTCACTCTTAACAATTCTGTTCCGCTCCTAAAAGTCGTAACGTGATGTTAAAATGCCCTTCAAGCTATATACAGTGGAGACGAATTAATAATACAGAGTTTCGCCACTCCTATTCATCCCGTGGGTTGGGCTTTGTCTCCAGCTTTGCTTGAAGTGGACTTATTATATTTCCAGCTCCTTCAGTTTTTCTTCTGATTAATTTCGTTGCGGGTTCCAAAACAGTTTAATTTTCCTTGGCACTTCCCGAGTGTCATAACTCGGTGTGTTCGAACGTCACTGCTATTGATCCTGGTGTACAGGAGTTACAGTGGTGGGCGTGTGGGCGGGATTAGTCATCCCATGGGTGTCATAAGAGACGACTAAGGGAGCAACCTACGTATGGACAACGTCACTGCAAGTCAACCCGTCTGGCCAGCTTGGTATAGTATACCAAAACCTCCTTTCTAGGAAACGCCTATGTCCAGCAGCGGATTTTTAAAGGACTGTATCTCTACACAATTGTTCGTAGGTCAATAAGGAACAAAAGGAAATACACAATATCCCTTCTCTAGCATTGGCTAACCTCATTAGCTAGTTTTTCATTCATAACAGACTCTTGTTTTTTTTAAATAGAGACTTATCGCCTAATGGTAAGCGATTATCGCCGCCCATGGATACCCGCGACACCAGAGGCGTCACAAGTGTGTTGCCGGCCTTTGAGGGAAGAGGAGGGCGATGGGGGGATCCTCACTCAATCGGTGAAACACAGCGCAAGCGCTGTTTCACACCGGTTTTCTGTGAGGCCGTTGTATCGCTCCGGTCGAGCCGGCCCATTCATGCCGAAGCGTGGCTCTCCCACTTAAGGCGAATAGTAGCCTCAATAACCTTGAGCGTCTGGGTGGAGCTAAACGCATACTATCATATCTGCACCGCACACATCAATATCTCCGTACCGCACGCGGTACCTCGAAACGATGATCAAAGATTAGGAAGCGGTGCAGACATGCCCGCTTGACCGGCGTTTTTGCCTAAAACTTCAAAACAGAATGGTTATAATGCGAACATAGAAACCAGATATTTTTAAAAGCTTTAGTAAGATTTAAAACTAAAATTTTACTTGACACATTTAATGATAGGTATGTAGATACTTAGTGCAAAAAAGTATGTTAAATTAGACTAAAAACCATATAGAAGTTTTTGTCAGTAAATTTTAAATCAAATAATTCGACATACCGATCCAAATACCTACATTTGATAAGAGAGGTAAGAAATCCGGTAAAATGTATTAATTAATTTTACTGTTTGTAGAAAAAAAGTAAAAATGATCATATTTCTGAAAACTTCTAGCATCTTTAAATAAATGAAGAAGTAGGTAAATAGGTACGTGTCAAGGTCACCCATAGAATAGGGTTCCGTAGTCACCAATGTCTACAAATTGAAATAAAATCGTGTCCAACAAAGAATTATCATGAATTTATTTTTAATATTTTACATTTAAGTATCATTGGCGCAGTGGTAGCGTACGCAAATGTTATACATGAGGTCTCAGGTTCGATTCCTGGGTCAAACTAAATCTTTGTATGATGTGTAAATATTTGTATTTACCAAAAAAAAGCATATAAGTATTCTATCAGTCAATCTAGCTTTCATAGTACAAGCTCTGCTTGGATTGAAAATAATTGGCGTTGTGTCAGATGTCCGAAATATTTATTTATTATTATTTTTAAAGTTTTCCAAATGAGTGTACCTCCATACTGCTCCACTGAGGTAGACCTCCATAACTCCTGAACTAACAAAGTTATCTAATCCGTTATAGTTAGTGTGGTCCGTTTTTTTATGGAATAGGGGGCAAATGAGCGTATCACCTGATGGTAAGTGATTACCGTCGCCCATGGAGACCCGCAACACCAGTGGCTTCAGAAGTGCGTAGCCGTCTCCCAAAGGAGATGGAGAGGAGGATAGGAGGAGGGGTTAGGATATGGGCCTCCAGTGTCCTCACTCACTCGGTGAAACACAGCGCAAGCGCTGTTTCACACCAGTTTTCTGAGAGGCCATGGTATCACTCCGGTCAAGCCGGCCCATTCATGCCGAAGCGTGGATCTTCCACGGTAGTTTCTCCTCTGTTTGGTTGTAAATAGCGGTTCATTGGCATTTTTTTAGCTTTATAAGCCTTAGAAAAACTGAACAGACTCAACACTGAACACTCTGTTTCCTCTTTGACCCTACACCAAATTGTTGCAGTTGCATTTTTTAAATATATTAAGAAACTAGCGACCCGCCCCGGCTTCGCACGGGTGGATTTCAGATGCCCCCGCCGACGACACGATTCGTGCATTTTAAATCTGTAATATCGTCGAATACATTCATTTAAATTAGTTACTGTAAAGGACAATTTTCATCTATATTAAATGCACAATGTATTTAATTTACTTAATTGTATAAGGATTCATTCTGTATTGCTTAAAATCACTTCGTAAATAAGCCATTATTTCTCGTAAAAAGAAAGGAATAAAAAATGGTTGTTGTGGGTTATCCCTAAGAGATAGACATATACCGTCGCGGACTTTTTTGTAGTACTTTTTAAGGTGTACAATACTGTAGTACATTATTTTGATCTATCTCGTAGGGAGCAACCAGCGTTTGCAATGTAAGCGCATAAAAATGTGTTTATTTGCTACATCACATTAGAAACCTCGAAAATTAACAGTGTTTCCATACTATGTTATGCATTTATTATACATAAAAACCTTCCTCTTGAATCACTCTATCTATTAAAGAAACCCGCATCAAAATCCGTTGAGTAGTTTTAAAGATTTAGGTAAACAAAAGGATTTAGGGACAGAGAAAGCGACTTTGTTTTATACTATGTAGTGATAGTGATGATAAGGTTTGAATTAAAAAAAAATATATTTCATTCTAATAAAATTAATTTAAAAAAACTTTTTGAAAACAAGCCTTTATTTAAAAGAATAAAATAAATTAAAAATTACGAACTGAACGATGCCAAACTCGATGGTGTTGCGTCGTTTTATTACAGTATGACCACCTTCCGACTCCATCATCAGACCCTAGATACTATCAAAACATAAAGTACTCGTCAAGAAGAATCAAACGATTCCAAACTCGATGGTGTTTGCGTCGTTTTATTATAGAGTTCCTCTGACCACTTTCTGGCCCCATCATCAGACCCTGGATACTATCAAAACATAAAGCACTCGTCAAGAAGAATCAATTGATTTCAAACTCGATGGTGTTGCGTCATAAATTGCAAATTTAATAATAATAGCTTGAAAAAAATCAGTAAATTTTCATCCGAGACAAGAATTGTAAAAGTTCTAAAATGAGTGCAATGTACAAATTTACAAAAACAATAGTCTACAAATAAATTAAATAAATAAATATTTCGGACGCACACCGACACAACGCCATCTAGTCCCAAACTAAGCCAAACTTGTATTATTGGTACTAGATAACTGATGTAAATACATACATTACTATTTTTGTAAATACATACATTTTTACATAGAAAACACCCAAACTAATTATTTCAGACCATACAAACATTTGGTCCGACCCGGGAATCGAACCCGAAACCTCAAGCACAGCAGTCGCATACGCTACCACTACGCCACCGAGGCAGTCAAAATATCACAAAGCGTCCAAGCGTACGATCACTTTGAGTCCTTTGCAGCGAGTTAGTCTGTAATGCACACTAACTCAGAAAGTACGTAAATACTTGCACATACACAAACGTATACGCGTAGTTAGTCGATAGCGCGAGCAGAGCAGCGAGCGACACAGCCTTCCCGTCTGAATGCCAAAGCACGACTGCCGCCTGCGCCCGCATAGAGATCCGCTGTACTTTTCACGTTGCGAGTCTCAATATTGAATATTTTCTTTACAAAATATTGATTGATTTAAATGAGCAATGACTAATTTGTTGCAAATTAAAAAATAATTTTTTTTATGTAAAAATTTTTTTCAGCTTCAAAGCCGTTTAAAAGTAGTAGGCAAATAAGCGAACAATATAGCGTGTTGTTAAATATTTTTTAATGGCAATACTATTTATCGTACGTAAAAATCAAATGCTCACATTATTGCACATGAATCTACAGTAAACATATATTTTTTTCAAATCTTTTGATGCAGCCGTTATTGAGGAGTAGTCTTTAGAATGCAACCTTTTTTACGCATCTTAAGGGAGGTAGGCCCTTAAGTCTCACTTTTCTCATCTAATTCCTTTAGAGTTCACTTGCTTCCTTGCCTAATTCACTTCTGTCTATCTATACCCTTAAAGATACAGACGTAAGCGCATGTATTTTAACGAGCAATTCTTGTATATTTATGTATAAAATCTGAATCTCGGAGTCTCATGATTTTCCTAAAATTTAGTATGCAGGGTGTATAGGATTCATTCTTAGAAAGTTTACCGAAAAAAAAATACCGAGCAAAGCAAAGATGGTCATCTAGGAACTAAATCACAAAGTCGACACATATCATAATGCAAAAAGATATAATATTTATACAAATTGAAAAAGGTAGCCTTATTCTTTTTAAAATTTTTTGGTCGTTAATTAAGACAGTTACTCTTTATTACGTCATAACTCATTTACTTAATGAAATATACATCCTACAATATTATAAGCGCGAAAGTTTGTAAGTATGGATGGATGTTTGTTACTCTTTCACGCAAAAACTACTGAACGGATTTGGATGAAACTTTATATCAATATAGCTTATACATCAGAATAACACATAGGCTACTATTTGCCGCGATAACGCCGATAACCGACATAACAACTAGTTAAATAAAATATAATTTTATTCGTGCCATATTATTGCTCACGATGAATACCGAAACTATATATAACCGATTTTCACGTTTTTTTCAAATAGGTGTTTGCTGGCGTGCTAAAGTTCGGATTCCTTAATATCACGCTTAGACCAATTGGAGTCGAGCTGTCGAGCATGATTGAAAGAGATGCATACGAAGTTGCGTGGGTCAGTTAGTAATATAATATAATAGGTTTAGTTAAAACTATTATTAACTAATAAATTGTGACGTCATCGTCATTAATACACCAAAAGTAATAAATAAGGTGAAAAGTGTTACGAAAGTATTTATATGAGTAGGTACCATATTAACGTAACGCTTTCTTTTCTTGTGATTTTCTTAATTAATTCAAGCCCAACAAGTTTTTTTTTCTAAGCAAACCAACACTAGTACATTGTTAGTTTGCTTAGAAAAAAGATCGGTGGCTAAAAAAAGTCATAATAGGTACTAACTTCCGTCTACGTAATTATAATGATGAGATTCCCTAAGATTTTATTTAATACACGCGGCGTCCGGAGTTGTTGAGCATTGAGGATTTTCGCAACGAAATATATATTTTTCGATGCGAAACGTTGAGTTTCTGTGTCTATATCTGTGCCAAATTTCATCAAGATCTGTACAGCTGCTTTGGCGTGAAAGATTAACAAAGTTTCGCCCCTTTCGCCTTTATAATATAAGTAAGAAGGTGGAACCTCTTTAGAATGTTTACAGGATAACATTGAGCTGTTATGTACCTATATAATTATAAAAGCTCAATAAGAATAGGTTTCTTTATCGTCTTCGAAAGTTGTCCCGGAAGTTTCCAAACGGCGATGAGCTAGTTACTCGCACAGATAGTGATAATTCCAGTCATTTCGGATGTCGCAAAACATTAGATAATTGCTAAAAGAGGTCTAACCAAAAGCTCTAAAAATCGTCCGTTCGTAGAGCCGATAACATTACGCTTGAAGACTGCTGCAATAATGATAAATGTGAAATGTCCGCTTTTAGAATTTCATTCATTAGGAAAGAGTTTAGATCCGCCTAATCAATTGACTTTCATTTGGATTTTCTACTATAATTACGCTTATGAATGTCTTTTAAAAATACAGAAGGACATATTAATTAACTTACCGATTTTTAGTTCAAGAAACAGATGTAGAAACCAGAAATATGTAGGATAACGATACGATAACACATAAAAAGATTCACTGTTTTCTTCAAACAAGAAACTTTCACATTTTGCCACACACTTCCACACGCGACTTCCGTCTACACTTCACTTGATTTAATATGATAAAAATCGTCAATAAAATTATTAACACACGTTTATTTATAGAAACAATACAAAGTGTATTTTTATGTAAGAAAAGTTCTTGTATTGTTCTTTAGGTAGTCGAAAAAACCGCCATCTTCAAACATGCGCGCGCAGTACTGTCTAGAGTCAACTGGCGCGGCGCGACTTGAAATTCACTTCGATTCATATGTGAAAACGAGAAGTTAGATTGGTAAAGCCTGCGACGAAGAGAGACGGTTGAAGGTTGTATGTAGCGGTAATTTTTTTTCTCCTTTCGCGCGTCAACGTCAACTTTCTAAAACGCCTTGAGGTGTTTCGGTTGTCTTGTTTTGGTTTCTAAGGATGCTGAAATCGTTTTTATATTAAACGATACTAAAGAAAATGTAACTTTATTAGACAGGTTTCTTATTTACTGAAATGTGTAGGTACCTACTGATAATATAATATTATGTTGAATCAAAAATGAAACATTTAAATATTAACCAACTATAAGTTAGTTAATTAAAACTTAATATTTTATTTGTAAGCAAGAGAAAGTGGTCTCTTTTATATGTTCTGTGTTTTAATAATTTCAATAAATAGTAATACATACATTAGACAGTTGTACGAGTCTGACGTCATAACCACTACATTACGAATATTAAATTGAGCACTTCACAACATGGCTCGTTGGTCTAGGGGTATGATTCTCGCTTCGGGTGCGAGAGGTCCCGGGTTCAAATCCCGGACGAGCCCAGTGGTCGTTCACTTTTTACTTCTTTACTTTTAATAAAAATACATTTATTTTGAATGGAAAGTGAATTCAGATGTAACCAAATAGATAACACTAGTAAAAATATTGCACATAGCAACATTTTCAATTGGATGTTTAGTAATTAGTTCTAAGTAAAAATGACTAACCTGTGCTGAGCTACTACATGAACTGTATCGTTTTGAAGATTATCTAAATACGTAAGTACATATTCTTATCTATGATCTAAATAAATAATATCAGACATGTCACACACAACGCCATCTAGCCTCAAACTAAGCATACATACATATATGCATTTTCATTATTTTAGAATTAATTTTCCAAAACAATTCTTTTATTTTATTCATCATAATGCCATCTATTTATCAAACGAAATACTAATACACTGCTTCTTTTCTTTAATGACAATTGCGCGTATAATTCGATAGATGTCACTCTCTGTTTCGTTGTATTTACAATGGAGCCAAACTAGTAGTCTAATAGTAACTAACGTAGTTTGAAACTACGTTAGTTGCTATTAGAGCGTTTTTACATTACCCGATCCGATATCGGTGTTGGGCGCCGATACGATATCGGAGGAAGTAAATGTAAAATGTGTGTATGTGTATACCGTATATTGTATCAGGCCGGACAATATGAAAGACAGATACATATTTCATACATTTGACTTCCTCCGATATCGTATCGGCGCCCGACACGGATCGGATCGGATAATGTGAAAACGCTCTTATTCTGTGCTACCACTGAGCAAGCTACAGTACAAAAAAATTAAGAATGAGTTCTTTTTAATAAAGCTACTACGAAAGTAAGGATATTTTTAAATTGGCTATATTATCGGCAGGTGGTTGATTTGGTTCCATGACTCTACCTCCTCCTCTCGTATTCCCCTTTGCTAGTAAGTCCGGCCTTGGTACGACCGGCGCCGGCGCCCCGTCTTCGCCTGTTCTGTCTGCACAGAGTACATTGTTAATCTGTCTGTTCGCCAGCCATAAAATAAAGTTTGACAGCCGTGAACTGTTGTGAAGTGTTGTTGTAACAAACTTTTTAACACGTGTTTATTAAACAAACTATGTGAACTTAAGCCATTTTAGTGTTATATGTTGCGTTTTAATGTCATTCAGAAGTTGAGTAAAGCGTTGTGAAGTTGATCTTTTGAAAATAAACGATGAGTATGATGGGGGCTGGTCCATCGCAGAATTCACCACCGATGGCTTCCATCACTGATGTTGGAGCTTTATTCCAAAACGCTAAGAAGTATGAAGAGCTTAATGTTATTGGCACAGGTAATTATTAAACTTAATGTAAATTATAACCTCTTTTTACCGGCACATGACTATGGGTCGACATAGTTTTCGCGCAATTTCAACCAGAAAAGATTTTGTTTACATAATTAGATTAAAAGAATTTTAGTTACAAAAATGTATGAAATGCTATTTAAATAAACAATGTTCACTAAGCTTTAAATAAAATACAAATGCCTCTTATTTTATCGGTTCTGTTTTTAAAAACTTGGTCTAGAGTTCTGCGTTCCTTAACGTTAAATACCACGGTACAAAAAGAATAAAAGATTTCGAATTTTTAGATCTGTGTGACCTAGCTATGGAAACCAAGGGTCAACATAGCAAATAGTGGGTATTAAAATGGTTTCAAGCCATTTTTATGGACCATCTGAAATGGTTTTTTAATGTCCTATGCAAGGTTCTATTGGGCACCATAAAAAAATACTGGGTAAACTTTAAAGAAAAAAACTCTTGATTTACACCATGCTTATGCCCATTGCCTACCATATCTTTTAAAAAATTTCAATTTATTACTAGCGATCTGGTCTCACTTCGAAAGGTACCTAATCTTTGAAATTCTTGAATTTCCTCTACTAAAATATGCATATGTATTATGCTGAGTCTCCACCGAACAAAAGTTTGCAACTTTTGTGTTGTCTACATGTGTTGGTGACAAAAGTTGTAGTAATTTCTTAGTGTTGGCAACAAAAATTGACAACAAATGTTGGGAACCGTGTTTCTGTTTTTAGCGGTAAACATCCAAAGAATACGCTTGTTGCAGATATTTATTGACTCTGTGGAGACGCTTGTTTGGAATGTATTTCAAATTGTGGCCGACTCGGAGTAGACACAATGAAAACAAAAGTTGGTGATTTTCTGAAGAGTTGCCAATACTTAGTTGGAAACACTGAAATTGTCAACAATTTCGGTGGAGACGTGTCTTTACGCATATTACCTTAACCTTCCTTCACTCTACATATTGTTGAAAACTGCACTAAAATCCATTGAGTAGAAAAAGATCTAAGCAAAGCAAGATATACCTCTCCGTAGAAAGGAGGCTTTGGTCGACTTTACCACACTAGCCTGATGGTTTTATTTTTTTATGTGCGGATCTGACTCCCAACATTATCGGGGCCCTAGCCTGATGGATTGGTATAGGGTTTGTTTCAAGTTGTCCTATTCTTTGAAGTGCATACTTTGCTCCTTTAGTCATCTCAAAGCACTCTTATAGGATAAATAGGGATTGTGACATTCCATAATCGTCTTCTTCTCTATATATAAAAATGAATCGCCAAAATGTATGTATGCGCATAACTTCCGATTGGCTGGACCAAATTAATTTTTTTTTTTTTTTTTTTTTTTTTTTGTGTTATTGTTAGGACCAGGTTTGTGTACAAGTCTTTTTTTTCTTTTTTTTTTGTCTGCCACGTGAAGCTGAGACAGATACGTAAATATGGCGATACGAAGTTTAACAGGTCAGCTAGTACCTAGTACACACCTATATAAAAATCAATTGCTGTTCGTTTGTCTCTATAAAACTCGAGAACGGCTGGGTCAATTTAGCTGATTTTGGTTATTTATTGTTTGTCATAGTCCAGGGAAGGTTTAAAATCCGAATGTCAGGTGTACAAAGTAATGGGCATGTAAAATTATATGTACAGACGGACAGATAGACAAACATATATGTTTTGATTTCTTTTGCAAATTCTTAAAGGCAAGTACTTTCACATAATACATATTGTTATACAACCTCATTACAGGCGCTTACGGGACAGTGTACAAAGCTCGAGATTTACACAATGGAGGACAGATCGTTGCCATGAAGAAAGTAAAAGTAGCCCTCACAGAAGATGGCCTACCACTGTCTACGTTGCGGGAAATTGCATTACTCAGACAACTTGAGGCTTATAGGCATCCTAATATAGTCAGGTGAGTTGTTACTGATTACTTGTAGAAGAAAAGTTGCTGTTTGTAGTGTATCATAATGTATTAAGCATATAGACCCGGTTATCATGAACATCTATGGCAATCGTTATTGGAAAGTCAGTGTCCTCAAATATACCGACAACTAGTTGTCTTTAGAATTCAATTCGCAATCAGGGTTGTGGAGGTCTGATGCCAGTCGTTATGTTAACAACTTACTATCATGTTTCGAAAATGTTATTTTTTTGCTATTTATCCCGTGGTTGTCGTAAGAACTGACTAATCAGCAAACGACAAAGAACAACAGCACTGCAAAGTAATAAATTTGTTTTAAATGAAACTGCTGTAAAATTTACATGAATAAGTATTAAGTAAGTAAGTAAGGTACCTAGATCTTAAAGGTCAATTTTAAATTCAGTTTAAAAAGACAACTCTGGCACTAGATATAAATCCTGAGTCGTGGGGAACTTTACAAACAAACATGAAATGTACACAAAGAACACTCAGGCTTGGAACAACAATTTGTGGATCACACAAAGTGTTGTTCCATGAGGGATCGAAGCCAAAACATTCAGCACAGTAGGAAATTACAAGAAGACTGATTAAACCACATTCCACATTAAACCAAGTACTAAGCTGTCCAAAGCCATCCGTTCAATCTTTTTTTAACTGTTTTAACGTTTTTCAGACTCCTGGATGTCTGCCATGGAGGTCAGTTAATGGAACGTGACCAGCAGCTGGTTTTGTTCTTAGTATTCGAGCATGTGGAGCAAGACTTGGAGTCATACCTCAAGAAGGCTCCAGGGCCTCTGTCGGACAGCAGAATTAGAGTAAGTAGACCCTAACTCCATGATTTGAAGAGCAGTATGTTGTTTGATTAGGGTATTGAACGTATGAATCATCATCAGCCTACCACAGTTCCCTGCTGGCCATGACCTCTCAAATTGCATGCCACTTCGATCCTTTTCGTCAGTTTATATCAGATTAATTAATTGAACTTGTGATCAAGTTGAACCAAATCCTACTAATATTATAAACGTGAAAGTTTGTAAGTATGGATGGATAGATGTTTGTAACTCTTTCATGCAGAAACTACTGAACGGATTTGGATGAAGCTTTACAGTATTATAGCTTATACATCAGAATAACACATAGGCTACTTTTTGCCGCGATAGCCGACATACACGCAGGCGGAGCCGCGGGCAACAACTAGTTTCTTTATAAATGACATATGTATATAGTTCTAAGCTTACAACTATAAAAAAAAAAAAAGTTTAACAAAAAACCGACTTCAAGCACTGGACCAAATTTGGACCACACGGGAAGCACAAGCTTTCAAATAAAAAAAGAATCCACCTATTGGTGACGAGCAGATTCCCTAGCGGCAAGTCGCAGAACTAACGTATGACAGATAAAAATACGTATACACGTTAACATTCCACTTTTAAAATACGTTCACCTTCACGAAATGGTTTTATAGTATTTTTTACTACTCCGTAGACGTCTATCAATGAAATAATTGTAGAAAGAATTTAAAATAACAATGCACTCGCTCTGTATATTAAACTGTCAGGTAGAAGTATCTGTCATACGTTAGTTCCGCAAACGGCCACTAGGGAAATCTTCTCGTTACCAATACTCTTTGCGCTGTAGCATGGTGCGTAACAGTTTCAGTAACGTATTGTTTCACTCTTGAAAGTTGCCGCGATTTACAAATTATGACTTAGTATTTCAGCTGTACCACATTCGCAATATTTGAAATCATTAATAACTGTAGTAAATTAAATTAAACCAACCAGAATGTTCTAGTCTTCAAATGCTACAGCATGGTGCGGCATTTATGCGCAAAGAGTATAGTCAAGTTCAGTGGTAACAGACATTAAAAAAAACCAGTCAAATCGAGAACCTCCTCATTTTTTGAAGTCGGTTAAATACAACTACAAATCTCCCTTTTTGCAGTTGGTTAAACATCCATATTTTCATTTCACAGAGCATGTCATACGATATCCTATCCGGGATAGACTTCCTCCACTCCCATCGCATAGTCCACCGAGATCTGAAACCACACAATCTTCTCGTCACCAGTACGGGGAGAGTCAAGCTGGCTGACTTTGGATTAGCCAAGACTTATGATACTGAAATGAAATTGACCAGTGTGGTGAGTATTGGGGTTTATTTTCCTTTCTTTTTACATAATACTGTGACCTGCGGGGCGAATATAGTCTAAAAAAATCCTAAATTACTCCTTAAAATGTATCATTCACAATATGCCAGTGAAAGTCCCGTCAAAATCGCTTCAGCGGTTCCAGAGATTCGCCAGAATAAACAGAAATACATAAAATTTAAGCAACGTATATATATACTTTCTTATGTGTTTAAGTGAAAAGCTGTTCATTGGGATTTACAAACAGACACTTTAATTTTATTTCTTTGTATAGATATTGAAGCAAAACTAATGAAGCGGGTCTTTGTTAAAGTAGCAGTTTAAGAATTTTTGTTTGTTTCTTCGCTCCAATCTTAGAAGTGCCTTAACCGTTTTGGATGTGGTTATCTCTTATGTATTGTGGTAAACTTCATTTAATATTTAGTATTAGTTTTATTTAATTCGGTTGATAAAAAGAAACTTTTATCAGTTTAAAATAATAACTGTGAAAGCCAACATATACATGTTAATGCCTCTGTGGCGCAGTGGTAGCGTATGCGACTGCTGTGCTTGAGGTCTCGCGTTCGATTCCCGGGTCGGCCCAAATTATTGTATGATCTGCAAATATTTGTTTTGGAGTTTGGGTGCTTTCTATGTATAATATGTATGTATTTACAAAAAAAAAGTATATATGTATTAATATCAGTTGTATAGTACCCATAACACAACTGCTTAGCTTGGGACTAGACGGCGTTGTGTGTTAGATGTCCGAAATATTTAATTTCATTAATTTTCATGTTTATCTTATTTCATCTCAATAAATATTTTCTGTTTTTTATTTTTATCATTGTTGCTAATGAGTTCCTCTCACAATTCCAGGTTGTGACCCTCTGGTACCGCCCTCCGGAGGTCCTACTCGGAGTGTCATACAACACAGCGGTGGACGTCTGGTCTGCGGGGTGTGTGTTGGCACAGTTGCATACCCGGACACCTCTGCTGCCTGGTTCCTCAGACTCACATCAGCTCACCAGCATCTTCAGGTAGGCATAACCTAACTTTTAAAGGTAGAAATTAATACTTAGATAGGTACATTGAGGGCAAGCAAAAACAAATATTATAGGACTGCCTCGTTGGCATGAGCATGAGGTCTCGGGTTCCATTCCCGGGTCGTACCAAATGTTTGTATGATCTGCAAATATTAGTTTTCTATGTCAAATATGTATGTATTTACAAAAAATGATAGTGAATTTATATCAGTCTGTTGTCTAGTACCAATAGTACAAGCTCTGCTTAGATTGGGACTAGATGGCGTTTGTATCAGAAGTCCAGAATATCAATCAATATATAATATAAAAATCAATGCCACTTTTCGTTGTAATTTTATAACTCAAGAACGGGCTTACCTATCCAAACCAAATGTTTAGGCTTTGTTCGGACTATTAAGTAGATGGTTTATGTGAAGTTCACACAAAATCGGTCCCGCTGTTCTTCATTTATCACATTTTTTGTAACAAATGAACGGGCAATAGGAGACGTAAACGACGTTGCGTGGGTCAGCTAGTATATAAATAACTTTCATTGCAGGCTAATAGGACGTCCATCACGCGAGGAATGGCCTGAGAATGCTTCTGTGATGCTGGACAGCTTCCCACCTTACCAGCCTATGGACTTACAAGAAGTCATACCCAGAATACACCCGCATGCACTGGAGATTATCAAGGTATGTAGAATTTGGGACCTTTTATCCTCTGTGTAGTTAAAACACTGGTGGGGTTTTTTTTTAATAGAGTAGGTGGCAAACGAGCAGACGTATCGCCTGATGGTAAGCGATTACCGCCACCTATGAACACCTGCATCACTAGAACCGTCACAAGTGCGTTGCCGGCCTTTGGGGGATGGGGGGGAAGATAGGGATAGGGGGGTTGGGGTATGGGCCTCCGGTATCCTCACTCACTTGGTGAAACACAGCGCAAGCACTATCTCACACCGGTTTTCTGAGAGGCCGTAGTATCACTCCGGTCGAGCCGGCCCATTCGTGCCGAAGCGTGGCTCTCCCACGGTTTGTTCGGTGGCGGCTCGGCTTTAGTCGACTCCTACGACACCCATGGGGTGAATAAGGATGGTGATACTCCGTATCATCAATCTGTCAAACATTAAGCTACAAATACCTCTAATAAATGATTCTCTTTCCAGGGTATGCTGATTTTCAATCCAGCAAAGAGATTGACAGCGCTGGACTGCTTAGAACATCCTTACTTCACAGACGAGCCCTTACCATGAGCCATTTGCTGGACAATGGAGAATCACCCACCTATTTTGTAATATTTAATAGTTTTAAAGTTAATATAGTTTTTTGAAAATGTGTGCGATCCTAGGGTGGATTTTACCCGAATGCGTCAGAAAGAGGATTGTTTTTTAAGTGTATGTATGTAAGTTTTGTCATGGAACGTGAACATCTATGACAATCGTTATTGGGAAGTCAGTGCCCTCAAATATACTGACAACTAGTTCGACCTTCGAATTCAGTTCAATTTGTTCCTTTATTTGTATAAAAATAAATTAATGTAGGATAGTTGATATAAATTAATATTAAATTATATGTATACAGAACATCATAATGAAAGCATTTTTAATTTTTTTGTCGGTATGTTAGTTCCGGATAATCTCCGGAACGACAACACCGGTTTTAACGGTACTTTCACTTGCAGAAATAACTTTGACTATTTTTATTTTAGACTAGCTTCGCACTGCGGTGTTACCTGCGTTTGTTATAGTACTGCGGGTCTCAGATAGTAATTAATTCAACTTCGTGTAGCATAGTTAAATAGAGTGCCTTAAGAATATGACAGTGCCTGACCTGAATTAGCCAAGTTTAACTCGCAATAGGCATATTAACTAGTGGTTAGTGTCTGTAACTGCTAAAACAGAGATCATGGGTTCGATTCCCAAGCAGGACAAATATTTATTATTTATATATTTGTTCTGTCTGGGTGTAATTTATCTATAATATGTATAGTCCATTCGTTTAGATAGTGTCGGTACACCTGCACGCAATTGTGGTTATTGTTGTGAAATACGAACAACGGTGTAAACTGACAAATCATACTTACTTGTGGGTGTACGCCGCAGGCGTGCTCTTTGATTTCGTTGCGGCTTTGCTTAGACAAAAAGCCGCACGTGCGACGGCGGCGCGATCAAAGTGACCGTATCTAGGCGAGCGGACTATATGTATTCAGTAATATATTATTATAAGTTATGTTGATCAGCAGTCTGTATAGTACAGGTATTGCCTAGTTTGTGATCAGACAGCTGTTTGTGAGATGTGTAAGGTTATTATTAAGTTTGTGTTAAAATAAAGTTAGATTAAAGTTTGGATGTTTTTAACGCTCCGATCTCTGGAACAGAGTCAAAATTTGAAATAATGTAATAGCATTGGGAGCTATTAAAACATTGTCTCGAAATATTTCCATATTAAAATAAGATTATGACAATAATGTCTATTTTTATGTATTTTTAAAAAACAAAACTATTTTGTACTAATTTACAACTTATTATCGCCAAATAAATTTAATTGTTTAATTATAATGTGTGTGTTTAAATTAAGATTACCTGGATAACCGATTTATTCGTTATTTTTTTATCTTTTCTAAAAATGAATCGTAGCTAGATCGATTTATCGTCTCCGAAACCCCCTGCATACTATATTTCATGAAAATCGTTGTGAGCACAGAAATAAACCAGAATAGAATGGCGAAAGAGGCATGGCACGTGTGCTGAAACCATTACTGTTGCGCCATAGAGAAAATGGGTCTGGTACAATCTAGAAGACGCGAGAATTGAGGACAGCGCCATCTAGTGACAGGTAGCGCACGATTGTAGAGGTTATGATTAATAACTCCGATTTTCAACGCTAGATTACTTGTTCTAGGCGTTTCTGTTTGGTCTAGATTGTTTTATCGAATACTGGGCATCTTTCTAGATATTTCCGTAGCCCTATATAAGCGGAGCGTGTTAGCCGTATGGGCGAGTATTGTTTCACGATACAGCGGAATAACAACGAATATAACATTGAAGCGATTTTCTAGTGCGACTAACAAGTGATTTAGTGAATTATTGTTGTAAAAGTATTGTCAATAAAGATTATGTCATTTTGTTGGTAATTAACCGACTGCTTTTGTTTATTTAAAACCCGGCTCGTAACAGTAGGTACTAATGTCGCCCGCTCATTACCTACGCAGCGAGATTCACGGAACGGCGTTTGCAGCGTAACAAACAACAAAAACTTCAGTACGATGCCGGCCGTATTGTGCAATCACTAACTGCAAAAATAAGAGTAGTGAAGTTAGTCGGAAGAAAGGAGGTATTTCCTTTCATCAGTAGGACTATTTTTAGTAATAACAAAGATAAACAAGAATCAAAATGTTCTTTCAACTAGTATTATGTTGGCAACTAGAAGCATATCTATTTACTTTTTCATTAAAGTACTGTATCCATTACGTTCAATATACATTGCTCTTACTTATTCCCGTTTAGTGACCGCGCAATGAATATCGAAATAAACAATCGTTCCGAACGCTCGATTAAGCTGTGTGCACGAAGTAAGTATTTAAGCCCGATGCAACTTGCGCTAGTGCTTGATTGTATCGATAAATTGTTATTATGCAGCCAAGAGACTATTTAATTCTGGTAGTGTGACTACCAACTACCAACTGTGAATGAGTATGTAAAACTTATTAACCGACTTCCAAAAGGAAGGAAGGGTTCTCAATTTCATCGGCTTTTTTTTTTTAATGTTTGTACATCGATTACTCCGTCAATTGTGGACCGATTTTGAATTCTTTTTGTATTCGAAAGGGTATGCTCCCCATGTGGTCCCATGGCCACCATATCAGGATCTGATGATGGGATCCTAAGGAAATCGAAGGAAACCCTCAAATTTACGTGAGCGCCTGCAATAAGGTTACGAGCAATTGTCTGCATGCCTTCATATTCTGTAGACATCATTAAATTTTAAATGAAATGATGATGAGAGACTTGAGAAAGACTAAAAATCGAAAAAAAAACTTCGTTTAAAAAAACCGACTTCAAAAACTAAAAGGTATAAAATAACTTAATTTGTATGTGCTACCTATTCATAGGTTTGAAGTCGGTGCCAAGCCAAAATGTAATAGAAGGTACCGCACTCGCCGCGAGCGACCTTGAGCGGGATAGCTGCTCTTCGCGTTGAACAAAACCGAAGCGTCGTTGACGTTCGTCTCGAAATATAGCGAGTGTGGTACCTACTATTCCATTGGCTTGGCACTGACTTCAAACCTATGTAGCACATACAAATTAAGTTATTTTATACTTTTTAGTTTTTGAAGTCGGTTTTTTTAAACGAAGTTTTATTCTAATTAGTATCACTCCGGGCGAGCCGGCCCGTTCATGCCGGCTGGCTCTCTCACGAACTGCCTGCTTTTCCACAATGAAATTTTAGATAGGTATTCTCAATCTGATACTATTTACGACCTGCTATTATTGTATTCTTTAATATTTAATACTTCAGTCCTCTCCCATTGGACACCCCTCGATTTTGAGGTACTCGCATCCAGTTCCTGCGCGCCATTTTGCCTGTGGGCGTCCAATGGGAGAGGCCTATGTCCAGCAGTGGACTGCAGTAGGTTGATGATGATGATGATATATTTCAGTATTATTTTATGCTAGGTGTACCCTGTCACCTTTACTGTATCATTATTGTGGTTATATTTAATGAAAAATTAGGAAGAAACTGATCGCATCGAAGTTTGAGTTCTGTCGGTGCAGACTTTTTTTTAGTTTTGGAAGCTTAAGCAAAGTAACATGGCATTTATAGACTTTATCTTTTTTTTTTTATTAAATCGACAAATTTGAATCATAAACCACCTTAGGCTTTCTTTCTTGTAGACATTTAAATACAATTTTATAAAAATCAATACAATTAGGTCGACATTCGCGTAACGACCTTGTTATCTGTCATTTAATGATTTACACAAAGAATCATCTTTCGCAGTTTCAAAAAAAAAGTTTTGGTTAATTTCAAAAGCATGGATTCATAAAATAATTATTGTTACTGTATTATCTAATATATTGACTACTGCAGTGATGATAAAGGTAAAAATTGCATAGATCTCCGACCAGTAATGACGTAAATTGCTTAATTGAAACGATCCAAGTACGGCATGCGGTATAGGGAGGGAAACCTATGATGTTTTAACGGTTTCAAACGATGGCAGTACATACAACATACACAATAGGAAAATATAATAAAACAAAATCATATAAGACATCTTAATTTATTGTACAAAATGTGTCCAGGTATAAAATCAGTCTTATTCCTAAACTTATAACTAATTTTGTTATTACTATTTGCATTTATAATTATTACTGAAAAAGAGTCGACTGGTAATGTAATTAATGAGTAATTAACTTTTAAAAAGGAAGATTAGAAAGGGTATTTAATTGTTTATTAAACTCAATTTATTTCCTTAACCTGCCATTCTTAGTTGCCGAGATTTTTATGACATGCATTTCAGTAACGAATAACTAGTTATCGAAATATATAGTTGCCTTAACAGTTATTGAAAATATGCTCACATCCCTACGTATTGCAGAAAGAACTACATCGCTATATATTCCATATATAGTCAAGCATAGTCTAAAATAGCACTTAGATTTATTAATTATTTACAACAATATTGTTTTACAGTAGAAATGTATATGTTTTTTTTTGTATTTTGGTAATAAATGAAGGAACTGCATCGTTGATGCCTGTTGATGGGTATCTGCGATAGATGGCACCATGCGCCATAGGATCTGGAAAAAAAAGAAAAACACTTATTACGATAACTTCATTCGAGATGGCCCAGGTATCCCTGAGCTGGGTTTATTAAAACTAGCGTTGCGTAGCGCGAGCGATGCTGCGTTAACTTTGATAATCAAGAACATTTATAAAATTGTTCATCCCTTATTTACCCACTTCAGGGGTAATATTAAAAACTCCTTTCTTAGTGAGTATTTACAACATAAAAAGCATCAGCTGCTAAAGTCTTTCTTTGCTTTAGGTTTAGTGCGATTTGGAGCGAAGAAAAAAGTTGTTAGATGCGGGAAGCACAGATCCGGTTGTTGTGGCGAAAATTTGTGGAAGCATATGTCTAGCAGTGGACGTCTTTAAGCTGCGATTATGATCATGTGCCGTGGGAAGTAATTTAAAATTTAGGGTGCAGTAAAAATAAGATACTGAATGAATATTTAATTTGCGTCAATTCTGTATCTAAATTTTTCTGAATCCTATTACAAAAATACTAGTTGTTGCCCGCGGCTCCGCAAGCGTGTTTGTCGGTTATCGTGGCGAATAGTAGCCTATTTGTTATTCTGATGTATAAGCTATATTACTGTGTACTGTGTTTCATCCAAATCCGTTCAGTAGTTTTTGCGTGAAAGAGTAACATCCATCCATCCATCCATCCATCCATCTATACTTACAAACTTTCTCGTTTATAATATTAGTAGGATGACCCACATAAATTTGTTACGATTAGAATGTCAAAATATTATAATAGACAATAAAAAAAACTTATTTGCTTGTTTTCAGTTTTACAACGTTACGTTATCGCTAATAAATAGTTTTTTCACATAATTAGTTATACAATTAAGCTATTGTACACAGAACGAGGTTAATATATAATACATTGTGTTTTAGTTCCCATAGACATTCGATATAAAGATTTTTAATGTTATATAAGTGTGTTTCAGCTAAAAAGAAATAAAATAATAATTAAACCACCACTTTCAAAATGTATTTCAGTTATTACAACTCATAGGAGGCAAACTAGATGAGTGGTTACCTAATGGTGAATAACGTGGCTACCGCTTCCCAATTGAGCGAAAAATATTTTCGACTAGCTGAACCCCGCGGTGTTACCCGCGTTTGTTGTTGTTCCGCAACCACGGGTAAGCCGCGGGGCAAAGCTAGTCGAAAATATTTTAGCTAAAAAAGTAGCCAAAGTTACTCCTTATACCATCAGCTATCTGCCAAATGAAAGTCCCGTCAAAATCTGTCCAGCCGTTCCTGAGATTAGCCGGAACAAATAGACAGACAAAAATTGTACAAAATATGATTTTGGTTCAAGTACCGTGTATACATACATATGCTTTTAGTAAAAAGCGGTTATTAACCAACTTCAAAAAAAGGAGGAGGTTTCTCAATTTGACTATATAATTATATATTTTTTATGGTGTTTGCGGATAACTTCCGTCGTTTATGAACCGATTTTGATAATTCTTTTTTTAATGGAAAGGAGATATCCCAACGGTGGTACCATGATAAGGACAGTACGATCTGATGAAATCCAAGAGAAATCGAGTCGAATGAAGTCGGTTTTTATTTTGTTAAAATTTTACTTGTTTTAATATTATAAACAGACACTAAAATTTTATTTATTTGTATAGATTGTATAGATTTGTCTATATATATATATATATAATATATATATATATATTTGATACTACCCACTTTCGACTACAAACTATTAGTATAAATCTAAAGAGCTATACGGTTATAATTGAATTTTAACCGATACAATTAATTGATGGCCTTATATTAATGACTAGCTGGGCCCCGCTGTGGTCGTTGTACCTTCACGACAACAATCGAAGGGAACATATATAAATTACCTAGGTACTCCATATGTCATTAGCCATCTCCCATTGAACCAATAGCGGTAATGTGGCAGAAATTGATAAAAATACGAGGTATGGTTTTGTTACCGAGCGATGTTAATACTAGTGGAAACGAATCTGATTCAGATTCAGATTTGAGTCAGATTTTCTGATTGCACCTAAAGTGGAGGAGACCAATTTTCAGATAGCAGAATATTTCAATATTCATATTAGTAGTCTCAGATCAAATAAAAAAAAGCGGCCAAGTGCGAGTCGGACTCGCGCATCAAGTAGTAGTAGTAGCAAGTAACATAAGATGAAAGTTCGTGTAGTTCGTTGCAACTTTGATCGATAAATTGCGGTTTACGATTTATGGCGTATAAAAAAAAACTACTAACTAGATCTCGTTGAAACCAATTTTCGGTGGAAGTTTGCATGGTAATATGTACATCATATTTTTTTTTTAGTTTTATCATTCTCTTATTTTAGAAGTTACAGGGGGGGGGGGGGGCGACACACACATTTTACCACTTTGGAAGTGTCTCTCGCGCAAACTATTCAGTTTAGAAAAAATGATATTAGAAACCTTAATAATATCATTTTTGAAGACCTATCCATAGATACCAAACACGTATGGGTTCAATGAAAAAAATTTTTTTGAGTTTCAGTTCTATGTGTTTTTGTTCCCTCAAAATTTATTGCTTTTTTTTATTTTTGTATGAAAATCTTAATGCGGTTCACAGAATACATCTACTTACCAAGTTTCAACAGTATAGTTCTTATAGTTTCGGAATAAAGTGGCTGTGACATACGGACGGACAGACAGACAGACGGACGGACGGACAGACAGACAGACATGACGAATCTATAAAGGTTCCGTTTTTTGCCTTTGGCACGGAACCCTAAAAAGGTAGATAACGCACCACCTTGTTCTTGTTGAAGCAAAAAAAAGTACAAGTATCGACAACTTGTACGATACTGACGAAAAGTAGCGTAGTTTATAGCATAGTTAGTGTGTAACGCGTGTGTTTACTTGGCACTACGCTACTTTTTTTTGCTTCAACAAGAACAAGGCGGTGCGTTATCTACCTTTTTTATTTGATCCGAGTTAGTAGTACCATCATTTAGTACTTTCTCGACACAACCAGCCCCCTAGTCAAGTTGACATTCTACATACGTTAACGTTCATAGAAAACTAGTCACGTTTCTCGCAGCCGTTTGAGGCCGTGGAACAGGACAGTTACCGTGGGAAAGCCACGCTTCGGCATGAATGGGCCGGCTCGACCGGAGTGATACCACGGCCTCACAGAATACCGGTGTGAAATAGCGCTTGCGCTGTGTTTCACATACCGGAGGTCCATAACCCCAACCCCTCTCCCCATCCCCAACCCCCAAAGGTCCGCAACGCACTTGTGAGGCCTCTGGTGTTGCGGGTGTCCATGGGCGGCGGTAATCGCTTACCATCAGGCGTTACGACTGCTCGTTTGCAAGCCTACTCCATAAAAAAAGCCGTTTGAGGCCCCTTCTCCCTACGAAATCGGGGGAAGGGTTTGAGCTTCGGTACCTACTTTAGCAAAAAACGGGGAAAATTTATTCCTATCGAAAGATGCAGAGTGCAGACAAATGATGTCAAATAGTTTGTTATAAACGATGTCAGATCGTTATATAATGTTTGAACATCACAATTTACGATGAAACTCAAATCAATTGGTTATGGCTCTGTCTGTTTCCTTACCGGAAGACTTCATCAGTTTAATGCATGATTAATGTCTGATTTAATTGTTAGTTATGTAACCTAGTTAGTAGTTTCACTAACGCCTAACTTAGGCTTTGCTTTTTATACTTTATAGTCTACTAGCGATCCGACCCGGCTTGGCACGAGTCTTTGAAATTCTCGGATTTCCTGTACCATAATTATAAAATTATACATATAAACCTTCCTCTTGAATTACTCTATCTAATGCTGAAAACTGCATTTAAATACGTTGAGTAGTTTAAAAGCTCTAACTAAGCGACTTGATTTTATTATACTACTAGCTTTTGCCCGCGACACCGCCCTCGTGTATGTCGGTTATCGTGGCAAATAGTAGCCTATGTGTTATTCTTATGTATAAGCTACATTACTGTAAAGTTTCATCCAAATCCGTTCAGTAGTTTTTGCGTGAAAGAGTAACAAATATACACACAAAATTTCACCTTTATATATTAGTGTGATGTAAAGATGCAAGATGTCAATTAAGTGTTACCGCAATCAAGTTTCTGCCGGAAATTAGTGGAGTTCGGAAGGTTTCTGGTAACTTTGGAAAGGAATAACAGAATTGAAAATAAATTTAAAATTTTATTTGAAACATAGGATGTTGCAAGATAAAAAAAAAGATTTCGAAGATAGGAAAATTTTATCGATATTTTTTATAAAGTAAGCTTACAGTTACAATGCTGAAGAAATGCATCACGAAAACCTCGCAGGCATGGAGTTTAGAGAATTAGAGACAAGGAGTACAATCTCTATGTTAAAAAGGTGTCCGCCAAAATGCACTAATTAGGTGAAGCCACTGGGCACTGTACAACGAGAGTAAATTTGAAAGAATTAGAAAAGATAATCAAATGAGAAAAAGGCTTCCGCTTTCCAATGGCGTGCTTAATATAGATGTTACTACGCAAAGTTTTTAATTTTTAAAACACAATTTAATAAAAAAAAACTTGAGAGGTGTCAAGGGACACCCGGATGGAACGAAGTTACTATCCAGCCAGCACTATGAGGTCAACTCAATTTTAAAAGTGTCGTTACAACGAAAATTGTCGTTACAACTTTTGGTCTTAATCCGTCTAGCCCCCTTTCGCAACGCGCCATAAGGAACTTCGTTCCAAAAATAATTAAAACGATATCACACTCCTAGCGCCACTGTGGTCGGTTCTCGAACTATTATTTGATTATGTTTATTGGACAGGATACTACGCAGTTTTTAATTTGTAAACCACTATTTATTAATTTGATTATGTTTGTTAGTACCCTTACTACGCAAAGTTTTTAATTTTTAAACCACAATTTAATAAAAAGAATTAAAACGATATCACACTCTCTTCTCACTCTAGCGCCTATGTCGTCGGTTGTCGAACTATTATTTAGTCATGTTTGACGGACAATTTACCTCATAAGAGCCCATCACATCAGAGATTGTACTCTTTACCTCTATACTCCATGCTCGCAGGGTCTATATGGGTAGGCGTTAGTTAGTAAGTTACAGGTACATAGCCTTAATAAGAGATGGCACGTTGCATTTTTTAGAAGTTCCAATTGGTTCCTATTCCAAGCAATTCGGATTCTCCTCGCTAGATGGCGTTGGTTTTCGTAAACTTTGGTTTTTTTTTAAATCCAAAACTTATTTCAAGTAGGCTTTTTCGGGCACTTTCGTAACGTTACATTACTGACTCTAATGGGGACTATCGTTTCTTTGCTCACCAGTTGGCGCCACTGTTGACTAAGGTCCAGAGGTATAGCTGTCAAAGGCGACTTTACAGGATCGGCGCAGAAACAAAGTTTGAAATCTTGGATCTCATTAAGTTTATTAATTTTAAATAACTGTCATCATATCGAGTAGCTATGTCGCAATGTTGTACAGTTCCGTTTTGTTCGGAAAAAAAGAAGGACACATGTTTCTAATAGATAAAACTGTTCTAAAGTGACTAGTGGCGATTCGCAGGAATTACTATAATCCGACTAAACATTCTCGTGTTTGTAAAAAACATTTTAACCCCGAGGATAAATATTCTGAGTAATAAGTTACCAATTAGTTTGGTAAGTCTTGTAGGAAGAATCATATTTTTATGCTTACCAATTTCAGAAAGAACATAATGTAAATAAGGTTTCTGAGGAATTATATAGGTACTTAATAAAAAAAAATAGGTCTAAACTTTTGTTTATCCTTCCCTTTCCCTTTAAAACACACTGCTATACAAATAAATATTAAACATTGTAAATCCATACAATGAGAAATGGTTGAGTTGTTTGTCGAAACTAATAAACAATGGTTGATATTAGATTGTTTTAAAATTTTTAGCGATAACAGGTATCATGTAAGGTCTGTGATAAAAAGCAGTTATTTTTGGTATAATAACTTCTGAAATATGCTTATTATTTCTATTTACATAAATTCTCTTTTTATCTTTATTTGCCCAAACATAAAAATCACAATACTTTATTTGAATAAGGAACAAGGAACTGTTTGAATTTAGTAATCACAAATTTTAACATAAAAAACCGACTTCAATCTGGACCAAATTAAAATGGGACCACACGGGAAGCACTAACTTCAAATAAAAAAAGTTCACCCAGTCGAAAGTTATGAGGTAACAAGCACAAAAAAAAGAAAAATACAGTTGTATTGATAACCTCCTCCTTTTTTTAAGTCGGTTAAAAATAGTAGAGGCTACTTTCTTACAAGCAATATTCATAATTTATCATTTCTATGTGCTTTTATTTATCCAAACTGATAAACTCATCTTTATAGAGAAAGGACATTTCACTTCCAATACTGTTAGTTATACAATTATTCCGTCCGTGCGCCTCCTTTTCTTAATTCCGCTTTCAAAGCGTTTATATTAATTGCCAAATATTCAAAATTTTCGATAATTTCATGAAGGAGATCACTTTTCAACAGATAAATTAAATAAATTATAATTTACGTCACCAAGTCCGCCACAACCAGTGAAAAGTGAATGTTATTGGACCTCACGCGACACAAGCGCCTCTAGTGGCAAATTCACACGCGATAGCCCCCATTGCACTGATCCAAAATGTCATTCCCATGAAGAAGAACCTTTTGATTTTATAGTAGACGATGATCCCTGAGTTTGTTTTGTCTTTTCTTCTAAGGGCTAGTCCAGTTAGCATAGGAAATGCCGAACTCATCTGTTCAAAAAAAGTTTAACTTGCAAAAGTTCATGTAACCTAATTGCAATGCCTTAGCAAAAGCAAGATTTATAAAAATTAAAGCTTAGAATAAAATAAGTTAGTCTATTTTCTATGTTTTGACAATAACCAATCTAAAATACCTAAGAGATTTCATTATTAAATGATGTAGTTTAATTTTCTTTTATGTATTTCTTATAGGAAGTCGTTCGGATTGTCCTCACTAGATGGCACAAGTTCCTTAAACTGAATAAGAACTGAGAACAAACATTAGAAAATGTTAACAATTCAAGGCTATTTACTTCATTAGACAGTAAGTAATATTTTTTATTAATACAAATACCTACGTGACTATTGAAGATTATGTTGATTTAAGTAATAACTAGCTTTTGCCTTCGCTAAGTCGGTTGTCGTGGTGATTCTTCAAATTGATATAACTTTTTTATTTATGAACCGATTGACATGATACAAACACTAAATGTTAAGTGGAGAAAACCGCATTCAAAGCGATTAAGCCGTTTCTGAGATTAGAGTGCACAAAGGTACAGACAACAGACGGAAAATTCTAAAAATCATTGTTTTGGATTCTATTACGTTCATAAAGTCGAATAATAGTTTTTTGATTATATATCTTCCATGTACTGACAGCGACCAGTTATGATTTTATTATCTGTATTCATTGATAGCGAAAATAATCGGCTACGTCGCAACAAAAATAAAATCATTGCACCTCAGAATGGAATTTAATATTTAGATATGGTAATGTATTGTACCATTCTATCACTTACATGCCCTCTTGTCAAGATGCAAGTACTTCTCTCTTTCTACAATCGCTAACGCCTCTATTGTCTTCTATTTATCGGCTAATATTTTGTATTGACCACGTGACTTGGCGTTGAGAAATGACACCCTATACATTTGTTAGATTTCTATTAAAGTTTACGTTTGTAGAATGTCAACTTGGCTCATGGTCTCATTATAAGCTTGGTAATCACCATTAACAGCGTTTAGTGGTCCACTACTAGACATATGCGTCTTCTAGAACGACTTAAATATCAAGATATCAACCACTCTAGACAAGCTTAACACAATCTTCCAAGCAGAATGTGTTGGCATAATCAAAGCAGCACAAGCAATTGCAGCCAGAGATGTGAGAGACTCAAACATCAAAATTGTCTCCGACAGTGCATCCGTGTATCAAGCTCTGCAAAACAACAAGATGAACTCTGCCCTCATCAAGGAATGTCATGACAATCTCCAGTCCATCGCAACCACAAACAAAATTGCCCTGCCCTACCCTGTAACTCAATGGATACCGACGCTGCAGATGAACTGGCCAAAAGGGGATCGGAAACGACAGTTTGTAGACCGGAACCACTACTACCCTTGCCCCAAGCCCAAATAAAAACATGGCTGCGCGCCAATACCGAAGAAAAACACAAAACAGAATAGAAAAACAATGAAGGATGCAGGCAAACAAAAAGTGCAGTTCCGGTAGCATCAAAAAAACTAGCCCGCACAGGTTGCGACTAAAAAGGGACGATCTCAGGAACGTCACAGGTATCCTGACAGGGCATTGGCCTGATCACTATAGGCGCAACAGACAGCCCTCGGTGCAGCAAATAAATCCAATACCAACTGGTATTGGATTTATTTCAAATCATCTTTCTCTTTGCATTTCTGTCAAGTGTAGTTTGCTCTCTTACACACCGTTCACACTTGTCGGGTGTCGGATCCATATATTAATCGGAGGCTCCAGTGGTAGAGCATTTAAATAAAGCTATTCACACTTATCGGAAACCGATTTTGTATAGGTCCTGACAATAAATGTCAGATGTTTTGCCAGCCCTCTACGCTCGAAAATAAATCGTGTCGGATCTCGCGCGCCTATAAGTAAGAATGGCGCTGTTTACATTTGTGTCGGGTGTCGGGGCCGACTATCCTCCCCCGCTACCCCTTGTTTCGTCCGTGCGTACGTCGCTGCGATAAATATACGGGCCCGACACCCGACAAGTGGGAACGTGTCGTCTCTTACGACACACACAGGATGAATAGGGGTGCTGACACTCCTTAAGAGCGTTTTCACATTATCCGATCCGATATCGGTGTCGGGCGCCGATACGATATAGGAGGAAGCAAAATGTATGTCTATGTCGGACAATGTGAAAGACAGATATATATTTCATACATTTTACTTCCTTCGATATCGGATCGGATAGTGAGAAAACGCTCTTATTCTTTAACCCATCGTCACAAGATCGCATGATTAAATATCTTCAGAATACTATCACCTCTTTGTTCATGCGCAGTGGGTACGTTGATGACATTCTATGTTAAAAAGCAAAATCTCATAATCTATATTTTCATGGCTAGTTAGCTATCTAAGAAAGCATAAACAAGACGTAAGTACACCTGCATGATTTTTAAATAATAGGGGTGTTTATATTCAGGACAATAATATTTTTAATAAATTAAAAAGCTTTTTAATAACAAGCTTTTACTGAAATGCCTCGAGACGAATCAAACGACTCCAAACTCGATGATGTTGCGACATTTCTTTACAGAGTTCCTATGGCCACCTTCCAGCTCCAGCATTAGATCAGCTCCATGTCATTATAATATTGTATTGACACGATGTGTACATTATGCTTGCATAATTTCAGCAAAATCGGTTGAAGATATCTGCTTCAAAATTGAGTTGCAAGATTCCACCCGAACATACAAGCATACATACATTGTAAGTTAATAAAAAGCTTATAAATTAATCATCATAGCCTTTATATTCCCGAGATTATTTGGGGTCGGCTACTAGTTCATCCGGTTTTACCAGAATGTACCTTTCCACGTAGCGACTAGCATCGGACCTCCGCAACCCTGAGGGCGAATTGAATTCGAAGATTGAACTACCTAGTTGGCAGTAAATTTGAGGGCACTGATCCCCAATAACGATTGCCATAGATGTTCATGACAAATTGACAACCATGTTAATGTTTTACATCGGTTTCACTAAGATGTCTTTTTCCACGGAGCGACTGACATCGGACCTCCGCAACCCTGAGGGCGAACTAAATTCGTAAATTGAACTAGTTGTCAGTATTTTTGAGGGCACTGATCCCCAATAACGATTGCCATAGATGTTCATGACAAATTGACAACCATGTTAATGTTTTACATCGGTTTTACTAAAATGTCTTTTCCACGGAGCGACTGACATCGGACCTCCGCAACCCTGAGGGCGAACTGAATTCGAAGATTGAACTACCTAGTTGTCAGTAAATTTGAGGGCACTGATCCCCAATTAACAATTGCAATAGATGTTCATGACAACCATGTTCATGTTTAACCCAATAAATCGATAAACTACTTTATTTAAGGTATTGTGGCCAGTAGTAAATCTATTGTTTACAGGTTTAGGACATACTTCCGAGACCATAATAAGGGCGAATAGTTGAATGAACATTGTGAAATCATAAAAGGGCTTCGCAACGGTCTAGTGGTCACTGACCCTGACTGCTATGTCAGAGGGTCGCGGGTTCGTTTCCCACCTGGACAAATAATTATTGTAATGAAAACAATCAGTTGTTCCGTGTCTCGGTGTAATATATTTATCGATAAATGGGCTATGCAACACTAACTTTTCAGTTGGAATTAATATTAATAACACAATTTTTTTTTATTCGAAATCTTAGTTCCTGAGATTAGCGCGTTCAACCAAATAAGTAAACTACTCAGCTTTATAATATTAGTAGGAACGTTTTTCAACCGACTTTAAAAAAAGGTGGTTATCAATTCGACTGTTTTTTTTTAATGTTTGTTACCTCATAACTTTCGATTGGGTGAACCGATTTTGATGTTTCTTTTTTTATTTGAAAGCTGGTGCTTCCCGTTTGGTCCCACTTCAATTTGGTCCAGTTCTTGAAGTCTATTTCTTTATTAAAATGTATGATTATTTAAGGTTTTGTTTAATAATGTTATAATTTCTACACTTCTTATTTTTTTTTATGGAATAGGCGGGTAAACGAGCAAACGAGCAAACGAGCAAACGTATCGCCTGATGGTAAGCGATTATCGCCGCCCATGGACATCTGCAACACCAGAAGCGTCACAATTGCGTTCCCGGCCTTTGGGGGATGGGGGGAGACGTTGGGGTGAGACTTTGGGGTATGGGCCTCCGGTATCCTTACTCACTCGGTGAAACATAGCGCAGGTGCAGTTTCACATCGGTTTTCTGTGAGGCCGTGGTATCACTCCGGTCGAGCCGGCCTATTCATGTCGAAGCGTGGCTTTCCCACGGTATCGATATCTTAAATCTTGTATCTTCTTTACACAGTATAAAATGAAATCGTTTCCGTTGCCTGATAGATCTTTAAAACTACATACTCAACTGATTTCAGCAAACTACCAGGACAACAGCACTGCAAAGAGAAGGAACACTTGACACAAACCCTATACCAACCCGACTTGGTCAGCGTGGTGCAGTAGACCAACACCTGCTTTCTAATGAGAAGCCTATGTACAGCAGTGGACTGGTAAAGGCTGTCAATGTGATGTATTAAGGCGCGTATTCACCGAAATTGTTGGCAATTTCAATGCTTCCAACTGTTTGCAACTCTTCAGAAAATCGCCAACTTTTGTTTCCATTGTGTCTATACCGAGTCGCCAACAATTTGAAAAACATTCCAACTAAGCGAGCCAATAAATATCTGCAACAAGCGTATTCTTTTGATGTTTACCGCCAAAACAGAAACACGGTTCCCAACGTTTGTTGACAATTTTTGTTGCCAACACAAGGAAATTACAGAAACTTTTGTCATCAACGCGTGTTGACAAAAGTTGCCAACTTTAATCCGGTGGAGACTCGGCTTAATTCTCATTTTATTTTTAAAACAATAGTAAGAGTAAATGGTATCATATCACGTTATCTCTTTCGCAAACTCAAGGTTAAAAGCCAGCACCCAATTGTTTAACGGATAGCGACATAAATCTGTGCCCATAAACATGAAAGCCATGGACAATATTGTCTATTGCACAAAACAACGTAAAAAAAAATTTCGTAAACCAATTTGCGTTTACCACAATTGCCGCCATTTTAGTGACGAAACTGTCACAAGTCACAGACAAAATAGAATATGTTTTAATAGTTAAACACTTTAAATGTGATAGTAATTTAATTAGTGTTTTTTTTTATGTATGGCCCTACCAAAATGACTCTACTCTGCCTGATGGAAAGCATAAGCAGAATCCAAGAATGGTGGTCACTTATTCTCATTGCGAATGCAGACAATGCAACAACGGCCTAGTGATGCTTCTGCATCATTGGGCCGTCGCGCCGGTCTTGCACTCACCAACGAAACACGACAGCACGAACGCTGTCATTTTACGCTGATCATCTGTGCGAGGGTAGTACCGTCCCGGTCAAGCCGGCCCGTTCGTGCTGAAATCAGCGTGGCTCTACTACCTTATGTTTTCCGTGGAGTGATGGATTAAGAATACAGAGATTCATCACCCCTATTCATCCCGTGGGTGTCGTAAGAGCCGACTAAATGAGCAAACTAAGCTGGAGAAGAGCTCTGCAAAGGGTAGGAAAACTAGTTGTCTAGCAAAGATGAAAAACGTAGTAATAGTAGGTTACATATACTCGTATTATGCTTGCCGGGTGCCGGAGGTTATGAGTGCTTTTAAGTTGGTCCTTAAGTGAAGGGTGATTCTCTAGGAAGGAAAGGTAGGTAGTTTTTATGATAGTTATGATATCGAGAGTTGATCAGCACTGAATTTTGAACGATCTATATTAAAAGAAGTGACTTTATGGTTAGGGTCTTTCACTTCTTGTTCGCAGCGACGCGTCCAGTCACAGGGGTCTTTTAAACGTATCCTTTTAAATTACCCAAATCATCACAGCATCTCAATTCTTGTCAATGCGGTACTAGGAGGTCGGAAAAGTTTTCGACCTCTCCGTAAAGATGGCAGCACTCGTTAATATAAACTAGTGAATGAAGTTGTGAATCTTTGTATTGGCATTGTGCATCGCTGGGAGAAGTGTGTCGAGACTTGTATCATCGTTAAGTCATAAACTTTTCAGGCCAACGTAAAGTCTGTGTCGCGGGTGCCTTTACAAACATTCTTGAAACGGATAAAAAACCACCCAAGGTAGTAGAGCCACCCTGATTATAGCACGAACGGGCTGGCTCGATCGGGGTGGTAGTACCCTCTTACAGAAAACCAACCTAAAGTGATATCATTCGTGATGTCGTGTTTCGTTGGTGAGTGTGAGTTCGGAGGCACAAAGATGAAGAAGCATCTCAATAGGCCGCCATAGTGTGGGTCACTATGCAGTATTGTTGCATTGTCTGCATTCGCAATGAGTATGGTGACCACCACTCGTGGATTCTGCTCATGCTTTCCACCAGGCAGAGTAGAGTCACTTTGACACACACATATTATATAAAAAAGACTCAGAACAACAATTTGTAGACCACAGAAAGTGTTATCTCATGTGATCGACGGTCGACCCCACAACACTGGCTCGCTACACGTGTTGGGTAACTGTGAGTGTAGTGAGCAGTTGATATAAATCACACTAATATATAAAGGCGAAAGTTTGCGAGTGTGTATGTTTGTTACGTCTTCACGCAAAAACTACTGAACGGATTTGGATGAAACCTTACAGAAATAGGTATAGCTTTTACATCAGAATAACACATTGGCTACAATTTGCCGCGATAATCGACATACACGTGGGTGGGGACGCGGGCAACAGCTAGTAAATAAATAAATAAAACAGTCAGCGCAGTATAAGTGACTTGCTTACTCGTTCAGTACAAGCGTGATCTATGGTTGCATTTGCGCGAAATAAAAGCTTTTACCGTTGCTAAATGAAAAATTTAATTCTTTATTACTGTTATGTTTTTAATTGGCCTAATTGACTACTTGACCACAAAGGAAACTGCTGTGTTAGAAAGAGAGGGAAATATTCCAAACTCATTTAGACTATTTCGTATACCTAATTAAAAAATTTTTAGACCTCGAACGCGTCTAAATCACGATGAATTGCATTCTTCATACCAAAAATTCCTTATTAAGGAGAGGCCTATGTCCAGCAGTGGACTTTTTAATGGTATAGGGGGCAAGCGAGCAGACGTATGGTAAGCGATTACCGCCGCCTGTGGACACCCGTAACACCGAGGGGTCAAAAGTGCTTTGCCGGCCTTTTATGAAATTAAAATTTCTTTAATTTTTTACCTCTCAATGGGTATTGAGAATATCTATAAAGGATGAACGTTAGTATAGAAATTCGTCATTTTCAAAGTAAGAAACACGAATTTAAAAAAAATACACCACGCGATGTAATCCGTCCATAAATACTTAACGGAATGATGATGTAAGAAACTTAAAAAAAAAAAACAAAATGGGGAGACAACCTCCTTGTTTAAAACCGGTAAAAAAATAAAACATACCTACGTGTACGAGTTATCACGAAATAGTTCGCATACCACATTTCAGTGTCATCAAAACACTCACTTTTCTTCATTTTCACTTTTTATTGTCACATTTGGTTTAAATTTAAATATTTTGTCCAAATTCAAAGTGTTCTGGTTGTATATAGTGTGATCAGGAGTGTCCCCCCAGCTTACGGGGGTTGTTCTGCCCCTCCCTTCTTGTTGTTGGCGTTCTTGCACTGGGGTTCCCACAGAGATTCCCTCAGGAATCGCGTTCAGAGTATCAGAATTCACACTGGGACTAATTTCCGGGTTCGAAACTCCTTCTGAAGAAGCGCATCGGTTGAGAAAATTCATCATTCTTTCTTTATAAAACTCTGAGCTGGTTTCCGTATTAGGTTTAGCCTTGTTCGGCTGATTTTTTAAATAGAAACCATTGTCAGATTGCGCCAGAAAGATTCTTTTAATCTTTTTACTCGGATAATGTTCTATTAAGTCGGGTTTTGGCGGCACAATTTTGCTATTTCTCGGATATTTTCTTGTATCATTCCCTTTTATTTTCGTCACAACGGAGATGCAGTTCCCTCGTCTTTCTGTCTCTTCTTTGTAAGTGTTTTTCATGCCTTTATAAGAAATTTTTACGCTCAAAATCGACCACAGGAGCTCCAAGAACGCTGCTATCAATATATTTATAGATAAAACCCCTTTTGTAAACATATTCGGCGATTCTTCACTATCTGTTACGGGGTTAAGCGCTATGACCATGTGTGACTCATTTTTTAATAAAACATCGCTATGTTTCACAACTAAAAAGTCCTTAAAAGGTACTTTGTCCTTATAAAAGTCCCTGATGTCGCCTTCTGATGTTGTGATAAACCATACAGCGATCAATAAAAAAGATGTTAGCGAAACAATAGTCGATAAACACGACATAATAAAAAGCCATGTAATATTATGGTCTATGTACCATTTAACCGATGCTAAAATACTCGCAACGCCAGCAGCCAACCCGAATATCGCAATCAAAGCGGGGGCTATGACTAAAAAGTAATTATTATCACCATTATTTCCGTTAAACACCGTTGTTTTATTCAAATAACTCAGTACATAGTTCGAATTATTCGAATTTGTTTGAGTTTCATTATTCTCGAATATGGAAGCGTTCTCATTTTGAATTGGTCCGCTGACATTTTGACTGCTATTTGCAGAATTCCCAACAGCTATTTCTACACCAGGGCTGACTAATGCTAAACAAGCAAGAAGAAAAGACGTTGCAGCCAATGCAATATGTACCCAAGCCAGTCCTGAGACAGTAGACGCTGAATAACGCCTCTCAGACGGATATAGGTTCCTTGTATCGGGCTTTGTTTTAACTTTAATTGTATACACATCTTCCATAATGCTAGCCAATCATTGTTTATACCGCTTCTCAAACAGTTTTTGATCACTCACACACAATAGCTCTGTTTAACTTTAAAATTGTAACACCACACACGTTTTATGCCGTCAAATTTGATAAAAAACTCTTTATCACACAACAAAGTGATATATATAGTATATTTGTGAAATATACGTTACTTTTGTTATTAAAATATTTTCGGTTCAACACGCAACGTGCGTTCTGCCACACCGTTATAGACAAACTGATTACTGAAGTTTACCACAAACCAATATGGCGTTACAAGTTTGACACACCAACTGCCTTCTTGAAAATTTAAATCCATTAACTTTAGTCTTTAACTCAACGTCATAAAGACTAAATTTGATGTTGTTCAGTTTTAAGCACTGCATTGAAGTTGTTAAAAAGTTTGTATTGGCTTGCATGGGTAGGGGTGCGCACGCGCACGCGATTCTTTTTTGCATATCTTCACTCGAAAGCGCATTCAGATATTTTCTTAAACGTTTTAATTACTGTAAAAATATGATGGCATAAAACATCTTAGTATTCAGGTAGCCTTTACGTTTGTACGAACTATGAATTAATTGCAGATTGTTAATAAAGCTCATAAAAGTGCCTAATGATTCTGAATAACAAACATGGAAGTCTTGCCTAATGATCTTGTAATGGCAAGGTCTTTGATTCTACTTCCATGTGTAGTAAAAACTTTATATATGCACTTTAATCTAAATAAATATATATATGGTTCTTGAAGTAATTGTCGTTACGTTATTGTTACTAAAATGGCTAGGTAGTAGATAGTAGGTAATAATGGACTGACGTTGACAACCTGTCGAAGATATTTGGGATAGATCAATTATTACGAAGGAGGTCTGAGGCTTTAGCATACTTTGGAAAAGGCCTTTGTCCAGAACGGTCAAATAGGTTGTCCACAAAGGAATATGTAAGCTTGAAGAAGCAATTTTATTTATTGCTTTGTGCGTTATGCGAGTATGGTTTCCGTAGTACCTCCAATCGTCTCCTAATTCTGAGGGGGCTCTCTAATGCCCCATTCAGTTGCATGTGTCCATAGGCGGTGGTTGTCATAGATAATACACTAGACTAGACAGTGGTTGTCACCAGTCACCTGCCCTCTGGGGCTCTGGTGACCTGTCTACCTATGTCAATAATGTACTTCTTTTTCTTCTTTTGATGAAATAGCAACCAGCCGGATCAGCTATTTCTGTCAATATCAAGTATTTATAGTCTTTAAATCTTAAGTCTTCGAGTCTTCAAGTTTTCGTCGTGATGAAATTATGTAATGATACAAATAAAAAAAAATGTGGATGACATGAAAATAGTCAATAATGTAAAAAAAATGCGTATTTCAAGAAATATCAAAATACCATCATAAATAAAATCGAGTCAAATCAAAAGAGGTTAGGTAATATATCAGTACAAAAAAAGGTTAAATAAAAAAAATAAGGTCAACCCAATTATTACAAGATACTTTATTACATAATTAAGGCTGAGGACAGACAATTTGGTTCCTAGCCTTGACAGAGAAGCAAAATTAAAACATTGAACGTATTATCTGATAAATAAATTAAGATAATATAACAATAGACCCCATTCTTACCAATTTGTTTTATCTTTTTACCAAAATGCATTTAGAAAAAAAAATGTATTCAACATTTTTTGTCTATGGAGAGATCTTGGCGTCTTTGTTTAGCGAATATGACACACTTTGGATTATTACTAATTTTTTTTCGTATTAATAGTAAATGAGTGAATAGGTTACCTAATGGCAAACGACGACCGTCATTCATGGTACCTGCACAATGGTTAATAGTCACAAGCTTGTAGACGATTGTTTAGTGTCATCTACTCAGATTAGAACAGTTTATTTTAGATTTAATTCAGTAAAGTAGTTCTGCCCCGCGTTGATACTTGCAGTTTTATTGCGGCCACGAGGCAAAGCTAGTTTAAAATAAAAGTAGACTAAGCTACTAAGCCCCGGTAAAATCGGTCCAGCCGTTCTAGAGATAAGCCGGATAAAAGACAGATATTTTTTTGATTTTTTTTATATCTGAGTTCCGTAGGTATATACGTCTATAATTATGCATCATCATCACTACATAGTATAAAACAAAGTCGCTTTCTCTGTCCCTATGTCCCTTTGTTTGCTTAAATCTTTAAAACTACGAAAGGGATTTTGATGCGGGTGTCTTTAATAGATAGAGTGATTCAAGAGGAAGGTTTTTATGTATAATAAATGCATAATATAGTATGGAAACACTATTAATTTTCAAGGTTTCTAATGTGATGTAGCAAATAAACACATTTTTTGCGCTTACATTGCAAACGCTGGTTGCACCCTACGAGATAGATCAAAATAATGTACTAGAGTATTGTATATGTCTATCTCTTAGGGATAACCCACAACAACCATTTTTTATTCCTTTCGTTTTACGAAAAATAATGGCTTATTTACGAAGTGATTTTAAGCAATACAGAATGAATCCTTATACAATTAAGTAAATTAAATACATTGTGAATTTAATATAGTTCAAAATGGCCCTTTACAGTATCTAATATAAATGAATATATTCAAAGATATTACAGATTTAAAAAACACGAATCGTGTCGTCGGCGGGGGCATCTGAAATCCACCCGTGCGAAGCCGGGGCGGGACGCTAGTTTAGTGATAAACTGTTAATTTGAAATTACAAACAGACACTTCAATTTTATTTATCTGCATAGATGTATGTATTTATTAATCAATAAATAATCATTGATTTGTTTTTTTAAATATATTTTTTTATTTAATGAAATAGGGGGTAAACGAGCATACGTATCACCTGATGGTAAGCGATTACCGCCGCCCATGGACACCCGCAACACCAGAGGCGTCACAAGTGCGTTGCCGGCCTTTGGGAGATGGGGGAAGGAGTTGGGGTATGTGCCTCCGGTATCCTCACTCAATCAGTGAAACATAGCGCAGAAGTTATTTCACAACGGTTTTCTGTGAGGCCGTGGTATCACTCCGCTCGATTCATGCCGAAGCGAGGCTCTCCCACGATCAAAATTTTTTGACGGTTTATTCTATCACGCCTATTACTTATCGTCTCATCGGATGTATACCCGTCTGGTCAGCGTGCTGTAAGTAGAACAAAAGCTCCTTTCTAAGGAGAGGCAGCAGTGGACTATTAAAGGCTTGATAATGGAGAATAGGGTATTCAAGTGTTCCTTCTCTTTGCAGTGCTATTGTCCTGGTAGTTTGCTGTCTCAGTCGACTCTTACGACACCCACGGGGTGCACAGGGGTAGTGACACTGTATTCTTAATCCGACACCATAAGTAATTAGTAAAATTTTAACAAAAACAAAAACCGACTTCAATGTTCGACTCGATTTACCTTGGATGCCATCATCAGATCTTAGTGTCCTTATCATGGTACCACCGTTGGGATATCTCCTTTCCATTACAAAAATAATCATTAAAATCGGTTTATAAATGACGAAGTTATCCGCGAACACACACAAAAAAAAACATATTTATACCAGTGGCGGATTTACATATTTGCCGCCAGTAGGCTATTAAAATTTTGCCGCCCCTTCTTACATCTGCAATTCAATAACCTTTTTTACATGTGGAAACCATTGCAAGCCATCATTCTACAGGAGTTTTCATGGGTAGTGTGTCGCAATCGAACCGAGTAATGCTATACGGTGTTTAGGGGGAGGGGGAATAAGTCTCAGTTGTGTCTCAGTCACCGTAATCGCCCTAAATGCACGGACTTACAATTATCGTCATCCGCTTCATTAGGCCCCTATTTCGGAGACTCTTCAGAGTTTGCCTTCAATCAATTTCTGCAGGAGCAGAAAAGTTTCCCTACAATACAGGTGGAACTCACGTCCCCGTTTACGGCCTCTACGATGGGAAGAACGTGAATGATGTTCCACCCGTCACGGATGCGGCGATTTAAAACAACTTTGTCTTTGGTACTAGTAGCTGAGGAACTAGAATAGAATAGAATAGAATAGAATAAACTTTATTGTACTCAAGATATTACAGTTTACATAAAAATAACAAATCAATTAAATTACCATGTACAAATGGCGGCCTTATCGCTAAAAAGCAATTTCTTCCAGGCAACCTTGGGATGGAAAAAAAAAGATTGTAAAAAAATTAAAATAGTCGAATTCATGGGCAGTTTTAGCAAAAAAAAATGTAAAGGAATTTAAGTGAATTCGATAAAAGTAAATGACAAAATAAATATTATTATAGATACTAATACAAGTAAATAAAATAAATACATATACACAAATAAAATATCTACATTTCCAAAACAAAATAAATAAACAATAGGTATTTAGGTAAAATATGTTTTAAGCAATTAACATGCACTAGATGTAACTTAGGTAGGAAACTTCTGGTACCCTGACAGATTTCGAGCCAGCTACGGTTTACAGATGGTCTCCATATGGTGACCACAATCTCTCCTTCCAGGTTCTAAAGATCAAACCCTGGCCTGCTTCTGCTATCGTCACAAAAAATATCGCCTCAATCGTGTTCAATTCGGTCCTCGTACCGGTCCAATCCCAAACATGTATCTATACTGTTTGGCATGTAGCATGGTGCGGGTGACAGTTTCAGTAACATTTCGTTTCACTCTTGAAAGTTGCCGCGATTTACAAATTATGACTTAGTACATATTTCAGCTGTACCACATTCGCAATATATCAAATCATTAATAACTGTAGTAAATTAAATTAAACCAACCAGAATGTTCTAGTCAACGTCGTACAGGCAACTGTCACCCGCACCATGCTACAGCGCAAAGAGTATAGGCCCGTTCTTTGGTGCGGTGTTACTATCTATGTCCATCTACGGAGCGCCAATATGGGCTAAGCGTCTATCGGCCTCCTCCTACTGTCGAGCCAAGCTCAATCAAGAGATCGGGTAGCGGCCATTCGGATCGTACGAGGATACCGCACCAACTCATCAGAGGCGGCGACAGTCCTGGTTCGTTTCCCACCTTTTGATATCCTGGTGGACATGGACGCGAAGGTCTATGACCAGACTCGTGCTACACGCCGGGGTAAGAGCAGGGAAGACCAGGACGAGCTTGAAATGCGGTGAAAGGCTCACTAATAGGCCTTGGCACAATGGCGCGCGTGGCTGGAGCAGCCACAAAATGGGCGTCAACGAATTGTTGGTGCCTATCTGCCTAACCTCGAAGCTTAGGTAGGCAGGGAGGCCGGTCGGATTACCTACCAGATGACGCAGATGGGCATGGTTGCTTAGTTGAGTATCTGAATAAGATCGAACGCGAGGAGGTGGCGCAATACCACCACTGCGTTACTGATTGAGACTCCACTGGGCGTCTGAACAACAAAGTCGACCATATCGGACGAGACCTGTTCCCACCAGCAACCAATGCTGATTGAAGGGCTGGGGCGCAGTGGCCTCTATTTGTGAAGATGGAATGCACCAGAAAGAGACCGCTGAACGAGGTCGGAACAGGGCTGATCACCAGCATAGACGACGTTGACGGCGAATCCAATCGTTGACAGAGCCACAAGCTGCCAGAGAGTGGGGACTTCTGAAAGGCCCGTTCCTAAAAGGTAGTTGGCTCTTTGACGAGCACTTTCGACAGCTTGCTCAAAAGCTGGTTTCCTCTGCGACTTTTGCCCAATTTGGGTAAACCGAGCATCGTGAGAAGGCTGTACGCGGAATTCTCCGGTCGATAACGCTATACGGTACCCCGGTGTGGACGCTAGCTCTGACCGCCCAGAGTAGGGCGCGCCTTTGTCACCCTTGGAGAGTATTGTTGGTCAGAGAGATACGCGGACATCACATTGTGTCTACGCATGCGGTGTGCGCGTTGGCTAAAATATACATTTGGGATTCTTTCCGGGTAAAGCAGGTTCTTTCCGAGCACGGATGCATTGGGAATTACCTGCACGTGGTTACTAGGAGTTAGTTGAATCCCGCCTGTCCGATGTATTTAGCCGATTCGGTGTGCCAGTACTTGGGCATCGCAGCGTTGAATAATCAATGCAGTTATCGGAGAACAACTCTCGCTGTCAACTGTGGTACTCACCATGGTCCGCACCATGGTCGGTAGCGGTAGATGTTTTCCCTCCTTCTGCGAAGATGATATCGCGCAGAAAGAGGCGGCGAAAAGGACCAGGTATGAAAATGCCTATTCGAACTTAATTCTACGCCGCCCGGTGAAACTGGCGGTGCGGTGCATTCTAGGACCTCATGCCGCCCTCAATAGTGATTAAGGACCAGGAAGTTAGTCAAAATTAGTAATTTTAATTGTAAAATTAAACTGCTATGGAGATGTTTTAAAAACCCTTAATTTCAAAGATTTTTTTTTACGAAGCGTTTAGTAATTTTTAAAATAGTATTAAAGTTGAGAGTATTTGGTACACTGCATAATACAGTGTCTCTTTTATTAAATTGTCAAGACTTTTTTTCTCCGTTTGTAATATAATAATTATTATTTCTGTATAAAAAAAAATCGTCAAAATTTGCCGCCCCCTAAAATTCGCCGCCCTAGGCTCCAGCCTACTCAGCCTAGTGGTAAATCCACCACTGATTTATACGGTCCTCCTCCTTTTTGAAGTCGATTAAAAAGACATCCGTTCAAAATAGAAAAAAAGTGTATCGAGAAAAAACCAAATAAATGTCCATTGTATATCACCCTGACTTCCTGAGTCACAGGTTACTTAGAGTCAAATCACTATAAAAAACTTTACAATAGTCTAACATCCCAAAGCTTTTTTTGTTTGTATTGCCTTTAATTATATAGATACATTAGTAACGGTATATTTTTTATATTATTTCGTGATGTAACTAAGTAGATGGTATTACTCCTTTATTTTATCAGCGCTGACTTGAGTGAAGATTCATCTACTCGTATAACATAAATATATTTTCGTATATCTGTCACACAACGCAATCTAGTTCCAAACTAAGCAGGGTGCCAGACAACTGATATAAATAGTAAATACATATAAAGGTACTTTTTTTTTATATACATCTGTATGTCCTCTAAAGAATCGTAAACTATGCATTTAATCATGTCATGATCTTCAGCAAAAGTGTTGAGCATGAGCCCGCAAAGGTTTACGAGTTGGTACGACCAATCTTTGACATATGGCCGACATACACGCGGGCGGAGCCGCGGGCAACAGCTAGTATTATGTATAGAAAACACCCAAACTCCTAAACAAATATTTGTAGATCATACAAACATCTGGTCGGACCCAGGAATCGAACCCGAGATCTCATGCACAGCAGTTGCGTACGCTACCTCTGCGCCATCGAGGCAATCAAAAGAGTCAAAGATCTCCGAACACATGGAGATACCAGCCTGTCATCACTGCTTTCCAACCGTCGAAGGACTGTTTCAGGTGGAGATGAGCAACTGGGTTTCCAAGGAGTCATGATCCTCAATAGAACAATTATGAAGAGAAAGGAGGGGTCAATTGTTTATGCCTAGTAATGGACTGTTGAAACTGTTGTTGTGATGTGGCTAGAAAAAAACTACTTCAAAAACTGGACCAAATTGAAATGGGACCACGCGGGAAGCACCAGCCTTAAAGAAACGGATCATTAAAATCGGTTCACCCAGTCGAAAGTTATGAAGTAACAAACAAAAAAAATACAATCGAATTGTGAACCTCCTCCTTCGTTGAAGTCGGTTAAAAGCGAGCCAAGTCACAAGCAACAGCTAGTGTACTTTAATTAATGTATATTGGCGAAGGTCATGTCTATATTTTAGTGATTATGGCGATGAGTAGGTAACCGGTTATTCGATGTCAACCGAGTGCAGCTAATGTATGCTGACCACACCACACGACGCGAGTTTTGCATAAAGCAGCCACCTTGATTACTATTAATGCACAGATAATTTATTTACAGTAACTTTTAAATTTGTTTTTTTTTATCTGCGTCGTAAAATGTCCGTAGCGTGATTGCAATTGACGGACTTCATGCCTTAGGCACTTTCTACCAGTCTACCGTGGGGTGGGGTGGAACTGGAGATAAATGAAGACGTGCACCGCATTTTGGTTATGAGTTTAAGAAGTTCATCTGCAAGTTCATACAGGGTTACATACATATATATTATACATACATACCTACTATAATATTTAAAATAACATGTTTGTGAAGATTCTGCTATACTTTGGGTAATAAGTGCTCGTAGCTTCACCTTGAACGATTCACGACTGGGTGCCATTCTAATTTCTGGGGAATAGCATTCCAGAGAAGGACAGATTGAATGAAGAAGGAAGAGTGAACACATCTTCAAACCTTCAAGAGTTCTCCTTCTTAGAAGGCCGGTAACGCACTTGTGACGCCTCTGGTGTTGCGGGTGTCCATGGGCGGCGGTAATCGCGTACTATCAGGCGATTCGTCTGCTCGTTTACCCTCTATTCCAGAAAAAAAAACGCAGAAGTGTGGGAGGGACATAAAAGGGGGAGGTTATTTGTGCATCGAAGGGTTTTGTTGTGTACACAGGAGCTGGAAGGGGGGCGAGAATGTCAAGTATGTAGGGGAGTTAGGAGAGCCCTTAGAGCATATATATTTACCTAATGGGGCAGCCGAACGGGCGGAAAGCGTGATCGGAGTGCAGATAGAGAAAGACTGAGTTTGGGTAGAGTCTGTCTCTCTCACGCAAGCTTCTGATTGGTGGACGCACATACCAATTTGCATGACTGATTTAGCGAGAAATACACCAACCAATCAGAAGCTTGCGTGAGAGAGACAGACACTACCCAAACTCAGTCTCTCTCTACTCTGATCACGCTTTCCGCCCTTTCAGCTGACCCTCTGGTATATATATATGCTCTAAGGAAGAGCCATAACAGTGACACGCGTAGGCCCATTTGTGCTTTATAATTCACTCACTACCGTGTTTTTTTATGACTTAACTGATAGTCGGGCAGTTCTCTAACAGTAATAATTTAGCAATTCGTAATGCATTTAAAATGTTATACCTTCTTGAAATGTCAAACAAATAACTATTTATAGACAATAGTTAACCTACATATTGTAAACAATAAAAGGTAAAATTTGTTTCGGTTTTAACGTTCAAAGTCGTTGTTTTCTAGACTGCCTACCTTGTCAAGAACAAACATTGCGTTTGTAGTACTAAAAAATAAATATATTTTTAAGCAAATTCAAAAAAAGAGGAGGTTATCAATTCGACTGTTTTTTTAAATGTTTGTTACAGTCCTGGGTGAACCGATTTTGATAATTCTTTTTTATTTCAAAGCTGGTGCTTCCCGTGTGGTCCCATTTCAATTTGGTCCAGATTGAAGTTGGTTTTTTTTTGTTAAAATTTGTGATTAAGTTTTATTTTACAATTCCTGTTTCTAGATTTTAATGGAACTGCTGGTCTATCGGTTAGATACCCTGAATGATAAGCTGAAGTATGCTCATTTGTGCTGTGTTTGCGTGTGATTTACCTGGTTAGCTGGCCTTTGTTATATAAAAATCAGTTTAGAAGTGTCTGGAGAGTTCTTTGTGTCTTTTCAAGTGTATTTGTAAAGTCCCCCGCGACACAGGAATATTCCCAGTGCGGGAGTTGTCTTTAAAAAGAAACTTAACAGAATCCTAGCTAGATTGATTTATCGCCCCCGAAACCCTCTGCATACTAAATTTCACGAAAATCGTTGGAGCCGTTTCCGAGATTTAAGTTATTATATATACAAGAATAATTGTTCTTTTAGAGGTACTTCAAAAATATTAATTAAATAAATAATAGAGTTTTGTGTACAAACAAAAGCATTTTTACCTTGAATAAATTAACTAATTTGAAAATGCCATCATAGCTGATTGATGAGCGAGGTGACAGCAAAATTAATCAATACTCTATACAAATAAATAAAATTGGAGTGTCTGTTTATAATATTAAAACAACCGCTTTTTACTAAATGCATATGTATGTATACACGGTACATGTACCAAAATAACATTTTTTTAAAATTTGGTCTGTCTGTTTGTTCCGGCTAATCACTGGAACGGCTGGACCGAATTAGACGGAACTTTGACTGATTGGTAGCTGATGATGTAAGGAGTAACTTAGGCTACTTTTTTAGACTAGCTTTGCCCGCGGTGTTACCCGTGACACGACAATAAGCGCGGGTAGCACCGCAGGATTAAGCTAGTTAATAAATAAATATAATAAAGTTGATGACCTCATCTGCATCTCCTTTTGCCCTTAGCATGATGTTATACCATAAAACATATATTATATTGAGCCAACCTTAAAAGATAGACATTTATATGCTGTCGTGTACTTTTTTCTAAAACTTTTAAAGGGAAATAATTATTTCATTCATTGTTTTTGTGTAATTTTAACCGTTTACGCAGCGCACGCAATCGAAGCTCTCAAAGTGGATATTTAACCCCGTTTATAATACCCCCGTGATAATATGTACTTTAAAGCCAAATGTCTTCCACGTTATAAAAAAAATCGGTACAGTAGGGTACAGTACACGAGTCTGTAAAGTCGGTTTACTGACGATAGTTGAACGTGACAACGTCATAAGGAACGCCTCAGAGCGAGGTAACGCCGCCCGCTCCATCGAATTATACGACGTTGTCACGTCAATAATTTTTCAAATCGCACCTGTACTTACTTCCTAAGATTAGTGCGTTCATACACACAAACGAATTCTTCAGCTTTAAGTATAAGGTTAGCGTAAAGTATAATATTTGCAGATCATACAAACACTTGGTCGGACCCGGGAATCGAACCCGAGACCTCAAGGACAGCAGTCGCATACGCTACCTCTGCGCCACTTAGGCCCTCATAATTAGCCAATAATACAAGAGTTAGTGATTGTAGAAAGATTATCTCTTCTGGCAGGTTTGTTAGAAGTCGTGAGTTCGAATCGTGATCTTGAATTTGATGATTGACTAATGTAATACATAATTGGCAATTAACAAGTCGTTTCGACAATTATGTATATTTCTTGTTTGATATCGCTGTCATCGTAGCTTTTGCAATAATAGCAGGGACACAGTACACGAGTTAGATAGAAGGCCAATTATTTAACTATAGAACATGCCGCACTATAAGAACTATAGAAAACTAGTTGTTGCCCGCGGCTCCGCCCGCGTATATGTCGGTTATCGCTGCAAATAGTAGCCTTTGTCATATGTGTTATTCTGATGTATAAGCTATATTACTGTAAAGTTTCATCCAAATCCATACAGTTGTTTTTGCGTGAAAGATTAACAAACATCCATCTATCCAACCATACTTACAAACTTTCGCGTTTACTCGTATAATACTCGTATTAGGATAGATGGTGTTACCTGCGGTTCTTGTTTTACTATTTTCCTCTTCGTGAGAACCTTCCGTATGCCTTAACGATAATATAAAAAATTGTTCAGAAAACTTGACACAAACCCTACATCAACCAGCCTGGTCAGCTCGGTATAGTGAGCAAAAGTATACCTACTACAGACATCCACACAACGCCATCTAGTCCCAAGCTAAGCAGAGTTTGTACTATGGGTACTAGACTAGTTTGTAAATGCATACTTATGTATTATACATAGAAATATTTTAACAAAATAAAAACCGACTTCAAGGTTCGACTCGATTTCTCTTGGATGCCGTCATCAGATCTTAGTGTCCTTATCATGGTACTACCGTTGGGATATTTCCTTTCCATTTAAAAAGAATCATCAAAATCGGTTCATAAACGATGAAGCTATCCCCGAACACACATAAAAAAATATATATATACGGTCGAATTGAGAAACCTCCTCCTTTTTTTGAAGTGTTAAAAATACACTAAATACAAAACAAATATCTATATCTATACTAATATTATAAACGCCAAAGTTTGTAAGTATGAATGGATGGATGTTTGTTACTCTTTCACGCAAAAACTACTGAAGGAATTTGGATGAAACTTTACAGTAATATAGCTTATACATCAGAATAACACATAGGCAACTATTTGCCACGATAACCGACATATACGCGGGCGGAGCCGCAGGCAACAACTAGTTTGTAATATTTGCAGATCATGCAAACATTTTTCCGACCCCGGAATCGCATCCAAGACCTCAATCACAACAGTTGCATACGCTACCACTGCACTATCGAGGCACTCAAGTTTTAGTTTAGATAACCTCAAAAACCTAGTCAAGTTTGCATCTTAAACAAAACAAGTTATTTATGTGAAGTAAACTTATATATTAGCCCAAGGAGGTAGAAGACAAGGTCAGATGTTTCTCACGAGTTATGTTATCACTGCCAGTTGCCACTAATTTGTAACAAAGAATGAGCCCATTGGACATAAGAACTATATTTGACATATAAATAGAGATATTTTTGAAGTAGGATCGGTTGTCGAACAGTGAACCAATCAGATACAGTGAACCACCGTCCACCATAATTTATATAATAAAAATAATTAATACGATATCATACTCTCGTCTCACTCTAGCGCCTCTGTGGTCGGTTCTCGAACTATTATTTAGTCATGTTTGATGGACAATTTTCCCCTTAAGAGCCCATCAGAGATTGTACTCCTTACCTCTATACTCCATGTTTTAGGGACAGCAACGGGAACATCGGGGTTCCCAATCAGGAGGGGCCATCTACAAAACCTAGGTGGCCCGAGGTACGTCGGGGTTCCAGGGTTTTCCTTTCAATGGTGCACCTGGTTCTCCGGCTTCTAGTACACGAGACGGCATGCGGTTTTTAGTCGGTTCGAGTACGACATAACCACCACGCTATGTATTATCACGACCACCAGTAAAGTGACGAATAACAAATAGACGATTTGTTATTATTGCTATTAAACTTCGTCGTTTATGAACCGATTTTAATGATTTTTTTTATGCAAAGGAGATATCCCAACGGTGGTACCATGATAAGGACACTAAGTTCTGATGATGGCATCTAAGAGAAATCGAGTCGAACTTTGAAGTCGGTTTTTATTTTGTTAAAATTTTACTTGTTTTATAAATAACTTGTTGTAAAACCGTTACAATAAGTTCGTTAATATTATTAATACTGGTTTTAATTAGTTTTGAAGTCAAGGCCGCATCTAAGTGGTAATGAATTCGAATAACCATTAATTTAATAGAATATTATGCAGATTGCGAAACATCAATACATTTAATAAAATCGTAACTGGTCGCTGTCTATACATGGAAGGTATATAAGAAAAACTATTATAGGCTTTATGAACGTGATAGAATCCAAAACAATGATTTTTAGAATTTACTGTTCGTTTGTGCACACTAATGTCAGAAACGGCTTAACCGGTTTGATTGCGAGTTCAAAGGAATAAATGTATCTTAAATTATTTATTTATATCTTTATTGTATCATCATTTCAACCAATCAAGAACACACAGAAGATCAACGTAAAATGACAGCGTTCGTGCTGTCGTGTTTCGTTGGTGAGTGCGAGACCGGAGGCCCAATGATGCAGAAGCATCATTAGGCCGCCATGGTGTGGGTCAACATGCTGCATTGTATGCATTCGCAATGAGTATGGTGACCACCACTTTTGAATTCAGCTTAAGCTTTCCATCAGGCAGAGTAGAGTCATTGTGGAAGGCCAAACATAAAAAAAATAAAGTTTCAAAGTTATAGAAGTAACAATTGCTGGTGTTATTGCTAATGGTGATTTCTTCCAGACAACCATGACATGGACATTAGGTGCTTAAGATTTTTGAGTCAGTTTATACAACAACTAGCTTTTGCACGCGGCTTCGCTCACGCAGACTTTTATGCCCTGATTTACTGCCTTAGAGGTGGAATTTCAAATATTCCTTTCTTAGTGCTCACTTGCGTTATATAAAGAACCTACATACATACAAAATTTCAGGATTCTAGCTTCATTGGTTTGGGCTGTGTGTTGATCTCTGGGTATGCCAGTCAGTCAGTCACATTACTCTTTTATATATATAGAAGATAGATAACACACCATTACGTGAATAATCTAAATTTTTAAAACAATAAATAAATAAATTGCATACGTAGTTATGCATCCCCCTGTATCCTCTGTTTTAGATTAAGTACCTACTCCGCTGGCTCAGCATTGCCAACGGATATGTCTCTTAGAATTAGATAATGTTTCTCAGAGTTGTTTTGACAATCATCTAGACATTTAATCTTGTAAAATGTTTTAAGTATATTATATTACTAGTCTCCAAATCGCCAGTTATTTAAGTTGTCTTTAATTTTATTTAAAAACCCTTTGTCCAAACTGGAAGTTTAATTACATACACCTACACATAAACAAACATATATATATATATATATATATATATATAAACAGACTACAATCTTTACCTCATTGTTCACTACATTTATGCAACCAAGAGTTTGCGTAGTGACAGATAATAATCCTTCACCAAATTGAGTTCGGTTATAAAACCGTTCTATTTACAATGAGAGCACGATTGATGTCAATTATTTTATTGTTTCTTGGCCGAGTTCGTTGGTGACCGTTGCTTGTTGGCGCTGATAAAATGATAACGGTCATAGAGCAAGATTATTTTCATATGTGACTTGTAAGCTACTGAAATCTTTTAAATTATTTTGCTTGACATTCTTTTGATTGTTTTTCGTTAATATTTTTGTTTTAAAATTAAGTTAAATACTAACAATAGTATTTCCAACGTCATCTAGTCTCAAACTAAGCAGAGTTTGTACTATGGTTACTAGACAACTGATATGAATACATTATATACTTTTTTTGTAAATACATACACAGTAAAATATAATGTTCTCCTAGCTGATATCGGGATTCGAACCCGAAACCTCATGATCAGCAGACACGTATGTAGAATATGTAGAAAGCACCCAAACTCCGAAACAAATATTTGCAGATGCTGCCTAAAATTAGGTCCGACCCGGGAATCGAAGCCGAGACCGAGACCTCTAGCACAAGTCGCATACGCTACCACTACGCCACCGAGGCAGTCAAATGTTAATTTCTTAACATTCAAACATTAACAATAACTTAAACATTTAATATAATGTTGTAAATAAATGATTTCTTAATTAAACTTGGCCAATTCTTTGTCTGCCATTGCTTTCGCTGTCATATCTATCTTAATAAATATATATAATAAACAATCTATACTATTATCTATACTATTATATAAAGCTGAAGAGTTTGTTTGTTTATTTGTTTGTTTGAACGCGCTAATCTCAGGAACCGCTGGTCTGATTTGAAAAATTATTTCAGTGTTTGATAGTACATTTATCGAGGAAGGCTATAGGCTATATATCATCAGGCTACGACCAATAGGAGCGGAGCACCAATGAAAAATGGTTCATAAACGGGGAAAAATTATCACGCGATGGGCAATAGGAGACGTCAACGACGTTGCGTGGGTCAGCTAGTATTATATACATGCGCATAGCCCGTGAACACTGCAAAATTCTAGATTTAACAATTTAGTTTTATAATAAAAAACATTTCAAATAACAATTATATTGTTTTAACTAATTAAATTACTTTTTTAACTTTATTTCTACATAAATATGTATTAATCTTTGTTAAATCTGTAAAACTCAAGCTTTCACAGCATTGCTACATCTAGACACACGGTAGCGTGTCAAGCCAAGTTCAAGCTAACAGAACTGGCGAGCAGCACCTTGTGTAATATTACACGAACCATTTGGAGCTACTTTTGACAACCCCATAATTCAAAAAGTTTTTTTTTTGTTTTAATAAGACAACTCCCGCATTAGGAATAAACATCCTGTGTCGCGGGGGACTTTACAGACATACATGAAACGGACACAATTAACACCCAAACTCAGAACAACAATTTGTGGATCACACAAAGTGTTGTCCCGTGTAGGATTTGAACCGACAACACTTGGCGAATTGGCAAGCGGCGTGGCGACCGCCTAAACCACTAGACAAACCGTGCAGTTCACATAGACATGTCAAATTTGGCTCATAAATTAAGACTTGCGAGATACATATGTCCTCTAAAATTCATAAACACACCTCAAACGGCTATTAAGAAAAAAACGTCCAAAATTCGTCATTTTTATCACTGACTCACCTATAGATCAAAATTCTAACCCAGTTCCAGATGACTTTAACTGTAATGTAAGAGTCTGCAATCAAAGTTGATCACAGCCCGTCTTCATATGGATATTAATTTCTTCAGATGAATATTCATATAACGAGTAGAATACCTACCAATAGTCAGGCTTTAGGCTTCAATATATTATCATAAGTTTTAAGACGGATATTTAAATTGTTATAAAATACATACATGTTGTTATAAATTAATTTCAGGACTGATCATTGAACTTGGCACCCATTTAGATCTCACTACTTTTGTCGTATAAGTGCAAGGCATATATCATAATATTGAACTTGGCTCTCATTTCACATTTATATTTTTGATGGGATTATCTATACAATATATACAAATAAATCAAGTTGGAGTGTCTGTTTGTAATATTAAAATAACCGCATTTTACTAAATGCTTATGTACACAGTAGGTTATGTACCTACTGTGTACCTTATACCATAGTAAAAATAAAACTGCCTGTCTGTCTGTCTGTCTGTTTGTTTCGGCTAAACTCTGGAACGGCTGGACTGATTTCGACGAGACTTTCACTGGTAGATAGATGATAATATAAGGAGTAACTTAGGCTACTTTTTAACCGACTTCAAAAAAAGGAGGAGGTTTCTCAATTCGACCGTTTATATATATATATTTTATGTGTCTTCGGGGAGAACTTCGTCGTTTATGAACCGATTTTGATGATACTTTCTTTAATGGAAAGGAGATATCCCAACGGTGGTACCATGATAAGGACACTAAGATCTGATGCCGGCATCCAAGAGAAATCGAGTTGAACCTTGAAGTCGTTTTTTATTTTGTTAAAATTTTACTTGTTTAGACTAACTTTGCCCCGCGGTGATACCCGCGGTTGATTTTGTACGGAGTTGTACCGCGGCCGCGCGGGTCTCGCCTCAGCTAGTAATAATAATAATATAAATAAATAAAGTGAAAAGTAAAAAAATGTACCCGGCTACGTAATACTTTTCAGTTTTAATCTGAATTATTCACGCTAATAAACTTATTTTATGGATCGTATTTATTACTTTTAGCAATAGTAATGGGTAAGAAACTATTTTATTACTGCACGCCAGTTTTAGTTAAATTTATCGCTGTTGCGTTTAGTTTCAAGGCTAATTATCAGAATTGTTTGTGAAATAAATTGCGCATTTGATCAGTAATAAATTAAATTAAAAAGATTTTTAAAAACAAGCTTTTACTGGAATGCCTCAAGACGAATCAAACGAATCCAAACTCGATGATGCTGCGACGTTTCTTTACAGAGTTCCTATGGCCACCTTCCAGCTCCAGCATCAGATCAGCTCCATGTCATTATAATATTGTATTGTCACGCTGTATACATATGCTTGCAAAATTTCATCTAAATCGGTTGAAGATATCTGCTTCAAAATTGAGTTGCAAGATTCCACCCGAACATACAAGCATACATACATTGCAAGTTAATAAAAATTTTGTAAAAGTAAAATCATCTGTTATCCGTCACCAGCTTACTGATGAGAACGAAGAATGTCAGTAGAGAATGATCCTTAAATTTGTTGAAGATATGATGCTTAGTTTAACTGCCTCGGTGGCGTAATGGTAGCGTATGCGAGTTGTCTAGTACCCATAACACAAGCTCTGCTTAGCTTAGGACTAGATGGCGTTGTGTGTTACATGTCCAAATATTTATTTATTATTATTTAGAATTTACGTTACGCATCCCTTCAGATCCCAAGGGTTTTCTGTGCCTTTGACAATGTGCAAAACGCAAAAATTCCTGAAGACGACCAATTAAATAAATAAATATTTTTCGGACATCTAACACACAACGCCATCTAGTCCCAAGCTAAGCAGAGCTTGTGTTATGGGTACTAGACAACTGAAATAAATGCTTATATACTTTTTTTTTTAAATACATACAACACAGAAACCACTCAATCTCTGAAACAAATATTTGCAGGTTATACAAAGATTTGGTCCGACCCTTGAGTGAATCCGAGACCTGAAGCGCAGCAGTCGCATACGCTACCACTGTTATGGTAAGCCCTAACATGCCAAATATTCATCAGTCGTGCCAAATATTTGTGTACCTTAAAATGTTAATACCGCAAATATTTGCTCAAATATTTTTAGTAGGCGTTATGGAATTAAAAAAAAAGAAATACAAAATCTGCATCAAAAACTTATTAGGTACTTTTCTTCATTTTTAGCTTTTTATTTTATTTGCGAGGGTTGAGGAGGTCCGATGTCAGTCGCTCCGTAGAAAAACTGATATTCGGTTTAGCGGAGGTTAGCGGTTGAACTAGTGGCCGACCCCAAAATATTAGGAATAATTATGGCTAGGAAGATGGTATTGTTAGAATCGCTATATGGCCCTCCATGAACATTAAATAAGCGTTAATACTTGCTTCATAAATGAATTTGTTATAATTATTAATTCGACCTCTTTAAAACATCACATCAACTGTCTTTTAGCTTTTAGGCTACGTCCGCACAGGTTTGCTTAGCGTCTAGCGCCTAGTGGCTAGCATCCTGGCTACTTGCTAGGATACATGGTGGCCGCACTGAGAGGTAATTTGCGTTTTGGGTCGCTAGGTGCCTCGGTCATTTGCTTGTCGGCACGGCGACAAGATGTCACTTTCAAAAATAGCTCTAAAACTGCTACCAGAAAATTCAACTCTAAAATATACAATTTCACGGCCTTATCCATCATGTTGGGTTCATGATATAAATAAGTCACGGTCAAGTCAGGGGGATTTTAATGTTCTGTATAAACAATTGCGAAATTTTTACAATAAAATGTTACGAATATTAACTGCATTTTTATGGAGTTCGTGAGCTGGATACCACAGAGGTTTTCTTTTAAAAGCTGATGCAATTAATATTTCATCCACTTTTATCTTAAAATGCCTCGCGCCTAGCTACAAAAAACCAACACGTTTGTTTATTTCGATACACGCTAAGCGACTAGATAGGCGCCAAGCGCGCAGTGCGGCCCGTCGCGAACGTTTTAGAGCGTTCGTTTTACTAAGTTGCTCTCTAGGTGACTCGCTAGGCTCCAGGAGTTAAGCAAGCCGCCTGCCTGTGCGGACGTAGTCTTACAGTCCACTGCTGGTCACAGGCCTCTCCTTAGGAAGGAGGCTTCATTTAATGACAATTAATCTATTTTCCATTAATCTCTTTCACCTTAACTTGACAGAAGTACAAAAGAAATGTGTAAATATCACTTTGACAGTTGTATATAAATTATTAAGATGGTGTGGTAAGGAAAAATTCTAAAATTAATCTATTTTATGTTGTAATTTGTTTGTTTGAATGTATGTCATACGTGTTTTTATGAATCACAGTTTATAATGTAAGTAACTATTGCTATTGTTTATTTTTATTAATCCTATAACAGTAACAGTAGGTATATTGGTATTGTAGGTTTATGTCCAGCCATCCATGGACTATTGAAAGCTGTTGGTGATGATGATGAGAAGACAGTTGGCAGGAGCTGGATGCGAGAAGTCGAGGATCGAACCAAGTGGCGCGCAATTGGAGAGATCTTTGTCGAACCGTGGCCCCTTATTAAGACAGTAGAACTAGTAGAATAATCGGGTAAATTTTACTTAACTGGGATTTCCAGTCTGGTCTTCTTCGAGAAAGGTGTTTACTAGGTTTATTAAGTCTATGGGCAGCGGTAGGCACTTACCATCTAGTGATTTGTCTGCTTGTATGTCCCTATTCACCATAAAATGCTATGGTACTCTTTTACCATCAGTTGGGCCACACGAACTTTATAACAGTAATTTGTTTTTCCTTTTATTTAACAATCGTTCGTATAATTATAATGTCTTGACATGATTTCCAGGCAAATAATTAGCACCGAGGACTGGCAGAGCTGCATCTGCCCTAATCTGCAAGTTTGTCTGCAAAGGCTCCTTAAAATGGTGGTGAGTTATCAAAGAATCAAAAGCTCTTTCTTATAATGTCACTGAATCTGCCTTTTTGGTCCTAAATTGATAATTGACCTGAACTTATATCTTAAAATTGGCTCTAAAGTGTAAAATCCATATTCTTAACTTATTACTTTCTTAACTCACTAGACTGCCACGTTGGTCTTGCAGTTGGCGTATGCGACTATTGAGCTCATTCAATCAAATACTAAACCATCCCGTCCTTCTTCCCTCATTCTTAATCATGTGTTTATCGAGATGCAGGTCATCAATAGTCTTTTACAGTTCACTCCTGGCCATAAGCCTCTCCTTAGAAAGGAGGTGTTGGTCTACTGCACCACGCTGACCAGTATAGGGTTTGTGTCAAGTATTCCTTCTCTTTGCAGTGCTGTTGTCCTGGTAGTTTGCTGTCTCAGTCGACTCTTACGACACCCACGGGGTGAATAGGGGTGGTGATACTCCATATTATTCGTCTATATCGTTTGATTTGTAACGTTAAAGGGGTTTAGTTGTCATATGCTGACCAAGAGGTCTCTAGGTGAAGCCTTAATGATGAGATAACTTGAGCTAAATTTGAACTCGATCAGAAGAATTTATAGTTTTAATTATTACATCAAGGTAGGTTTACATTAAATATAATAATTTCGCGAGTATAGAAGACATGAGATAAGTTCAAGGCGGGGTTCTAGAAGTATCCACGAGCGGTGTTCCTCCACAGTAGAGAGACACTTATCTTCTCAGGAGCGGCGGACGGAAAGAGCAGGTCTTCAACGTGTCCGCTCTTTCATAAAGCGCCGGAGTGGTACCGGCGAAAGCAGTCAGGCCAGGGCTGGAAGCGTAGACCACCAGGCAGAGAAGCGGTGCTGGGTCCGGCATTAGTAGCCGAGCCCTGGCGTGAGAGACGCCAAGCAAAAGGGGCGAGTGTGCTCGCGCTCGCTCGAGCGGTGCGCTCGTCCTCATATGTGTTCCGAGCGGTCCAGTGGTGGTGGTGGAACGATGCTCCAGCGGTGGGGGCACGCGCTGGTGCGGTGTCTGTGGCGGAAAGAGCGATGTTGCCATGTGACAGACTATACGAAAAAAAAACACTAAACATTATGGTTCAAGTAAATAAAGTCGGCTTTCCATAATCCTTTAAAATTCCAGCGCAAATTTCTTCAAAGTATGTAAATACGATGGAGGGTGACAATGGCGGTGGCTGTGCCAGCCACAGAGTTGCGGCCATCCTCCAGGGTCTGGAAGAATCTGGAGTAGTTCTCACTATGGTAGGCAGGCAGAGAGAAAACCAGCGAAGAAGAGATTCTATAACTTCAAAGCCTACGTTAGCAGGTCAGCAGTGGCAGATCAGTCCAGTTAATCAGTTGAAGCGGAATATTTTGGCAGTATTTGTATTAATTTACTTATATAAATATATCTCTACTGACTCAACTCTGCTAATGGAAAGCAAGAGTAGATACCAAGACTGTTGGTTACCATACTTATTGCAAATGCAGATATTGCAGCATGGTGACCCACACTATAAAAAGAAAGAAATAGGTTTATCACTCACACTCAAACAAAATAAACATAAAGAGAAAAAATGAAAACGTTTAACAATATTAAATAACAAACAAACACTATTAAAACACAGTGGAGTAATCTGGCTGAATGATCCACAGCTCAGCTTATGCTACGGTCCTGAAGGTGACCACAGCACTGATTTTCATCTAAAACCCAACATAATATGCACGGACGCGTGCACAGTTTTAACAATTTAATTAGGTGCTGTGACGCCCTAGTGATTCTTCTGCATCATTGGACCTCCGGTTTCACACACACACCAACGAAATACGATAGCACTACGAATGCTGTCATTTTACGAACTATTTAATATAAAAACTCTTTTTAGCAGTAAGGCCAGTTGCCCTTGAAAGATGTTCAGTGGAAACCAACACGGATTTCTCCGTATCCAACAACTCCAACCGGGGGGTGCAAATTTCCGATGACAGGTACACCAGCTGTTATCAGGTACGTTAATTGGAGAGTCTCAATTCTCTATTTTATTTAGTAATTATCATACTCTCTGTTCCCTCACTCACATAATCGGATTGGACAGCAATCCGACATAACTGGGGAGAGATCAGGCCCAGAACTGATGACTTTGGGCGCAGGGATTGAGACCACAAAAGATGATGTAATGATGTCTGAAATCTATTACGGATACAACAGCTGAATTGTCTTTAATAATATGCACAGTAGGGGAAGGACGAACCCATCCATGTCTATACTCAAGGCGACATAAGGCGCTGGAATTTTTACCTTTAAAACCCGGTTCGCCAATGGTTTTTTTATTATTTAATAGGCAGCCAAACGAATAGACGTATCGCCTGATGGTAAACGATTACCGCCGCCCATAGACACCTGCAACACCAGAGGCATCACAAGTGAATTGCCGGCCTTTCGGGGGATGGGGGGAGGGGAGATAGGTGGAGGGGGGGGTTGGGATATGGGCCTCCGGTATCCTCACTCACTCGGTGAAACACAGCGCAAGCACTATTGTACACCGGTTTTCGGTGAGGCCGTGGTATTACTCTGGTCGAGCCGGCACATTCATGGCTCTCCCAAGGTACTTTGATACATGGTATTTGAAGGATACGCGGATACGGTAAAACGCGTTATGCCCAGACAGTACATGATCATCAACAGCCTTTGATACTCCACCGCTGACTAGTCCTCTCCTCAGAAAGGAAGTTTTGGCATGCTACACCCTGGTCAAATGGGTTTGTATAGGGTTTGTTTTAAGATTTCCTCCTCTTTGTAGTGCTATGGTCCTGCGGAGTTTGTTCCCTTATTTGCCTCTTTCCCCTTCCTCCTAACCATCCTCAATTCTGAGGGTTGTGACCTATTTGGAACCAATCTACGAGTGGTAGCTCGCCACCTGTTTCTATCTTGAGCAGTGTGTAAGGCAGCATGGATCGTAGTGCCGAGAGTAGAGCAGAATTGGTCAGCCCAGCGCCAGGGCCTCCGGTCTCGCACTCACCAACGAAACACGACTGTACGATCGCTGTCATTTTACGCTGATTTTCTGTGCTAGGGTAGTATTGCCCCGGTCGAGCCGGCCCGTTCGTGCTGAAATCAGCGTGGCTCTACTACCTTTTAGTTTACATAATAATAATATTTTTTGGTGAATTTAATATCTACCCGACATATTTTATAATCACTATTGGTTGATAGATCGTCGATCGTTTAGTAACGCTTTTGCAACTTAGGGAACGACTTACCTTACTCCTCTGATTTGTCTTTTATACTAGCCTCATAAAAAAACATGATTCCCTTGAAACAGGTGGCACACTGCAGCGTGAGACCCAGTTCTCCTCCTGTCACGGTGTCAGAGTTTCCACCTCAGCGTTCGAATCCAAGCTGTTGTAAGTAATCTTCTTTCTTTATCTCGTTTTTTAAGAAGACAACTCCTTCACTAAGTAGGTAAACGCCCTGTGTCTTGAATAACTTGCCAAGCATTCATGAAACGGAAACAAAGAACGTCCAGACTCAGAACAACAATTTGTGGATCACACAATATGTTGTCCCATGTGAAGACCAAACTCACAACTGCGCAGTACGATGTGGCGAAGTAAATTCTAAAACTATTCGTACAGTTTACCTGTACATGGGCTGTTCAAAAATTTGTTAGTGAAATTAAAAAAAGTTTATTGCTTTTCAAAATATCCCCCTGTAATCCCAATGAACTTATGCATTCGGGTGAACCAGCTTTCAAAACATTGTCTTGCAGGAGGTCGAAACATATCCATCGAAATTCTTCGCTGGCCGCCTCAGAAGTGATAAATTTTCGCACATGAAGCATTTTTTTTACCGTGGGAAATTTAAAAAAATCGCATGTAGCTAAATCTGGGCTATACGGAGGATGGGGTAACATTTGTAACCCCGATGTTGTCAAATAGTCCTTAAATCTAGCAGCTATGTGAGCCAGGGCGTTAACTTGGTGAAAGAGAATGCCACGGACGCCGCTCCTTGATCGCTCGCTTTTCAACTCCTCAACAGCTTGAGGCAGACAAACTTCGCTATACCAGCCACTAGTAACTGTTCTACGGTCTTCTAGCGGAATTACTACTATTGGTTTACTGCGTCGAAAAAAAACCGCTATTTTTTTTTTATTAATGCTCCTACCGCAAACAACTTTTGTGGAAACAATCCTCAAATCATCCTCCTTAAACACCCATTGCGTGAATTGCTGCTTCGTGAGAGGATCGTAGCAATATATCCATGATTCGCCAGTTGTAAGAATGTAGGATACGTTTTGCGAAACTTTTCTAAGATAAATTTGCACCCATCAACACAACGGCATTTTTGCTCATCGGTGAGAGAATGAGGCATCCATCGCGAAGCAAGCTTCTTAACTTTAAGGTGTTCATGCATGCGGGATGGTACTGCCTGTGATCCAATGTTTGGTTCAGCCTGTATTACACTGAGAGCTACTGAACCTTTCGACTAACGGTGTGTCTGTAAGGCTAGAAACTCTTGCAGTGATGATTCATAACGTGCTAAGTATGTAACCATCGCCTGGCAGGCCTCAGCCCTGCACAACATCATCTTTCATGGTTTTGAAAGTGTAAAAAAAATGACATAAAAAAACTTGTTCCTGTAAGGCTGAAATTTTTATAGGATTTAGTTCATTCATTAAGAAGTTCAAAAACAAAATGAAAGGCGATTCCCATGAGCACTAGTACCTGCCAGGCGAACAGAAAGACACACCTTGCTCCAATTACATCATCAATGTAAATAAATTTTATTCTGTAAAGTTGTAATTTATATATATGTTTGTCTGAGCGATTTAAAGAAAGTAGGAACAATGACCGGCGGTGCTGGCTAGCATATTTCCTTGACAGGTGAGGAGAAAGATAGCACTGGAGTGCAAGTAAAAATGTGTCTGAGAACACTTGGTCGGTCCTAACACGACAAACTTCTCATTATTAGTCATAAATAACATTAAATCGTCGGAAGCATCTAAATCAATGCAATATACATTTCAACTAATCGATATGTACAATTTTTTATGAACAAAAATAAAGCATTGCCCACACTATTGTGCGTATGACATATATTCAAAGGTTCAGTAGCTCTTGGTCCATATCTCTCGATGTGTATTATGTCTATTCACTCGCAATAGCCGCTCTAGCCGCTGGTGGTCTGCCGGTTCTAGGGTCATCGTTTAAGTTCTCTCGACAACGTTTAAATTTAGGAAACCAATAAGTAATTGTTGCTTACGTAGGAGCAGACTCCCCAAAAGCAGCTTTCCTTGAAGTTTAGCCCTCGTTTATAATCATAGAAAATCATAGCACGAAAAGCTTCGCGCGAGACGTCCATTGTTGCAAACAAAGGAAGAGGGACAGATAATCTTTAAACATACAAAAAAAAAACCAAACATAGGTGGCCAGTGATTTTCACAAAGGAGGTTTGTGTTAAATTTAGCCGTTAATCCAAAACAGTTTCAAGAAAGAAGAGATTTTTATTCTGTGGCTATCAATTTTCGGTACAACCTAGCCATATTTTTAACTAGAAATTTGGAAGCAACTGAATAAATGACCGGTAGTTCGCATATTGACTTCAAAATAAAGAGATGTTTTCTCTGTTTCTTACATTTTCTATATCATGTGCAGTTGACGGTAACTTCGAAGTTGGTGGCAGTGGGAGCTGTGACAAAAGACAATCAAATTCCAGATCCATTCGCATCAGACGCTGCATTACTCCAGATAGAAGTAAGGAATTATTAAGTATTGCTAAAAAATGTTTGACAATCAGTAATTTATTCAGTATTAAGTATCAGAGCTTCTTCTACTTTGCACATTAATTATTTAAAAAAACATTTTTTTTTGCGGCCATATATCAACGTCATCTATCAGAAGTCATGTCCTAGCTATTGGCGACTACCGACATTGTGTCGCGCGATAGAAGTTCTTAAACTGCTTAATTTACTATAGAACTTCCTAATATCAAGTAGTATTCGATTCTTCTCTTTATATAAGGACCATAGGCCTCAATCTAAAATGCTGATGATAATATTTCCATTGCAGGATCTGTCAACAGAATACCATCTCGAGATGCAGAAGCTTTTGCACATTCGTTGCGGAAGTATCCAAGCTTCCCTGTACTGAGGAGTGTCTCCAGCGAAAAAGTGGCAAAACTTCAGAGATCCTTTTGCAAGCATGCAATACTTTCAACGAACAGGACTCCATCGGGTGAACTCGTGGAGAGGATTCTGAGACAAACTCAAGCCAAACTCTGTAAGTTAACTTCTTAAATTACTCTTAATCTAAACAATCAAATATAAAATCTTCCTTGTTTTCCCTGGCAATTCCCCTGGATGTCACCATACTGGTGTTTATGTCCGACTCGAACCGAACTTAAGTCTCTAGGTACTAGTAGAAAAGGAACTATTTGACTGGAACCAAATGCCCATGACATTAAGTCCGCTTTATGCAATTTATTTGCAGTAAACATTAAATAAATAATAATCTTCATCAGCTCCCGTTCAAAAGACCAACAGTATTCGATCGTTTCAAAGGGAACGGTCAAAATTGAAGCAATCCAGATATATGCATGCGCATGCTAAAACTCAAGATCTTTTGGATAACAGAAGAGGTAATAGACCAAGAACAGGGAGGAAAGAAGACGATGTCATTACTGCCAGAAGAAATATGCGGAATGATGATGAACAGCAATTTATTAGAAGAAAGTGCAAGAGGTAATTACATATTTATATTTCTTGGTCTTGGTGGAAGACTATGCAGTCTTCTGATGGATGCCGTTTTATTATGCCTTATTCTGTCTGTCATTTTATTTCTTAGTTGTGCATCTAAGAAATAATTTGATAGACAAACAATCTAAAATATTGCACTGTTTCACCGGAGAGTCTGCATGATTCTTCTGCAGAAAAAGCTTTCTTGTCGGTCTTCTTAACACGTAACGGGACACTTGACTTTTTGCAAATAACAAGATATGACACTTCAAAATTCCATACATTTTATCATACCGTCTACAGCCGCATGCACGCCACGCCGGCGACGCACACGCCACGCCGCGGCGTCGCCGTGACATTAAATATTTACGCCTTTGAACTTGCATGGCTTGTATGGCTATGTATCTACGCCTGTGGGCGGTGTAATTTTGGTGCATAAGCACTGCGTATGTATGTGTTAAAAAATGACTCCAAAAGAGTTCGCTGTAACACCTACAAACGCATGAAGTTGCGTGATGTGACACTAGATTATGTTCTTTCTAGAAATGTTATGGGCGAGCAACGGCTAGCGACGGTTTGCCAAATTACATGAAATAAAGTTCACCACCCGTAGCCGTACTGTCACATTACGATATACCGAGATAACGTCGAAAGGCGGTTTGTCCCGGAAAGTGTTAAGGAGGAAAATGACAACGAGACATCTCCTTTTCAGTCGTACAGAGAGTCTCCTGAGTACAACGTATGACTACCTGAAGCCCACGCAGCCTTCCCGTTCGTGTCACGCTCGCCGTTTAGATAGAGACCCTCGGATTGATGAGATCAGCAAGCACGTACGAAGTGCTTTCAGAGAGATATACAACCAACGGTCTGTGGTACGTGCATCATACTTACCATCTTTTTCTGCTGCCTTTTTTCTGGGCTGGAAAAAACTAACCAGCTGAAAAAAGCAGCGTTTTGTATTTTTTTTTCAGTGTACTTATCATTTGGTCAGTGTTTATATCGATACAAGCTAAATGTGAAAGCGAAGAGTAAGCCTTGGAAAGCAAGTGTGGCCTACTGTAGGTACAACGCTTAGTTTGTTACAACTTTTCCTACTCTTTGCAGTGATGTTGTCCTGTGGTGATTGGGCAGGATAGTCATCTTATACTTCTCAAGTGACAAAAATACAATTTATTGCCCATTATTGGACATAGATTAAAACGTAACTTGCCACTGTGAAGGTATCGCTATTCTGGCAACTCCAGCCGAATGACCTGTAATGTTACAGTTACATTCTAAAACAGTTTTGAACATATTGGCTCCACCTACATGCATGCGTAGAGATATGACTTCGCTCTGCATTAGACATTTGTCTGCACCATCATTACTCAATTATTACTAGTTTTGTTTGGTTATTTCAGGTATTTCCAATGTGCTCAAAAGTTCAGAGAAGATACGATGAACACAAGAAACATTGTTCTGCCCGGGGCGTCGATGCAAGGGTAGATTTTAATAAATCTTGTGACAATTATAACTTCCCACAACAGCAGTCTGATCACAAAATCAGATCACTGAATCAGAGCCTGTACTATGGTGAACAGAGTGCAGATAAACATGCTTATATATTACTTAATACATACATATTATAGACAAATTACACCCAAACACAGAGATTAGGTGGTTGGGGCTTAGGTGGTGGTGGTTTTATCATTTTTTGTTGTGGAGAGCTTTGGGGAGTCCTATGTCCAGAAGTAAAGGTCTTTCAGCTGAGATTATAATGATGACTTTTTTTTATGGAGTCGTGTGCAATCGAACAGACGTATCGCCTGATGGTAAGCGATTAACGCCGCCCATGGACACCCGCAACACCAGAGGCGTCACAAGTGCGTTGCCGGCCTTTGGGGGATAGGGAGGACGATATGGGGAGGGGTTAGGGTATGGGCTTCACTCCTTTTATAACGTACTTTCAAATTTGCATTATTAAATATTGTTTCAGATGTCAAACCACCAACAGAAAATAGGTAACTGATCTTTTCGCTTGTCTTTTACTATTAAACATGTATTGTATAAAAACTGTTACTGATGATGAAATAATAAGGCTGCTCGGTTGTCGCTTTCTACTGCGCTAAGTGTTGTGGGTTCAAATCTCACATGGGGCAACACTTTGTGTGATCCACAAATTGCTGTCCGTTTCTTGTATGTCTGTAAAGACCTCATGGTAAGGGACAACCATCGCTCATGGATACCTACAATTCAAATTTTACAAGCGCATTACCTGCCCTTTTAGGTCCACTATCCAGGTTTAGGGGAAGGAGGGTTTTGGGTTCCGGTAACCTCACTCTATCGGTGAAAAGTGACAAAAGAATCGCTTAAGACTGGAAAGACGTAGTATCAGTCGACTATGACACTTTCACGCTAGGAAACGTCTTGATATTCAAAATGAAACGATGAAAAAATTTTGAGACGAGAATATTGTGCAGGCATTACTTAATAGATTTTTTTCTTTTAAGTTTTTAGTTTGTTAGTTTCTACTTAGTTTACCAATGAGTCGAATATTGATGATAAAAAAAAACTGACATATCGTTTTTAGCTCAGATTACTAAAGAAAGCCAGATAGACCGTAAAGAACACGACAAAGAATCTACAAAGTAAATATGAATTAGAAAGCGAATACATTCTCGCGGCAGTGTTTGACAAACCGCCATATTGTGTACACGTCACGAGTGATTTTTTTTATTATAATTTCAAAATGCCATCTTGCATCATTAAACACTGTAAGAGTAGTTCCCAAAAACAAAAAAAAAAGATGGAATAGGGGAATTTACATGTAAATACAGAATATTTAGTCGCTATAATTATTTATTAACCAGATAATTACATTGTTGTGTCGGAACACAAAACCTCACCCGTAGCTCGTCTGTGATACCAGTTTTTGTCTATTTTTTTTCCTTCAATTAGGGAGATTACTTGTTAGTCCATTCCATTCAGACATTAGTGAACCTCATTTCTATATTTAGGGACTTGGTTCCTAACCTCATCTGAAAGTATTCTTTGGTGATTCATACAATTATTTCTAATAATTATTACATACAAACAATTTGTGGATGTTTCTACAAATTGCTGTTCTGTGTATTGATGTGTTTTATGTCTTTAACTTGTGCTTCACATCATAATTGAATGATTGAGAATAATCGTTAGTACAAAACTTGATTCCCAGGTACTTACCGTTTATCCGCAGAATATTTAAAAAAAACATACATTACTAGTACTTTTGGTAAAGTAATTGATGTTAGCTTTTTATAATTTTTACACGAAATTTACTCGCAAAACGACAATATTATAAAAGTTAGTGCAAAATAAAGGTTGCTGAGAGTTTGCATAGTATGTAACAGTAACTAAAATAAAAACCATAATATTTAAAGTTCTTTAATATTAAAATACCCTTTTTCAATCTTATTATTTATCAAAAAATCGGGATTTTTTTACTGTGTATGGTATCATTACACACACAAAGATGTACGTGTTCCTACAGTGTCGCACCGACTGTCACTCACTCTAAAATAAATCAATCGGCGTCATGTTATTTGACAAGAACGTTCCATCTGGCTTTCTTTTGTAATCTGAGGTTTTTAGAATCTTGCATTGAATAATAAACTATTAAAACTATTTATGTAGATAGTCGCTAGCTCTGCGAACCAACTTAACAACAATATATCTTGGCCTCCTACAATAGAATGCGCCATTCTTTCTTTAAAATTTCTGGCAACCTCATCTTTCCGGCGGTACCCTTTATTTGTTTAAATATCGATCTTAGTCGTTGATTAATCGATTTCGATAAAATTATCGAATATCTCCGAAACTGATTTGATGTAGGGTAGGTTCACAAATATCGACAAATAGGTATACAAATATGTTGATAAATGTTTGAATGTGCAGCTTCTGTCTCGGGGCTGTATCGACTGCTAGAGCTGCTCAGCGGTTATTTGTCGCCAGGTTCTTGTGTGAGTATTATTATTATACATATATACTCGTACATAGACGTCTATATGCTTGAGAAATAAATGTCCACCTTTAGGTAACTGTAATTTTAGGCCGACTTATATATATCAGAAATAAATGTAAATTAAGAATACGCAGTGTCAGCACCCCTATTCATCTAGTGGGTGTCGTAAGAGTCGACTGAGACAGCAAACAACCAGGACAACAGCACTGCAAAGAGAAGGAACACTTGACACAAACCCCATACCAACCCGTCTGGTCAGTGTTGCAAAACTTTCTAAGGAGAGGCTTGTGTAAGGCTGTTGATGATGACGTTTATTGTAAAGTTTAGAAAATATTTTTTACAAATAGATTTATATAATCACGTTTGAGTCTACAAATATAACATTAACCCTAACTTTCTCTTTTATCCAGAACATATCACAGTTGTCCAATAATTCTGATGAAAAATTGTTTAGCAACCGTAATAAGGCATCTCAGTATTTTCACCACGACGCAGGGTGCAGATGTGGGGCAGACCCCACAGACCCCGACCTTGTTGATAGCACGTGTAACTGTAGCCCAACGTTCGGCGAAGAATATTCTAGATACGATATACAAGAAGAAATTCACGCGTGGCTATCTGAAATTCCCGTCCGTAGTAATGAAGAAACAGAAGATAAACTAAGAAGAGAAGAATTAGTCAGAAGTTTAGTTACGACTTTAGAAAGGCTACTATACGATGATAATTTTGAAGAAAATGTCATAAACGCAGTAACCGAATGCGTTGATAAATTGCCAATGTGGAACTTTGGTTCTAGACAAAAGAAAGATCAGCTTAAAGAACATTTGAAAACAAATCTTTTAGATAGATTACTACCAAAACCTGAAAATAAACTATCAGAAACTGTCAATAAATTATTAGATAATCTTAATTTTAAACATGAAATAGACACGAAAAGAGTATCTGATGATATAATAGATGCTCTTCAAAGTCTAAATGTTCCTGACACTAACGACCAACATATTTTCAACACATTAGTTTCTGAGATTTACAAAATCCTAGAGAAATTACCTATCAAGGTAAGTGGTGACAAGGGTGAGTATTTAAATAATATCGCCAGGAACTTAGCAAATGAAACTATGGAAGTTTTAAAGGATATTTCGGATTTTTCAAAGACCGAACAAAAATATTTGATAGGCAATAGAAAACACAAGTTGCACAATTGCGTAAGTAAAATTTTCTACCTACCATGAATGTCCTGATTTTATTATTATTATATATTCTAGAATATTTATGTACTATTCTATTTATCTAGAGCTTGGTGGGACCATGTAAACGGACTGAATTAAGACCGTTTTACAATCGCAAGAGATCGTCTCAATACGGTTGTGATCCAGACACATGTGAATACCAATCCCAATATACTAACAAACGCCGCATATGTGATTGTTGTCCAAAATCTAAAAGAAATGGGAATTGTTCTTGTGTGGCAGAAGTGAAAAGAACCAGTTACCCTTGTGATTGCGAATCTGAAGATGCATACTTTAACGAATGCGTCGACGAAGAAATTGATGATTGGCTAAACGAAATCCCCGTTCCTATTAATGAGAGTGAAGTTGATACAATAATAAGGAAACATGCAGCTAAACATTTAGCTGAAGCTTTGAAGCAGCTGCCTGATGATGTCAATTTCAAAGGATATACACAAGAAGTGATCGAAAGATGGATTAATAATGCGTCAATATGGCAGCCTGATACTGAACAAGAAAAAAATAAATTAAAAAGATTACTAACGGAATCACTCTTACACAGAATAACCGCAATACCTAGGCGACCCGATAAATTAACAATTATTGTTAAGAGATTTATTGGTTCCATAGATTTTGGAGATAGTAATGTAAATAGAAAAGAATTGACAAATATTTTAACTCAAAGATTAAAATATTTAACGGTCACACCTGAAGATAGCGATAAATATAGATATTTATTAATATCGGAAGTAATGGAAATGTTCAAATACTCACTTCCACAGATGAGTGACTGTGATAACGAAAATTTACATAAACTTGCAACAAAACTTGTAGACGAAATAATAAACAGCCAGAGCTCTATAGATGTATATGCTGATGAAACTACGAGCTTGAAAGAGGATATTATAAAAAACTTATTTGATTGGGTAGACGAAGTGACCGAGTTAAGTGAGACTCCTCCAAACACTAGGGAGGCTAAAAGAGTCATAGACGAGTTAACTACAAAATTAGTAGATTTACAATCTGTAGGCATAGATACATCCACCCTGCAGAAAATGGGAAATGAAATACAAAGTAGCTTAAAAAAGTTGAATATATCTACAAAAGCAATGGATAATTTAATCGGAAATGTGATGGACACTATAACAGATACAATTTATGCTAAAGACAAGGTGAAACTTGAAACAGACCATAGACGAGAAGTTTTCAGAGATTTTAATAATTGGTTGAAAGATAAAGAAGAAGTGAGTAACTTAAACCCACAAGAACAATACAGTGTAGTAAAAGAAATAGTAGATGAGATCGAAAAAGCAAGACCTGAGGGTCATGAAGATCATCAAGATATAATATTGGAACGTTTGGCACAAAATGGCTATTATATAAACCCTGATTTACATCTTGATGAATTAGTAGAGAAGTGGAAGACTTTCTCAGCAAGACACAAAGAAAAAGATTTAAAAGATAAAATGCAAAAAAACGTTAATGCCGTAATTGATAAGTTCAATGTATCCGAAGATAATAAAATCCGTATTAAAGATAAATTTAGTAAAGAATTAGACAACAGTATTACAGAATCTTCCATAGCCACCAAAAAAGGCATAGAAAATATAAATGAAACATTATTAGAGAAAATAGACGAAACCGTTGAGGAGTTACATTTACCCAAGAATGTAAAAGATCAATTACATGAATCAATAAATAAAAATATTCAACAGCTAATAACTTCAAAAAGTAAGGATGCCATCATGCAGGCTTTAATAAAAGAAATGAATTACATTATCTGCGAGGAAGGGATACCTGATAATGAAAAGAAATATTTAAAATATAAATTAAAACAGATGCTGAATGAGTATTCAGAAATACCTTTTTCTCATTATGTCAAAGAAAACATTTTTGAGAATATTGATCAAATAGTAAATGAAGAACCAATAAATAGTACTATAAAGGAAGGGCTAATTAATAAATTAATTAATATTGCACAAAATAAATTATACGAACTACCGACTCAAACTTTTAAAAATCACGTGACTGAAAAAGCATTAAAAGACATAGATTTAACAATTGAAAATGCTCCATTAAAAGAGAATTTAAAAGATGATCTAAAGCAGATGTTAAAGTATATTTTGAACGAGAATTTAAAACAACCATTCTCAGCTGAAGTGAAAGATGCTACCCTAGAACTATTCCATGAAACTATTAATGATTTATTGATTCCTGATGTAACGAAAAATGATCTCTTGAAGAAAATTACTAACATCGTCAGTCAAAACTTGGATGAACTTCAATTTCAAACAGAAATAGATCACGCCAAAGAAATTATTATGAATGATTTAAACAATTTAATAGACCTGTTTTTGCTCCCAAAAGATCAAGCCACTCAATTAAAAGAAAATTTAAGACGCTTATTAGCTGAATATTTAGATCGACCGTACTCTAATGACCTTAAAGACAAACTGTCTGTAGCAATTAATAAAGTGATTGCCGAAACACCCATAGATTTTGATAAAAAAGGAGAATTAACATTTAAAGTACTGGATACAATTAACAAGCGTTTAGATAACTTAACGTACCAAAGTGCTGAAGAATATGCAAAAGAATCAATATTGAAAGATATTATGCGTATGCTGAATGAAACCTTATTGTCCAATTCTGAAAAGGATGATTTAAAACATAAGTTTGAAGATATAATTGATGACTGTTTTCCACTTGATCATTTAGATGCTACCAAGAAGGTTATGGGGGAAGGCATACGAAATATTATCTACAAATCTTCAATCCCACAGTCTAAACAAAATGAGTTAGTAGATAAAATAATAGATATTACGGATAAAATTTTAGATGAATCTTTTTATGAAGATCGAGTGAGGGAGCATTTACATGGTATGTATAATATGATCGAAAAAGAAACACCACTACCAGAATCTCATAAAGAAATTCTGAAAAATGAACTAAAAGCGGCCTTTGATAAATATTTGCAAGATCCAGAGCTTTTGGATATAATAAAAGATTCTCCTTCGTACGATCAAATTGATCAACAAGAAATCCGTAAAGCAAACTATGACAAACTTATAAAAGATGCCATGGATATAATCGAAAAAACACCGATGTCTATTAACAAGAAACATATATTAGAAAACAAACTAAAAAAATTCACTGCTGATATAAACCATCCAACAAACTTCAAGCAAATTTTAAAAGAACTATATAAAACTATTGAAGAATTATCTATTCCATGGCTTAAAAAAAAAGTTTTAAAATCTAAACTAGCTGCCATCGGGCAAAGAAACTTACAAGATAACCCGTTGAAAGATACTCTCATAAACGATATTAATAGTGCTATTGATTTAGAGCCACTGAATGAAGAACAGAAAAAAAAATTAAAAAACAAATTTTCTGAATTTGTTAATTTATTTGATGAATCATTCTCTGATAAATCTGATACAAAATTAAAAGATGATATCCTTAAAATCATAGATGAAAACGCCTTAACTAGAGATCAAACTCGCAATTTAAAAGATAGAATAGGAAATTTAGTTACAAAAATATCGACCAAAGGGCAAAACGAACAAGATCTCAAAGAAAAAATTATTGGGTACATCACTGAAGTGATTGATGAAGCTCCAATACGCCATCACTTAAAAAGAAATATTTCATCTCAGCTGAAAAGAGCTATTTCTGATAATTTTAAACAGCCGTTAACAGGTGACATGGCAGTAAAGTTAAAAAATGATTTTGATAATATAATTGATGAAGTGCCCATAACTGATTATCAAAGAGACAGCTTAAAACGAAGATTGAATCATATTTTGACCAGAGAGTTAAGACAATTACCTATGAATAGAGACGATCCTAGAGAACTGCTATTATCAGAGATCGTTAAAATACTGGAGGACAAATCACTTACCAAAACTAACAAAACTGACCTATTACATAAGCTACAAAAAGCGGTTTATATTAATACAGATAAACCACTTTCTGATGGTATAAAAAGCAAAATTCAACAAAACATTGCTGTCATAATAGATGAAGCTATTTTCCCAAAAGATAAGAAGAGTAAGTTAAAGCAAGAACTCGATACTGTATTTAGAAAGAGTTTTGCAATGGTATCAAGACATTTAAAACCAGCAAATGATTTATCTACTAGTCTTGTGAAAAATATTTGCAATCTTATTAAAGATGCACCTATCTCTCATGAAAATAAAAAATATTTGAAGAAAAGAATCGAAGAAAGTTTGCCTTCAAGATTGCAAGGCGTAACGTCTAATGAGCTCGAAGAAAAAGTAAATAATGAAATGCTTAATATAATCAACGAAGTTGCCGCATCACCAGCACAAAAGAAAATACTAAAGAATTTTCTAGCCAATACTGTATCTCAAGTAATCCAAGAACATCAGTTAAAGGCACTTAAGGACGAAATAAAAGAAAATACTTTGCGAGATGTCAATATTGTTGTAGAAAAACTAAATATACCAAAAGAAAATAAAAAACAAATAAAATTTCAACTGAAAGATTTGATCGATGAAAACTTTGAAAAACCACTTTCTGTTGATAACTCTAAAGCAATGAAAAAGGGCATTTATACTTTAATCGATGAAGCTCCACTAACTAAAGAGAAGAAAGCTGAATTAAGACGCAGTTTAGCAAACATCGTAGATAATAACGTAAAATCGTTAATTTCAGTCAGCTCTAAGCCCGGTCCATTAATGAAATTAACTAAGAAACCAAAACGTTCTCTTTTTAATGGAATAGACTCAGTATTGGATTCGTTACCGATCAACGTTGATGACATAGTTTATATAAAGGAAATGCTTGAATCGGTGGCCGAGGAAATCTCAGAACAACCAGCTGAAGTGATAAAAGACACTATGAAAATAATTTTAGATGACACCTCTATACCAAAAAACAAAAAAGCTGAAGTACTAGACAAATTAAACAACAAAATAGTTCAAAATTTAAATACTCCATACGATAAGCAAAGCTCTCGTATATGTGAAAACATTTTGGAGAAGCTAGATCCTCTTTTAAATGAATTGCAAATACCGAGTGGAGGGAAAAAATACCTGAAAAATAAATTAGAAGATGTGGTAGCAGAACATTTAAGTGAATCCATTTCCAGTAACACAATGCGAGTTATAAAAGATAATATCTGTAATATAATTTCAGAAATGCCACTATCTAATAACCAAAAAAATCTATTAAGCAATAAACTTATCGATTTAGTTAGGTCTAACAACACAAGAGATAAGTATAAACCAAGCACAACTCAACAAGTGATGGTTTCTTTTCCAAAAAGGGCTCCCGCTGCTGTATATCTATCACCGGTAAAAAAAACAAATGCAATTCAAGAAATAGATACAGTTCTTGATCAGTTGCAGGTGCAGAGCGAGCACAAAAAGTATTTAAAACCAATTTTGAAAACTTTTGTACAAGAAACTTTAGATGCCCCATTGACGGGTGATACCAATGAAATTATTAAAAGAGGAATTAGTGAGATTATGATTGATGTTCCCATCTATCCAAGATTTAAAAAAAGTGAAATAAAAAGGAAACTTATTGATATGGTCGACTATAAAATTAAACCCATGATTGAATCACCTGCTAACGGCACTCAGATTACTTCTACTGGAACACAAAATAATTTAGCTAAAAATGTATTTTTATCACCTACAAAGAAGAATAACGCAATGAGGGACGTTGATACAGTTTTTAATAAGCTGCAAATATCAAGCGCAGAAAAAAATGACTTGAAATCTCAGGTTAAGAACGCTGTAAATGAAACATTTGACACACCCTTACCAGCTGATACTAGACCAATAATCAAAGATAAAATAAACAAAATTATAGCTGAGTCTTCTAACATTTCTTCAGATAAAAGAAATATGTTAAAAATTAAACTCAATGATATGGTTGACAATACAATTGCGACTCTGACTGAATCCAATTCTATTGAAACATTCAGCAGCATGAATGAACGTCAGCGAATCCTGTCACATGAACTCGATAATGTTTTAGACAACATACAAATATCAAATAATGAGAAAAAAAGAGTTAAAAACGCTGTAGCTAATCTTGCCGATGGACCGATAGAGGATATTAGCGATAATGTTAATGCAATAGTGGATGATATGACATTATCAAGAAACAAGAAGACAGAAGTAAAGAATAAGTTGTATGATTTAGTTGAAGTTGCCACAGCTAATACTTGTAAAGGAACTGGTAGAGGACTTATATCTAACAATTTAAATGGTAATATGTATTCACCATCCAGAAAGGATAATATTATGGCATTAAAACCAACAAATGAAAACTTAATAGTCACATTAAATTCTACTACTGATCACTTAGATACACCGGAAATTTTTAAATCAGCGTTGAAAGATACAATACACAAAAATATCGGCAAGGGGGATTCTGATAGATTAAAAAGTGCGATTGCCAAAGCAATAACAGATGCGCCAATACCTAAGGAAAAGAAAAATGACATAGAAAGCGCATTGATATTTGTAATAGATGGACATGAACCTGTGACGCCAACAAATGAAAAAATATTCAACATTAAAGGGACAGTTTTAGAAGACATTGAGAGTAGCCTTAACTCTGCTCAAATTCCACAGGATGAAAAAAGTAATTTGAAAGATAAAATACAGAATAAAATAGCTGAGTATTTGGAGACGCCACAATCTAAGCATAATTTGGAAAACGTTCAAAAATATATTAATAGTATAATTAACGACGTGCCTATCTTAGAAAATGTAAAAACTCAGTTGAAAAATAATATACGGCACAAAATAAATAGAAATACAGAATATTTGCCTGTTACGGGTAAGATTTAGAGTGTTATGCTGCCCCAACTCAGTTGTACCGATTATGACAATAATCCGGTGTGATAGAACGGGAAGGTGATATGTGTCAAAAAGGGGGTGGCAAAGGGAGAGGAGAGCACCGTTATTTGTTTTTTTCCTACCACACGGTACAGAAAAGACTTCAGTTTCATGTTTAGTCTTTGGTTTACACGTTCGTTATTTTTACTTCAGTAACAATGTATTTTTTTTCGGGATTTTTTTACTCGTATATTTACTCGCATGTGGGCTCCATTTGTAATTATAACATTAAGTATATAACTAGTGGTTGCCCAGTGGTCGAAATTCATCCATAGTTTTTTTTTGAATTTTTTAGCTTTCTGCACTCCTCCTCTGTATAAACTTTAACTGTGCCAAATTACATACCCCTCCGTTTGCGTAATTTTCGTAAAAAGGGGTACAGAGTTTTTGCTTCACGTATTAACATGTAGATAAGGAAAAAAGTTTAAAAAGCTATAATCAAATCAAATCAAATCAAAATCATTTATTCATCTAAGACACCAAGTGACACTTATGAACGTCAAATTGAAGCTATAGTTAAAATATAATAATCCGACTTCGTAGTTTATTTTGATAAAATTTGGTTATGTCACCGGGCCCATTATTACGTATCCTCTGACACCTTGTTCATTAGATTGGTTCAGTAGTTAAGCTACGGTGGAATTATTTTTTCTTGGGAATGCCATGGTTCGGCACATTTGGCACATTAGGCTAACTTGAGCGGAGTAATTCCATGGACTTATAGAAATAGGTAGGTACAGTGTTAAGGAATTCGTTTGTTGCATACATCGAATGAGTGAGTACCAGAGGCCCGACTCTCATTTCCCTTATGTATGGCGACACTTTTGCGACTGTTGAGTTGCTAATTTTCACGATCAGAGGTTTACCATCTGTTCGTTACGTCACCTATGCCATCAAAAAGTCTATATTTTTTTAAGGAAAATATTGATTTCCTATACAGTTAGAATGTCTATGACTATTTACAAAACAGATGACAGTGGTACCAAATAGGTTCGAAAACTTTGATACGCTTTGAGATTATCCCATTTGGTTTATTTCCAGAGGCTTCATTTAATCCATCAAAAACAACTGCCATGAGGTATGAAGATGGCTCTAATGTAAATAAATCATGGCCTAACTACTCCAAGTCTCAACAAGATTCTTTACCCTCGGGAGTAATTTACGATGCTGACGATGAAGATACTAAGGACCAAATGTCTGTTGCAATGTCAGTATTGAAAACACCAAAAGATTACAGCTCAAAAAAGAAGAAATTAAAAGAGAACATGTTAAGAGATTTTAGCGGAATAATAGGTGTCATTAATATACCAAGAAATAAGAAAACAGATCTAAAAATAAAATTGAACGGAATTGCAAATTCTAATATTGACAAACTGTTTTCATCTCCAAAAAGAAATTCAGATGAGATTAAAGAAATGATTGCTAATAATATTGAACAAGTTATAGATGAAGCGTCTATGGGTCCTGCAATTACTAGACAAATGAAAAGTGATTTAAAAGAGCAATTATTGAAGGTGGCAAATAAAAACATAGATACAACGATTGTAGATAGTAATAAGGCCACGGGCCAATCACAAATGCTATTAGGCACTATTGGAAGATTACCAATACCTAGCCATATAAAAGATGAATTGAAAGACAAAATAATGAAATCTCCCAAAGATTCAGTAAGCAGTTCACAAGAAAGTAGACGACTCTCTGCAATACGCCCTCGGGGCTCTAACATTTCTGTTATTCCTGAAGAAGGACCAGTAACTTCTACTCCTAAGAAGGGCCGTAAGAGCTGGGAAAGACCCATCAATTCCTTCTCAGTTATTGCAAATGAAGATGTTATGCAGTCGCTCAGTCCAGAAAAGAGAGATTATTGGATGCAAATAGAAGAAACTATATCGAAGTGGTTGGATGAGCTGCCTATAGACATAGATGAAGATACTAAAGCAGCAATAAAAAGAGAAATAGCAAATGATATCACCGATCGGCTACAATATTTACAATATAATCCTGGAGCTAAGAAATCACCACAAGAGGAATTGGAGAATCTACAGTATCAGGTGTTCAGGAGATTGGGCAAGGTCCTTAATCGTGAAGAAATGCAGTTTGCAATACAGGCAGATGCTAAACTGATGCTCATGATGAAAGATATTAAAGAACCAGATGAAGGTAAATGTTTTGTTATATTTTTTAATAAGTTTGGTTTATATGGGTTAGGGCAAATCAAATTGATTGGTATTTTTTAAATATTAAAACTCAAAAAAACGAGTGACCTTTAGTTTCAGATGATATGTCTTATTTATTTAGACTTAATGCACATGTTTTACATAGGTGGACTTAATGCCATGGGGCATTCTTTACCAGTCAACCTTTGGGTAATCTAAAAATATGATCAAGTAAGCGCAAAAAATGACTTCTGACAGCCAAGGCTAGCACCATGCGGTAATGGTTTATTTTCCCGATTTCCTGCTTTATTACAATTAATTAGTAATTATTCTTTTCGTGAGACTAATTTTCAAAGATAAAGTATATAAAATACAGCTACACTAGCAACTCGCCCCCGCCAATATACCTACTCAAAAATTTTACAAATAATATACGAAAACCTTTCTCAAGAATCATTATATCTATTGGTAAAAACCGCATAAAAATCTGTGTAGTAGCTTTTGAGTTTATCGCGAACAGACAGGGATATGTTTTATAATATGTAGTTATAATGAAGTCTTTTCTGTCCTAGATCCCTATCTAGACCCTTGACCACTCCTATGTCCTAGATTCGGCCAAAGACTATCATGTGTATCATATCCCCCATATCATGGGGACACACATGCAGACGAGTCACCTGTAAGACATAACACATAAGTGAGTTACATGCCTTAATGCCCCGTCAGAATTACGAGGGCAGGGGAAGAGCAGTTTTAGCCTGATAACCTTAGTCATCCATGAAATACAACGAAACGATTTCTTGATATCGGCTTTCTATGACGCCGTGGAATATCACTCCTGTGAAGCAGACATAATATGTACCAAATCATGATTCGCACAAGCTGTATAGGTGTTAACAACATTTCCTTAATATACACAGATGCAGCGTTAGAAAAAACAGCGGAATTTGAGTTTCATCAGCAAATAAAAGACATTATATCAACCACGTTACCCGAACTTGAAAATGCTTCTACTGAGACATTAAACTCATTTGAAATAATGAAAGATGAATTAGCGGACGCTTTTATTAAACTTCATTACACTGGTAATCAAGAAGAGCTTAATAAATTAAAGAAAAAAATAAACGACGAAATAGACAAATTCTGTGATGATTATTTAAAAAAATATCCTAATAAACCGTTGGATCGTGAACAATTAAAACGCGATTTATATAATGCACTCAAAAATGTGCAGCCTTCAGATGACCTAATGAAATCTGCTGTTGAACATGTAAGATTTAAAGATGTAGTACATGAATGGGTGAAAAAACTACCATTGAAGAATCAAACTACCGCTGAACGTATAAAAATGAATAAAAATATAGCTGTACTGGCAAAAAAACTGCTCGATCTAGAACAGAATGATAATCTCAGTGATTCAGAAGTAAAAGATAAGATGGCAACTGAGATAACCAAGTTTTTGTCAACACTGCCTTTTAAGCCAGGTCAAGAGAAATATGCAAACAAATTCAGAAATGATCTGATTGAAGAAATAAACAAGACTAAAGAAACCAGAACATTTGATGCTTCTACGAGACATTCAATCACTCTTGATGATTTCTTGGGACAAAGCTCACAGTGGCGGTCATTGTTTCCCCCATGTACTTTAAGTTATGAAGATTTAGAGCATTTAGCAAGAATAAAGAAACGAGCTTGCATGGCTCCTGACTGCCTGGCTTCTCTAATGAACAAAGCTAGTGAGAACACACGTAATGCCTCTGTGAATCCGATGTCCGTTGAGTCTGGGGCTCAGACAGACCACCATCCTGAGAATGTTTGTTTGACTCCACGCATGCCATCATGTTCGTCATCAAACGGACCGAAAGTGTGTCCAGGTCAATTGCCTTATACTCAATTCTGCCCAATGCAGTTTTCTGGCAGTCCCTGTACACAAAGTTTGAGCCACATGGATGTTCAACCACAGGTTTTTATTTCATTTTAATTAATGTATAAATTAATGTATAAATTTAATAAGCTGCGTAACTTGATTAAAATTGTGTGCATTTCCATAAACTTTTTATTTTCAGATCATAATAAAGGAGTACTACTGGAATTCAACCAACGCGTCAGAAATTCCAAAATCAGAATCGCAACTGTCAGGTGGCGTACAGAAACGAACATTCTTCCCCTCAAGACCAGCGCCACGTTGCACACAAAACTACTCTCAAACCTGCCGAGATAGGGCGGTAGGGTCTATATCCTGCAAGCCTTCACCTTGTGCCCCAGCGTCTTGTCCTCCTACACCTTGTGCACCAACTCCTTCTAGTCCAAGATTTTATACACCAAAACATTGTACCACCAGTGCTCTACCACAGTACCTTATCCCATGTCACCGAACAAATCCACAGAATTCATTTCCAGAAAATAATAGAACAAGAAATGATGATCAATATACGGAATATTCTGAGGCTCAAATCACGAAATCTATCAGAAAAGAACACGTGATAGAATTAGGGTCGTTAGATGAATTAAGAAAACCTTGTCAGAAAGAGAGAAGATTTGAAGAATTCACATCTACTTCGAGAAATCCGGAACAAGCTGTTTGGGCAGAGTCCCGTTCGAGTCCTGATGATTCTGATGAAGTTGAAGTATGTATTAACAGAAATCAACCGAAAGAGAAGACTGTTACGTGTAAATGCAAGGTCAAGCCAGCAGCAACGGGTACGCGCGGACGTTGGAAGCAAGAGACTCGTAGTAGAGACCGTGCTGTATTGGCTAGCAACGACAGCACAGCAATGCAACGATGCTTGAAATGCTGCGGTATGCACTGCCCCTATCCAAGTTTTATGTACTTCAGACAATGATCATCTGAATCTTGTGATGACCTGTTCATGTTTGACAATTATATTTAAAATAAAATTTCTGGTTAGTCATTGATAAATTTTATTCAATTTAATTTGGTTTGAAACGTCTCAGCGCCAAAAGATTATCTCACGATTATGATCCATTTCTCGAAATTTTCTTTTCTTCCCTATGTTTCCATGTGCATGAAAGGGTTACTATCCTTGTACTAAACATGTAACATTTTTTTTTGTTTGAAAATAAGGAAGCTGAATGTTACCTAATTATAACTGCTTTGTTTCTGATTTTGCATTGTCCTCCGACATTACATTTAGGTACATACATGTGTGTATACTTACTAGTACTTCTGTTTAGAATACGGTATGTGTCCCTGAAAAAGCGTATTTCCAGAAAAGAACATATTAAGGATGGACATTTAAAAAAGGGATATCTAAAAAGGGATTCCCAACCATCTTTGAAACATTTTGAAAGATGGTTGGGAATAAGCTATTTCATCATTAATCTAGTCTCTAAAACTATTGGAGTTTTCTAAGCCGTAAATCATTTAGGTGAACCTCTTCAAAGACTTTCACTGTCCGTATAGTCTAAAAGACCGTGTACTCGTATTAATTGGTTATCTTTAATACTAGCTAACTTTTTATATAGGTACAAACTAGCTGTACCGGCGAACTTCGTACTGCCATTTTTTCGTAATTATTTTCATAATTATCCGGTTTTCTCATAATTTCCTAAAATACAAACCGCAAAAACAAAAAAAGATTTATTCAATTTGGTGAAGTCGATCGGAAGTTATGCGCGTACATACATTTCAGTGATTCATTTTTATTTAATATAGATAGAATAGCTGATCCCGCAAACGTTGTTTTGCCATAAAAAATTTGGGGTATAAAAAATAGATGTTGGTCGATTCTCAGACCTACTCGATATGCTTATCAAATTTCATAAAAATCGGTCTGGACCGATTCCATGCTCCTCTGAAATTGTAACTTAACATTGTGACACGAGAATTTTATATATAAGATTAAGCCGACAAAAGTCAAAGAAACCAAAGTAAATTTTTTTTTAGATTCATTTAGAGTATGTTAATAATAAGGCAGTTACTTCAAAGATAATAAGGTGAATTAAAAAAAAAGTATGTTTAAGTAATTTACTAACAAGACAAACACAATGCACATTGGACGAGGACAAAATTAATATAAATGATACGGTTTAATAATCAATTTGCAAGGACATGGTTGTGAATCAAAACAAATACACTTAACTTTATCAAAATCCTTGTCGCATTCACACTTTACAACTATTTTCGGTCTGTTACTCTGTTCGGCTTGTTCTTGTTTACCTCGGTGTGCTATTTGTTTACGGTTTGGATGACATCTTATAATACCTTGAGGCGTATAAACTTCGCGAGATGCATTCTGATTTTGTTGGTCATCAGGGATAACATTACCCATTCGACTTTGCGCTGGTTTTTGACTTCCTTGTGAAGTAGGTCGGTTTATCGCTTGGTTAGGGTTTGCTGAAGGTGGTGGACTCGTTCTCTTTCTAGTTTGTCTTTGCCCCAAATAATTACTTTCTAAATCTGGTTTTGGTTTAAAATTACACCTGTTATTTTTGCAGGGACTAGCACTTCGTGTTCCTCTGAAGTCAGGATAAGTTGGTCTCCGTCTATTGGTGTACCCTTGTGCTGGCTCGGGTAAATATTTTGGTGACATGGGTTTTGTTCCACGAGCGTCAATTCTCTGAGATGTGCGATATTGCCTATGATTCGTACTTACAGCTGCTTCTTGAAAATTCTCCCGTTGTTTTCCTTGGCGATTTACTCGGTTCATCTCCAGGTTATTATTAGGAGAATAACCTCTTAGCGGAGAAAATGACCTTGGTTCATAATGTGCTGGATCAGCAACATTTTGCATACTTTTACTTGAGTCTGCCGGCCATTGGAATGGTATACCATTTGAATATGGCATAGGTTGTCGATTTAATAGTTGATCTTGGCCAATATTGTGACGGTGGGGGCCACACACATGACCATGGTAACGCAGTTGATTAGATCCGAAAGTTGGTCCATGACCAAGGCGTGAATTTTGGTCCCTCGTTTGACATGATTGATTTATAGCATCAGTTGAAGCATCGATTAATGGGGCTAATATCTCGGTGTTATCTAATTTCGCAAAAGATGAGCTCACTGGTTTCTTTTTTTCAAATGCATCGTAGTTTGTTGTATCTTTCACACGACGATTTTTTAATCTGTTGTTCAATTCTTCGACCATAAAATTTATATTTAAATCTTTGTTACGCTCTAGTCTACCTCTTTCAATCAAAAAATTACTGATTTCATGTTTAATCTCCCTATCCTTTGAATCATTTAAGTCATCATGATTCTTTTCAATTTCGTGTATTTTTTGTGCTAAAATATCCATCATTCGTTTCCTAAATACTTGATCGAAATCATTGATATATGGTGTAACTGGTAACTCTTTATACCATTGCTCTATTTCTTCTGCCAAAAGTATTTCTTCAACTTCATCATTCAAAATATCTTCTTTAGGAATAGGAACTTCTGCTAATATTTTCATTGCGTGTTGTATTAGTTGTGGTTTTCTAAGATATCTAAAGTCCACATTATGTTGTCTCGTTAAATGATTTGCCATTTCATCAACTTTTTTCATCAATCGCTGTTTGTAAATGTTAGCTTTCAATGGATCGTCTTCCTTATATTTTGTTTCTAATATATAAGCTTCTGCCATCTCTGCTAGAAACCCTTGTTGTAGTAAAAAACACTGTTCAAGTTCGAATTTTTTTGCAAACTTTCTATTGAAACCGTCTTTAAGGCGTTGTCTAAAAGAGGGTATGTCTGAAACGTCCTGCATTTCCTTAAGCATATTAATGGCATTACTTAAAACACTGACTTTCCAGCCATGTCTAAATTTCTTAAAATCTTCTGTTTGTGGAAGCAAATCCAGCATCTCATCCAATTTGTCTTCTAAAATTAATTCAAAATATCCATAATCATTCTCAAGTTCTTGATCAGATTTTAGAGTGAAACATGTTTTCATTATAGCGTTACATATTCCAGTTCTTGCGAGTTCAGATAATTGTTCGCTTTCAGGCGTAGGCGCGTAAATAGGTAAGTCAGAAACCTTATCCCTGAAGATTTCTTGATATTTCTCAAATATTGCTTCTTTTGGATTGTGATAACGTGCATTATTCACTGGATAATTCACACCAACCTCACAAAAAATTATATCACTGTCCGCTCTGGATCGTGAAATTTCATTAAAACTAAGGCCACTTGTAGATTTTTCATCATTGCTACGGTTATTATCTACTCGTTTTACCCTGGGAGTATTAGCTTTTGCTTCCCTAACGTCTTCGCACCCTGATTGAATGTACACCTGTGAATCTTTTGCAAATATCCCAACAGGTTTGTTTTTCGCTTGGTGCACAAAATCTTGTACGCATCTAACTGTGTCAATCTCTTGACTGTATTCTAATTTATCAATCCCTTTAAAGATCTCAAATTGAAGCTGTTCCATCTCGTCTTGAGAATTTCTTTGACACTGGGTATTTAGCTTTAAATAAATCTCCTTGTCTAGTATGTCATCAGCTAGATCATTTAATATGACATTAAATCCATCACTTTCGTTTCGTAGTAATTTATTTAACCAATTGCTAATTTCATTAACTATTTGTGCAGCATAAATTTCTAACTTATCTTTAATCGCATCATTATCAGGTACTGTTTCTCCAATAGTTCCAAATGTGATAATATCAGGTGTCAGTTTTGTCTTTATGAGAGCCTTTAGCTTTCTAGTAAGGCATTTCGATAGTTGTATCACAGCTGGTTCTGGAATTCTTTTCTGGGGAAATTTTTCCAAAAATTTAATAACTTCATTTCTGATTATTTGAGAATTTTTATTGTTTAAATAATGTTCTATTTGTTTTATTAGTTCGCATATTAACGGAACAACTTTATCAATCAGTGAGCTCATAACAGATTCTGAAATATGTTTAGTATTACTTGTAGGTACTGACAAACGTTCGGCCCACTTTTGAATAGTGAACTCAATCATTTCAGAAGTATCATCGCGGATAAATGACTTGATCTTCAAGAAATTATCCTCCAAGGATACTTCATCTTCTTTTTTAGATGTTTTGTCCTGCGCTTTGATCATTGCCATGGGTAATGTTTTCATGAATTTAATAATTTCGTTGATTATAATTTCATCTGTTGCACCTAAAGCCCGTAGCAGTTTTATGTTTTCAATGAAGGTATTCTTTTTAATTTTAAAGTATACGAAGTCTGTTACACGTATGGGTAATTTATTTAACCAAGCTTCAACGCTTGCTTCCAAAGAATCATCTTGACTAGAATGATACAGTGAGATATCGTTATATCTCAGTGTATCGCGTTCATCTTTACCTTGCTTAGTATTCTCAGGTGCATTTATTATACAATCAAGCATAGCGTTCTCAAGTTTGCTCATTAAGAACTTCCGATCACTTTGCTTCGTTTTTTTGGTGTTCGCATCTCCCATGTGATGAAATTTAATGTTTGTTACCAATATAACAGCATATTTATCTTGACACTTGTTAGATTGTTCATCTAAAGGCAATATTTTCATCCACTCTAAGATATCTTCTCTTAATATATCATAAATGTCCGCTAAGGGTGATTGATCCGTTACATCGTTCATAGTGTCGTAGATTTTCGTAGCTAGTTCGTGTACGTATTTATTTCTGTTACAGATAAAGTAATCTTCTTTATTTAATTGTAAAGAGAAAGTATCGATCCATTCACTGATAATACTTTTGTAAGTTCTAATATTACTATTCTCTTCTCTTCTAGAATCTGCTACCCAATTTTTAACATTATTTTTTACATACGTTAAAATTTTATTTTTCAGTTGATGAGTATGAAAATTACTTAATTTATTTTTGAATATTTCTTTTACCCATTTATCAATTTTCCTGTCAATAGTCCCTAGTTTATTATTGTTTATACATTTTTCAATGTCTTCTGCCATGATCCTTATTAATTTTCTGTTGAAACTGATGTCTCCTACGCATTTCATGTCTATTGGTAGTTTATTGAACCAACTTCCAATAAGATTAGTCAAAGCTGCGATAACTGTGCCAAAAACTTCATAACTACAATTCGACTGTGTTTTAAGAAATTTGCTATCTGGGTTCAAACTGAAACTTGGTAAAAAATTAAGTCGTTTGATCAAATTTTCAACATGTTCCAAAGCATTTTTTCCGACTAATTTGCAAGTTCTTTTATATATCTGATATTTCAAATGTTCTAGTTCTTCTGAAATAGTTCCTTTCATATTTGGATGTTTTGCTAAGAATTTTTGTCGATCTATTATATCACATGCCAATTCTTTTATATGCACTTCACTGTCTTTTACTTGCACATTTAAGTCGGTAAACCATTTCTTAATTTCTTTTGCTATCTGATTTATGTAATGTTCAAAGTATCTCTGATTCATTAATGTCGAATCAATTCTATTCGATAATCCCAAGGTAACATTAGGTATTGTCAACTTCTTATTGCCAGTTCTTGAAAAAAAGTTTTGACGAAAGAAAAAATCTTTATAGTCATTTAAAATGATTTTAGTAAAGTATTTTGCTTTATCTCCCGGTATTTTTGCTATGTCTTCAAGCGTATTTGATATTTCGTCTATGACCTGATCATTTATATCATCGATTTCTGTAAGATCTAGCAAATGATCTATTAAATTGTTTTCTAGTTTTTCCATTTTTGGACTGTTTATCTTCTTGCATGACTTTTCCAATACGAAAATTATTTCATCTTTTATGAATTGTTTGATTTCTGAATCTGTAGGCTGAATATATCTGATAGGGATCTTCCCATCAATAGCCATTATCTCATTTACTAAAGTGTCTATAACGTTACTGTTCTGAATGTCGAATAGAGACAATTCATTCACAATAACTGTTATATTCAGTTTCAAAGCTTTCTTGTAATCCGATCTTTCTGATTTAGCTCTGTCTAAAGTTATTGGTTCTAATTTATCTATTATATAATTGTAAACATCTCTTTCGTTTGCTCCAAATTCATCTTTCTTTTTTATGTTAAATATTTTTAACCATTTTTTGACTACAGTCTTCAAATTATCGATTACATGTCTACTATAGTATTTTTTCTTTACATTGTCAAAAGTATTTGTATCATGTCCCGGACGTACAGTCTTTTTCTTTGTAACGTTTTCTGGTACCTGGGGTAATTCTACAACTTCTTTACCTAAATCAAAAATCACATTAGGTGATTTATGCAGGAAATAGTTACAATTTTCTTGTAACTGATTTTGACTTAATGTCAGATAATCAAAATAAGGGAAGTTATTTTTTCTCGTATCATCGAGAGTATGGATATATGTTGTATCAGCTGTTGCTTGTAAATATTCTTTGCTGGAAAGACTTAACATTTCACATTCTTGGGTTTTCCATGTTTCGATCAGATCTTCCTGTTCTTGTCTTTTAATTAGAATAGATTTATCTTTTCCATTTTCTATATTTTAAATGTCATTTAACATGTTTTTCTTGATGTTTGTAGTGTAAGATTTTTTGCCAGAGTTTATTGAGTATCTTGACTCCTGGCGGTCACGGTTCTTTCCCTGAAAATGAATAATCTACTTAAATTATTTGGAAGTGATCTAAATTAATAAAGCATATCTTAATATAATGAACATACTCACAGTTCTTTTATGGCGATGGCGTGTTGGAGATTCTGCAAAAAAATTATGTATATTTAATATTTACCTTTACGGTTGCTTGTTATTTTTCTTTTCGCGAATCGAATAATGTTATCCTAACATTAACAGCCCATAACGAGAATATTCACTTATATGCTAATTTTACAATGTTTTTTATTTCTCGTCTCTATGGATATGATGATATTGACAACTACTTAAATATATATATGTAGACAGGGTCGCATTAAACAATATTTTGCTAATATGAATGTAGTCTCAATTACGTTTTCAGGGGCAAGTTTTCAACGAGGTAATTTAGGAATAAGAAAGGGAAATAGTAGAAAGATTGATTGGATGGACGATATAGTCGAGCCCTCTTGCCCGTTACCATAAAACTAACCCAAAAGCTTCTTTCACAAAGCATTTAATAAAAATACAAGTGACAAAACGATTATAAAACAAATTCATATACAAATGAAAATTACCTTAATATAATTAACAAGTTTTACAGTACTTTATAAACGCCAGCTTTCAGATAAAATGGATGAAAAAAAATGCTCACGCACTTGATCAATCTATTGACACATTGAGTCAATAATAATGTATTGCAACTAATAACGGTTACACAGAAATGTTTACAATTCATTTTTCTAATAGGTAATAATTTAATGCGAGATGAGGACTTAACCATCATTTTATGGACAATAATGCGGAAAGCGTAATACAGACATGTAAGTTGGACATTGTGTGTATAAGTTCTCGCAGGAAGCGCAAGTACATTTAGCATCCCGGCGGTATCTCACACATAAGCACCTTCTCTCATCTACCGTATCACAGTCCATATCATCCACCCTTTGACCTCTCTGACACCTATAGGGTCCATTAGAATATCTTTGAAAGACGCAGTGTCTGGGAAAGGAGTAATGACTCCGTTGACATAGAAAACTGTCTTCTTTTGGTATGTACTGACATCCACCTGCACATTCTACTGGGTTCAAAATTGGACCCATTTCATATGGACAAGTTATTGTTTCTGCATCTGACTGTCGTGGACAATCTCTCTTCTTTTTTTCATCTACTATTTGCTTGATACCTTTGCTATCAGTGGATAGGTAAAACTCGCACTTTTCTGTGTCTTCGTCCTTAGTGGCTGGGGATAAAGAACGTTCATGTTCTTTATTGTTATTGATGTCCCTCGGTGATTGTACGGAGCCATTAATATTGCAGGCACTTACCCCACTAGAACCTGCTACTTGACTAGTGCCAAGAACTCCGAGACCCCCTTCTGCCATCTGTTGGAGTCTAGGTTTCTGATGTAATTTTGGCATGCTTGTGTTTTTTCTTGACATTGAGAGGGAATTTCGTGAATCTTGTACGTAAGTGCCAGGTTCGGCATTTTGGCGAGGAGATTTATAAGAAATGTTTCGGAAATTGTTCACATTCTCAGTAACTTTATTTGATGTTGGCTGACCGCGTGACAGCGACTTGTTTGTAGGTGGTAGACTTTCATAGTATCTATCACTATCTCTTGATGGTTGTTGAGACCAATCCAACATTTCTGCTGGGGCTGCAGTTTCTTCCATTGACACCCATTGCTCTTCGGGTATAGTCGGCTGTTTGAAGTTTATCCAGTTTTTCGGCTCTGGATTTCTAACTATTTCTTCTGCGATGATCATGTACGAACTATCATCAATTATTCTAGAAGGTCCCAGGAAACTAGAACAGCCTGGCATATGCCTGCTGAATTCTTCATAGTTTTGCGGCATTTGAAATGACACTGATTTTCTCCCGATATGTTTTGACATTTTTCTTAATCTATTCACTAGCTCTTCTATAAGAAATTTAAGCTCAGCTTTGTCATTTAATGTAAGTTTTTCTAAGTATTTGGGCAAAACTGTTTGTAACTCTTTTCTTGCATTACAGTCCGATAAATTCATACGTTTTCCAATTTCATTGACTTTGTTTGTTAAAACATTTCGAAGACTTCGTTTTTCTACAAAATTTATATTCGTCTTGAAAGGTAGATCTGTTAACCAGCTATCTACTTCTTTTTGTATTAAAATTTCACAAGCTTCCTCTTTGATAGCATCACTATCTGGAACTGGAACTTTGCTGACTGCATTTATTAACTCATTAACATAGGTTTGATGATCAATATTCCTAAATTCTTCACCATGGTTCTTTTTGATGATATCTGTTAATTTCTCAATGTGTTTCAAAAAGCTATTTCTATATACATTACCGGTTAGGTCATTGTCCTGTTTGTACATAGTAAAGAGTATATAATCATCGGCAAGGTCATTTTCAATGTGTTCTTCTTCTATTGTCAATTTGGAATTCTTTGGTAAATGATTGTCTAAATTATCTAAAATTTGTTGCTTGAAACACGACAGAGCTGCTGCAGCCTTAACTTCTTCGTTCATATTTACAGTATTTTCAATTAACTGTTTCTTCAGCATATGTTTTACAAGCAGTAACTCTTTTGTCATTGGAAGGTTTTGGAGCAATTTTTCTATTTCATCATCTAAAACATCATGATAATAATAAGGATTGCTGTAAATTTTGTTATCAAATTTTAACTTTGTGATAGCTTTCCATATCCCGCTATAGATATTTAATCTTGCAAGGTCGGCATTATTTTGTTCTTCTGGATTTGTAGCAGGGATTGGTATACTCAATAACCACTGTTGAACGTAATTATCGTATTCTTCGTTTAGTTTCTTGAGTGATGCCGCAATTGGCGACATTTCCTTTCCCGTACAGCATGGAGGGATAGGAATCGATTTTGGAGACTGTTTTAATTGCTGACAAATTTTAGGAGGTAAATGTGTTTCTTGTAAGCTACTGTTTCTGTTTTCTGATGTAGTTTCATAATCAGGCTGATTGTTTGCCCAGACATTTTCATCTTGGCCATTAGATTGATTGACTTTTTGTGTACACTGTGGGTCGAGGTAAATACTTTGATTTGTATTCTGTCTTTCAGGAATACTTCTCACATGACTTTCGTATTGTGTATCATGACCAAAGTGATTTGATCTTTCATTACAGGACAGGTGTACAGAATCACTTTCAAGATTATCAATGTTTAATGCTGCTTCTCTGTAAGATCTGGTTGGGCAACCCAAGTTGTGTTGAAGATTAGGTGCCGTAGACTCACATAGCTTATTAGTGGAATTTGTTATTAAATCCTTCCCCTTCATCATACTCTGCGGGTTTACCAACATAGGAACTGGTACACTCTTAACTTTCTCCATTAAATCTTGAGCGTGATCTATAGCCACAGAAACGGCTTCCCCGACCAACTTATTTAGCCACTTAAATATTTGGAACTTTAATTGTTCTAGTTCATCAACATCCGTTCCGCGGCTACTTGGGTTTAGCTCCAAATAATTATGCCTGTCAATTATTTCTCCTGCTAAATTATTTGCTACTACCTGTCTCAGTCCTTTATCTTGAAATTGACGCAGGTTCAAGCTAATCAACCATTCGTTTATTTGTTCACTGATGTGAGTAGTATAATGTTCCAAATTAATCTTTAAATCTTGTTCATCAATAGGTAATATGCTATCATTATCTTTGTTTGTATCGTTAGTTGTATTATCTTTATTGCAAGGAACTGGAAAAATTGTGTAGGTCTTTCGAAAATGTTCATCATTTAAAATTTCTTGTAATCTATGAAACAGTTTTGTGGTTATGACATAAGCTTCCTGATTTGTCATTTCGCCTACATGCATAAGTGTATTTGTTACTTCTAATCTGACATGAGAATCAATGCCATACCTTATATACTCAATTGAGTCAACTAGAATGACAACCAACTCATCTTCAATGCCAAGAATTTGATGAACAGTCATCTGTTTATTCGATTTTTCTAAAAACTGTAATAAAATATCTTCTATTAGGTTTTTAATATTATTATCGGTAAGACTAATTTTTTTCTTAATATTTTGAGACAATTGAGTTTGTTGTGTTGCTTTCTTTTCATCAACTTGAGTGGCTAAACTATGGATTTGATTAAGTAGAACATCAGTTGGTTTGTTCAAATTTGGCGTTATATTACAACGGTCATCAAATGTTATTCCTTCCATTACTTTCATGATTTCTGATTTTAATTCACTTTCTGATAAGTATTCATTTAAAACAAGCAATTTTATTTCATTTGCAGTAGAATTCAAAATAGAATCTCTTTTGACATTTTTTGTATCTAAAATATTCTTGACTTGTAAATTGATTTTATTTAGCCAGTTTTTTATAACGTTATCAAGTTTTTGTTCTAAAACTACCCAAGGTGATTCAATATGGTCGTTTCCTTTGTTTGATTTGCATAACTCATCAATATTCACTGCATCATCACAATAATTAGTACTTTCTACATTAACTATATAATTGTTTTTACTATTAGTCTTATATTTATCTACGTCTAACCATTTGTCAATTAATTTTTGACTCGCTTGTGGTTTCTTTTTACAACTAAATGGCACGTCTTGTAGTAGCTCTAAAGCATCCCACCTGTAATCATCATCAGTGACTCTCAAGTCATGGTGGGATTTACTTCTTTTGTCATCAGACATGATACCATGATTGTGCCTAAGTTCCAAACAACTGCAGATAGTTTGAACAGATTTGGGAGAAACTAGTAGAAAATTTGAACGACTTAATACAGTTTTACTAAATTTGAAGTCTATGGAAAATGAACATGGAACGCAGCTGCATTCACCTTCGTCTTTCGCGACTGATGGTGATGGAGTGAGTGGAACAGCTACCTGAAACAAAGGATTGCAGGAAACGACATTAAATTCCAGATGAATTGTTAAGAAATTTTATATCCTTCATACAACTTAATATTTACTGTGTCATCAACAAATGAGATATTAATAAAACAGACAGACATTCGCGGTATTACGAACCGGGGAGTTATTCCCAACATTTAGAAAATAAAACTTTTAGGAAATCTTTAAACGTTCTTTGGTAAAAAATCATGAAACGTTTCTTTGAGCTGACCACATTAATATGTCTAATGTTTGAAAGTTGACAGTTCTGTTCAACTATCATAGGTGCATCACACTTCCCTCTTCACTTACTATAAGTAATATCTTACAGTTCTTCTAGTTGGCGGAGGTCTTGTTACTGTAGATACCTCTCTGGACACCATCATGACGGCCGCTGTACGACAAGTAAATAAATATTGAAGATAGTGCAACTTATGCATACTTAAAGCAGCTAAATCATTCTGATGAATATTCTTTACCCACTCTTAAAATGGATTTTGTTTACATGGATTCCATTTCACAATACCTAGAGGATCCGGTGTAATAGAATGGACCCCTTTCTGACAAAACATGAATCGTAGGTATGTAGTACATACTATGTACTGTTAAAAGTCCGTCGTCCGTCCAAAAGCAGCCAACAAATTTTGCTATGTATTTATTACCATTTAGAAATAAGTTACTAAGTTACGGACTATAGTTACGATTACACTAAGAAAAGAAAACTGTACCCCGGTTCACTTAACGAATAACATCCTCCCTGAAACCGACTGTGTAAAATATCTTGGTTTTCTTTTGGACAGACGATTGACATGGAGAAACCACATAAAGGCAAAAAGAGACTTAGTCAACTACAAGTTTAAAAGTCTATATTGGATAATGGGCAGAAACTCACCCTCTCTCTGGACAACAAGCTTCTAATTTACAACTCCATTTTGAAACCCATATGGACCTACGGGATTCAGATATGGGGGGTGGCCAGCAAGAGTAACGTTATGTGCTTGCAAAGGGTGCAAAACAACATCCTAAGGAGCGTTGTAAATGCTCCTTGGTTCACAAGGAATGATGAGATACACAAGTATGCGAACATTGCAACAGTTGCCTCAGAAATAGGGCGATATCAGAAGCAACACATTGAACATCTTACCCATCACCCCAATCCACTCGCATCTGGATTACTTAATAGCGCCAATGTGGTTAAGAGGCTTAAAAGAAACCACGTACTATGAGTGGTCAGTGAGGCAATGGCCTGCTGCTCTCTAACATATTCTGTCACTGAACACATCTGGTTATAGTCTGACGACTGATTGCAGATTAAAACGGAAAAAAAAAATTTAGAAATAAGTAAGTAGGGTCGGTTGTCGCACAGTGAACCAACCAGATACAGTGAACCACCATCATATTTCTAAAATCGCGATGTTGCTCACCTGCACGATGGTGTCAAAACCTGTGCCACGTACCCCCTTCCCTTCTTCCGTAGTGAGCCGACGACCACGGCTTGAGCGAAATGTGTGATACGTGCTTGTTTGTTTCTCGCCGAAAAAACGTACTATTTTCAAGTAAGTGTCTCGATTTTTGTATTTTTTGTTTTTAATTATAAGAACAAAAGTGGTGTGGTGTAAATATTTTTATAGCTTTGGATGTATTATGAGTAGAGATGTGCCGACTAGTCGACGACTAGTCGGTAAAGCCGACTATCCGGCAACTATCGTAGTCGACGATTAGCCAGTGAATAGTCGGCAAAGAGCGCCGACTATTCGGCTTGTTACTTTGTATGTATTTCTCAATAATATATAATAATATGTCAATTTTTATTTTATAAACAGTTTTAGACATTTTGAAATGTAAAACAAAGCAATGTTTCTTTTGGTAAGCAGTTTCTAAAATTACTTGCTGATAAAAAACATATCTGACATTAATTAAACAAAATGTTTGCTTGTAGTGTTTGCTGTGTTTTCCTTTCCACCACGAGAAATAATCATTGGCATTGATTACACATAACAGCATTAGGGTCCAATACGACGGCGTGGCCTCTGATTTTCTAGAGGTAAACACTGGCGTACCTCAGGACTCCGTCCTGTCGCCCACACTGTTTCTTCTGCATATTAATGACATGTTAGCCCATGGCAACATAATTGCAGTCAAGCTGGCAGACGTTGAGGAAAACGACAGAAGCTTCTCGCTGAGTTTACCCATGTTCTGGGCCGCATTTTTCAATGGGGCTGTCAGAATCTGGTGAGTTCAATGCCAAGATTAACAGGTGTGCGCATTCTCTGCCAAAAAGTCTCCTTCCCCTTCCCACTTTTCAGAACACTCAAGATAAGCTCGATATCTTGGGCATGGATATCTCCCGAGATCTCAACCCGCGCGAATACGTTGAGAGTGTCACCAAAACGGCCTTGCCGAAACCTGTCACCACCAGCATTGATCGCGGCAATTCTGGCAAGTAGTGAGGGATGGGAGGCCGCGGTCTCCTTCTGTGAAGACGTTATGCTTTAGAGGGAGTTCACAGAGCGGGATCGGGAAAGGGCCGACCCCGTTCGCAGGAGGCGACGAAGGGGACGCGGTAAAGGCCACTAGCTTCCCAATCGTCGATAAAGGGTCGTTGTGGCCACGGGAGATGTGGCCGCTACAAACGGCCCGAGACCGGTGACACCCCGGGTGGTATCGTCTAAAGCGGGTTGGTGTTCCGACTCTTACTGTGTAAAGCGGTAGGAGGCGCAACAGTGACCCGCCCCGGGGGTGACTATGGTTACCTCAGGATGTACCTCAGTCATGAGATACGGCAGGAGGGTTTCCAGAAGTCGCTGATGCGTTCCTGGAGTTCCTCCCGACTGCCGAGGTAGGCCGCCGCGGGGTTTAGTGGGTAGACTGATTCGTCGGGCTCCCACACACGCCCTTCGTGTGTCCCCCCCACGGAGGGTATGGTGCATAATGCTATCCCCGCGTAAAAAAAAGAAAAAAAAAGGTTCGCTCGTGTGTTGAGTACTGTTCTCATCTTTGCGATTGTGCCGCACAGTGTCTATTTGAAGCTCTTGACCGGTTACAGCGGCGAGCAATCCGTATTGTCGACAGTCCCTAAGCCACCGCGTCCCTTGAGCCGAGCCTCTGCAGTTGCGAAGAGATATAGCCCCCATGGCAGTCCTCTATCGCCTTTATCATGGAGAGTGTTCTAAAGAGCTCTTCCAACTGGTCCTCTCCTCTACAGGACAACACGTGCCGGCCTTGGAAGTCACAACTTCAGAGTGGTAGACATACGTTCTCGCACTCACCGCTTCGGTTCTTCCTTCCTGTGCCGAGCGATCAAAACCTGGAACTCACTAACAGCGCGCGTGTTTCCTTCCCACTATGATCCCGGGTCCTTTCAGCGGGTCGTGAAAAATCATCTCACCAGACCGGGTCACCATGTTGCATTGTTCTTATTACCTACCTACTACCTACATTGAGGATGGTAACCACCACTCTTGGATTCTACTCATGATTTCCATCAGGCGGGGCATTTAACTCTTCACTTCAATCAACAATAATAATAATATCTTTACACAAAAATATTTTTTACACTAAAACACCGCTCCGATTCCGACCCTTTACCGAAGCAAAAATGAAGAAACAAGGTTCGCGGGCGGCGTTTGCGACTGGGGCGCGAATCAGCTGTAAACGAAGAATGATGGAAATGTTCATAACCATGTTCGGTTTGGCCGATTAGTCGGCCGATTAGTCGGCCGACTAGTCGGCCTTTTCAGGGCTGACTAATCGGCTAGTCGGCAAAAGTAATGATCGGCCCATCTCTAATTATGAGCATATTGCGTTCTGAAAATTTCAGATAAGACTTATTATTTTTTATCTTGAAAGTTGAATAGTACCTGTATTGAACAGTGAACCAGGTCTGCATATTACACAGTGAACCGTTTCACTGTGTACCTTACGATCCTGGTTTACTGTTTCTTGAAGTGTAATTTTAATTATTTTTTTGTTTTAAAATACCAAGGCAAAAAGTAGTTAAGGATAGGAAAATATACAAAAGATTACATGATATCAACTTTACGTATGGAACTCCATTAGAGCGGCGGCAGAAGCTTGTAATATCCCATACCCTACATTGCGTCATTACGAGAAAAACAAAATTAAACGTGGGACAGTTATATCACAAAGTTTGCCTAATGATGCAGCTTCTGCAATTTTCGACATAAATAAAAGCAATAATCAAGAGATTCTACTTCTATGAAAGAGACATGACGTTTAAATTTAGGGAACCAACCAGACCCCAGATCGAGAAAGTATATCTATAATTTCGTATCATTATACATCTATACGTCTTATTAAATGTAAACTTGTCTTTGTAAAATATGACTTGTCTTTGATGAATTTGAAGTAATTTGAATTCATTATTCTGTCTCTGATTTTGCAGTGATAGGTAAATTAATGAAGATTGGTAGCTTTTGTTGTCGGAAATTTTTATTTGTCATTTCTATAGCAAGAATAAAAGATGATTATTAAAGATTTAGTGTTCATTTTCTACAAAGAAATGTCCTATCAACTCAATGATATTATGGTTCACTGTTGAAATAAGGGTGATTCAGTGTAAACCATCCATAGTACACAGTGAGTCAAATTTCATTTATTATTTAAACCTCTATACCGTCTTAGTTAATTCTTTGGTCTTTCAGTGGTCTTTAACTAAGAAACCTAAAAAAAATTACGATTACGAATAATACAATTACCTGAACGATGACACCAAAATCAGACTCTTATCTCTATTTTCTAACAAGTTATACGAGTTTGAAAAACAGGTGGTTCACTATTCGACGACGCACCCTACTTATATTATTTACTAACTAATAGTGCACACCAAGATTTCTTTTTTCATTAAAAATGAAAACTGCATTATTTAAACTGCGTTTGATTTAGAAGACCAAGGTTTAAAAAAAGATGAACAACTCTCAACAGAGAAACTATAATTACCTAAGTTCTACTTACTACAAAATAAATGAGATCAAAAATCACCTTGGCTTTCAGTGTCCACGGAGTTCACGAAGTTCTGGAAAAGGAATTAAAACCTTTTAGACTATAATAATATGTAGTATAACGGGGTATTTCTTTTAATGGAATAATAGGAGGCAAATAAGGAGACGTACCTGATGGTAAGCGATTACCCATGGACACCCGCAACACCAGAGGCGTCATAAGTGCGTTGTCGGCCTTTGCGGGATAGTGAGAGGGATGGGGAGGGGAATGGGGCGAGGGGTTGGGGTATGGACCTCCGGTATCGCGGACTCACCGAGTGAGTACTAACACTCGGTGAGTCCGCGGTATCACTCCGGTTGAACTGGCCCATTCATGCCGAAGCGTGGCTCTCCCACGTTGGTAATCAAGTAGACGGGTCAACAGATGGGAAGTGATCACCACTGCTGATGAGTCACAAATGTGTTGTCTCCTTGCGTAATTTGTTCCGCTCCGATAGCCTCAGGCACTTGGTAACAAGCTACAAAAAAATTGCTCAGAACCTGTGAGGGTCCGGTCAGACCATATGTGCCGAAACATGGCTAGCCTAGCCTGCACCCAAAGCCAAGTTGCATTCTACCAACGTAAACGTAACGATCATAGAAAACTAATAAATGTATGGTCTCTCAACGCGAAGTCACGCGGTCAAACAAAATATTAACCAGTAATACAAGAGAATAGAAGCGTTAGCGATTGTAGACGTAGAATCGACGAGAAAAACACTTGTATCTTGGCTAAGGGCGCTCATTATTTATACATCTACTACTGAAGATGCGTTTTACTCCACTTAGAGCCTCTTAAATTTCGCATGAAATAACCACCAATTTATATAATTTAACGTTTGATACTCACATTTGGCTGGTCATATGCTTTATGGTCCTCTTTAGAAGTAGGAGACATATTAGCGGACTGAAAAAAAAAAGACAAGAATGGTTACTTAATCTATATGTGATCAGTCTCTGTATTAGTTCTATTCAGCACGTATGAAATTCATACGTGGATTGGTGTCTAATGTAATGACTAATCATAAAACTGACAATACAAAATTATTACCTACACCATTATAAATTGAGCTGACTTTGTTAGAAGACGTTGTTGATGTAGTTGATTTTAAAATCGTAGGAGCAAACAGTCATCTATCTTCATCTTGCATTACTATCGATACAGAAAGCGTTTTTCAGAAGGATCGTACAGACAAAACGAACCCAGTAGGTACTTAACTTTGAAGTAGGCAGAGCCATACATGAAAAAATCCTATGCACTACATTAGACTACTATGAGATGACTTACAATCGCCGTGCTAATAATAAATAGCTCATTAAATCTAGAAAAACTCTAGCATCGCCTTTTGAAGTGACCGTAACAATAGTAAGAGTCTTATCCACTCACTCTGTTAGGAACTCTTGCGCAATTTGTTCCGCGTTTTGGTACCTCCTTTATATATCTCACTTCGTAATCTCTAGGTATTTTGAAGTCTCCATTGACGCCGGCAGACTCCAGTCTCTTGTCTCTGGTGGATCGTTCAATCTTCTTAATTCTACTGGCGATGTCATGTTCGCCGGGAGCTTCTCGGTTACTCTTTGCGGGGCTTTTGACACGTTCTTGAGCGTAGAAGTCGTCTGATAGTCGGGTTGGAGAGTATTGGGTACGGTGGGTGGACTGTCCTGATACTGAAAATAATTATAATACAAGCTGATGTTTTCAAAGTATTTTTAATAAATAGACCGAATAAAATATTCCCTTCCCTTAGGCTTTGCCGCAGTCGGGTAAAAAGTTGCTTACATTGTTTAGTAGGCGAATAATTGATGAGTCTCTCAACAATCTCGGTGGATCTATCTGGAGACAAGCAGGGATACTTCCGCAAGGAACTGACAAACTGACGGCTTGCGTAAGAGTTTTGTGGAGAGCAGTTGCAGCCTGGTGCCCCTGGATAATGGAGAAATTAATTATAGCTTTGTGAAATCGGTAGGCATATCCGAATTAGCAGCCTGGTTTGAAGAAATTGCCGACAGCGGATAGATGCGGATTGTTAAGACCGGAATAGTTAGTTGGTCGTTTCGTTGATTTTCACTAAGCACCCAAACCTACCTACCATTTTTTTATGTTTGGTCCTGCCATAATGACTCTACTCTGCCTGATGGATAGCATAAGCAGAATCCAAGAGTAGTGGTCACCCTTCGATCAAATATATCATAGATGCACTGTTGCCGCTTAAAAAGTGGCACCGGTAAAACAAGGCATAAAACAACAATATGCCTTGTTTTGCTCTCATTCGCTTGGTGGCCGTGCTCGTGTTTACACACAATTTTTTTTAAAAATTACTCTCTAAAAGTGCAAAAGAAGGATGGAATATCATATTTTCAGTAAGTCTATCTTTAATCTAACATATTGGCGTATTTTCGTTATGCTTTAAAGCTAATTTTATTAATATTTTGATAAAATTTGTGATTTAGAACGGCTTCTAATGTACGCATCCATCCCTTTCACACTCACGCGCGATGTTCATAAGAGAAAAAAAGACAAGCCTAGTGCTAGCGAACAAAGTCAGTAGGATAATGATGGAGTCGCCGTTACAATGGTTTGAGGTTAATTGAAGATTTGTTTTTATTTTAGTTTTTTGAAATTTACATAATCAGCAGAATAAAAAAGACAGCCTTACCAACTTCACAGGTAGGTATTATATTCTACTAAGAATATTTAACCGACTTTAAAAAAGGAGGTTATTAATTCGATCTGCATGTATGTATTTTTGACAAAATTGCAAACTATTTATAAATGTTGGTCTATACCAGATTCTAAATGTGATTACCAAAATTTAAAATTATCCGTCCGTTCGTAAATATCTGAAAAACATTTAAGTTGGAATATAAAATATATTTGATGATTATAGTATAGGTATAGTCCAACTTATGGAATAGTGCAATATAATATGTATAAATACAGGCACGTAGGTATAGAAGGTCTAATATCTGAGTGGAATAATCAATATTAAATTAATACTTATTATAATTTATAATAAAATTCTATTTAAACTTTTAGCTATCAGAATCAAAAGAAGAAATAAAAATTGTGTGAAGAATTAATTATTTGTTGGTCCATCCAACTACCGTATGTTTTTTAAATCAAAAAGCAACTCCATTTTGTCCATGTTCCAAATAGAAGCGATAAGACGCGAACACACTATTTAATGTCAGTGGAATGTAACTCTCGTTATTCTTTGTACTATTATGTGCTTTATTGTAATACGTTAAGTTTAATTTTTCAATACACTTGTTTTTGGGCATGTGTTGTTTTATTTCTGATTTTTGAAAGAGTCATAAAATTTTATTGTCCTATCCTGACATAAAACTAAAAGGTAATATGTAGTGAATTTAATATGGATTTATTTCCGTCCGTACGTCAATTGCTTAAAGTTAAAATTAGGTTAAGCTGTATACCAGTTCAGGACTTTTTTCGCTATATCTCAAGTGGTATACATATACCTAAGTACGTATAGAAGCGTGGACAGTATTTTGTTTATTTTTGTATGGAACTGTGCATCTATAATATATTTGATCGAAGTGGTCACCATACTCATTGTAAATGCAGACATTGTAACAATGCAGCATGGTGACCCACACTATGGTGGCCTAGTGATGCTTCTGCATCATTGGGTCTCCGGTCTCACACTCACCAACGAAACACGATACGATTTTCATCATTGTGGTAGCGCCTCGGTAGAGCCGGCTCGTTCGTGCTGAAATCAGCGTGGCTCAACTAGCTAGAAAACTTGGATTTTGGAAGCTCTCAGAGACTAGCAATGCAATTGGTCCATAGGCAGCAGATCACAAACCATCAAGTGAGTGAGCCGTCAGCTCGGTGCCTGCTATACATATAAAGAAAATCACCTTTGTCTGCCCCAGCTGCACACTGGCTTACCGGAGGTTTCTTAATAAAGACGTGCGTCTCCCCACTGCCTGCTCCGCCAACTTCAAAATTACCATGCCCTGTTGAAGAAATAAAAAGGAAACAACATATATAAAATTTCTAAAGTTAGAGGGTTGCATAGTCTTGGGGACAGTTTACGAATAAACTACAACAAACCCTATACTAACTAGCTAGCATGTTATAGTAGGCACAAAGGCAACATCACTTTTTATACTGCCCCTTCTTGCATCGTCATCACAAATTGTCACAAATCAATCACAAGTTAGGTACTCCAATTTACAATTAAGGCTCTTCTGGTCCGCATATTACATCAAATTCCTTAGACTATCTAGGACATAATATTACGAACTACTATACTTCTTATGACTGCATAATTTGATGGCGGTTACAAGATAAAATACTCACGTGCGCAACCTTTGGCTCTTTGTGGAGGAAATTCATCAACATGCACAGTTGGTGATGTGGGACTAATATTACAATGCGCGGCCTGAAATGTAAAAAATAAAGTTCGTGGTTAACTATTTTAAAGGTTTACTCAGACTTCATATATATTAAGTACTAGCTGACCCACGCAAGCTCGTTTGCATATCCTAATACCCGTAGCGTGATAATTTTCCCCCGTTTATGAAACATATTTCATTGGTGCTCCGCTCTTATTGGTTGTAGCGTGATGATATATAGCCTATAGCCTTCCTCGATAAATTTACTATCCAACACTGAAATAATTTTTCAAATCGGACCAGTGGTTTCTGAGATTAGCGCGTTCAAACAAACAAACTCTTCAGCTTTATTATCTTAGTATAGAGATTGTACTCTGCAGCAGATCTTTATTCATGTGATGGTTAGTTGACAAAAAAAATATCAAGTGTCAAGTTTCCTATTTGAATCCCTCTCGAGGATCAGGTGGACGCTTTTAAACTTCCGGAAACCTCACTTTCTCGTTGAAAACCAAGGAAAGAATTGCTAAACGCACTATTACTTTTGATTTGCATGTGTCCATAGGTGGCGGCAGTCTCTAACCATGAGATGATCAGGCTTGTTTGCTGACCAGGCGTGGTGATCATGCCTGGCGTATTAAGGCCCAACGGTTGATGTTGGCAAGTTGTATATGCTAATTGGTGCGAAAATTTCGATATCAAGATACACGGTTAATACTCTTCAGTAGATTATCACTGCGCTAAATATATGTGGAAGTCGCTACACCATGAAAAGGGACAAATTCTTAACCTAGTTAAGTCATACCTGATAGGTACTTGTGTATCTACCGTCAACAGCTTGAGCACTAGAATTGCAGTGATAATTCAATGTATCTTGACAACCTGCGCTGACTCTCTGAGCCATTTCTGAAACAATGGTAAATCCATCTCAAAATTAGCACTGTCGTGTGTGAGATCTATTTTCTAGTCAGACGGCCGGTGTGAGATTCGTCAAGATGTGTAAGGTGACATACCAATTTCGTGTATTGATGGCATAGGAAATGGAACGTCACCTCCCTTATTCATGCGATGGATATCGTAAGAACTGATTAAGGTAGCAAATTCTGTAGTACAACATGACTGCAAAGAGAAAGAAAACTTAAAACAAATCTTATACCTACCTATCGTATACCCATAGGTCAGCGTAGCACAGTAGGGCTAAACCTCCTTAGTGTAAAGTGGCAGTGGACTACGAAAGGCTTTTTTAATGGGACTAATACCTCCGACCATCACTGTAACTCCTGTACATCAGGACCAACAGCAGTGACCCACAAACACACTGAATTCTGACACTCAGAAAGTCCCAGGAAAAATAATACTGTCTTGGAACCCGCAAAAATATAATCAGAACAAAGCTGGAAGAGCTGGAAACATAAAGTATAAAGCTACTAAAGGCAAATCATAAGGTAACAATTCTAACCTCCATTTGGAATCAAGGAATACCGCCTCTCGCCGTCCACAACCGTCACGGCAAGCCCCGAGTCCTTCAGACCCCTCACCACCGCAACCATACCTTCACCCTCCATAATCCATTCAGTTATAGGTCATTAAGCATAGGAATGTGCTAAATAATGAGAGAAGATTAATTTACTTCATGGTAAGAGACCAGCTTGAACGGGAGTAATACCAAGGCTTCACATATAAGCGCTGTTAATAATTTTATCAAAAGTCACTGAGAGAGTGATATTACCGAAGGCGTAATCCCTACCGCTCCCTAGCTAAGGGAGAGGAGGGAAGTAGCAAAAGATCGGGCACGCATTTATAATCATTTAAGTTCTTTGGGATAATTTTACAAGCTTTTATTGATGGCCACTGCTATATCGTAATGTTAATAGACTATGATTTTCTCAATTGATACTCTATTCAATAACAAAAAAAACTAATCTGACTGGTGTTTTTAAGAACAAATAATCAATTTTTGATAATAATTAGCTTGTCAAATAGAACACTTACCGACATTTTGAGTAGCCTAAGAAAGGAGTAACACGTATCAGGCCGGTGACAGCCTAGAGATTCCTCGTGCCGAATAGGCCTGCCAGACAAGAAGGAGAAATCATGCAAAAGGGATGAAATACTTGTGGGTTTAAAAAAAAACGTACATAAATAAAATAAAATAAAATTTATTCCATATTCAATGTACAAGATTTGAGTGTTTTTCTTAAGAGTAAACTTAATTTAACTTCTGAAGTACTTATACGATTAGAGCTATTATTTCTAACTATTAAATTACACTTCTTATATTCATTATTAAGTAAGATCAACATTTTGTTTTAATGATCTGCCTGATCTAGGTAAGACCTGTGTTTCAGGCAATTTCTGGTATTACAATTACTTTTTTTTTTCAATATAAAATATATTTTTCTTAAAACATAGGTTATAACTAAGTGTACATGTTACAATTCTACTTTAAAATTGCTAAGATGTTTTCAGTGTCTGAATAGTTTAATGTACCTAAATATTCTGATACCCTTTTTTTGCATATTGTATTATTAACACTATATATGTTTAATAATTTATTTAGTTTATTATATATAAACGGTCCTAAAAATAAGTAAAATCTGTCTACATAAGCATGCCTCGTCTGCGGGGTTCCACAGACTAAGTCTTTTCGTCTTTTGTCTGTTGTTGTTGGGTTGTATTGAAGCTCTCTGTGCTGTTTTAGAATCGTATTTAAGATAAACAGTTGTCGAACTGTTAGTACTTTACATTCGGAATACAGCTGGTGTGTAGGAAATCTAAAAGGGCGAAATGTGGATACTTTTAAAATAGCTCTCTGAGCACGTTCTAACGGCAGTAAAATTGTTTTAGCAGCACCACCCCACGATGATATGCAATATGTAAGGACAGATTGACACATAGCCAAATAAACTAGTTTTACAACCTCATAGTCGGCGATATTTCTCACGTTCTTAAATATAAACATTAATTTACGAATTCTAGTACATAATAATTCGATGTGCCTGCGGAAATTCAAATGTGTGTCAATCGTGACGCCTAAATATTTCACATAATCAGTTTTTGTCAAAGCAGGGCAGTTGCATGCGTTGTTAGCACTAGAACCACAAGTATGAGCGTAAATGTCAAGGTCAGGTGTCGGGGCGTTATTGTTACTCATCGTAAATACAATGTATTTTGTTTTGTCAGAGTTCAATGTTAGTAAATTTTCATGAAGCCAGTTAGTAACTATGTTAAGCCCTTCTTGTGCGTGATTATATAATTGAGCGCGCGATATGGCTGAAAATACTATAGCCGTGTCGTCCGCATACGTTACAATGATACCATTTTCTAGTTTTAAGCTGCACAGATCATTTATATAAACCAGGAATAAGGTACATCCTAATACACTTCCTTGAGGAATAGCGTAATCATTATTTTTTTGGTAAGAACTAGTGTATGGTCCAATTTTTACACATTGTTGTCGGTCTCTGAGATAGTCTTCAAAAAGGGCCAACTGCGTTCCCCTTATTCCAAGTTTTTCCAGTTTGCGCAGTAGCACTGTACGGGAAATGGTATCATATGCCTTGGCAAGGTCAAGGAAAATACCCACAGAGTGCAAATTCTTGTCCAGATTATCAACGATATAATTAGTTACTCGATGTACTGCGTTATCAGTGGATCTGTTTGACCTAAAACCAAACTGGTTATCAGAAATCAAATTGTTGTCTTCAAGATATTTTATCAACCTGGAATTTATGATTTTTTCTAATATTTTAGATAGGCCTGAGAGGACTGAAATAGGTCTATAATTACTAATACAACATTTGTCTCCTGTTTTGTAAACCGGCGTGATAACAGCTTTTTTAAGCATTTTCGGAAACACTCCTTTTGATAGACATAATTGAAAGATGTGTGTCAATGGGGGGGCAAGTATGTGTCTAAATCGTTTAAGTATACTTTTACTTATATTGTCGTACCCAACTGCACAGTCTTCCTTTAACTCGTTTATAGTTCTTAATATTTCGTCAACATCTGTATCTAATAACACAAATGAATGTAGTTTAGAAGGTAAATTCGTACTTCGGTGATGGGAGGAAATTCTTGAGTTCAAATGTGTTTCAGCCAATGTTTTACCGACGTTGACGAAGTATGTGTTTATTTTATTTAACGCATTGGATGAGTTTGTTTCTCTTGACAATAAGTCGAGTGGGGGTTCGGTAGTTTTGGATTTAAAAATGTTATTTTTAATACATTTCCAAAGTAATTTGGTATTTTTTCCTGCTTTTTGCAGTTCACTTTGTTCGTGCTGAATTTTAAGGTTCTTTAACAGTTTATTGCAAAAGTTACGGTATCTTTTGTAAATAATGGAAAGTGTCTGGTTATCGGGTGCTAATTTCCCCTTTAATTGCAATTTATCTCTGTGTCTTATACAACGAACGAGGCCTGGTGTGATCCATGGTTTAATACTTTTGAATCTAGAGGGTACGTTTGTTATACTAGTATTATGTGCTATTGCATATTGTAAACAACATATGAAGTAATTTAACGAAAAATCTGCATCGTGTGAGGAGTAAACTGGGTCAAAATTAATTTTACTTAAGTCGCTTTCGAGGTTGTTTATATTAATTCTTTTGTACATCCCAAAGACCGGAATCCCAATGATTCAGAAGCATCACTAGGTCGCCATAGAGTGGGTCACTATGCTTCATTGTTGCATTGTCGGCATTCGCAATGAGTATGGTAACCACAACTCTTGGATTCTGCTTATGCCATACATAAAAAAAGACCCTAAATATATTGAAATCAATCGCTTTCAATGTCAAATTCCTGTCGTTCTAGACTTTCCATTTGTATGGTACGTATTCATTTTTAGAAAATGTCTCTGAAATGCCTCTTCAGAAGATGCCTAAACAGATATTCTATTCTCCGTCTTTCTAGTAGACATTCTGCAATAACTCACAGAACTACTAGAAAAGCCTTTGACGTAATTTCGTAAGTAATCTTTTGTCGCCGGGACGCACACATAAACGATTAATAATATTATACACACATAACTAAGTCTATTCTAATTCGTCCAAGGGATTTAATGAATATAATATTAAAGTACAACCTTATGCACTTGGCATTAAGTAGAGTTTTACGTGCAATTTTGTGTTTAGAGGTTGATCTTCGTCTTTATGACCCACCCACCGTAGAGATGTGGTGCTGTCGATTATAATAATTAAATTTGCTTAATTTCTATAAGAAATAGTTCTTACTTTTAAATATCGCTATGCTATTTTTTATATGAAATTCACTGTCTTAGATATGGATTGAGTGAAATTGTACTAGTTTTTTGTGTTAATATAAAAATAAGACATTTGTTTTGTCAAAACATAAGTACATATTGTACATCTAATTTTGGAGTTTGACTTTTCATACTTATCAACACGACACAACTTTCTATAGACACGTAATCACACGTAAACACACATAATCTTAATAATTTTTCTGTAGAACCCTGTAATCAACAGTAAGAGGTTATTTTTATATCCTCACAAGATGTACATTCTCATATCTAAATTTAAATGCAAAAAACAATGTATGGACGTCGGACGGCCCGAAAATGTTAATCTTCAAAATATGTTTTAAGTTTTAAAAGAAATATTTCTATCATTCCTATTCCATTTCATCAAAAAGCTTTCCAAAAAAAATTCATATTAAAAATTATTTTGCAGTCGGTTAAAAACCATAATATAAAACAAATCAACTCTTTCTACTTGAGAAAAACACAAACCAATATCATCGACATCCACAATTTTGCGGTATCGATTGCATTATAAATATTTGGGCACACCCCTATGCCTCACACTAAATCTGTTCGGGTGAAATATATCGAAATATTCACGCAGGAAATGCAGTTCATTGCGTACTCTTGTGGAAACAGTGTAGTTAGTAATCGAATTTAATACGCAATGTATGATTGTTTTATTGTTTTTTCCCGTTGAAAGTAAAATGCGAATGCGACCGTTCAGTTAATGCCAGCAGACAAAATAGAGGTATTTGGACTTATTTCGCGGCGCGCCTGCCCCGCCTACATAACATTTCTACCTATATTTTTTGTTCTGTGCAATAACTGCAATACTTTTCATCACCATCATCAACACTCAACAGCCTTTAACTGTCCACTGCTGGACATAAGCCTTTCCTTATCAAGGAGGTTTAGATCTACTATACCACGCTGACCAGACGGGTGCAGTGCTGTTGTCCTGCTAGTTTGCTCTCTCAGTCGACTCTTACGACACCCACGGGGTGAATAGGGGTGCTGACACTCGGTATTCTTAATCCGTCAGCACACGAAAACTATCAATACATTTGCCAAGAAATATTCCAGTTATTTCGAGTTTTTATATTATTGAATATACGTACATTTCTCGAATGAATCACTTTGAAATTCTGGTCCTTGGTAGGGGATAGTATACCAAATATAACTTCACTGTAGGAATTTAGAATTTAGGATGAGATTTTCGCCCTTTACATGTCACTAATTTGACAAACTATTTTATTATTTTTCTGGGTAAAGAAGTGCAAAGAGATGGGTATAAACTCTATGATTTAGCCATAGTTATTGAATTTTGGTTCGTTTTATCAGTAGGTACTAAATACAGCTTAAACAGCTCATAGCTGGCCCAGTAGTAAGCTGTAAAGGAGTCAAGGTCAAGGTGGAATGAATGGATTATCCAGCAAATCAATGCGTAAACATATATGTATATATATGTTCTACAGGATGGATTTCTTCGGATATGCATATTTTTAACCCCTGACCAAACGAGGGCTGTTATAAGTTTCACGTGTCTATCTGTCTGTCTGTGGCACCGTAGCTCCCGAACGGATGAAGCGATTTCAATTTAGTTTTTTTTGTATGAAAGGTGAGTTACGTGCAAGTGTTCTTAGACATGTTTCATGAAAATCGGTTGAGCCGTTTAAAAGTTATGGGGGTGAAAGTGGGGAAGAGTAACCGAATGTCTGCAAAAATACCATCATGATTTGATTTGATTCGATTTGATTTGGTCTCAAATGAAAGCGCATAACGTGTTTTTTTACTTTTTAAAGGGAACTCGGGTTATTAAATCGGGTTTTTTTTTATTTTGAGAATTAATAGTTTTATTTAAGATTCATGTATTAAAATACACTCCAATACTGGTACTCATCAAAAGTGGCATTGATAAGAGTCATTGTCTCATGCTCTTCTTTTGCGTAACGTACGACATGCGAAAGGGGTTGCGTATATTAGAAAACCCTGTAACTAGAATTTGTGAAAATTTACAAGAGCGATGAAAATTTAAAAGGCCGGCAACGCACTTGTGACGCCTCTGGTGTTGCAGGTGTCCATGGGCGGCGGTAATCGCTTACCATTAGGCGATACTTCTGCTTGTTGGTCCCCAATTTGACTGCCTCGTTGGTCTCGCGGTTGGCGTGTGCGACTGGTGATCATGAGGTCTCGGGTTCGATTCCCGGGTCGGACCAAATGTTTGTATGATCTACAAACATTTGTTTTGGAGTTTGGGTGTTTTCTATGTATAATATGTATGTATTTAATATTTATTATTTATTTATTTAATTAAAAAAAAAAATGCTTCAACGTAAACAAATTTGTGTTGGTACGCTTTATATCATCACGCTTCGAACAATAGTAGCACGCAGACGATGTTGCTTGGGACAGCTAATCTATATATCTATCTATCTCTATCTATCTAGATCTTATATATAAAATTCTCGTGTCACAATGTTAGTTACCATACTCCTCTGAAACGGCTGGACCGATTTTTATGAAATTTGGTGTACATATCGATTAGGTCTGAGAATCGACCAACATCTATTTTTTATACCCCATTTTTTTAAGATAAAACAATGTTTGTCGGATCAGCTAGTATATATATAAAATTAATCGCTGAAATGTTTGTACGCACGTTACTTCCGATCGGCTACACCAAATTAAATAATTCTTTTTTGTATGTATCCGTCATTGTTAGGACAAGGTTTGTGTACATTAAAAATAACGGGAAAAGTCAATATTTTTTTGACCGCGACAGTAAGCTGAGACAGATATGCAAATATGGCGGTATGAAGTTCGCCGAGTCAGATAGTAATACATAAAAGTTATAGATCACCACTATAACATAATAAAAAAGAAGAAAGCTATACCTATCGTGATAGAAATATACAAATAAGTTAGCATTCATTTTAAACCTGCTGTATAAAATTAAAAATAAATCCTTCAATAAGTAAAATGCCACAGATAATAAATCGTATTAATTTATAAAATAGTACTTGAAAAATATTCAAAAAAACAGTCAAATATTTATTTAAATGTTTATTGAACTATTAAGATAAATTCTAAGTGTTATTATTTAAGAATATAAAGACATGGCACCGTCCGGTGATCTTTTACTTTTGGTACATAATGTCTCCAGCATCAGTGTGGATTTCAAGGGACCTATGGCAACATCTCAAGGTTCGGTATCCATTCTAGCTCACGAACCATCATCATCATCTTCATACCCTTTATCACTCACTCAATATCACGCACTTCGTCGCTATACTGCCAAATGGTTTTTGCTTTTCCTTTTAAGCGTAGCCGCCGTTCTTCATACACGGCGATAAGCGAAAAATATTTGAGAATTCTAAACACTTCTTAGGGTTTTTTCTGTTGTTCAAGAATTCTTCCAATTTTGAACTTTAATTTATTGAATTACAGCTTCATGCACTTTTATGTACATCAGCGGACTTAAAGCCCTGGGCATTCTCTACCAGCCTCTCTCTGGTGTAGAGATCTAGTAAAGTATGGTGTAGGAGGTGCCTAGAGGTTGTAAGGTTGAAGTTGTCCAGTACGAGATACAACTGACATAAACCAAGAATTACTTCATGTAAACTTATACCTACATACATACTATAGAGAATATAATATTAATAGACTTTTAATAGTTTTGACTACCTCAGTGGCGTAGTGGTAGCGAATGCTACTGCTGTGCTTAAGGGTTTCGGGTTCGATTCCCGGGTCGCACCAAATTATTGTATGATCTGTAAACATTTGTTTCGGACTTTGGGTGTTTTCTATGTATAATATGTATGTATTTACAAAAAAGTATACTTATATGTATTTGTATCAGTGATCTAGTACCCATAACACATGCTCTGCTTAGCTTGAGACTAGATAGCGTAGTGTGTTAGATGTCCGAAATATTTATTATTTATGTATTTAGTTTTACTAACCTGTCACACTGTCTGCAATTTTTAGATGATTTAATACCACATTATAGTAATTATTCGCCTATAAGTCTCCAACTTGCTCCTAAATGACTTTCTTTTGTTTAGAATTCAGATCAAGATCCTTGGAATTATGCAGAACTTCTATGAAGAGTGTGATGTTGATCTCAACAGTTATGAACCAAGGAGATATGGTCAAAGATCCTACATCGAAGCCCATTGATGCCACTGTCGAGCCGAGTCCAGTCGCAGAGAGCGACAACGGCAGACTAAATCAGTACAGGAATATGAAATCTCGGAGAGAAGTTCACAACTTTAGAAATCATCCGTGTATTCTTGTAAGTGCTATTTAACATGGACACTTGAAAGAGTTTTCTTTTTTTGGTAATAAAGACTAAAGGTCAACTTTTCCACGCACGTTGAATAAAGAAAAAAAATCTACATGTATTTTCCGATGTGCAATCTTTCTCGTTTGATTTTAAGTAGCTCTTCGTTTTTGTTGTCATGCACATCTATGACAATCGTTATGGGGAAGTCCGTACCTTCAAATATACTGAAAACTAATTCGCCTTCGAATTCAGTGCGCCCTCAGAACTGCGAAGGTCCATGGAAAAACTTAAATTCAGTTTAAACTGCCGACTTCAAATAATGTTTGTTTTAATTGTTTTTTTTTTCAGAATTGCAATCAAAATCAGTGCCCTGCGTTTAGGGAGAGGTTGGAACATCACAGGTGTGCAAACTACCGTCACCGCGCCAGAATGAATGCTACAAAAAAATTTCGAGAGCAAGGCGTAAGTACCTACGTTTTGTAAACTATATTTCTAAAAAACACGATATGTAGGGCATCGTCCTTTAAGATTAGGTGCCCTAGGCGATTTATTTGGAAGTTTGTGTTAACACAACGTGCACTAGGATCCCCTCGAAAGAAGATCCCAGTAGAGAAACAAAAGTCCTATTTTAATTCATGTTTTGCAAAGCAGTAGTATTATTATACTGTTTCCAGTATCCCTATACCTATATACATGTCAAATCAATAGGTTTTAATAATCCACTGTCTGTCTATTGTAACATCCACTGGATATACCTAAGCCTCTTTTTCATAAGGACAATAATGTTTTGGCATAGTATCCCACCAGACAAGTTAGTTTAGAGTTTGTTAAGGCTGACTCGCACGTTTAAGTATACTTGCACAAGTCCATACAGACGGGCTTGCGCAAGTATACTTGAACGTGTGTGTCGGCCTTCACAAATTTTCTTTCGTTTTGTTGGCCTGTTTAGTTCGCTTAGTCGGCTTTTACGACACGCATGTGATGAATAGGGCTAGTTACACGCTATTCTCTAATTCCGCCACCATATGGATAGGATCAGATAGGACGGACACAATGCACCTACGTCTTAATAATATAGTATTTTTTTCTATAATAAACCAACAATCATCACGTATTCGGATATTACACATATTGATTTCCAACGGTGTCAGTTGTAGCACTGTGTGTCATAGATAGACGATACTTCTTGATAAAGTGCTCTTAACGGGTTTGAATCTATTTACTAATTATAACCAGTCACAAAATCTGATAATCTTTAACTGAATTTAACTTAAAAGGCTTAATTCACAGATAAACGTTTCGCCTGCGCGGTCAGGATTAATGTTACCTCAGATCACGATGCCAATTGTGAGTGATGGCAAAGAAATACAGACGGAGATAACACTAGAGGACTTCATCCTTCAAAACGAATCTATTACGGATACTTTAAATTATCTGAAAGATTTATCTCAGAATGGAAGTAACAGCAGAGAAGAAATTCCTGAAATAATTTTCTACAGGAACCATCTACAAAAAGAAATACTAAACTGGTTGCAGATTGTTCCCATATTCTACACTCTAGACTTCACGGTAGATTATCTAAGAGATAACATAGTTACTGTATTTGTAGATAGAATTACACAACTAGTTCCGCTAATGCACGAACAAAGTTATACTGCGAGTATTAAAACTGAAATTGATGACTGCCTGAATATACTACCCATTTGGATACCAAACTGCCATCAAAAACAAATACTGTTCAAAAACAGCCTTAGAGATAAACTGTACAATCAAATTGAAAAATTGAATGACAAAATGGACAAAGCTGATTTTAATACAAACGATGACAACTTTACGGAGAAACAAGAAAATAAACTATTAGATTCTACCAATTTATATGTTAGAGTAATTAACAGTTGGCTTCATAAAATTAAATTTAACAAGTTTATTTCGAGAAAGTATGTAGTAGATGTTTTGATGGAACGAATATTACCATTATTAAATGAACCCTTGCATGTCAGACTTTGCAAAACGAATCTTAAAAGTAGAATACTTGATGTTCTTGATGATTTGCCAATCCATTTGCTTAGTGCTAAAAATAGAAATGTACACTTAAATAGATTTTCGGAAGATCTTGCGAATAGACTGTTAAGTACTCGAGCAAAATTAGAATGTCCTGAAAAATACGTTGATAAAAAATTCTCGGTGCATATGACTGGTTCAATGATTTATAATAAACAATTAAAACAAACTGTACATGACACAGTTACTAAAGCCTTAGGAAAGACAATTTCAATTAAAAAATGCAACATAGAAAGAGAACTGCGAGATGTTATTTTAAATTGTCTTGAAGCTTTACGCTCAGGTGTCAAAAAAAATGTTAGCTCTGAGATATGTGATGTTTTACGCAGAACATGTAACATTACTGAAGAAAAGGCAATGAAACTGGCCAAGAAGATTAAACTCTATGTAAAAATAGCATTGAAACACGAAAAGACTTTTAAGAACCCCAGTTTTCATTCTATTCAGCCTCAACTGTCAGGCACTATGACTGTTTACAGATCCAATGAAAATTTTCCTACCACATCAACTCCGAAGAAACCAGTCAAGAAAGACACTCCAAGATTGAATCATGAAGAAATGGCGTACATGAAAAAAGTGGCAGATTTAGTGAGAATCTGGATGGAAGTGCTACCAAAGAATTTCAATGATGACCTAGAATACAAAGAGACTATTATTAATGATATTGCAGGCGATATAATGGATGAAGTTAAACGACAACAATTGTCTCCTGAAATTGACACAGAAAAAGATAAACATATAAATTATTTTATGTACAGATGGCTGTCGAGATTTGAGGTTTTTGACGATCTTAATGATGCAAAACCTATTATAGAAAACTTCCTAGGAAAACTAAAGCAGATACCTGAACCGCAACTGATAGCACCACAGCATGGAACACGACAAGCAATACGTAATTTAAAACACGTAGAGACTGAGCATGGATGGGAAGAGGAATGTATACCAACGGGCATGGATATCTTGGAAGATCAAATATCAGTCTGGATGAATGAACAACCTCCAGAAATCTACGCTAGTGACAATAGAAAAAACCGTGATAAAAATATTAAAGCTTTGGCTTTAAAATTACAAGACCACCTGCGAAATAAACATTCAGAAGATGAAATAAGTGCAGAAATTAATCAATGGTTGAATCAAATCGTTAAGCCCCAAGAAAAGGAGCATTTGGGATTACTTACACAGTATCTTAAAGATAAAATAATTGATATCCCTCAAGATGAGACCTTAGAAGCAAGAAATCAAAAGAGAAAAAGACAAAAAGCTGAATATCGACAAAATGTAATATGCACAGCAAGTCCAGCCACAGATGACGATGTTAGTCTCCAAGAAGATCCAGAAGAAACCATGAAAGAGTTCATACTCAAGTACGTGGAACATAACTATGATATTGACGACACTATGGCAAAGGGAGCATTCTGTCAGTTACTGAAAACGGAACTAAGAAAGCTAAGTCCTTCTACCAGGCAAGAATTGTATGACAATTTTCCAAGCAACAATCTATTCAGATCAGAAAAAATTGCAAAAGAATTGGAATACATAAGCATGATATCAGACTGGTTGAAAAATATACCTATTAATCCTTTGTATAACACACTAGGTAATAGAGCTCGCGTGGACTTTGTTAATGATCTTGCCAGAAATATTCAGGAGGCAGAGGAGCAAAGAAAAGAATATTTAGATGGGATGGATTATGATCTGTTTTTGTCATCTGTTATTAGCATATCCTTACGGACATATGATATACCCATACTACCTGAACATAAAGACAATATTCCGTTAATGATTAACCAATTACTATCGAAAATAATTTCTAAACGTTCTTCAACAAATCAACGAGAGTTGGCGACAAATAAAGTTACAGAGCAAAATTTAACTGAATTTATTAACCAATTCATTCTTGTTAATAATCAGGAAATAACTGATGATGAAGTTAAACGCGAAGCGTGGACTGCTCGACTTGTTAAAGAAGTTCACAAAATAATTCGCGAGGAAACAGATCTTTCAAAGTTAACTAAGACTCAAGTTTATGAAAAACTGTCACATGTTCCGATCCCCGGCAAAGCTTCAGTAAGACGATTTAGCTTAGAAATGGCATATGTAAAAGAAATAGCTGACTGGTTGAACAACTTGCCTCTTTTATCAATTACAGATTTACCTGAAGCTGAAAAAGAAAGAATTAATATGATTTCCGAATTAGCTGAAAACATTTCTGAAAGAGAAACGAAAAAAAGTTATGATCCAAACAATAATACAGCTGAAAAAAAATTAGTTGCATACATTACTGACTGGATATCAAAGTTACCTTTAGACCCTCGTAAGAATCTTGTTGTACCAATTTTAATCCAACAACTGATGAATAGAATTGAAAAGATCAACAAAAAAGATATAACATTACCAGATGACTCTATTGATATAGACAAAAGTTCAAGTATCAAATCTGATACAGTTATTAATAATGATAAAGATATCAGAGATCCTGGAACACACATTGTGGACTCAATAGAAGCCTGGTGCAATAAACTACCTATTGAAGGTAGCGATCAAGATTTTACTAAAAATATAAAACAAGAAATAGCTAGAAAATTTTATCAAAAGATAGGCGAACTTAATGTTAATCCCAGAATATACAACGATGACACACTTTATAAAAGCTTGTTAGAAGATGAGATAGATACCATATTAGAGAATTTAACTCAGAATATTGACTTGCAAAGTAAGAGAAAGGATTTAAAAACTGAATTGTTAAGCAACATTTTAGAAATGAAAAGCATCCTTGCCAAAAATTTGGCTGGTGATAATTATAAACATAAACTCGAGACTACTATCGATGCTGCAATTCCGAATCCAGTACAGAATAGACAGATAATTGAACCTGGATTTGAGATATACAAAAAACATTTGGCCAATATGTTCATATTGGAAAACTTTGACCACAGTGAAGATGAAATAAAAAATAAATACGAAAAGCGAATACGAGAAGAAGTTGATAAATATTTTGAAAGTGCCCTTAAAAGAAATGCACTACCCGTGACGAGAGCTCAAATGTTTAACGAACTTTATAGTGAGTTATTCAAAGTGCCTATGCCTAGTGAGAATTCAGTGGTTGATCAAGTAGAGGAAGTTAAAACAAGGTGCGAAGTAGATGCATGGTTTGATGATTTACCCCTGAGAGAGGCAAGTGGTATTAGCGAATATTTGGAGTGGGATCAAATTTTATCGACCCTCGCTAAGAGAATTCATGACATAGAAAAATATGAATCGAATCCTGATGAAAAAATTCGTAAAGAAATTAGTAAATGGCTTCAAAAACTTCCACTGTTAACTCGACAACAATCTAATATCGATCATTATATAAATAAACTTCAAACTACTTTAGAATCGAGTGCAGAAGCTAGGAAGTATGTTGCGGCTAATCCAAAAGAAACAAATAACACAGTAAAAAGAAGTCGACCTGAATCGCTGCCAAAAGTAGTTCAAGAGACAGAATCTATCCCAGAGGGTAAAAAATGCAACTTTGCTGCTACTCCATTTAAAAGACCTGGAGACTTAATAGTGGAAATAGTAGAGAAGTGGTGCGATGAGATCGAATTGATAGGTGACGAAGTTCAAAACAAACTAATCAAAGATAACCTATCGACAAAAATAGTCATGGAAATATGTAAATTGAACATGGATATAAGAATTTTGAACGATGACATAGTTTATGATCAGCTTCTTGACGAAGAACTAGAGAAATGTTTGTCTGATTTACCTACAAGCCTTGATTTTCAACAAAGTAAATCAGACATAAAACAGCAGTTAATAGAAATGATACGACTTGTAAAACCGCTGGTGAAAAAAGGAAATAAGAAACACGAATATAAAACAGAACTGAATGAGACAGTTGCTAGCATTTTAAACAATCACAATGAGACTGCAGAAAAATTATTGGAATTCAATAAGCTTAAAGAAGAAATAATTGATAATTTTGTGCAGTATAACTATAATCAAGACGACGATGAAACCAAAGAAATATATAAGAGAAACTTACACGATGCTGTAGTCAAATATCTCGAACGTGTAAAGGATAAAGGTAAACAATTAGACCCCTTAATTCAAAGGAATCAATTGATATGTGAATTGTTAAAAATACCTGTACCAAATAATCCATTATTGAAGGACGAAGTAGACGAAATAAAAATGAAACAAGAAATTGAGCACTTCTTTGAAGAAAACTCTTTAAACGATAATACGGAGAAAACGGCACAAATTAAGAAAGTACTCACCAAAAGATTGAATGACATCGAGAAATCAGGACATGATAATTTTAACGATGAAAAAATGAAGAGTGAAATTGGCAAGTGCTTAAATAAGTTGGATAAGGAAGTCAACCCTGAGGTAATTGAGGAGTTTGTAAAGATTCTCAAGAACAATGAAGCTGAAAGAAAGAGACCTCCAAAAACTGATAATCAGGACAAAGTTATACCTGGACAAAGATCTGATGGTAGTATACTTACTCCCCAAACTGCATTATTTCACCCTGAAAATTCATGCCAAGAAAACAGTTTAACTACTCCTCATCAACAAGGTCAATTTCTTCAAGTACCTCCTCTACTGGATCGGTCACGCTGTCACTCTAATCAACAGTGGATGTTTTCGGAGCCAGCAATATCAGGAAAACTGGGTACTATTTATAATGAGCTTTCAAACGTACATAAGTTTGGTACAGATTTAAATAAAACGAGAAATCGTCACGACAACATTCAGCATCAACCTAAAAATTATGAAACCTTTGAAAGCGGAGCTCACACAAACTCTTTCCTAGGTCCTCGTGGTTATGAACGCATGCCGAACAAAGTTAATGTTGAACTAGGTCAAAGGGTCGCTCCAAGTCCTTCAGAACCTCCACAGAATTATTCTGTACCATTTCAACATGGAGCCGATATGAATTCTGATAGTAGCCCACCGCATAATTTCCGTTATTCAAATCAATACCGAATCCGAAATCCACTTCAGTCACAAAATAACGGAAATTATAAATCAAGCTCAAACCAACCAGCTAATTATCCTCAACCTGCTCAGTACAATCAGAATCGGCCGCAAAATTATAACGAGTTCGTGAGGCGCTATGGCGTTTCTGAGAAACGTAGTGATATGAGTCAAACATCTGTGAAGGGTCGTTATAACAGTAACACCGTAAGACCTTTTGCACCATCGGTTTCAGATCAAGTATCGATCAGCGAAGCTACTAGCTACCGTAAAGTTGCAACCCCTCGCCAAATTCAAAGTGAAGCACTTCAATATGAGCCCTGCTCGACCCAGGATGTTGCACCAGACTCTCTGTTTCAATCGCCTGTAACTGTGCCGAAACGTTTATCGAGTCTTTTAACGGTACTTTCAAGGGATCCGAGTTGCTCCTCTCGTGGTCTTTGTCCTTCATTAAGACCTTCGGGAAGATCATCCCCATTCTACTCTCCAACAACAGGTACTAAGAGGAGCTCTAGGATCTGTGACACTACAGATACAATGAGACCTTGTGTGTGTGACTCGAGGAAGAAATGCAAGCCTGGATCTTATTGTATGGTTCCCGCGGAAGAGTATTGTGAAGAGTGTGGTGGGTTTACTCCGACGTGGTGTAGGATGCATATACGTGGATGTTTCTTTATGCACTGCTTCTGATACTTTGATATCTGTTCTGTAATTATAAAACCACCTTTTTGGTTGCCATTTTCATTGAAAATCAATGTTAGAAGTAGCAAATTCCTAGAAATCTAAAAAAAATTTTGTAATTTTATACTTCAGTTTTATATGAATTGTTTAACGTATTTAGATTAATTTATATATTTATATAATATTGTTGCAACATTGTTCAAGGATTTAAGAAGTAGGTAAATGAATGAAATTAAAAGGAAGAAATAAAAAATAAAATTACAAAAATGTTTTTTTTTTATATGCGAAGAGTAAATAATTAATCTCTCAGATTACAAGGTTACACGCCTTTTCTAAATAACCCTGTCTAATTTTGTGTTGCATATTATTTGTATCTTAAACAAAAATCAAAAAACCGTTGTCCACGACAACATTTCAGTATAGCTCGTTTCCACTTGTCGGGTATCAGGCTTAGGCACCAGGTCCGTATATTTATCGGATGTCAGCGTCTTTGTTCACACTGAGAGCGTTTTCAGATTATCCGATCCTATATCAGTTTCGGGCGCCGATACGATATCGGAGGGAGTTAAATGTATGGAATATGTATCAGTCTTTCATATTTTCCGGCCCGATATCGGATATCGGAGCCGACATATACATACATTTTACTTCCTCCGATATCGTATCGGCACCCGAGACCGATATCGGATCGGAGGAAGTTAAATATATGAAATATGTATCTGTCTTTCATATTGTCCTGCCCGATGAAAACGTTCTTACATAAAGGCGAGCGAGATCCGACACGATTTTTTTCCGGGCGTAGCGCAGGCGGGCTGTCAAAACACCCGCCATTTATTGTCGGGGCCGACACAAAATCGGTTTCCGATAAGTGTGAATAGCTTCATATAAAATGCTCTGCCACTGGAACCTCCAATTGAACAAGTGGGAACGAGCTGACATACATGAGTGTATTGATGCATGAGTGTAATAAAATCGAAAAAAAAAAAAAACCCTTTATAGTCGACTTGAAATTAGATACGTATGAAATTGAAAGAATTATTCTCCAACTCCTAACCGTTGAGGAGTTGTACCTTCCACCTTCCATCATCAGCTTACCTAAATAATTTAAAAGAATACGACTAAAGGTAACATATATGCATCTGATATTTAAAGATTGATCCTCCAACTCCTAACCGTTAAGGAGTTGTACCTTACATCATCAGCTCATCATCATAAAATGATGACTAATAGACGAAAATACGGGTGTAACTTAAGAAAATATACGAAAAACATAGTATGTGCCTATAAAAAATGAGAGTTTCCCTCGATTTCCCTGGGATCCCATCATCAGATATGCTGGCAATGGGACCACCGCGGAAGCATACCCTTTCGAATACAAAAAAAAAATTAAATCGGTCCACAACTGACGGAGTAATCGGGTAACAAACATAAAAAAAAAAAAAAAAAAAATACATACAGTGGAACATAGAACCTCCTCCTTTTTGGAAGTCGGTTAAAAAGGAGGCTCTATGAGGCTTTCTGTTCGAATATATTTTTCTTACTGACACATGATGGTCTAGTCTAGGATCATAGTTTAAGAGCAACAACAAAGGTTTCTGAGTTGGTACGACCAATCTTTGACAGATGGCCGACATACACGTGGGCGGAGGCGGAGCCGCGGGCAAAAGCTAGTAATCAAATAATTTCAATTGTTACAAAAATATTTCATGATACAAAATACACAGGCCCAACGATTTTATACCTAATATTTTTTACCAAATAGTTTTTTAGCTTTTAGTACATTAATGTAACAAAAGCGTTTAAATTAATTTATTTATGCGTTTAATTAATTATTTTTTTACATATTTTTTATATTATGCATTATTTTACTCTTTGATATTATGGGTATGGGTACTCTTAAGCCGGGTCTCCACCGAACAAAAGTTGACAATTTTTGTATTGTCAACACGTGTTGGTGACAAAAGTTTCTGTAAAGCCGAGTCTCCGTCTCCACTTAGGTCTCCACCGAACAAAAGTTGGCAATTTTCGTGTTGTCAATCTTTTTTTTTGTTGTCTTTCGGTGAAGAAGTGGGAACTAGACATACTTACTTTTAAACTTTCTCGTTCCATGACATAATAATAATTATTTTTTAGTCAGCCTCTGACTGTGACCACGGCCGGTGCAACCTGGTCGAAACGTCGGGCAAATCCGAGGTATGTAATACCTTTGAATAAGTGATCGCGTTAATTCCCGTAAAAATAATTATTATTATATGGGTACTAGACAACTGGTATAAATACATATATTATATACTTTTTTTGTAAATACATACATTTATATCAGTACTAGCTGATCCGGCAAACGTTATTTGCCAAAAAAAGAAATTGGGGTATAAAATATTTTAACAAAATAAAAACCGACTTCAAGGTTCGACTCGATTTCTCTTGGATGCCATCATCTTAGTGTCCTTAACAAAAGAATCATCAAAATCGGTTCATAAACGACGAAGTTATCCCCGAACACACATTAAAAAAAAAAGGTCGAATTGACAACCTCCTCCTTTTTTTGAAGTCGGTTAAAAATAGATGTTGAGATGTTGGCCGATTCTCAGACCTATTCGATATGCACACCAAATTTCATAAAAATCCGTCCAGCCGTTTCATAGGAGTAGTAGTAGTAGTATGGTAACTATAAACATTGTGACACGAGAATTTTATATACAAGATAAGGTAATACATAAAAAACACCCAAGCTCCGAAACAAATATTTGCAGACCAACAAACATTTTGACCGAACTTGAATGTTCAATGATTAAATCGATTCATACAAGTAATCGAACTTCCTATTACCTATTCCGTTAAAACGTATAACGTGCTAAACTAAGGCTAAACTACGTTAGAATTTTCAACAATGATTTTTAGAATTAACTTAAGAGAACATAAGTAACCAATTGTCGGTCAAATATTTTATAAAAACAATAAGTTCATTCAACTTGAATATTTGAATAAACAAATAAAAAAAACTGTTAAAAAACGCGCACAGATTCCCGTTTTCAAATAAAATATTTTTTATCTACATTATGTATTGTTGCCACTTGCTTATAGAAATTAAAATTGAAATGGACAATAATTGTTCAATAATCGTAGATAGTTTAGGTAATACATACATTAATATTAGGGCATCAAAATTATTATATCCATAAAACAAAGTAAAATATAATGGAAACGTAAATAAAAAGTAGTCACTTTTGGAACTTTGACAACATTCCGGAGCAACACTAAAACAATAAAAAAGTTAGTGCGACGCCATGACAGGTCACGTGATGTAAATTTTCGTTGGACATGCGCGATATCGCTGAATTTTTCAAGTGATTTTGAAATGGTGAGGGTTTTATCTCGTGAAATTATTGTTTAATTTTGTTGATGTGGTCATCTTTAGTCGTATTTGGTGTTAAATGACTTGTGTTCAGCAAACTGTGTGTGACATCAGTTAATTGTGTTCAAGAAAGTTTTTGTTTCTCAAAGGTCGCAACTATACATGGTAATGACACCATAAAATGATATTTTTTATTTGATTTATCTGTGCTGTGCTTTGTTTTACCAGTGGTCGATTTACTTCAGGTACTAAACTTTATTTATACTTATATTTATTATTATTACTAGTTGGTAAAGATCTAACGGTCGCGAAACGGCCCGGATACATTTAGCTTGACATTCGCTTTGTCAAGACATCTTGAAGACAGATGAGTATTTCTCATTATAATTTTCATTGTGCTTGCAATTACAATTTTTGTACTTGTTTTCGGTGTAGTCACCCTAAAAAACTGTGTTTTATTATATATTTACCAACAAAATGTATGACATCTGTACCTACTATTAAATTATAAATATCAACTTGATGGATGATTTTATGTGAGGCATAATTTCATCCAATGAGCCTCAATTGGTGTGTCGTGTGGTGACATCATGACACACTGACGTTCGCGGAGGAAAAATATTCATTTGCATACAAAAACTTAATAGTTTTGTATGGCTAATGAATCCATCATGAATTAATTAATGCAATTACGACAGTCTCACTGCCTTATTTGTGTATGAATTCTATTTCCCCCACATTAAACCCTAATTGGCATTTTTTTCTGTAATTTATTGTTTAAAAACAGTTTCTAAGTGAAATGACTTGCACTTACTCAAATACTCCATAAAACTTAGGTTATAAAGTTATAAAGACTATTTTGCGTACTTCCAAAGTGATTTTACAAAGCAAATGCATCACTGAATGACAGGAAATCCTACCTTTGGCTATAACTACTTGTGTGTCGTCTCTAGTTATTGTGTTTCATATTTTTACAAATAACAATATTAAGGGAAAGTGGAAATGAAATATCTTAGAATTTTAATCACCACCAATCAATTTCTGAACATGTCTCTCGAAACACTTGACATTGGCGCAATCTCTGCGTTGACTCTACACGAGAGATAGAGTCCATAGACAACTAATAATAATAAAATTTTATCCTAACATCCTCAACTTAAAACTTAAGAATAACTTGAAACGAATCTGCTCATCTGGCCAGAGTGTACTAGGGCAAAATCTCCTGTCTAAGCGACGTCTGGCAGTGGACTATTATGGGCTGATGATCTGATTTGATGACCCTACCTTTAATTAAGTACACATCTGACCTGATGGTAAGCTTTCACTGATGACTTATCTCATCAACAATCTTTAACAGTCCACTAACAGGACTTAGGCCTCTCTTTAAGGTAAGGCCTACTATACCACACTGGGCAAACCGGTTGGTATAGGATTTGTATTAGGTTTTCCTTCTCTTTGCTGTTGTTCTGCATAGTTTGCTCCCTTAGTCGACTCTTACGAAACCCACGAGATGAATAGGGGTAGTGACACTTTGTATCGTTTATCTGATGCGACATGGACTGATGACTGTTAAAGCCTAATATCCACTGAACAAAAGTTTTTAACTTTTGTGTTGTCAACACGTGTTGGTGATAAAAGTTTCTGTAAAGCCGAATTCCAAATTTGTTGTAAACCTTTTTTTGTGTTCTCAAATTTCCGTGGAGACGCGCCTAGTGGCAGGCAAACACATGAACAAGTGAATGTGTCATATATTGAAGTATCTTCATGCCAAATTTCATTGAAATCATGCAGTAGTTTACACAGACAGATAGATACTTTCGAAATAAAAACATTAGTGTGGATTTGAATTGAAATTATTTTAAGTTGAAAAATAATACACAAATTGTAAATAAATATTTGACTGTATGGTTGGCTTAGTGGTTGCCACGCCGCCTCCTACTGCACCAAGTGTTGTGGGTTCAAATCCCACATGGGACAACACTTTGTGTGATTCATAAATTTTTATTCTGAGCCTGGGTGTTCTTTTTGTCAGTTTCATATATGTTTGTAAAGTCCCCCACAACACAGGATGTTTATTCCTAATGCAAGAGTTGTCTTTTTTTTTAAAAACCTTTAAGGTCTGTAAGTAGATCTAAATCTGTGGATTATTAAATGGTGTAAGCAATGAGCTGTTTAGTCCTATTAAGCCATAATCAATCAATACATAAAAACATATTAAAATAATATAATAAATAACAGTTTTTTGTCTGTCCAGGAAGATATTATAAGAAAAACTAGAGGGGGCTTATGAATGCAAATACAACCCAAAACAATTATATTTTAGAACTTTTGTCTATTTGTGCATTTATTTGTGCACTCTAATCTCAGAAACGGCAAAACTTATTTGCATGCGGGTTTCAATAATGCATTTCGGTTTGCTCCAATTAACATTTACTGTTTCTTTTAATTGGCTTATAAATTAAAAGATTTTACCAGTTTAAAAGAATCACATCGATAACTGACCTTTATGCGGGCGGAGCCACAGGCAGTTATATATATATAAAGGGCCACCTTTAGTTCAAATCTGTAGATTAAATGAAAAATGTATGTCATGAACTGTTTTAATAACCTATTTCTACCTATAAAGACTTGGACAAAATCTCAATGCTAAGTTACTGTTGTCACCTTGATCAAACCATGTGTGAGGTCAACATAATATAAATATTCAACTTTATACAGCTTATGGCCTGTGGGCTTTATTAATTTTTAGATAGGTATGTATGTATTATTTTAACTTCTAATGTAAATTCATCATCGGCTAGACCAATTTTGACAGGACTTTCACTCACAGATTAGCCGATGACATAAAGAGTAACTTAGGCTACTTTATTTAGACTAGCTTAACCTAGATCTATCTCGTAGGGTGCAACCAGCGTTTGCAATGTAAGTGCAAAAAAATGTGTTAATTTGCTACATCACATTAGAAACCTCGAAAATTAACAGTGTTTCCATACTATATTATGCATTTATTATACACTAGCTTTTACACGCGGCTTCGCTCACGCAGACTTTCATCCCCTGATTTACCCCCTTAGGGGTGAAATTTCAAAAATTCCTTTCTTAGTGCTCACTTACGTTATATGAAGAACCTACATGCAAAATTTCAGGATTCTAGCTTCAGCGGTTTGGGCTGTGCGTTGATCTCTGGCTATGTCAGTCAGTCAGTCACCTTACTCTTTTATATATATAGATAAAATGGTTTTAGTCAGTTTTTCCAGAACTTGCACTGGCGGGCACTGGAGGGCTGATGATATAGGAGTAACTTGGAGTACTTTTTTTAAAAGTAATTTTATTGTTATGTTAGTTGTTGTGTAAAACAACTAACATAACAATGGGGCTCAGTTAGTAATAGACTATGTAAAAGTAAAAGACCCTGCCAAAATGATGTCATAACTTATTTCAAACGTATTTCTATAGAACATGGTTTCTTAATAAACATGGTATTTGCCTTGACAGTCGAATACCGTTTTTATCTATGTATATTATCTATTCTAGGTATGCCATATGTACATAGATTATATCATGTTAAGTATATAACGTAAGAAAGTAATAAAAAGATTAAAAATGTACATCCAAGTTAATATTATAAACTGTCTGTCAAGCTTTTGCGGCCAAACTGCTGCACCAATTTTAATGAAATTTGTCATGGAGATACTTTGATTCTTGAGGAAGGCTACTCTTTACCGACATACACGCGGGCGGAGCCTCAAACTTCACCACTACTGAATATTACATACACCGGTGTTTAGCTAAAGGGGTATGATGTGGAGAGAATGCAAAATGTGCAAAGCCGGACCGGGTTGCTAGTGTATTGTAAAACCCCACCCCACTTCTGCTGACAGTCCTTCTGTCTGTTTAAGTGTATGTGATAAACACGCAAAGTTAAGAAACGAATAGTTTTCGAATTGTTGACATCGTTGTCGAATTCCACAAAAGTCTGACTTGAATATAGATACGTAAAAGGGTTCCTTGCTTATCAAGGAATCCTAAAACACCTATCATTAGCATTCATAAGCAGTTTATTATATGTATAAATCTTATCAGAACATGCAAAAACATATTTTTCTTTAACCTGAGTACCCATATTTATGAACCAAGTCCGAGAACACCTACTGATAACGGTCTTTAGGTATTTTTGTTTTTAAAAGCATTATTTGTTTACAAATAATCAAAAGCAATGTGTTTCAAGGTCATTGGCATTTAACATCTCAACTACATAATGTTATCATGTATGACATGTACTCTATTTATAGAATGAGTCATCCAGCTCATAGGGTTAGGTAGTGTTTATTAAATGAATGTGTTACCTATATCGGTATAATATGTATGTATTTACAAAAAAAAAAAATTATGTAATTTATTAACACAAGCTCTGCTTAGCTTGGGACTAGATGGCATTAATTACTGTTCTACTATGAAAATGTCTGTTTTTTCTTCTTGAAACTGTAAGACATAAAAAACCAACTGATTTCTTAAATAGATCACTTTACAAATTTCAGAGTTCTAATGCTACGCCATTATGTAAAAGAAAGCATGTGAAAAAATGCCATAGAGTAGTGATTCTATGTTAATTTACGTGCTACCGCTAGACGTAATGAGATATAGTATATTACGTGTGAAAGCCATTGAAAATTGGACAAGAATTTGTTTCATCTCGCAGTGCTATACGATATTACCCGCTATTTTCTTCATTATATACGCTTCGGCATTAATGGGCCGGCTCGACCGGAGTGATACCACGGCCTCACAGAAAACCGGTGTGAAATAGTCCTTGCGCTGTGTTTCACCGAGTGAGTGAGGATACCGGAGGCCCATACCCCAATCCCCCTACCCATCCCCAAAAGGCCGGGCCCCATAGGAGCCAGGAGTGTCTTTATTTCCCCGACGACGCCTTACCCTAGGGTTTTTTATGTATGGCCCTGCCAAAATGACTACTCTGCCTGATGGAAATCATAAGCAGAATCCAAGAGTGGTGGAGACAATACAGCATAGCGACCCATACCATGGCGGCCTAGTGATGCTTCTGCATCATTGGGCCTCCGGCCTCGCACTCACCAACGAATTACTCGTCATTTTACGTTAATTTTCTGAAACATGTAATTTCAGATCCACCTGGATTGATGCCGCGCCTAGTAAGGTCTTTGCTCAGGGAAATTCACCAGATTCCGCTCGCTAATCGGCCTTATCACTATACTATTCTGGCCTAATCGCGTTTTAGTTCTATCAGGCTGATTGCCTATCCTCCACTACAGTTATTAAACTATCACCATAGGTTCCTACTCTATGGCGACCTGCGGTCTCATCGGTGATATGAGTCTTCTACTTTTCACTTTACTCTATGTAAATTACTATCAAAACTCCCTGAATAAGGCCATTTGAAATGGTTTTTTAAAGATTTCTTAGTACTAGTGGTAGAGCCCAGTTGTCGAAATTCGACCATTCTTTTTTTTTTTGGTGTGTACTTCTCCATATTAACTTTAGCTGTGCCAAGTTTCATACTCCTCCGTTCGCATGGTTTTCGTTAAAAGGTGTACATAGTTTTTTTCTCTACGTTTTACTTTTTTTTTTTATGAAATAGGGGACAAACGAGCAGGCGTATCACCTGATGGTAAGCGATTACCACCGCTCATGGACACTCGCAACACCAGAGGCGTAACGAGTGCGTAGCCAGCCTTTGGGGAATGTGGGGGGGGGGGGGGTATGGACCTCCGGTACCGGTGGTTTATACATATAATACCGATACCGAAGGTATTCACTCACTCGGTGAAACCCAGCGGAAGCGCTGTTTCACACTGGTTTTCTGTGAGGCCGTGGTATCACTCCGGTCGAGCTGGCCCATTCATGCCGAAGCGTGGCTCTCCCACGGTAAAATGATTACGACCTATTATATCTATACTATCTATACTATTATATAAAGCTGACTATTACTATTATATAAAGCTGAAGAGTTTGTTTGATTGTTTGTTTGAAAGCGCTAATCTCAGGAACTACTGGTCCGATTTGAAAAATTATATCAGTGTTAGATAGCCCATTTATCGAGGAAGGCTATATATCATCATTCTAAGACCAATTGGAGCGGCGCATCAATGAAGAATGTTACAAAAACGGAGGAAAATTATTACGCTACGGGCAATAGGAGACGTAAACGACGTTGCGTGGGTCAGCTAGTTTATTATAACCCTTTTACATCTAGTTTTTAACATTCCTCTGCTAGAAACAGGCATCTCTTTAGAAAAGAGATTCCGGTGTACTATACCACGCTGGCCAAACGGGTTGGTATCATGTTTGTATCAAGTTTTCTTTCTCTACACAGTGCTGTTGTCCTGCGTAGTTTAAGTAAATAAATTAACTTAATGAACACCACAGCATACCCCAAACAAAGTTGAAGGTTAAACGAACGTTTTAATGGCGTAGTTCGGCTTCTCTCTTAATTGCTACAAGGTTAACACCCTAACACCCCCACGACACGGTATTTGCTCACCCGTCCGTCTGCGTAATATAATAATAATAATTACTTGTCATATACCAGACTAGGCTAAGAATTGTGCTATGGTAACCAGTCAGCTGATAAACATACTTATATATTACTAACCAGCTGAGCCCCGCGGTGTTACCCGCAGTACAACAACAACCGCGGATGACGCGGGATAAAGCTAGTCTAAAAGAATTTGCCTAACTTAATCCTTATATATCAGCCAGTGAAAGTCCCGTCATTTATTTTGGTATAATTATGTACCGTGTGTTCATACATATAAGTAGGTACATTTTAATATTACACAGTAAAAAACGTTTATTTTAATATTACAAATAGACACTCCAATTTTATTTATATGTATAGAATAGATAAATATGTGCATACATTCAGACACCATGGGACACACCCATGCATTGGGTTTAATAGGCGGCAGGCGACAGGAAACCGGTGTTTTGGCAATTCTTTCGTTGCTTTACGATTGAGTGACGTTACCAGATACCAAACCGCTCTTCACCGTAATCCTGAGAGGACTCAAAGGGCGGTAACACGTGTGGCTGTTGGTTCTGGCTCGAAAGTTGCAAGTTTCCTTGGGCGACTGGAGTTACTTGTCGTTAGGTCATAACATAATATTCCAAAGGGAGTCCACTCAGCCTGATCGAAAGCATGAGCAGAATCCAAGAGTGGTGGTCACGATACTCATTGTGAATGCAGACAATGTAACAATGCAGCATGGTGACCCACACCATGGCGGCCTAGTGATGCTTCTCCATCATTCGGCCGCCACTGCCTCGCACTCACCAACGAAACGCGACAGCACGATCGCTGTCATTTTACGTTGGATTTTCTGTGCGAGAGCCCCGGTCGAGCCGGCTCGTTCGTGCTGAAATTAGCGTGGCTCTACTACTCTTAAAAGATGGATGGGAAGCATGACCAGCATCCAAGAGGGGTGGTCATCACACCAGACAATGCAGCATGGTGACCCACACTATGGCGGCCTATTGACATGCTTCTGCATCATAGGGCCTTCGGTCAATTCTTTCTGTGAATGTGAACCATACAAATTTCTCTTCCTAGCTGCAATCTTTGTGCTCAAGAGATGATAAGGATCTTCGGTCTATGTTTTTCTGTTACCAATTTCACTTTTCAACGTCACAGTAGACATAGTAAGTTGCCGCTCTATGAGTCCCCCCCCCCCCCCCCCACGGCTCTAGATATAGGTTCAGACTTCGTGACTATAAGACTCGTTTTTTTTCAATTTCTCTTTAAGTAATACAATAGAAATCAAACAAAACGTTGAGTGTTTCATTATAATATGAATCGCTCATTCATTTATATGAAGTCATTACGAAGTGACACATTGCCAGCGTCTGTGGTTTAATTAACAATGACGTTTATTATCTAGGTATATAATACTCATATTACCCTTTTTTTTGTGAGGAAATCCCCTCGGATACCACCTCGGCTGGTGGTGATGTCGGACTCGAACCGACTAAAAACCGCACACCGTCTCGGATACTAGAAGCCGGGGAACCAGGTGCGCCCTCGAAAGGAAAATCCCTGGAACCCCGACGTACCTCGGGCCACCTACTATTTGTAGGTGGCCCCCTCCTATGTAGGAACCCTAACACTTCTATTCAGAATAAGGCGCGAGCACTTTAGCGAGATCGTTTAGCGATCTCCGACGCCCGAGTCGTCTGCGGTACCTGGCCCGTTCCCGGGCCTGGCGGACAGGGAGAGCTCTAAACCTCTCCCGGTCCCGCTCCGCCATCTCCTTCGCAAGCATAACTTGCTCGCAAAAAGAGACGGCAGAGTTCCACGCGCTCTCGCTCCGCAACATGTCCGCAATCATGATACCGAGCGAGACTCATATTAAGCTCCTGTTTTATTTGCACCTACAGTCTCAGTACCTAGTAGTAATTAGTTATTAAAGGAAAGGGAGGAGAGAATTTCAAAAAATCAGTCATAAAAACCGGTCATCATCAGCATCATCAATAACTGCCTCGTTGGTCTCGCGGTTGGCGTGTGCGACTGCTGATCATGAGGTCTCGGGTTCAATTCCCGGGTCGGACCAAATGTTTGTATGATCTACAAATATTTGTTACGGAGTTTCGGTGTTTTCTATGTATAATATGTATGTATTTACAAAATATATATATATATTATATGTATTTGTATCAGTTGTCTAGTACGCATAACACAAGCTCTGCTTAGCTTGGGACTAGATGGCGTTATGTGTTAGATGTCCCGAATATTTATTATTATTATCAGCCTATTGCAATCTACAGCGGCACACACCTGGTTATTGAAATACAGTTTACACTAGTTCAGGGGCCAGAGAATTCACATTTAATGTATGAATATAGTTTTGTGTCAATAAATAAAATAAAATGACAGCTGGACCTTGTCCTTTTCCATTGCACTCCACTGTGATCGATTTTGGGCTACTCGCATCCAGCTCCTGTCAGCCGTCTTGCGCAAATCGTCACTCCACCTGACCTGTGGGAGTCTTACACTACGTTTGCTGAGACGCGGTCGCCACTCCAGAACCCCTCTTCCCCAGCGGTTGTCAGTTCTACGGCTAATATGGCCAGCCCACTGCCAGTTCAGCTTTCTAATACGGTGGGCTACGTTGATTATTTGCCGGATCACCACATTCTTTATTTTGGGCTTCTCGCATCCAGCTCCTGCGTGGTTCCATCTTGCGCGAATCGTCACCTGTGGGCGTCCTACACTACGTTTACCGTTTATGTCTTACTAATACATAAAACAAAGACGAACATTTTTCTTTTAATCTCATTTTTAGGGTTCCGTGCCAAAGGCAAAAAACGGAACCCTTATAGATTCGTCATGTCTGTTTGTCTGTCCGTCCGTCTGTCTGTCTGTCTCTCTCTCTGTCTGTCTGTCTCTCTCTCTGTCTGTCTCTCTCTCTGTCTCTCTCTCTGTCCGTCCGTGTGTCACAGCCACTTTTTTCCGCAACTATAATGTTAAAACTTGGTAAGTAGATGTATTCTGTGAACCGCATACAGATTTTCACACAAAAATAGAAAAAAAACAATTTTGGGCCTCCCCATACTTAGAACTGAATCTCGAAAAATTTTTTTCATCAAACCCATCAGTGTGGGGTATCTATCGATAGGTCTTCAAAAATGGTATTAAGGTTTTTATTTCTAATATTTTTTTTTTCTAAACTGAATAGTTTGCGCGAGAGACACTTTCAAAGTGGTAAAATGTGTCCCCCCTCCCCTGTAACTTCTAAAATAAGAGAATGATTAAACTAAAAAAAATATATGATGTACATTACCATGCAAACTTCCACCGAAAATTGGTTTGAACGAAATCTAGTAAGTACTTTTTTTTACGTCATAAATCGTAAACTGCAATTTACCTTTCATTAAATCAACACAAAAATAAAAATTATATTACTTATGTTACTTGCTGCTGCGGAACCCGGGTGAGTCCGACTCGCACTTGGCCGCTTTTTTTTTCTGTCTCGAGGGAAGTGTTCTAAATTCTGTAATGAGATAATGTTCCCTAAAGACTTGGCTCTGTAGCCTGATATCGCTGAAATACGTTTATAGTTTCAGAACAGCGCAAAGATGCTGTGAGATTTATTATTAGTAGTGTAAATAGTATAAACAATGCGATTTTTTTTATGGGCCTGTCAAATAGATTGTACTCTGTCCGATGGAAAGCATACGCAGAATCCAAGAGTCGTGGTCACCATGCTCATTGTGAATGCAGACAATGCAACAATACAGTTTTTGAAAATGTATAGACGGTTTAAAAACTACTGAACGTATTTAGATGAAACTTTGCAGTAATGTAGCTTATCTATATCAGAATATCACATAGGATACTATTTACCGCAATAACCGACTTCTTTTTTTCTTTTCTTTTTTTAATGGTATAGGGGCAAACGAGCATACGCATCGCCTGATGGTAAGCGATTACCGCCGCCCATGGACACCCGCAACACCAGAGGCGTTACTAGTGCATTGCCGGCCTTTGGGCAATTGGGAGGGGGATGGTGGGAGGGGTTGGGGGTATGGGCCTCCCGTATCCTCAATCACTCGGTGAAACACAGCGCAAACGCTGTTTCACACCGGTTTTATGTGAGGCCGTGGTTTTTACAAAACAAAAAAAAAAACTATGCGAGTACAATATAGGATCTGGGTTGGCCTTTTGAAGAAAGGACCATAGTTTTGAGTCGGCCTGTCCATGCAGACGGCATACGAGCCCCAGCCATCGTGTTACGACCCGAAGCGTGATACTACCGCCAGCAGGACATTTGGGTACATCAATATGTGGGCCCACTGCAGTTTTGAGTCCAGTTATACCCAAAAACTTGGTGGTGTCCACAAGGCTCAACTCCTAAAAAATATAAATGCAAAAGTAACGCCATATGTTACGCATTTGCCGCGATAACAAACATATTCGCATAGCCACGGACAAAAGCTTGTTATAATATCAATTCAGTACTCATGACAAATGACATTTATTGCACACACATCAGAAAGTTATGTGTGTGCAATAAAAGTTACACACAATAAGACGTTATGACCTATAACAATCAGATAACCTTGTCTTCAATGCGTTCTCATGATCTTGCCGTGTCCGAGCATGGTCATTGATTGAATACACGTATTATATCATCACGCTTATATACCCGAGGAGATTGGCGTATTAAAGGCTTTCATTTTATCTATACAAACCTACTATACTAATCTATACTATTATATAAATAAAGCTGAAGAGTTTGTTTGTTTGAAAGCGCTAATTTCAGGAACCGCTGGTCCGATTTGAAAAATGATTTCAGTGTTGGATAGTACATTTATCGAGGAAGGCTATAGGCTATATATCATCACGCTAAGACCAATAGGAGCGGAGCACCAATGAGGAATGTTACAAAAACGGGGGAAAATATTACGCTACGAGCAATCGGAGACGTAAACGAGGTTGCGTGGGTCAGCTAGTAATATATAAAGCAGAAGAGTTTGTTTGCTTGAACTCGATAATCTCAGGAACTACTGGTCCGATTTGAAAAAATCTTTCAGTGTTAGATTACGTATTATTAGTTAATAAACACAAAAATGGTGTTGCTTATCACACAATAGTTTTTTTCCTAATGACACTGCAAGCTCTGAGTTGTGTGAGGCCAGAGGCCCTGGATGAGTTCTATCAGGTATTCATTCTTTTTCCCGACTTCTAAAAAGGAGGCGTTTCTATGTTCCATTGTATGTATTTTTTTTGTGGACGATAACTGTTCACCGATTACTCCGTCAATTGTGGACCGATTTTGAAAAAAACAATTCTGTAATTGACTCGTGTTATAATATTAAACTTCTTTAAAAAACATTACTAAACGATAATAACCGATTGCTATTGCCAAAGGTGTTGATTGGACAACGGGACCCACGGCTTAGCGGGCTCATAGGAGCACAGAGTTGTTTGAATGTGTTAATATAGACACCCATCCATAAATTGACCTGGCTAGGATTGTTTAATTTTCTAAAGTGTCCGCCTACGTGGGTACTACTGAGCCACGACCCTCTCTTACTTAAGATAACCAATTACATTTAATAGACGAGATATATAAATAGCACAGATCAAAGTGTTCTATAGAAATACATAAATAAACGCTCTCTTAGTTATAGTAATGGTTTATTTTAATGCGGATTAGGCCGGCTACAGTCTGGCGTTGCAAACGCACTCTTAGTTTATTTGACGCTGAATCAACTAAGTAACTATGAGTCGATGCTTCTATATTTGTGTTATAGTTTGAGCCTTCGTATTTTCATAAAGCATTCCTTGCAGTAAATGTAATAGATAAGAGTGTTGTTATTGACTTGTATTTTAATTTGAATGTACGCAAGTTTGTTTTGGATTCGACTTTATAATACCTACCAATATTTGTTTCGGAGTTTGCGTGTTTTCTATCTATGTAAAATAAGTATGTATTTACAAAAAAAGTACAAAAGTATTCTATCAGTCAATCTAGTTTTCATAGTACTAGCTCTGCTTAGTTTGAAACTAGTTTGCGTTGTGTGTTAGATGTCCGAATTTTTTTATAATTATTAAGATAATGGCACGGAACCCTTCTTGCGCGAGTCCGACTCGCTCGTGACCGGTTTTTTCTAATTTAAAAGCGGTTAAACCGTCTCTCTTGGCGTTTCAAACGCTTTTATATAACAATTATTAAATACTTTAATGGATTCTATTCTAGTTAGAAATGATGTATGTTAATTGACGTATGTTTGAACAGCTCAAGAAGGGTCAGGGCTTGTTGATAAGCTAATAACTAATAACAGATGCAGTTTTTTTTTAATATTTAAGAATAAACATGTTATCTTAAAATTCTGTCATTTAGAAACGTACATGGATTAAGTATTTAAGTTATTTCAAATATGTATTTGTAAAGGTGTACTTCATGTTTGGAAATTTCAGTGTCTGTTTGTAATTTCAAACAAGTAAAATTTTAACAAAAACAGACTTCAAGGTTCGACTCGATTTCATGGTACCACCGTTGGGATATCTCCTTTCCATTAAAAAATCAGAATCATCAAAATCGGTTTATAATCGACGAAGTTGCAAACACACATAAAAAAAAAATAGGGTCGAATTGAGAACCTCCTCCTTTTTTGAAGTCGGTTAAAAAGCAGCATTTCACTAAATGCATATAATTATGTAAAATTGATTTATGAAAAAGCCTATTGTTTGTATTTAGAGAAGGTATTTCTCCCGACTGTCCAGCAGCCTCTAATGGCTTGAACAATCTGTTTATATACCCGACTGGCGATGCCAAAAGGAAGGGTAATATTTTTGGCAGTTAATGCTTTGTTATCGATTTCAATAAATGAGGTGTCTTTAGATTCGGCATAGCCTATTATTTTTTTAAAGTGTTTACGTAGTCAGCCCCCCTAGCCAAGTTGCAAGCGTTCTTCTTTCTGCAATCGCTAACGCCTAAATTCTTGTGTGTTATTGGCTAATCTTAGACAAAGTATTAGCCAATGACACGCGAGGATTTAGACGTTAACAGTTGCAGAAAGAAGAACGCTTGCAACTTGGCTAGGGGAGCAGGTTATAATAATTTATTTTCTAAAGTGGGGTTGGAAACCCGCAGAATCAATTTCACTGTTTACGATTTTTCTCATACATTCGTACTCCGATTTTCTTTCTTATATTACCTGCACGTTTGACCCATTTCCATAGAATATTTATTATTTGGAACGGTTCCAGAAAAAAAGTATTCAACGTGTTCCTGTTTTTATGTATTAGTGTTTGTACAATGTTGCAAATGTGAACCTGGATGTGTGATGAAAATGGTGCCGGGATGATTAATGACCCGACATCAATATTCATCTTTTATAATAAGTCTAGCTGCGCCTTACGGTATTACTCGCGGCTTATCAGATACCCTGATTACTTGCTCAAGGGCTCGGCTCGGGTCGTCCTCCATACCCAAATATATCAAGTAAGTAACTAACATACAAACACACACGCAAACATAAAATTGCATCTTTATCTATACACTAGCTGACCCACGCAGTAGCGTAGAAATTTTCCCCCGTTTTTATAACGTTATTCATTGATGCGCCGCTCCTAATGGTCCTAGCGTGATGATATATAGCCCGTAGCCTTCCTCGATAAATGGGCTAACACTGAAAAAAAAAATCAAATCGGACTAGTAGTTCCTGAGATTAGCGCGTTCAAACAAACAAACAAACAAACTCTTCAGCTTTATAATATCATCTATACATAATAAAAGTGTAAGAGGTCAATATTAAGAATGAAGGCGATCTGTATTAATGTAACAAACAGAACTCAACATTTTTGTCCGTGTGTTTCTGGGCACTAATCTCGCAAATAACTGAACCAATTTAGATGCTGTCTTTCTTATTATCTTCTATATTCGTGCTTTGCTGAAGTCGTTTTCTTCTTTTCCAGATGCCCAGTGATCAAGTAACGTGATAGTGCCTGTATATACTGTGATCATCATAGTAAAGTGTTAGAACTATAGACTTGTAACAGTGCCTCGTCGAGTGAGATGTGTATACATAGAACTATTAGCGTGACAAAGAGGGAAGATATCGGCAAGTGAGAACGTGTCGCGGCAAGGGTGAGTTGTATATTTCATCATCGTCGTAGACAGCCTTGAATGCTCCAATGCTAGATATAGACTTAGGGACTGTCCCCAAGGGCGACAAAAACGCGGCGATATTATCGTTACGACACGTATTTCTGTTCCGTTATAAGCAGCGACGATACGTTGAAAGAACAATCGCTCGTTCTTGGAGATTACCCGACGATAGAAACGCGGATTAGTCGCGATTAGATTGACATATGGAGACGGCCCCATAGGGATTTGTGTCAAGTGTTCCTTCTCTTTGCAGTGCTGTTGTCCTGGTAGTTCGCTCTCTCTCTCTCTCATTCAAAATACATATCTATACATCCATACATACAAGCATGAGCAGAATCCAAGAGTGGTGGTCACCATACTCATTGCGATTGCAGGCAATGCAACAATGCAGCATCGTGACCCACACTATGACGGCCTATTGAGATGCTTCTGCATCATTGGGCCTCCGGTCTCGTTCTAACCTACGAAACACGACTTTTTATTCCATAGTGGGCAAACGAGCAGACGTATTGCCTTATGGTAAGCGATTACCGCAACCGCACCCGCAACACCAGAGGCGTCACAAGTGCGTTGTCGGTCTATGGGGGATTAGGGGAGGGGTTGGGGTATGGGCCTCCAGTATCCTCACTCACTCTGTGAAACGCTGTTTCATACCGGTTTTCTGTGAGGCCGTGATATCACTCCGGTCGAGCATGTATGCCGAAGTGTGGCTCTCCCACTGCTCTTATCCCCTACGCTATAAAAAAGCATCTTACAAAAATGCGCTCCATTTAACTCAACAAATGTTAAAAGTAACGATTTGTTTGTTTGTAATCAATAAACACCGAAACTACTGGAGCGATTCTAATAAATCTTTCATCATTCGTAAGCTATTTTACCCGGAATTAACGAAGTATGCGTAAACACGGGTTGGAATGTATGAGGAATGTTGAGATGTAAAGTTTGTTATTTAATTAAACACGAATTTGGACTTCGCGTCGAAATCGAGAAGTTATTTTTAACATGTTTTTTTAGCTATGTATTCAAAACAAATCATTAATTTTACTGCCTCGGTGGCGCAGTGGTAACGTATGCGACTGCTGTTCTTGAGGTCTTGGGTTCGATTCTCGGGTCGGATCAAATGATTGTATGTATGATCTGCAAATATTTGTTTCGGATTTTGGATGTTTTCTATGTATAATATGTATTTATTAAGAATATACCTATATATTTATATCAGTCGTCTAGTACCAATAGTACATGCTCTGCTTAGTTTGGGACTAGATAGCGTTGTGTGTTAGATGTCCGAAATATTTTAAGTTTATTTAAGTAATTAGTAATGAGTTAATTTTAACCCGGAGACCGGAGGCCCAATGATGCAGAAGCATCACTAGGCCGCCATGGTGTGGGTCACCATGCTGCATTGTTGAATTGTCTGCACGATAAATGATTATGGTGACCACGATTTTTGGATTCTGCTTATGCTTTTCATCAAGCAGAGTAGAGACGTTTTAACAGGGCCATACCTTAAAAAAAACCTAGTTTGAAATCCTTAAAGAATAGAGTATTACACCCATTTTTAAAAGTGTCTCAAAAGATTATATAGTGCTATTAAACCACAAAAAAAATAAAAAAATTGTTCAATCGATAAGAGCCATAAAAATGAATTTAAATTTTACATTTTCAAGTTTCGCGCGTAATTTGTCAAAAACGCTGGACGCAGTGGACGCCATTATCTCTGTGGTGTTGCCGTCAGTTCGCTTTGTAAATAAAAACAAAAAAGCATACTCTGAACAGTTGACATTTGACACTTTAGTTTACACAGCGGCTTGACGTAATAACATGGCGGCTACTAGTTCATGGTGTTTAAGAACAGATTAAAAAACTGAAAGCTTTGAAATAAATTATAAAAAATATTTTATTATTTTATGAACTAAAACTAACATTTCCGACTGCTTTTTGCCTAAGGTATCTCAATAATGTATTTTTAGATTTTTTCTCATGTACAGTAAAATAACCTATTTTTTTCCAGATGGCGCACTATAATCAGCCCGCTAACCTGGAGGCGGCCCTCCCACTCCTCAACAGGCCAGATCTTCGGCTGCGTCAGCAACTTGGGGAACAGCTCACAGCGCTCGTGCGCCGGGAGCCAGAGCTCACGAATGACATCGCTGCACAGTTGCTGGATTCGCTCATTGCCTGGCTCAATGGGGGTAATTTTAAGGTAAAAGCTTGTGACCTCCAGAAGACTTCTGCGCTTCTTCCGACCTTTCCTCGACCGTTCAAAAACTGTTCTTGAATCTAAATGCGGAAACCGGAGCCTATCACCAATAAGGCTTGTGATCTGGTATTTTTGGGATTCCATTCTTTAAAAGGGAAAATAGAAAGATTATAGGATGATTAATTAAGTATTGAGTAAAACATTATTTAAATAACGCGTTTCGTAAAAAAAAACTACTAATTATGTAGGTATAGGGTATGTGTAGGTCGTAGGTTCTAATTTATGAATAAAACTTATCTAAAACTAGCTTTTACCCGGCTTCTCTCGCATTAATTAAAAAGTATCCTATGTTACTTCTAATACTTCCAATAATATGTGTACAAAGTTACATGATGATCGGTTAAGTAGTTTTCGCGTGAAAGCGTAACAAACAAACTTACATTCACATTTATAGTAATAGACTAGCTGTTGCCAGCGGCTCCGCCCACGTGTATGTCGGTTATCGCGGCAAATAGTAGCCTATGTGTTATTCTGATGTCTAAGCTATATTACTGTAAAGTTCCATCCACATCCGTTCAGTAGTTTTTGCGTGAAAGAGTAACAAACATCCATCCATCCATACTTACAAACTTTCGTGTTTATAATAATAGGAGTTGGGGCTGGGGTTGGAAGCTCTCCCTCATCCGCCATACTCACCAGACCTTGCACCTACCGACTATTACTTTTTCCAAAATTTAGACAACTTTTTAGTGGGTAAAAAATTCAATTCCCGAGAGGCAGTACAAAATGCCTTTGAAGAGTTTGTTGCCTCCCGTCCAGCTGATTTTTACAAGAAGGGCATCAATAAACTGCCAATGCGTTGGCAAAGATGCGTCGATTGCATGGGTGATTACTTCGAATAACAGAAATAAAAAAGTTTGAAAAAATAAGTACTTTCACTTATTGCATACAAAACGGCAATTTCATAGGTAAAGACCTAATATTAGTAGGAAGTATAGATCTAACGTAGTATAGACCTGACCGCTTGGCGCTTAGAGAAGGGTAAGAAAGAAGATCATTATCTTTAACAGCCTTTAACGGTCCACTGCAGGTCATAAGTCTTCTTAGAAAAGAAGTTTTGGTCTATATACAACGCTGGCCACATGGATTGGTATAGGGGTTGATTCAAGTTTTCATTTCTCTATACAGTGATGTTGCCATGTGTATTTTGCTTATTCCTTTCATTAAAAAAAATGTAGATTTTGACAATTAATCTCACTCTATATCAAGAATAGATATCAAGAACGCGAGCTAAGCATTATACATAGTCTGATTGCGATCTATACCGCTTTATGTGCACGCCTCATTGCGTACGGCAGGCGTATTCTGTAAATTCGATTTGATTATTGCACTAACTGACTGAAGTTTTATAGCATTTATTTTATTCGTTTATCATACACCGCTACAGTATTATTTATTCGTGCAGATAAATAAATACATTTTGGTGTGGACAATATGAGATTTTTGCTAATGTACGAATTTATTAGACAAATAGATAGAAAACTCTTTATTTGTACACCGTTTTACATATTCACAAGAGAGACCAATATATAATGTAATGTACAAAGGGCGGTATTATTGCCAAAAGCAATCTCTTCCAGGCAACCTTAACCTTATTAGCTGCGTAACTTACTCATATCTCTGTTTAATACTTGGCGTAGAAATAGATCACAGTCTAGAACAACAAATACACCACTTTCCTTTCCATCCTTGAAAATCGAGTGAAGTCACGTTCAAATTAACAGCCTTTCGGTAATTGCATATACTTAAATGTATATTAAAAAAAGAGGTACCTACATCGAATAAACCATTTTAAAATTTTTGTCAGTTTAATGATGTTAGAATAAAATTATTTTAATTCGGTAGAAATTCCACTGCCAGGCATTTATGTTCCTATTTTATTTATTTATTTTCATTTCTCACAGTTGCTCAAAGTTAGACCTCTGTGTTAGTTATGTTTTATTTACAACCAATATAGGTTAAAAGGGACGGATAAAACGATGTAGTAACGATATCATTTCGTGATCAAGAATAAGGACGTACAAAGTATAAAATGTTCCAGTCTATCTTGACACACTGACCGAACTATACTAGACAATAGTGAAGTTATACGACATTTTTTAATCTTTTTTTTTGTGTATGGTAGTGATTTTTTTGGTATTTTTTGTAAGGTTAGTATACCATCTTGTTAAAGTTCGTTTTATTTAGTTAAAATGGTGTAAAACTATTTTAAAATTAAGATAAAAATATTATTTATTTCTTTGTTTTCTAACATTTTCGTGTTTGTTTTCTTTTTGGGAGTTTGATAGTCAATCTGTGTTGATCCCAATCGATTAAAAATAACGATTCAATTTCACAAGGAATTTTAATCGATTTTACAAAAGCTTATTAAACCAAAAAAGTCCTTTACAGTGTCACAAAGTTTGGGAGAAGTGCAGAAAAATATATGATGATGGTGTTTAATCTTCCTTCAAATCCTAGTTCCTACTAATATTATACACTAATATTATAAACGCGAAAGTTTGTAAGTATGGATAGATGGATGGATGGATGTTTGTTTGTTACTCTTGCACGCAAAAACAACTGAACGGATTTGGATGAAACTTTACAGTAATATAGCTTATACATCAGAATAACACATAGGCTACTATTTGCCGCGATAACCGACATACACGCGGGCGGAGCCGCGAGCAGAAACTAGTCACATCATAAGCCTTTAACAGTGTTCTACTGGACATAGTCCTCTCCTTAGATAGAAGGTTGTGGTCTACTGCACCACGCTGACCAGACGGGTTGGTATAGGGTTTGTGTCAAGTGTTTCTTCTCTTTGCAGTGCTGCTGTCCTGGTAGTTTGCTGTCTCAGTCGGCTCTTACGATACCCACAGGGTGAATAGGGCTGCTGACATTATCATCTGTAACTAGTAAATTTTATTGTCTCCTTGCAGGTGGCACAAAATGCTTTGGAGGTGCTGACAGCGCTTGCTGAACGCATGGGCAGTGAGTTCCAACACTTCGTGCCGGCAGTACTCCCTCATATAATAGACAGGTAAGAAGTCTTTCTCTTCTCTTTCTATCTATAAACTAATATATAAAGTTGAAGAGTTTGTTTGTTTGAACGCGCTAATCTCAGGAACCTCTGGTCCGATTTGAAAAATTATTTCAGTGTTGGATAGAACACTAGACGGAAAAAAAAAAGTACATTTATCGAGGAAGGCTATAGGCTATAATAATATATCACCACGCTAAGACCAATAGGAGCTTAGCACTAACGAAGAATGTTAGAAAAACGGGGGAAAATTTTACGCTACGGGCAATAGGTAAACGACGTTGCGTGGGTCAGCTAGTATCCTATATTACCACACAGGACAATTTTGTCAAAACTATTTATTAATTAATTACAATATTTTTAGGTTAAAAATGACTAATGTCTTCCTTATGTTTCGGTTTAAAATATAGTCTACTGCAGTGTGTAACAAGTAAAATTTTAACAAAAAAAACCGACTTCAAGAACGACAAAATTGAAATGGGACCACATGGAAAGCACCAGCTTCCAAATTAAATAAAAATAATAATAAATGCACACTAGTCGCCTCAAGGAATTTCGAAGGTTCGACTCGATTTCTCTTGGATGCCATCATCAGATCTTAGTATCCTTATCATGACCGTTGGAATATCTCCTTTCCATTACGAAAAGTATCCTCAAAATCTATATATATAAAAGCGAAATACAACTCACTTATTAATCACGACATCTCAGAAACTATAACACCGAAAAACTTGAAATTTAGCAGGTAGGTTCCTTATAGGGTGTAGACATCCGCTAAGAACGGATTTTACGAAACTCCACCTCGAAGGGGGCAAAACGGGGGTTGGAAGTTTGTATGAAAGTCCTATGTTATTGAAGTAAGAGACTTGAAATTTAAAATGTATGCTCTATAGATGGTGTGGGGGTGCACTAATAATGTATCTTTAGATATCAACCCCCTTTTGAGGTTAAAACGGGGGATGGTAGTTTGGACGCAAACGAGGTTGAGTAGGTCAGCTAGTCGGTTCATAAACGACGAAGCTATCCGCGAACACACATAAAAAAAATATACGGTCGAATTGAGAACCTCTTCCTTTTTGAAGTTAAAAAGTATGAAATTTATTATTATCATAACAATACACCACTACCTATCCCTTATAGGATTCAGATGTGTAATATTTAAAACAATAGAAGCAATTATTACTGTACTTAAGTCAATATTTTACTGGCTTATTGTCAATGTTTGACAGTTGTCATGCATGAGAGCATATAATAGGGCATTGTGGAGTTTCCTGTTTGCGTATGCCGAAGGAGACAGAGATGGATGATCTTATTAGTCAAAGCAATGACACAATATACTATAGACCGTCCCTCCCTTGGCCAATACTGTACGCCGTAAAAAGCTAGAAAAGTTCAACTAAATCTAGATGGCGCTCAAAATAAGCTCTGAAAAGCAGTTTAACAAAGTTTAACAGTATTTTATTGATGTGATTCAATTCTAGTAACTATATTATTATTTTTCAAATATAAAACTTGCTTTGTATTGCTTGCTTTAAAAAAATGATTTTCAATTGCATAACTAAAAGTTATCACCTATGTTTAGGAGATGTCGTTGCAATCGATTTAAATAAACTTGAAAATAATTACCTATTTACTACGCTAGATGTCACATTTATAAGTTATTTGGTTGAATCAGAGAAACAATGCACTCATGAATGGCAACATTGCAAAAATCGTTCATATCTTCCAGTAGTTAATACGGAACGGCAACGTCGCTTGAGCCGCGTACTCAGTTCAAAAATATTAATTAATATGAATGTTTATTTTTAACCGACTTCAAAAAAAGAAGGTAGTTCTCAATTCGACTGTATTTTTATTTTTAACCGACTTCCAAAAAGGAGGAGGTTCTATGTTCCACTGTGTGTTTTTTTTTAATGTATGTTCACCGATTACTGCGTCAACTTTGGACCGATTTTGAAAATTCTTTTTGTATTTGAAAGGGTATGCTCCCGAGGTGGTCTCATTGTCACCATATCAGGATCTGATGATGGGATCCCAGGGAAATCGAGGGAAACCCTCATTTTTTTAGGCACATAATATGTTTTCGTATATTTTCTGAAGTTAACCCGGTATTTTCGTCTAGTAGTCATCATTTTATGATGATGAGCTGATGGTGTAAGGTACAACTCTTTAACGGTTAGGAGATGGAGGATAAATCTTTAAATATCATATGTATGTATGTTACCTTTAGTCGTATTCCTTCAAATTATTTAGGTAAGCTGATGATCGAAGGTACAACTCCTCAACGGTTAGGAGTTGGAGGATAATTCTTTCAATTTCATACGTATCTATAGACCTTTAGTCGTATACTTTCAAGTTATTTAGGTTAGCTGATAATAGAAGGTTAAACTCTTTGACAGTTAGGGATAAGAGGATGATTTTAATATTACACGCACGTATAGACCTTAATTTGTATTCTTTCAGTTATTCATATGGATCGTTTTATTGAGTAGACATCCACTAAGGAAGGTATTTTGGAATTTCTACCCCTAAGGGGGTGAAATACGGGTTGAAAGTGTGGACGAAAGTCCGTCATTTTTAAGTTAGAAACATGAAACTTTAACTTTGGGCTACTGATTAAAAATGAGTAGATACGTATTTAACCGTTTCTGGATATTATTTAACTTGGTTACGCGCGACGCGACGTAATATGACCCCTGCCCCTGGTAATACCACGGCCTCACAGAAAACCGATGTGAAAAAGTGCTTGCGCTGTGTTTCACCGAGTGAGTGAGGATACCGGAGGCTCATACCCCAACCTCTCCCCCCATCCCACTCCACTATGCCCCAAAGGCCGGTAACGCATTTGTCAAATTATTTTAAAAAATAATCAAACTTTACAAAATATACTATAAAACAATATATTTTCTGTAAATAAATGCAAAAAGCCAACAACACGTGGTATTCTCAGGCGGTTACCCATCCAAGTACTAACCACGCCCGATGTGGCTTAACTTCGGTGATCGGACGAGAACCGGTGTATTCAACATGGTATGGACGTTGGCAATCAGCTGGTTATATTTAACGTTGAGTATCCAGCACTATGACATCAACTCAATGTTAAAAGTGTCGCTACAACTTTTAGCGAGAAGCGCGATAAGGAATTTCGTTCCAAAAACATTTCTTATGATTGTTTTATTAATAACTAGGTTTCGCCCGCGACTTCGTTCGCATTTAATAAAAAGTATCTTATGTTACTTCTAATACCTCTACAAGAATATGTGTTTCATGATGATCAGATTGATCAGCTAATTAGTTTTCGCCGGAAAGCGTAACAAACGAACTTACGTTCGCATTTTTAACATTAGGATTATTTATAAGACACAAACCGAAAGAAAATCCTTAATTACACCTTTTTGTCATCTACAGTTGATAAATTAATATGTGCAAGCAATTCTCGACATTATCAACTCGTAATTATCAAATTTTTTATCTGCATACATTCACGATCAACAACATTTATAAACGCCAAAAACTGTTTTTAGACATGTGTCTTATGGACGGGAATTGCAACTGCAACAGTATTTTATTAATTCATCAATTTTTATTTTGTTTTTTGAATCCATTAAAAAAATAAAATGTCAGTCCTTAGTTCCTAACAATAAAATAAAATATTACATAAATTATGTAGGTACTAATATAATTAATTAATTAAAAAACGACATCTAGTGGTACATTTCGCAATAATACAATGACAATAATCTTGACAGTTGACTGTTGGGTTCGTATTGGTGTTGGGGGTCAGAAAATATCGTTGTAATTCACGATTTGATGCACTTAGTGACATCTAGGGAACATTAAGCTTACTATAAATCCGCGTACAGGTCTCGCCTAGTAGAGTGTTGGTCTAGTATATATTTCGTCAGTGGTCAAAGTGCAAATAATTATCCGACTTCAAAAAAGGAGCGGTTCTCATGATTTTGATGATTCTTTTTTACTTGAAAGCCCGTGCTTCCTTTGTGGTCCCATTTCAATTTGGTGCAGTTCTTGAAGTTGGTTAATTTTTGTTAAAATTTTTGTTTATAATCATAAATATTTATTTTTTTAATTTATTAATTACAAATGTGATACATGTAGGATGTATAATGTCTCCAGGTTGGCCGATACGAAAGAAGCGGTGAGACAAACTGCACGCACATGCGTGGTATCTCTCGCGTCCAACCGGGCGATCGGCGCCAGGTCGCTGCTGGCGAGACTCACCCCCGCCCTTAACCACAAAGCACCCCACGCCAGGGAGGAGACTCTGCGGTGTATACAGTCGCTACTGGACAAGTGAGTACCACTAAATCATCCTCCAATGTTACGAAAAGCGTGATCGGCGTGATGAGAGCGTTACGATTTTCGTGAAATAGGGTAGTTGTCATCTTAGTCAAATTGTTACTTTTTATCATCTATCAAAACGATAATTTTGATGTCCGGAATATTTATTTACTAGCTGTTGTCCGCGGCTCCGTCCGCGTGTTTATCGGTTTTCGCAGCAAATAATAGCCTGTGTGTTAATTCAGGGTGTCAGCTTCCTGCATACCAAATTTTATCAAAATTGGTCAAGTCGTTTGCGCGTGAAGGAGTAACAAACATACACACTCACAAACTTTCACTTTTATAATATTAGTGTGATTTAACTTGGTTGTATGTTGTTTCCAGCCACGGTGCGACGGAACTCCAACTGAGAGCGGCTGTTCCCAACCTGGCGGCGTTGGTCGGAGACCCTAGCAGTGCGGTGCGGGATGCGGCCATGCAACTGTTGGTCGACGTCTATAGACACGTTGGTCTGTATCTCCATCTCATACTTCATCTTCTTTTTTGGTGCGAGATGCTTCTGCATCATTGGATCTCTGGTCTCTCACTCACAAACCAAACACGACAGCATGAATGCTGTCACTTTAGGTTGGTCTTGGGGGTCTTGGGGGCAAACGAGCAGACGTATTGTCTGATAGTAAGCGAACACCAGAGGCGTCACAAGTGCGTTGCCAGTCTTTAAGGGACGGGGAGAGGGGTTGGGGTATGGGCCTGCGGTATCCTCACTCACTCGGTAAAACACAGCGGAAGCGCTGCTTCACACCGGTATTCTGTGAGGCCGTGATGTCACCATCTCCATCTTCTTTTTTTGTTGGTGACTCACAGTGAGATGCTTCTACATCATTGGCAAACACGACAGCACGAATGCTGTCACTTTAAATTGGTCTTCTGTGAGAGGGTAGTATCGCCCCAATCGTGCTGAAATCAGACAGGCTCCACTACCTTAAACTGTACCTATAAAACACCAACTTAATATGTAAATCGGTTCATCCTTTTCATAAGACAGTATTGTCCTACTCATAAATTGACTGCTCGGATGTTGAGGATTCAAACCCCACATGGGACATTATGACATCCACAAATGGTTGTTCCGAGGCTGGTTGTTCGTTGTGTCCGTTTCATGTATGTTGGTAAAGTACCGCGCGACACAGGATATACTCCTAGTTCGAAAGTTGTCTTTAAAGACAAATAATTTTATTTCTAAACTTCATGCACTCTAGTACATTGGCGGGTTTAATGTACAAGGCATTCTCTACCAGCCTTGGGTGACGTAGAAATTTTGTAAAGTAGGTGCACAATGGTGGAAGTCAGAGGATATAATTATCTTCAGTTGATATAACATAAACTTATGGTCCGTACTCACGTGCGGTATTACTCGATAGTTTTACTCCGAAACCGGACCGCAAAACTCACAACTCGAAGGCTCGCATCGAGCTGGCTCGGTGGAATAAAATAAAAGTAATTTCCTTCGCACCTACTCGAAGCGAGCCGTCGAGCTTAACTGAAGTGTGTGTATGTGAAGGAGACACAAAGGAGACGGTGGCTACACTGTCTCCTTTGTTGAACAGACACCTTCTGGCTCGAACGAAACGGCACGCGTCACTCGATAGATGAATGCTGAATGTGTGGACGAAAGCCCATGCCGTGGTTTTTACTCGACATGTTTGCTCGATCGAGTAAAACCGTATGTAAGTACTTTAGAGGTTATTAATAATTTTTAGTGACCTAGTTTTTCGAGAGGCGAAAGTTATTATTCTAGAAGAATTTCACTATTGTGTATTGTTCTCAGGTGAAAGATTAAGGCAAGATTTAAAGAAGAAAGAACTTCTACCTGCACAGAAGTTCGCCTTGTTGGAACAGAAGTTTGACGAGGTTCGGGACTCGGGATTAATGTTATCCACAGGTACACTTTCAAAGATTGTATAAAAAAAAACGAAAAAAAATATTACCGACTTTAAAAACTGGACTAAATTGAAATAGGACCACACGGGACGCACTAGCTTCAAATAAAAAAAGAATCATCAAAATCGATTCACCCAGTGAAAGTTCTGAGGTAACAAACATAAAAAAACAATACAGTCAAATGAGAATGTCCTCCTTTTTTGAAGTCGGTTAAAAAAGAGATATTTGCTGTATTGCGAGCTAAAAAAATATAAGTTTTTTTCTGTTATATATTTAAAAATGAAGTATTACTGGTTTGAAGGGTAAATAAAAAATCCAAATCAGCGTTCTGAAATATCTTTTTAAAAAGTTGGTTTAAAAAAGAAAGAAACAATTATTGATTATTAGCTGTGCCCGCTACTTCGTACACGTGACAGTTGGATTTTCAAGTTATTATTCATTTTTTACCGTTTAAACTTTCCCTGGACTACAACAAACATTTCAAAACCAAAATCAGCTAAATCGGTCCAGCCGTTCTCTAGTTTTAGCGAGACAAACGAACAGCAATTGATTTTTAAATATAAGATTTCTATGAACCTAGACCTACGTACATCTTCAGAGACCTAATTTAGCAATTGGATTTAAGCGCCTAATCCAGAAGTCAGTTAAAAAAAGTATATAATAATGATAGCTTTAATAATAAGCCATTCAAGTTTATAAAACAACTTATATTAGATAATACAAAATCTGGAATTGAACCTCACTCTATCTAATACCTTTAAACAAGCAATTCTTGTATACGTCACCGTAAGTTTGTAAAAAACCGTTCGATTATAATCTCCCTAGCGAGATTGCAAACAGTCGAAAAATTGTGAAATGGTATCGATGTAGGATAACAAGTCACGCGTTGATAGGTTTAACAACATATGTCCCGCGCTGCCATATTTGTTTGTTAATTCGTCTTTGTTGCCGAATGTAAAGTATTTTTGTGATTGTAAATTGATTTCATGGTAAAAATACCTCACAGCTTTAGAATTCGTTATATAAAATTGTTGTTAGTTATTTAAAATGAATTTGTGATTAATCAAAGAAGTTCTGACCTAACCTAGCTCTATGGCCATGGAACGGCCTACTGTAAAACCGACCAATCAGGGACAGTTGACAATATGACGCCCGTAAGCAGTATATCACAGTTGACAATCTATCGATAGTTTGCAATCTCGCTAGGGAGATTATAATCTAACGGTTCTTACAATCTTACGGTGACATAATATATAGTATGTAGTGTCGCACTTCGGGTCGCTAATCTTGACCGGTATAACGGTTAGGTAACACGATGGCTGGCGCTCGTATGCCGTCTGTATGGACAGGCCGACTCAATACTATGGTCCTTTCTTCAAAAGGCCAACCCAGATCCTAATACTGTACTCGCATAGATTTTTTAACCGACTTCAAAAAAGGAGAGGTTATTTTTTAATGGAAAGAAGATATCCCAACGGTGGTACCATGATAAGGGCACTAAGATCTGAAGATGACATCCAAGAGAAATCGAGTCGAACCTTGAAGTCGGTTTTCATTTTGTTAAAATTTTACTTGCAATATCTTTTGTTCAATCAATGTTAACGGACTTAAAAAAAAAGACACCTATGTGGTTTGTTTCGGCATTTCTTCTCAGAGTGAGTCTTAGAAAATGCCGGCCTCTTTTAGCTGTAAAGTAAGACGTGTAGAAATATCTTTAAAGGTTTACTTACAAAATAAATATCATTTATTAAAACTGAATCTCGGAAACGGCTCCAACGATCTTCACGAAATTTAGTGTGAAAGGGGGGCTCTGGGGGCGATAAATCAATCTAGCTAGGATTCATCTCAGAAAATTGACCAAAAAATAATACTGAGTAAAGCTCGGAAAATAAGAAATGATGACCTTCTGTTGCAGCGACACAACCAGTAGACGAACCAGACTTTGTCTCCAGAACCGTCAAGAGAACAATGACAATACCCACATCAGCTCGGAGCAGAGATGGAGACAGCTCCGGAGCGTCCACACCTGGTCAGTACTTTACAAAACTTGTCACACATATCAACTCCTCATCTTCCTTATTCCGGGGGTTGTTTCAATATTTGTGTGTGAATGTTGTTTATGAATGTAATAGTAAGTAAAACTGCCTCGTTGGTCTAGCGGCATACGTATGCTACTGCCGACCTCTTGTCTCGGGTTCGAATCCCGGGTCGGGCCAAGAAGTGTTATTGAGTTTTTCTAATTATAGAAATGTTTAATGACAGCTCGGGGTTTTGGAAGTTGGGGTCTGAACCCCCGTGCCTCAGAGAGCACGTAAAGCCGTCGGTCCTGATTGCCACTAATGGCAACCGCATGGTACGCAAATCTACGTACCATGAAAAATATATTATAGAAAATACCGCCTGCCTGCCCCTATCCCAATTTTATTGGAGGTCAATGCAGTATGTTTAATTCTTCCGTTCTGCTCAATCATTCTTTTTTCTTTCATATATTCTAAGTCTAAGAAATTTTGCATTGTCACGTAATACATTTAACTCAGTTCTTCAAATAGCATTGTCAAAATCCATTTGCTATGAAATATGTTTTGAAATTAGTATTTTTTTCTTACCCAAAAATAAACAACACTAACATGAATATTTCTCTACTTTCTCGGCCATCACCTCTAACTAAATCACCGACGGAACAACATTATCACCGAATAACAAAATCACCAATTTCTTTACATCACCATAACATATCACTGGAATGACACGGCTTGGACGTAACCTGACGAAAAATGGCCTAATACTGGCTGAATTTCGACGAATACTGACCAAAAACGGCTAATCGCGGTCTAATTTGGACGAATATTGGATTTTTCCAATAATAGCATGTGATATGCCAAAGAGGACTATAGCTGGATTATATAGTCTACCAGCAGCTAGTCGGAAACCGCCACCACCGGCGAAACTCACAAGTGCTACTAGCGGTAAGTGCTACTAATTTTCTTAATAAATACCTATTATAATTTTCATTGTTACATTCTTATCATATGGTTCTTTGGTTATTAATAACTGAATAATTAATACTATTGAAATTAGGAGAAGTAGTAAATGCAAGTATCAGTATTAATGCTAAAACTTAGTCAATGCATGCATATAAAATTTGGCATATTCAGCTGTTGAAATTATTTGTCGTAGAGTAATTTGGGTGCATGCAAATATGCACATTGCACATGCATTACATTTAATATTAACATAAAGCGTGGTGACGTATCGTCACGTCAACAGCTGATCTGATCCCGCGTATTTTATAAGCCGCACATCAAAAATAGTTTTCAGTATTTACATACGTGACACGTTTGCTTTTCAGAAAAGATAAATAAATTCGAACTACTATAAGTCTATTCTCAATTCTAATTTTAAATTGGTCCCAAGTAAGAACCCTGTGGCACTCCTCAAAAACTTGAAATCAATGCATGTAACGATCGCAGATTTTAATACAAATTTCTATTTTAAACACAAATTAAAGTCAAAGATTATCATTTAAGTTTCCATGAGTGAACATATTGACTAGTTTGGTGTAGAAATGATATGGTTGATAGTGTCAAAGGCTTAACCGAAGTCCATATTGCAGTATCGGGTGGAATACACGCGTCAGGGGAGGCGGGCGCGGTGTCGTGTGAGGCGTTCGAGGCGGCCTTCGCCAGCACAGCCCCGGCCGCCGTGTACGGAGCCCGCGGGCTGGACGACCTGTGCCGGCACTCCGCAGCTCTGTTAGGAGACAGAACCGCCGACTGGGAGAAGCGGGTGGACGCTGTGAGTGAGATAATACCTTTACAATTATAGGTTTAGTCTGATCCCAAACTAGGTATCCTGTACTATGGTACGTGGAACGGGTGTCATGTCCCTCCAACACAAAGAGAATGCTCTGACCAGGCGAGGAGATCATGCTTGGCAGACCACAGACGGTTGATGAACGAGAACTTCTATATTGCAATTCAGGATTAGTAATTGCTTCGTATAGTTCGTTACTCCGATGTTGCGTGAATCTCCGGTAGATGGCGATGTAGTATGTTTTAGTTGTATGTGGAAGTCGCCACAGCAGTCTGGCTGCTGAATACTCTCATATATTACTACCTATTAAATGACCTACACAAATACGTTTGCGTCTCTTTTTAACCGACTTCAAAAAAGGAGGAGGTTCTCAATTCGACCGTAAATATGTTTTTATGTGTGTTCGCGGATATCTTCCTCATTTATGAACCGATTTTAATGATTCTTTTTTTAATGGAAAGGAGATGTCCCAACGGTGGTACCATGATAAGGACACTAAGATCTGATGATAGCATCCAAGAGAAATCAAGTCGAACCTTAAAGTCGGTTTTTATTTTGTTAAAATTTTTCAATACTTGCTTAGGCGTTAAGTTAACTATCCTAGCAGCTAAATACACATTTAAAAAAAACGCGAAAATCGGTTAGATAGTTTCGGAGTTCAACATTAAAAACAACGTGACACGTGAATTATATAGAATAAAAATAAATACATCACATCATCAGCCCACTGCTGCATCTCCATCATCATCCTATTGCAGTCCACATTGGATAAATTATACATAGATAAAAAAGACATCTCCAGCTGTTATATCAGTTGTCTAGTACCCATAATACAAGCTCTGCTTAGTTTGGGACTAGACCAACGTGGGAGAGCCACGCTTTTGCATGAATGGGCCGGCTCGACCGGAGTGATACCACAGCCGAGTGAGTGAGGATACCGGAGGCCCATACCCAATCCCCTAACCCTACCCCCTCTCTCTCATCCCCAAAAGGCTGGCAACGCACTTGTGGCGCTTATGGTGTTGCAGGTGTCCATGGGCGGCGGTAATCGCTTACCATCAGGCGATACGTCTGCTCGTTAACCCGACTATTCCATAAAAAAAAAGATGGCGTTGTGTACAAAATGTCTACTTAAATATTTATCATTGTTAATGAAAAATATTTGATTTATTTACAGTTAAAAAAGATACGCTCTCTACTAACGGCGAACGCTCATCAACAGTACCCGACAGAATTCTACGCTCATCTCAAGGATTTGTCTGTGCCTTTTTTGGTAGTCATTAAGGATCTGAGAAGTCAGGTATGTACTACGTTCAAATCATAACATTGGCCATTTAAAATACTGTAAAAAATAAATGTAAAATCAAGTTTTCTAAAAGACACTACCAAAAAGTCTATGATTTTCTTTTCTGTTTTTTTTAACCGACTTAAAAAATGAGGTTCTCAATTCGACCGTATATGTTTTTTTATGTGTGTTCGCGGGTAACTTCGTTGTTTATGAACCGATTTTGACTATTATTTTTTTAATGGAAAGGAGATATTCCAAAGGTGGTACCATGATAAGGACACTAAGATCTGATGATGGCGTCCAAGAGAAATCGAGTGGAACCTTGAAGTCGGTTTTTGGTTTTGTTAAAAAAAATTAACACATTTTCAATGTACTGCTATTGTGTATTATCTAATTCTATGTAACATGAACTTAACCGAGTCTAAAATTATAACTGGCAAAGTTTAGACGTTTAATACAGCCCTGCCTACCATTTTAGGCACATACGATTGGTGGTATTATGGAGGAATGGGTGTCATGTTCTCTCTAGTACAGAGAGAATCCTCCGGCCAGGCGATGTGGTCATGCCCGATGGGACACGGCTCAACAATAAACTAATCCGTTAGAGAATTTTCCATGCGCGATTCAGTCTTAACAGTTACTACGTAGTTCGGTTTTTCTTCCTTAGATGGCGCTGAAGTAAATTTTAGTTGCGTTCCATGTTTTTTTTTTTTTTTTACACAGGTGGTTCGAGAAGCCTGCATCACGATAGCTCACATGGCTAAAGTGCTGAAGAACAAATTGGAACAGTTCAGTCTGTATATTTTACAAGAGCTCATCAATCTCATACAAAACGCAGCCAAGGTAACTATATATACTAGCTTATGCTCGCGGCTCTACTCGCTTGTATGTCCATTATCGTGGTAATGAGAAGCCATGTCCGTCCTCAAGAATGAAATTATCTCAATTCCAGATAATTATTTCATCTTTGAGGACTATAATAAATAATAATAATCTTATATAAAAAAGTCAATTGCTGTTAGTTTGTCTCGCTAAAACTCGAAAACGGCTTAGCCGATTTAACTGATTTTGGTTTTGAAATGTTTGCCATAGTCCAGGGAAGGCTTAAACGGTGAAAAATTAAAAATAACTTGAAAATCCAAATGTCAAATGTACGAAATAGCGGGCACAACTAGTAATAAATATTTCTGACATCTAATACACAACGCCATCTAGTCCCAAGTTAAATACACCATATACTTTTCGGTTGTAAATACATAAATATTATACATAAAAAACCACGCAAACTCCAAATATAAATATTTGCAAATCATACAAACATTGATCCGACCCGGGAATCGAACCCGAGACCTCAAGCACATCAGTCCCTTACCTCTGCACCACTGAGGTAGTCGATGTTTTATTCTTAATATTGTTATATTGTTTTTCAGGTGGTGTCATCAGCAGGGACGGTATGTGTTCGGTACATAGTGGGCTATGTACACTCTCCGCGGTTGATACCAGTGATTGTCACCAATATGACCAGTCACAAGTCCAAAGAGATACGGTCTACGCTCAGGTTAGTATTACATCAATTGTATAAGTCGCTTAACGTATATGACGAGAATATCATCGTAGAAATAATTTGTACTGACAACCCCGAGCATTCATATAATAACTCTATGGTTGCGCGTCCCGCGTTGTACTGTTTCATAGAAACACAAAAAAATGTCGGTGTTAAGATCTCTGTACAAGTAAAATTGTTCTGTGTTCTGTACAAGGAAATAAAACCTGTCCTACAAAATATGTAGATGTGATAAAACGCGATGTTAATTAATTGTTTTTTTTTTTTTTTTAATAAATATTTTTTTTCGGACATCTAACACACAACGCCATCTAGTCCCAAGCTAAGCAGAGCTTGTGTTATGGGTACTAGACAACTGATACAAATACATATATACTTTTTTTTTGTAAATACATACATATCATACATAGAAAACACCCAAACTCCGAAAAAAATATTTGTAGATCATACAAACATTTGGTCCGACCCGGGAATCGAACCCGAGACCTCATGATCACCAGTCCAACACGCCAACCGCGAGACCAACGAGGCAGTCCAATTGTATTACGTTGGTAAACAATAGAATTAAACTGTGTTAAATTCAGTGCCTCGTGTTGATTTACCCCACACCCCTAAGTTACTAAGTAAAACTTTTAAGCCGACTAGTAGTTCCAACATCAATAGTTTACAATAGTCCACTGCTGGGCATGGGCCTCTTTGACACAAACCCGTCTGGCCAACATGGTAGAGAAGGCCAAAATCTCCTTTTCTGTTTATATTTTGGACATAACGCCATCTAGTGTCAAACCAAACAGAGCTTGTATTAAGGATCCGATTCGGGAATTAAGCCAACCACTCTAATTTTATATCCTTGTGGCGGGTAGTTCTAATAAATATTTAAATATTTTGGTCATCTAACAAACAACGCCATCTAGTACCAAACTAAACAGTACTGGTAAATATGGGTACTAGACAACTGATATAAACACATTATATCCTTTTATTTTGTAATTTACGTACATATACGGTATATGTACGTAAATTACAGCCAGAGCAGAGAGAGCCACGCTTCGGCATGAATGGGCCGGCTCGACCTGAGTGATAATAATAATAATAATCACAGAACTCAAAGAAAACCGGTGTAAAACAGCCCTTGCGCTGTGTTTGGATGCAGATAAGGAGTATGGGGAGTGGTTCCTCCTCCCTTCTCATCCCATTCCCCACCCCATTCCCTTCCACATCCCCCAAAGGCTGGCAACGCACTTGTGACGCCTCTGGTGTTTTGGGTGTCCATAGGCGGCGGTAATCGTTTACCATCAGCTTTACGTCAGCTCGTTTGCCCCCTATTCCATAAAAAGAAAGATAATTTACATAGAAAATACCCAAACTCAACAAACAAATATTTGCAGATCATACAAACATTTGGTGTGACCCGGGAATCAAACCCAACAACGCTATTTATAGCCTTGCGTCGGGTAGATGTAATAATTCTGAAAAATTCAGCTAACTTCATTGTTTTCAGTGAGGTCCTAGTCCTTCTAATAGAGAAGTGGGCGGCGCAAACCATAGAGAAGCAGCAGCAGTCCATCAGGGACGCCATCAGAAGAGCCTGCGTTGATGCGGACAGCACCGCCAGGAGTTATGGCAGAAGGTACATATACCCATCTTAAATATTAAACTCACTTAGGACCCTTTTGGATAACCTATCGCCAGATTTTATCTTTAATTACAGCTTTTTAGACGTTTTTAGGGTTCCGTACCTCATAAGGAAAAAACGGAACCCTTATAGGATCACTTTGTTACGAAAGAACGTCTTAAAGCTAGAGGGAAGATAAAGGAAAAAATGTGAAAAGCATAAATTTTTTGTTAAATCGTATAATATACCTACGGGTTATACGGAACCCTGGGTGCGCGAGTCCGACTCGCATTTGGTCGGTTTTTTTATTATTTAATTATCGTTTTTTTTATTTACTGATTGAATGTTCTTTGTATTTTAAGAAAATTCTCTGAACTTTAAGAGATGATGATCCCTGAGTTTATTTCGTCTTTTCAGTTATGAAAGGACGAACTCACCTGCTTTTGAAAAGTTTAACAGTTTACTAATAAGAGTAGACAGTTAATGCTTTACCTGAACTTAATCCAAATTTCCCACTCCACAGAGCCTACTGTGCGTATATACGCCAATTCCCAGACGACGCAGAACAGTTATTCACTCGCCTCGACTCTGCCGCGCAGAAGCAAATAGAGAGAGAGAAGAACATCGGCTCAGTGGACAGTCTGCATCATATTGGCACAGGTACTAAATCAACACGTCATCTACCATCAATTTTTTTAAGCTATTGCATAGCTTTTATCGCGGTCTTTGAGCGCGGCGACCGAATCAAGAAATTCCGTAACGAAAATAAAACCTAACACCCGAAGGTCGCACGGATCGAGACGAGCTTGCGCTGTGTTTCACCGAGTGAGTGAGGATACCGGAGGCCCATACCCCAACCTCTACCCCCATCCGCCTCCCCATTCCCCTGCCCATCCCCCCCACTCCCATAAAGGCCGGCAACGCACTTGTGACGCCTCTTTCTTTCTTTTCTTTGCTATGGACTTACTAAAGTTTGACTGCCTCGGTGGCGTAGTGGTAGCGTATGCGACTGCTGTGCTTGAGGTCTCGGGTTTGATTCCCGGGTCGGACCAAATGTTTGTATGATCTGCAAATGTTTGTTTCGGAGTTTGGATGTTTTCTATGTATAATATGTATTTATTTAAAAAAAAAGAGTATGTATTTATATCAGTTGTCTAGTACCCATAACACAAGCTCTGCTTAGCTTGGGTGGGACTAGATGGCGTTGTGTATATATTTGTTTATATTTATTTATTTTTGCTGTTATATTTATATATTACAAAATTAACATTTATAATATTTTTAACAGAAAGAAGAGCTATCACAAGCCCTAGAAGTCCATCAGCCAGCGTTTCAGGTAATTAAAACATTAACATATTTGCTAGTATTTTCATAGAACTGTTAATCCCTTATTTTACCCCCTTTGGGGTGAAATTTCCAAAAGTTTTTGTTAGTGGGTGCTTTCTAATATAAAAAGCGTCAGCTGTTAAAATGTACAGTTTGTAGCCCCTGAGGTTAAGCCTTTGCGTTGATGAACAAACAGTCAGGACAAGTAGTTTTATATGTATAGGCGAATGTTTAAATATAAATAGAATGGTTGATTGCAGTTTTCCACTCTTAGGGATTTTAAAAACCGTTTATAAAATCAGCAGTAAACAATTTTCAGTTCTATTGTACCGGAATAAGGGTTATATACTGATAATCATTTTGTGTCTCGATCATTTGGCTTTCAACCTGAAACCAATCCACGAAACATTTATACTAATATTATAAACGCGAAATTTGTAAGTATGTATGGATGTTTGTTACTCTTTCACGCAAAAACTACTGAACGGATTTGGATGAAACCTTACAGTAATATATCTTATACATTAGAATAACACTTAAGTTACACGCGATAACCGACATATACGCGGGCGGAGCCGCGGGCAACAACTAGTTTTATAATAAGGCTACTTGTTAGTACGTTATGTTTAAGCGGTCTCCTCGCGTTCACTGGGTTCGAATCCCACATATGACAAGACTTTGTGTGATCCACAAACTATTGTTCTCTATCTGGGTAATTCTTTGTGTCAATTTTATGTACTATCGATTAACTTGAATTATGACCCACTTTTCCGATAAATCGTTTGAAACCATCAAAACAACAAAGATTTCCCTCCTTTACAGTGCATACCGCACTTAGGACGTTTTGAATATTAAGCAAGCTACGTCAACACTGGTCGGAGATCTATGCAATGTTTACATTTATCATCACTGCAGTAGATACTATATTAGGTAAAACAGTAATAACCATATTTGAATCCATGCTCTTTGGAATTAACTATAAATCAGAACAAATGCTTTGTTTGATACTACAAAGATAATTCTCTGTGTAATGAAATGACAGATAACACGGTCGTTACCATGGAATTGCATGTTTACCTATTGTCAACCTAATTGTATTTGAATGTATTGTAATAAATGAAGCTTATGGTGGGTCATGCGTCAAATTTGTCGATAGTACGTTTGTAAAGTCCTCCGCGATATTTATGTCCTTAGTTGTCTGAAAAATAATTAGTCGGGGATCCCCGGTACAAATTTTACAAGTTATTACTATCAAGCTAATTTTTCGTGATTAGCTTAATTTTGATGAGGGGCTCACCTTTCACTTTACAAAAATTTTCGATTGTGGCAGCTAACAGGGGTAGCAGGGATAAAAAACTTTTGAACGTAGGACCGGGATAACGTACCACGCAAATTGTAGGACAATGTGGCTGTTAAATTATGTAAATATTAGCTAACATTATTAATTACTGGAAAAAAATATATGTCCTAAAAACGTATGGTTTGATCCTTCCAACATGTATCGATAACCAGGTCATCAAAAATGATATTAACTAGCTGATTTATTGATAGTTGCTTAGTTGATATTTATACAATTTGACAGCCACATTGTCCTACAAATTGCGTGGTACGTTATCCCGGCTCTACGCTCAAAAGTTTTTTTCCCTGCTACCCCTGTTAGCTGCCACAATCGAAAATGTAAAGTAAAGTGAAAGGTGAGCCCCTCATCAAAATTAAGCTACCCACGAAAAATTAGCTTGATAGTAATAACTTGTAAAATTTGTTTCGAGGATCCCGGACTTAATCCATTATTAAAATTAAAAGTACATTCTTAGGTTTCCACCGAAGCTGACATGATATTTGCGGAGTTTTTTCAACCAATCGGAGCCATGACGACGAATCCACGGTTGAAAAAACTCCGCCCACATCACTACGGTGCGAATACACGAAGCTAGGAGTGCGAGCTAACAGCATCGGTATATATATATAAATGTGTATCTCATTTTCGATCATATCATCACCGAATATCATCATCTAATTGAAGTAGTGTAAGAAAATCATCTTTGGTAGTTACCGTGGTCAATTTTCGTTTGAAACGTCGGGACACGTAGTTACTAATGGTACTTTAATTTGTTTTTCGATGTGTTTTTTGTCGGGAATACAACTTGGGAGGCCGTGAGTTCTTAATAGTTCTAATTGACCTGACCTAGATGAACTATTTACTTTTTATAAATATGTTTATTTCTTATGTGAAGGGATTTGTTATCTTTGAGAAATAAATAATTCTAACCTTAATCCAATCTCTTTAAGTTTTAATTCTAATTTTAAGTATTCTTTTATATAAAAACTGATAATTCATAGAAAATCACAACAGTTATTTTCCGTCTACGGCCGTATGTTTCACCGTAACGCATAAACTAATGAACCGATTTTAATGAATAAGGTGTCAATAGATTCGTAATGGTCCGTACTCACATACGGTATTACTCGATAGTTTTACTCCAAAACGAGTAAAAATTTACGTGCGGACCGCAAAACTCACAACTCGAAGGCTCGCATCGAGCCGGCTCGATGGCTCGACTCCTTTTACGTTTCTCCTTTTCATTTTCTTTAATTCTTTCATAATTAAGAATTGCTAGACTTGCTAAATGTAGCTACCGTCTCCTTTGTTGAACAGACATCATTTGGCTCGAACGGTTCGCTGAATACTGAACGGCGAGCCAAAAGATGCCTCACTCGATCGATCAATGCTGAATGTGTGGACGAAAGCCCGTGTGGTGATTTTTACTCGACATGTTTGCTCGATCGAGTAAAACCGTATGTGAGTACTTAGCATTATAATAGCCCTGTTGATATAAGCTATACAAATTTTATCAAAACTTCTGGTTGAAAATGTATGAATCTAGTTTTGGATCCAACGGGGAATGATCGATTGTGTAGATAGCTGGACCTCCCGTTACCTCATTCTCGGGGTGAATAACATCAAAAGAATTTCTTATCAACGGTTTCCTGTAAGATCGAGATATCACTACAGTTCAGATGGCTTATTTATTACCGGGGTTAAAGTTGCTATATATATAAATATATTGTGTAGTACATTGTGTCAGTCAGGCAAAGATAGTGTGTACATTCTTCGTGTGTTTATTTTTATGAGAGAGGGAACAGAGAGTGCACCTGTGTTTGCGCACACACTTGTGCACTATAATATCTCCTGCGTAGTAGCTGGTCTCTGTTGAGACTGGCATGGCCGTAATGGGCTAGGAGAACTTCACATCACATTCTACGACTCTGTAACGAGATGTCATCACCTAAGTTGCTACATATTGAGTAGTTTCATAGTACTAAATTGTATTTGCGTCACTGTAAATTAACATTTACATAGTCGTATGAATTATCCACATAAACCAGTAATTTTTAGTTACACTATCAATCGAGGCTTGTATATAAAAAGAAATCACCCATGTTTTAGACAAATACTTACAAAAATGAACGCAAAAGTGTGTTTATTTTTTAAGCTTTATTGCCTAAACTATTGGACCCATCTTGATGAAAATTTTGCATATAATTCGTTAGATATACATAAAACCTAGTATCTCGAAAAAATAATTCCATTTCTCATAGTACAGTGATTTGTTTAACCTAATTGATTCTAACATGAGCAATGTCACTGGTGAAAACTAGTTTGAAAAAAGTTATATGAATAGTCGTTAAGCCGGGTCTCCACCAAACAAAAGTTGTCAATTTTGTGTTGTCAACACGTGTTGGTGACAAAAGTTTCTGTAATTTTCTTGTGTTGGCAACAAAAAATGTCAAAAAAAGTTGAGAACAGTGTTTCCGTTTTTGGCGGTAAACGTGAAAAGAATACGGTCTCTGTGGAGACGCTTAGTTGTAATGTCTTTCAAATTGTTGGCGACTCGGTGTAGACACAATGGAAACAAAAGTTGACGATTTTCTGAAGAGTTGCAAACATTTGGAAACACTGAAATTGCCAACAATTTTGGTGGAGACGCGCCTTTGGACATAGAATGTATTGAGGGAGCGCTGAACGAGCGGAAAGCGTGAAGAGACAGAGTTTAGGTAGAGTCTGTCTCTCTCACTCAAGCTTCCCCAAGATAACCTCATCATTTAACTCAGCGCATGCGCAATACACCAACCAATCACGGAGTGTGTGTGTGTGAGAGAGACAGACTCTACCTAAACTCTGTCTCTTTCACTCTACTCCGATCACGCTTTCCGCTCGTTCAGCGCTCCCTCCATACATTGTATGCTCTAGGATAGTAACATTAATTATTATTCTAAAGTTAATTGTGATGCGAAAATGAGATACATATAGATACCGATACTGTCTCAGAACAATAATCCTTTAAACGACAAAGGTCTCTCCTTAGAAAGCAGGTGTTGGTCTACTGCACCACGCTGACCAGTCGGGTTGGTATAGGGTTTGTGTCAAGTGTTCCTTCTCTTTGCAGTGCTGTTGTCCTGGTAGTTTGCTGTCTCAGTCGACTCTTACGACACCCACGGGGTGAATAGGGATGGACACACTCTGGATTTTAATCCATCACCACACGAACTATTTAAATAGAGATCACATACTATTAGTATTTTGATAAGTGTTAGTGACCAAGTAAGTGTAAGTGTTACTGCTGAACCACGGGTCGAAAGATATATTTTTCGTAAAGATTTGTTAAGTCTGGATGTAATTTCTCCACAGTTTTTTTTTATGGTATATGCGGGCAAACGAGCAGACGTATCGCCTGATGGTAAGCGATTACCGCCGCCCATGGACACCTGCAACACCAGACGCGTCACAAGTACGTTGCCGGCCTTTTGGGGATGGCGGGAAGTAGGGGATTGGGGTATGGGTCTCCGGTATCCTCACTCACTCGGTGAAACACAGCGCAAGCACTATTTCACACCGGTTTTCTGTGAGGCCGTGGTATCACTTCGGTCGAGTCGGCCCATTCATGCTGAAGCGTGGCGCGTCTGATTATAGTACACGCTCTTTCTAGATTGGGATCAGTCGGCCGTATGAGAAATGTGTTATTACTTGTAATTCTACTAAGTAATACCGTGGGAGAGCCACGCTTCGGCATGCATGGGCCGGCTCGACCGAAGTGATACCACGGCCTCACAGAAAACTGGAACAGCGCTTGCGCTTTTTTTCACCGAGTGGGTGAGGATACCGGAGGCCCATACACCACCCCTCGTGACGTCTCTAGTGTTGTCTATGGGCGGCGGTAATCGCTTACCATCAGGCGATACGTCTGCTTGTTTGCCTCGTCTGCTTGTTATTTATTGGGGGTAGGTTTCCATTGGTAGTGTAAACAATAGGATTAAAACCCCCACCCCCTGAATCTACTACTGTTGTCTTGTACCGATTTCTTCCCAATAATACATCATAAACACCATCTAATCTGAATCATCGTCTCTCATGCTGCTATCGGATATTGGTAACTATGGAACTTCAATTAGCTTCAACCGAAAACTTAGTGTCAGGAGTGTCTCGGACCAGCTCTCTGAGAAGACGGCGAGCATCACAGGAAAGACCTCCCATTTCTCAAATACCAGTTGCCATGAGAACTGAGGAGAGTAAAAATGGTATACCGGACTGATAATTATGTTTGTGTAACATTTGGAAGCTTGGTCTAGTGTTTTGTACTCCTCACTGATAAGTCAGAGGCCACGGGTTCGATTCCCAGTCAGGACTTCATTTTAATCGTGTTATAAAGCACAATCATTTCTTTAATAAGAAATATATACTCAATACAAATAAATAAAGTTGGAGTGTCTGTTTTTAATATTAAAATAACCGCTTTTTAGTAAATGCATATGTATTTATACACGGTACATATATAACATTTTTTTAAATTTTTGTCTGTCTGTTTGTTCCGGCTAATCTCTGGAACGGCTGGACCGATTTTGACGGGACTTTCACTGGCAGATAGCTGATGTAATAAGGCGTAACTAAGGCTCATTTTTTTCGACTAGCTTTGCTCCGCGACTTTACCCGCGGTTGTAAAGGTACAACAATAACCGCAGGGAACACCGCGGGACTCAGCCAGTATATAATATATGAGTGAGGTCACTCACTGCGCTCTTGATTCAAAAATTAGATTCCTGAGCGTTAGCGAGGGAATGAAAAGAGCACGAGGTGAAAAATCTTTGCACTCGAGTGCAACACGTAACTTTTCATTCCACCTCAGCGAGGAAATTACTAAATACAAGATAAGGTTTTAACAATATGATGTGGAAACTGAAAAGTAAAATGGCGCGGGCAAATCAAACTAAAAAAAATACACCAAAAAGGTTCCGAGTCTGAGTTATTAACAAATTAGAATAGATTGTATGATAAATTCGGCACCATGGAGGTAAAAATAAATTGGATTAATGATGTTTTGAACTCACAAACTTAGTGCACACGATGTTCTAAATTCAATTTACTTTATCCTCTAGCGGATAAAAACCGCTTTTGTACTCATATATTGAAGGGCAAAGATACTCTTTCCGAGATGGGGGATGAAAACTTCTTTAGCCGCGTTGAGCAGTTTTTAGTAGGAGAAAATCTTATGAGTTCGCGTCACCGACATGCTGACATGACATTTTCGAAGTGAAAACTTCTTTGGCCGCGTTGAGCACTTTATGGTAGGGGAAAATGTTATGGGTGCCTGTCGCCAACTTGTTAAACATTCTGAAATATCTAATTTTACACATTAATTGTACAAATAACATTCTAAATTATACGTTTTCACTTCTATCGGCAGTCCTTATCACGGGCAATTTTTTTATTATTAATAATATGTGTGTGTTTCGTTACAGACCGTACACCATCCAGTGTGACGGCTCGTTCCGTGTCCGCACTGGATGCGAACGCAGCCCAACGTGCACGAGCGCGTGCGCTGTACTCGCACATGAACCGCGCCAAGATACCGCCCACCGCCAGCCTACGTGAGTATTTTTTTTATGGAAATAGCAAATAGGGGGCATACGGGCAGACGTATCGCCTGATGGTAGGCCATTACCGCCGCCCATGGACACCCGCAACACCAGAGGCGTCACAAGTGCGTTGCCGGCCTTTGGGGGATGAGAAGGGGGATGGGAGATGGGGTGAGGGGTATGGGCCTCCGGTATCCTCACTCACTCGGTGAAACACAGCGCAAGCGCCGTTTCACACCGGTTTTCTGTGAGGCTGTGGTATGACTCCGGTCGAGCCGGCCAATTCATCCCGAAGCGTACCTCTCCCACGGTAGACGCTGAACACCACTATGTGTGTCATCATCTCCGCCAAAACATGTCCACTGCTGGACATATGCCTCCACCAAGTCTCGCCACATCAACCTCTACTGGACAACACGTGCCGGCTTTGAAAGTCATCATCGATTCGGTTCTTCCTTCCTGTGCCGAGCGTTCAAAACTTGTACTCGAAAGACCAACCCGAGCCCTGCACTGTACTTGCATATTCTTATTAAATATGATTCACGGATTAAAAAAAAGACACCGGAGGACTCAGTCCACCACAACCCAACATGTAGTAGGGTATTGATTAGACTGAACTGGTTAGATATACTTCATTTTGCAAAGTCTCAATTTGACTGCCTCGGTGGCGCAGTGGTAACGTTTGTAACTGCTGTGCTTAAGGTCTAGGGTTCGATTCCCGAGTCGGACCAAATGTTTGTTTCGGAGTTTTCTAAGTATAATATGTATGGTTTTACATAAAAAAGTGTATATGTATTTATATCAGTTGTCTAGTACACGCATAACACAGGCTCTGCTTAGTTGAGACTAGATGGCGTTGTGTGTTAGATGTCCGAAATATTTATTATTATTAATGTACCATCCTATTCCATTACCACTAAGTAACCGTACCATGTTAAGCGTCCCGTATTCGTATTATTATATACTAGTTGTTGCCCGCGGCTCCGCCCGCGTGTATGTCGGTTATCGCGGCAAAAAGTAGCCTATGTGTTATTCTGATGTATTAGCTATATTACTGTAAAGTTTCATCCAAATCCGTTCAGTAGTTTTTGCGTGAAAGAGTAACAAACATCCATCAATCCATACTTACAAACTTATAGATAACTTAACAAAAACAATATTTATACAATATCAAATATGTAAATAAGTATTAATATATTCTATTTATTTTATTTTGCCTCGGGGAAGGAGATGTATCTCAAGCAGGTAACGGTAATTATCACTTATTTATATTTCAAACTAATATATATACTTACATATATATATTAAATCAGCAACTATACTCTGTCCATTTCTTTATTTTCTTTTTGACAGCTCACGCCTATAAATTACCATATTTTTTTTCGGAATTATGTACTACCGTAATGTCGTACTTTATTGACGGTGACGGTACTTTAGTGAAGTGGTCTGTGCATAACAAACAACCACAGACTATAAAACAGTACTTGAAATACGATAAATCGATCATATGATAAAAATAATTTGACTTCATGTAAGTATTATTTCTGTAAATTTAATAAAAAAAGGAAATAAAAATAGTATATATGACTCCAAGATTGAATTTTTGCAAGGAATTAAGTCGAAATCTTGGAATTTAGGATCAAACCAAGAGTTAAAAACAATAACTCTGTTCATTCATCTAATTTAGTGATTTATTATTTATATTTTTGTTTATTTCTTACATAATATAAAAAACGAATGAAGGAATAATTAATATTTCAACAAAAAATATCTAATTAAATTGATTGAAAGTTCTTCATAAATAAAATCGCTATTCGTTTCAAATCGAATCTGTAATGGGTGAGGGCGTCACTAATTTCAAAATTTCTTGAAATGTCAAAAAGAAAATAAAGAAATGGACAGAGTATAACTATGTGTAGAAGTTTGTCAAGTGGGCGTAAATAAGTTTTATTACTAAATCTGATTTTAAGCTTTTTGCATTTGTCCTAGTAACTCAGGTCCCCTCTGTATTAGAGCGCACTCAATAGCCTTCCATGGGCGGTGGTCACTTAACATCAAGTGTCTGCTAGTTTGTCCGTTATAAGTCCTCTTAAACATTTTTGACTCCTAATTCTTCTCCATCTTTCTCAATCATAATAGTCCTTATTATCATATTATAATCATATAGTCACTAAGTGTCATTTTATAGCTCACGTGGTACATTTTGGGTGTTTTTTTTTATATTTACAATGTAATTAATGTACTTCATGTGTGATAAAACTTGCACGTTAAGATTGAAAATGTCGTTTGTGGGGGAATGGGTGTTATCTCCATTAAACACAAAGGGAGGATCCTCTGAACGGTCATAGTGATCGTGCCTGGCGGGCCATTGCCCAACCGTTGACATTGGGAAGTTGTATATATTCTAATCGGCACATTCTATATCGCGATACAGGTTTAGTGGATTACCACGAGATAGTTACTCCGTAGTTCGATGTGTCTTTGATAGATGGCGCTATAGTATGTTTTGTTACCGTATGTGGAAGTCACTACACTACTACTAGGTTGATATAAAATCGCTTGGTACAAGTTACTTCTACGGTTTTGTAGTCATTTGTCACAGAGATCAAGCTACACAAATACTCATGTACACTATACTTGTCTGATACACAAATTGTTGTTCCGAATCTGGGTGTTCTTTGTGCCCGTTTCATGTATATTTGTGAAGTCCCCCGCGACACAGGATTTATTCCTTTTTTTATGTTTGGCCCCGCCAAAATGACTCTACTGTCCTGATGGAAAGCATAAGCAGAATCTAAGAGTGGTGGTCACCATACTCATTGTTCGTGCAGACAATGCAACAATGCAGCATGGTGACCCACAGCATGGCGGGCTAGTGATGCTTCTGCATCATTGGGCCTCCGGTCTCGCACTCACCAACGAAACACGACATGACTTGAGGTCTCGGGTTCGATTCCCCGGTCGGACCAAATGTTTCGGAGTTTGGGTGTTTTCTATGTATAAAATGTATGTATTTACAAAAAAATAGTATATATGTAATTATATCTATTGTCTAGTACCATAACACAACCTCTGCTTAGTTTGGGACTAGATGGCGTTGTGTGTTAGATGTTTATGTTATTATTTATTTATTTTATAGCTCGAGCGAAACGATCACCATCGAATGCAGGGAGCGCAGTACCGCCCAGCCCTGAACGTGTCGTGGGGCGCTCCCGATCTCGACCTGGGGTTTCACAGTCACAACGTAAGTTGGATTTAAATAATAAAATTATTGGCAAACCGAGTAATTAAAGTTCTACTGTCCAGCTAGTTTGAGCATATTTCAAACCAACTCCATCGTTACGGTGAAAGACCTGCGCTGAAATCTTCAACAATCGCATTATAAATGGATCGGATCAATACAGAACTGTGGTAGACATATTATATTTCCAACTCCTCCAGTTTTTCTTCTGATTAAGGCGTATAGTAGCCTCAATAACCTTGAGCGTCTGGGCGGAGCTAAACGCATAGTATCATATCTGCACCGCACACATTCATACCTCCGTATCGCACGCGCTACTTCAAAACGATGATCAAAGACTAGGGAGCGAGACAGACATGCGCGCTTGTCTGACGTTTTTGCCTTAACTTCAAAACATAATTATAAATGGTTATAATGTTGACATAAAAAAGGGGTATTTCTAAAAGTTTAGTAAGATTTAAAATTAACACATTTTATCATAGGTACGCACTAAATACGAAAAAGTATGTTAAATTAGACTAAAAACCATATAGAATTCGAAATACCGATCCAACTATACATATTTGATAAGAGAGGTAAGAAATCTGGTAAAATAAATTAATTCATTTTACCTTTTGTAGAAAAAAGTAAAAATTATCATATTTCTGAAAACTTCAAGCATGTTTAAATAAATTAACAAGTAAAATTTTAACAAAATAAAACCGACTTCAAAGTTCAACTCGATTTCTCTTGGATGCCATAATCAGATCTTAGTGTCCTTATCATGGTACCACCGTTGGGATATCTCCTTTCCATTAAAAAAAGAATCATCAAAATCGGTTTATAAACGACGAAGTTATCCCCGAACACACATAAAATATATATATATATATATACGGTCGAATTGAGAAACCTCCTCCTTTTTTTTTGAAGTCGTTTAAAAAGCTCCTCCTTTTTTTTAAGTCGGTTAAAAACAGGTAAATGCGTTACGTGTCAGGTCACCCATAGAATAAGGTTCCGAAGTCACCTGCAATGTCTACAAATTGAAATTAAATCGTGTCGAACAGATAATTATCATGAATTTATTTTTAACTAGCTGAACCCCGCGGTGTTACCCGCGGCTATCGTCTTGCCGCGGGTAACGACCTATCACTGAAAGTCCCGTTAAAATCGGTCCAGCCGTTGCAGAGATTACCCGGAACAAACAGACAGACAGACAAAAATTGTAAAAAAAAATATTTTGGTACATGTATCGTGTATACATACATATGCATTTATTAAAAGCGGTTTATTTAATATTACAAACAGACACTCCATTTTTTTTATTTGTAGAGATTTTACATGTACGTTGGTGCAGTGATAGCTTACGCGACTATTGTCCATGAGGTCTCAGGTTCGTTTGGGTGTTCTAACTTTCATAGTACAAGCTCCTCTTAGTTTGAAACTAATAGACGTTGTGTGTCAGATGTCCGAAATATATATTGATTATTATTTTCAAAGCTTTGTATGTGAGTGTGTGTATTTTACAAGTTAGACCTCTATACTCTTGAACTAACAAAGTTAGTTATCTAAGCCATTATAGTTAATGTGGTCCGTCTGTTTTTAGGTAATAGTGCATTACAATTGCGCGTGGCGGACTTTATGTCACATGGTATTATCTCTCAGTCAACCTTGAGTTGGTTCAGTAAGGGACAAGGCAGGTGCCTATCCTATCATACAATTGTAATAAGAAAAAGAGATAAGGGAAGAAAAACTTTAATTTATCGGTTTATAAGTAACAATAATAATATTAATGCTATATAAAATGCATACACGGATACACATATTAATATTTAAATATGATAATAAATAAATGATAATTATAAAAATATTTGATATATAAATATATTATAACATAACTAGCTGTTGCCCGCGGCTTCGCCCGCGTGTATGTCGGTTATCACTGCAAATAGTAGCTTATGTGTTATTCTGATGTATAAGCTATATTACTGTAAAGTTTTATCCAAATCCGTTAAGTAGTTTTTGTGTGAAAGAGTAACAAACATCCATCCATCCATACTAACGAACTTTCGCGTTATTAATATAGGTAGGATTTTTATCGATATAAAATCATAATACAAAATGTATCGGTACCTGAATAGTTTTATTTTCTTTACCTCGCATAGAACTTTTATATGTTTTTTTAAATCAGTTTAAATAAAATAAAGGTGTTTAATACAATTTTGACAAAACTAAAAATTTAGTATAGCGCCATCTGTATTTTTGATATGGAACTCATTCCTATCTGATGTCCCACGACACCACTCGATTTTTTTTACAAATAAGACACACACGTTTTACTATTAAAAACTTATTTAAGTATTTATATATGTACATAAATTATAAAGTGTTTATATGAGCTTATTTCGACATTTGACATGGCCAAGGCCTTCGACCGGGTCTGGCACCGCTCGCTTCTCTCCAAGCTCTCGTCATTTTGTCTGCCTTCTAGACTATGTCACTGGATTGACGCTTTTCTTCATCAGCGCCGCATTATTGGCCTTTGCTACGGCACGGCCTCTGATGTTCTGGATGTAAACGCTAGCGTACCTCAGGGTTCAGTCCTGTCGCCCACACTATTTCTTCTGCATATCAATGACATTTTAGCTCTTGGCAACATACATTTCTATGCAGACGATATCTCAGTTCATTGGCGATATTTTTGACACCGTTCAGCCAAGCTGGCAGATTTTAATGAAAATCGACAGAAGCTTGTCGCTGAGCTCGACCGGGTTTTGAACCGCATTTTACAATGGGGTTATAAGAATCTGGTCGAGTTCAACGCTACGAAAACACAGTTATGCGCGTTCTCTACCAAAAAGTCTCCATTTCTTTACCTCCCCACTTTTCAGAGCACTCAACTGCCACTACGGGGTAAGCTCGGTGTCCTGGGCATGGATATTTTTTTTTTTTTTTTTTTTTTTTTTTTTTTTTATGTATGGCCCGCCAAAATGACTCTACTCTGCCTGATGGAAAGTATAAGCAGAATCCAAGATTATTGGTCGCCATACTCACTGCGAATGCAGACAATGCAGTATGGCGACCCACACCATGGCGGCCTAGTGATGCTGCTGCATCGTTTAGTCTAGTCAACAAGTATGGAACTTGTTGACTAGACTATTTGGGCCTCCGGTCTCGCACTCACCAACGAAACACGACAGCACGAACGTGGTCATTTTACGTTGATTTTCTGTGCGAGGGTAGTACCGCCCCGGTCGAGCCGGCCCATTCGTGCTGAAATCAGCGTGGCTCTACTACCTCTTAAATATTTGCCAAGACCTCGAGTACTGTTCTCATCTTTGTGATGGATCCGCGCAGTATTTGCTTGATGCTTTCGATTGGTTGCAGTGGCGAGCAGTCCGCTTTACCAACAGTCCCGAAGCCACCGAGTTCCTTGAACCTCTGCAGCTGCGTAGAGATATCGCCTCCATACCAGTCCACTACCATCTGTATCATTGGAAGTATTCTGAGGAGCTCTTCCAACTGGTCCCCCTTCTCCCTTCCTCTGCAGAATAACATGTTCACTCTCGAACCAAACGGTTTGGTTCATCCTTCCTGTGCCGAGCAGCTAAAAACTGGAACTGACTTACAGCGCACGTGTTTCTCTCCTACTGTGATCCCTGGCCCTTTAAGTGGGGCGTAAATTAAGTGGGGCGTGAAAAAGCATCTCACTATGCCGTCATAGTGTGGGACGCAATTCTGCATTGTCTGCTTTCCCAGTGAGTATGGTTGCCCCCACTGTTGGATTCTGCTTGAGTTTTTCATCAGGCTGACCATAGTCACTTTTGCAGCTTCCAAAAAAAAGTACAATTTTAATAACTACGTGTTTTCTTTTGCCATATTTTGCCAAAATATGGAGATTTTGCGGATTTGATATACGTGAGTATGCTGCCCATGAGAAAAAAAAAATACTGTATCTTTAATAATAATAATAAGAATAATAATATCTTTAATTATAAGCTAGCAACACTGAAATTTGAACACTGAAAACATTTTTCAATAATAAATTTTCTCTATTTATAACATTTTGGAGTAATAGAAAGCAACCAGAACAAGTTTTTATATATATACAAAATGGATTATTTGCATCGAAGCAGGATTAAACATAAAAAAACTCGTTTTACAAGAAAAATATTGTTGTGTTAGACATGACGTTTTGAACGTCATGTCACAACAATTTACTAAGAAATTCCGAATATGCTAACAAGGGCTAGACGTAGAGCACAGCTATCACCCCCGGACTCGTCGCCCCGCTCCGCCATACCACCCACGGAAGCAATAGTTGAAGTTTCAGCTGTTGAAGTGGCGTCGAGCTCATCTTCCAGCGACGAGTTTTTCTCTCCGCCGACGTCGCCAACACCTGTACGTCGGCAGGGGAGAGGCCGGCCACCGACCAGCTTGGGATCCCGAGGACCACTGACCTCGAACAGGGCCCCCGCTGCCGGTGGTGATGTGCGCCGCATGAAGTGGACACATTCTATAAATGAGAATGTCATGCGGGCATATTTTCGGGCTACAGAGCTGGGAACCAACCTTACAGCGTACCGTGTTCGACTAGTCTCTCTGTTTCGGGAGCTTGAGCCAGCCGTTAACGTATCCGCACAACGATTGTCGGATCAAGTACGAGCTATACAGCGCTGTCACCTGCTGGATGATGCCGTACTTGAGAGGATACGCTCGGACGTGCGGAATACTTTGACTGTCCCTTCTTCGTCACATACTGTACATGTGGTAGCTAATACGCAACAATTACCATACAATGAAGATGTTGATGAACAAGTGGAGAGTGAAATTATATCCGTAAGTACCCAATGTAATGATAGGATAAGGAGTGCTTTGGAGCATGCGATTCAGGAGTACCGGTATGTTAACTTTAATAACAGACCCCGGTTACCCCGTTTGCCCATGCATAGACGCAATTTAGCATTGGTGGGTGCCCTGAATTCGTTATTACCAGATTATTTTGGTAATAGCGAGGATCTTAGTGATACACATTCTATTTTGTACTGTGCGGCTATGGCAGTTTGTCGAGTAGCTGGTGTTAAATTTGTTGAACAAATCAGTACTCGACCCAAAAATGCTGTGCCAGCTTGGCAGTGCAGAATAGAACGTCGTATTGCTGAGACCAGGACACTCATCGGTAAATTAATTGCATTTAAATTAGGTAATACTCGGCCAAGAGTCATGCGCTTTGTGAAACAGGCATTCTTGGGGACTACCATCAGTCCTCAACAGTACATGTCGAGTGTCACGGAGCGCATTGACTTCTTGAAGCAGAAAGTTTATGCATGGGCAAATAGGATAAGACGGTACAAAAAACGAGGAGACCGGTTCAATCAGAATCGTATGTTCCAGAGAAATGAGAAGTGGGTGTATCGAAAATGGGAGGCACCGAATCCATGTGAGCGTGATGGGCACTTGCCAGATGAAAATGCCACAAATACATTTTGGCGTAACATTTGGTCGGTGCCTGTCACTCACACAGATGGTGATTGGATGCGGGATGTCAGACGCTCATGTGAGTCTATAACATCTATGGAACCAGTTGTCATTGATGAAGATGATGTAAGTTGTGCAGTCCGTTCATTGCCGAATTGGAAATCACCTGGTCCAGACGGTCTGCACAACTTTTGGCTTAAATGGTTCCGAAGCTCACATGCGTGTCTGGCATCTCAATTCCAGGCAGCATTGGATTCGGGGTCATTACCACAATTTTTAACCACTGGTATTACCCACTTACTCTATAAATCTGGTAGTGCCATGGATCCCAAAAATTTTAGACCCATAACATGTTTACCAACTATGTATAAACTTCTGACATCTATTCTGAGAGTCAAAATTTCTACACATATTAATAATAATTTGATAATTTCCGTTTCTCAGAATGGATGTAGAAGTGGATCCCGTGGCACTAAAGAGCTCCTTATTACAGACATGATCATTAGCCAACAAGTACGTCGTAATCGTAAGAGTCTGGCGACATGTTGGATAGATTACAAGAAGGCCTATGACTCGGTCCCACATACATGGCTTTTGAAGGTGCTGGAGTTGTATAAAATTGATACAACTCTGTGCACTTTCTTAAAGTCGTGTATGGGGCAATGGAGAACAGTACTTCGCTATCCTGGATGTCGGCAGACTGCGGTAAACGACGTACTTATAAATATTGAGCGAGGCATCTTTCAAGGTGACAGTCTGAGTCCCTTGTGGTTTTGTCTAGCTTTGAATCCTCTAAGTACTCTATTGGAGGGTTCAAGGTTAGGCTATAGGTTGCAGAAAGATGATCGAGTTATATCTCACCTCTTTTATATGGATGATTTGAAACTATTTGCCCCCACTAAATTACAATTGACAGCGTTACTAAGGGTTACGGAAAACTTTAGTAATTCTATCAAAATGGAGTTTGGTGTAGACAAGTGTGCAGTCATGTATGTAAAGAAAGGTGTGATTGCGGAATCTGAAGGTATAGAGCTTTCAGATTCCACAAGACTCAGATCTCTGTCTGCAGCCGAAACCTACAAGTATCTAGGTTTTTCACAGTCCTTAGGAATACCAGAATCTGATATGAAACAGTCGTTGCGGGAACGCTTCTTTAGCCGCCTGAAAAAAGTACTTAAAAGTCTTTTATCAGGCGGTAACAAGGTGCGAGCCTACAATGGTTGGGTCATGCCGGTTCTGATGTATTCCTTTGGTATACTTAGATGGACTCAGACTGAATTAGATGCCCTAGACCGGAGAGTCCGTACATTGCTGACTGCATTCCGAATGCATCACCCACGGTCATCGGTTATGAGGTTGTATATCCCGCGAAAGTTTGGGGGTCGTGGACTATTAAATATCAAGACCCTACACAATCGCGGGATATACAATCTTAGAGAATATTTTCTTCACACTGATGTGGGAGTGCATCGTAATGTAGTTGCAGTGGATACCGGACTCACTCCGCTCGCTTTGGCTAAAGAGAATTGGCGCAAACCTGTAGTACTTAGTACTGATGATCGCAGGGAGGTATGGAAGGGCAAAGAACTTCATGGTCGGTTTTATCGGGCTCTTAATGGGCCCGATATAGACTTCAAGGCCTCAACTTCCTGGCTACGGTATGGTGATCTCTTCGGAGAAACCGAAGGTTTTGTTTGTGCGATTATGGACGAAGTTATCATGACGAATAACTATCGGAGGTATATCCTGAAAGATGGGACGGTCGACATCTGTCGGGCATGTCACCGTCCTGGAGAATCTATCAGGCATATTATTTCTGGTTGTTCTCGTCTTGCTAACGGCGAATATTTGCACAGACACAACCAAGTAGCCAGGATCGTACATCAACAGCTTGCCCTTAAATACAAACTTGTGAATTCAGAGGTGCCATACTACAGGTATGTGCCCGACCCAGTTCTCGAGAATGGTCGTGCTACATTATATTGGGATCGATCTATTATCACAGACAGGACTATTGTTGCCAATAAGCCTGATATTGTGGTGATAGATCGATTAGAGCGCCGCGCAATGATTGTCGATATCGCCGTTCCTCATGACGAGAATCTCGTGAAAGTCGAAAAAGAAAAACAAATGAAATATTTGGATTTATCTCACGAGATTGTCGAAATGTGGAATGTTGATTCGGTGATCATTGTTCCGATAGTCATATCTGTTCACGGATTAATTGCCAAGAGCCTCGACCAACACCTTAAGAGGCTCACGTTAGACGGCTGGATTAAGGGTCTGATGCAGAAGGCAGTCCTCCTTGACACGGCTCGTATTGTGAGGAGGTTCCTGTCTCTGGAGCCCTAACCACCGGTTTCTTGGTCCCTGTACCCGAGGTCGGTGGTCTACTATTTTTTATATTTTTAAATGTATTTGTTTTTATATTTATATTTAAAAATGTAATTAATATGTATATAGAAATGAAATAAAGAGAATAATAATAATAATAATTAATTTATTTTTCTCCCATATACATTATTAATTGTACAATACACATTGTTTATTGGGAGACTGGTTTCCAAACTAGGTGAGAACCTGTAACATGGATAACCAGGCTTCCATTACACAGACAAAACATAGAATGTCAAATACTATACATTCATGTAGGAATCAAGAGGGAAAAACAAAGAAAATTCAAACAAAAAATAATATACATATCTAATTTGGTGTGTGTTTGAGCGCGCTTTTGTGTGTGTGTGTGTGTGTGTGTGTGTGTGTGTGTGTGTGTGTGTGTGTGTGTGTGTGTGTGTGTGTGTGTGTGTGTGTGTGCGCGCGAGTGCTTACGTGTGTGTGCACTATGTGTGCGTCATATCTAGGCTATTATTTTTGTACAATTAACAGTTTCTCTGTTTCCTCATAGTCTAGTTTAACTAAAAATTTATATACCTCCTCTCTCACACATCCTCTAGTCCTTGGGTATATTTCAAGTTCCTTGTTAAGTTTATTATACAGATAGCCGCCCAAAAAAGAGAAAGATCTGTGAGAAAAATCAGAACATGCTGGGGTTATACAAACGCTGTACTTGCGGCGTCTGGATGAAACTGTGGCGTCAAAGGACAACAGCGAATGTTGTTTAAGTACAGCATACATAATAAACAACTGTCGAACTGTGAGTAAGGAGCTACCCCCATACAGTTCCACAGTAGGGAAGCGAAAAGGTAAAGACAGTGCTCGTTTCAATACTGCTCGCTGTGCTCGTTCCAGTTTTAAGAGTGAGGTTTTAAATGTGCCTCCCCAAACAATTACACAGTAAATCAATAATGATTGACAAAGCGACTCGTAAATCATTTTGATTGTAGCGTTGTCAGCAACCCCACTCAAGCATTTGAATACATACATTAACTTGCGCAACCGTCCCGAAAGTAGTTCGATGTGTTCATTGAAGCTTAAATTGTGATCGATAAGAACACCAAGGTACATTATTTTATCGACATTTTGCAATCGAGGACAGCTGCACGAGCATTCAACTTTTCGCGGGTGGGTGCAACAGTGAGTCACAATTGTCCAGGGATGTGGCGGTGGGCAGCCTCTTTTTGTGAATGTCATATATTTTGACTTGAGGGTATTTAGTGTCAAGATATTTTTGTCAAGCCAATCTGTGACACAATTGAGGCCAGTTTGTGCATGAGCAAAAACCTCCCCCCATGTCGGAGCACTAAACACTAACGCAGTATCATCTGCAAAGGTGACGATAGCACCATTTTTGAGTTGCAAATTGCAGAGTTGGTTGATGTACAGTAAAAATAGAGTAGGACCCAAAACACTACCCTGCGGGACACCATATCGCACAGTCAGTGGTCCACTCTCGCTGTTACCAATTTTTGTACTTTGGGTTCTATTGCTCAGATAGTCATTGAACAACTCCAATTGAGTTCCTCGCACACCAGCACTTTCAAGCTTACCCAGAAGTATTTCGATAGAGACCGTGTCAAAAGCCTTAGCTAGATCCAGAAATACCGCTATGCATTTCATGCCCCCATCCAGGTTTTTAAAAACATAGTCGGTAAGGGCATGGACCGCATCCACGGTAGATTTTCCAGACCGAAAACCGTACTGGGAAGAGGACAGGATTTTTTTTTCCTCTAGGTACTTCATGAGCCTGTTATTCGTTATCTTTTCCAAGACCTTAGACATAGCAGGTAAAATAGATATAGGTCGGTAACTACTGACACGGTCTCTAGGGAGGCGTCCTTTGTGTATTGGGATTACTAGAGCCCGCTTAAACGCATCCGGAAAGGTACCACTACTGAGAGCCAAGTTACATATATGCGTGAGAGGCGGTACAATAACTTTTTTATATGTTCTTAAAATTTTAGCGCTAATACCATCAGAACCCATAGCATCACTTTTGAGCGATAAAATGAGCCTTTCCACTTCGAGGGAATCTGTGGGTAGGAGCACGAAAGAGGTATGATTATTAATACCCGTATGTCTATCGTGGTTAATAACAGAGCCGTTCTTTAGAAATTTTTCAGCCAAGCTCCTGCCCACGTTCACAAAGAACATGTTAATGTCATTAACCGCCATTAAGTCACTGGAGTAATTGTTCATGAGTTCATTGGGAATAGTTGAAGTTTTTTGTCTATTTGTCATAGTATTAATCGTTTTCCAAAGCAGTTTGGGATTGTTCTTCACTCTATTGAGTTCTGTGATTTCATAGTTTCTTTTTACCTTTTTTAATAAATTATTGCAAAAATTACGGTAGCGTTTATAGGTAATCATTATTGTGACATTGTCGGGATGTTTTTTAACTTTTCTGTGCAAATTATCCCTATTATGCATACATTTTAGGAGACCAGGTGTAATCCAGGGCTTTATAATTGTCTTCCTTTTAGGCCGAGTAATTTGTTTCGAGTTGATCTTAATGGCTTCAGTAATAAACGATATTAATAAGTCGGTCGCAAAATTGGTATCGTTTGAATTATAGATTGGACTTAAATCGATATTATTAAGACTTTGTTCGAGGCCCACATGATCAACACTTGAGGATATAACAATATGAACATTATTTGATTTATACTTTAAAAATAGTAGTACAGTTTCGTGATCAGTCAGTGATGTTTGAGCTACAAACGTGTGTGCCTGAACCTTCGTTTTCAGTGGTACATGGTCCAGGCAGCTATTTATTCGTGTGGGCAGTGTGTGGGCGGGCAGCAAACCGTGATACGCTACAAGGTTTAAGTAATCCCGGACTTTGTTTTCCAATACATCTCCATTAATTTTGAGGTTAAAATCACCAGTCAATATAATTGTTTCACAGCTCGAATATGACGTTAATAAATTATTTAAAGATGCTAAAAAATTTGAAATATCATTATATGATGGCGAACGGTATATGGCTATTATAACTACATTTGAGTAAATTTTAGCTACTAAACAATTACCATCCAAGAATACCGGTTCCTCTATAAGGGTAGGAATACAGTCTTTGATGTACAATACTACGCCATCATTTTGTATTACATTTGATGTTGTGTAGAAGCTGTTATAGCCACATAGGGCTGGTAGGTTATTGTTACCACGTAGCCAGCATTCGGTCAGTACAATGACATCCCAGCTCACACGTGTCCTAGCTAGTAAGGTTTCCAACCCCGCAAAATTGGCGGATAAACTACGTATATTTTGATTTAAAACTTTAAGAAAAAGATTCGGGCCATGGACCAAGCTCTGACAGTCCTCAATATTACATATGGCTGAGTCAGAGATAGTAAAGGAATCTATACTAGTTTGAAGTTGTAGACTATCGAATTTTAATGTTATGATTTTGGACACAGCCCAGTGTCACTTTCAAATAATAGAAAATATATATACCTAATATCGATTTAGCTATGAAGATCCGTAACCCGATAATATGCAGTTCAAAGACAATTAAAAGAAGTGTACAAGTGTATAACAGTGTATGTGCAAGTGCGCATATAAATATCACAACGATAATTATAATCATTAAAATCATTAAATCACTACTCAATACATAATATGCTACTCCAAAGCTAAGTCTCTGCAAACAAAACATATCACAATTTCTACATAGTACTCTAATTAACAAATCCGGACTCATAGTGTGTAGGCTGTGTGTTTTCTGATAATAAATGCTTAAGTAATTCATTGACCACCCATGATAACTAAAAAGGTAGGTAAGCACACAAAACATTAACGCTGCGCCGCCGTGAATGTTAACTTTGGAACATATATAGTATTCAAATCGTTCTCCAGTGATATAACAGACCTTACGACTTACCATATACACAGCTACAGTAAACAATCTACTATATAACTGAGACAAGACGTTAGCAAACAAAGTTAACACACAACCACACCCAATCCACCAACAAAAATTACATTTTATTGTAGATCTGTAAAATAACAGGAATAAAATCACAAGAGATTCATTACATTGGTACTCGTTCAAGACGCACCACTCCAGACATAAATTATTACACAACACAGTTCCTAATGCCCCATAATACTTTCCATCTGTACCCTTACCACTAATAATAACATAAGACGTAACTATATAGTAATAAGTATTCGATATGAAGTATGCGTCTACTATTTTAAGACTAAAAGTGAAGAATGTTTAATATTAAATTACAGATACATTTGTAACACAATTTTAATACGACATTAAAATCATCGTATTGTATCTAAAACCTCACGGCTACGAACTAATACCACTTCTGATGATTCCGTCTTCTTCATATATATGCGACCGCCTCGCACCCAAACAAACTTGTATTGGAGCTGTTTGCCGCGCAGACGTGCTGCGGCATGAAGGGCTTTATTCTCTGGCGATAAGTTTTCGACAACATAAACTGCAGCCTTATCCACGCCGAAACCCAGATCGCTAGTGTTCAGTTTGTCCTGGGGGTGTGTCTTGTTGTGAGCCACAACGGCCGCTAGCAGTGAGTCTCGGGTACGCGGGGAGTTCATTTTAACTAAAATAGATCGCGGACGAGCACTGGAAGGGTTCATTTTTGCAGTACGTGCACAGTATTGAATATTGTTTTCATTAATATTGCATTTAACGACACGACAAATCTGTTGAAGTATAGACACAACGTTCTCGGATTTATTTTCGGGGACGCACAGTATTTCTAAGTTACTAGCTCGTGACAGTTGGTCGATTTGAAATAGTTTGAGAGATTGTTTGTTAAGTTCAGAACGGAGAAGCTCGTTTTCCTTTCTCAATTCCCTCACCTCCGTCCGACATTCTTCATTGTTCTTCTGCATGTTGTCAAACTGATCGCTAATAAAAATTATAGTGTCCCTAAAGCTATTTATATTCTCCCGAATTTCACCTAACTTTTCATCTATAGTGCTTTGCATTTTTTTCATACATTCCTCGACCGCACTACGCATTTCTTCACGTATAAGATCTCTCAGTTCCAAACGTGTCACGGGTTCCGACGCGATGGAAGATGACTGTGACTGTGAGGTTTCAGCCTTTTGCTGTACTTTACGGCGCGTAACATTGAAAGGCGGCGTTGATGAACGAACAGGTAGATTCATATTACCACCTTTGGGTTGCTTGCTAAGGCACCTGGGACATAGCCAGCATTTTTTTTCCTTCGGAGTAAGCGATTCCACCTCCTCGCGAGTCAAATTCACGCATAAATAGTGATAACTATCCTTGCATCGTGAGCAGTCCATGAACGCCTCATCATTCAAATCATAAGTACACTCCGCAGCACACCGCCTCATTGTCGTCAAGTTGAAAAATATATCCGGTTTTTTGCACTGGCGTAGAAAGAGAAAGCAATTATGACGACTATCTCTTATCGTAGCGGTGAGGTATGAGGGCACCCCGCTCGCTGATTATTGACGCGACAGATATGATCAACAGAAATGTATCTTATTTTGACGCACCACGAAAGCACACAAAAATAACCTTTTTGATGTAAACCATCACACTTATTTTCCCGTATTGGTTCCAATATATTTAAGGATTAGAAGCGAAACACGTCCACTATGAGCAACGGCGCGCGGAGGAAGCATCTGTCCTTGGGTTTTGTTAATATTGTTATTGGAAATGCTGTTTTCATGCATTCAGCGGAAACTGCATTCTTTTAAATTAAAATGTCAAATAAGTTGTAATTATTGGAATACGTGGAATTAAAACATTATCTTCTTTTGCCATTCCATGCGTCATGATTGTAGTTTTTACAATATTGTACCCCAGTTGTGTAATATTTAGCCATGTACTATTACATTGCTTTGGCGCTCAAGATACCTCATTTAATAGTACTGGAACATTAACTTGCACCCTCAACTTATGGGAAGGCACTCCTGATATTTCTAAAGACTTTAAGTATTCGACAACATCTCCCTCCACGCCTGACATGATCCGTTCGTTTAATTGATAACTATCTCATTAGTCAGCAGATCAGGATCGAAATTATTTTTAAATCATCTGTGCTTATACTGTGTGTTCTTAAACCAGAACCCACGTCTCAGTGTAATCATGTCGTTACTGTCAGTTGGCATACTATCTTCTCCGTGATAACTCCGTAAATGTCATATCAGAATAGCTCTAATACATATTTTGTCTCTTGTCGCAAACTAACTCACAAACCTTACATATTTCTATACAAACTGCCATCCCCTGTTGCTATTTTACCCCCTCGAGGGTAAAATTTTTACAAACTTTAAATGACATTTTCATTCATATCTAACCAACAGCTAGCGAATAATGACGATACTTCTGTAGAGAATTTTGAAGTTAAGAAACACTGTTTTTTTTTTGAAAATAAAATATAGCCTATAGCCTTCCTCGATAAATGGACTATCCAACACTGAAAGAATTTTTTGTAATCGGACCAGTAGTTCCTGAGATTAGCGCGTTCAAACAAACAAACTCTGCAGCTTTATAATATTAGTATAGATATTATAGATTAGTGTGACGGTCTTGTTTATTGGTTGTCAAGACGCCCGGCGTAGGTAACGCGCAGGCGTGTGGAAACTTTAAATGACATTTTTATTTATATCTAATCAACAGCTTAAAAAAAATTTTCAAACTTCTAGCTTATATTGACGATACTTCTCTAGAGATTTTGAATTTTACAAATCAATTTGGCTTATTTATTTCTATTAATACAATGAACATACAAATCAGATTGACGAATATCTTTTTAATGAGTGTGACAGCCTTGTTTATTGGTTGTCAAGACGCCCGGCGTACGTAACGCGCATGCGTGTGTGAACCTCCAGACTTCTATACAAACTTTCATCCCCTTTTAAATCCCTTGAAACCATTTTTTCTCATTAAAAAGTAGCCTATGTCCTTTCTCAGGCTCTACACTATCTGTGTACCAAATTTCATTGAAATCGGTGCAGCGGTTTGGCCGTGAAAGCACGACAGACAGACAGACAGACAGACAGACAGACAGAGTTACTTTCGCATTTATAATATAAGTAAGGATAGTTCAGACAGGGATTTTTAGCCAACCCACCCGCGATATAATATTAAATATGAAATATTAAAATACTTTTCATCTAATAAACACATGGGTGAAGGGCGTTCCTAATCGTATTCTCTACTAATATATTACTTTTTTGTAAATATGTAAGTAGATACATATTATGCATAGAAAACAGTCAAACACCGAAATAAATATTTTCAAATCATACAAATATTTAATCCGACCCGGGAATCGAACCCGAGACCTCAAGCATAGCCTGCAGTCGCATACGCTACCACTGCGCCATCGAGGCAGTCAAAACATCAAAAAGCATCCAAGCGCACGATCACTTTGAGTCCTTTGCAGCGAGTTAGTCTCTAATGCACACTAACCCAGAAAGTACCTAAATACTTACACAAACACAAACGTCTAAGCATAGTTAGTCGATAGCGTGAGCAGAGCAGCGAGCGACACAGCCTTCCCGTCTGAATGCCAGCGCACGACTGCCGCCTGCGCCCCCACAGAGACCCGCTGTACTTTTAATTTTGGGAATCGCAATATTGATCATTTTCTTTACAAAATATTGATTGATTTAAATATGAGTAATGCCTAGTTTATAGCTAATTCAACCACCAATATTTCTGTGTAAAAATATTTTTTTGCTTCAAAGCCGTTTAAAAGCTTTAGGCAAAAAAGCGAACAAAATAGAGTGTTGTTAAATATTTTTTTATGGCAATACTATTTATCGTATGTAAAAAATTAAACCTATATATTCTTGCACATGAATCTGCAGTAAACATATATTTTTTTCGAATCTTTTGATGCATCTGTCAAGGAGGAGTAGTCTTTAGAATGCAACCATTTTTACGCATCTGAAGGGAGGTAGGCCCTTAATTTTGTTGCGGGTTCCAAGACAGTTTAATTTTATTCATGAGACTTGCCGAGTGTCATAACTCGGTGTTTTCGTAGGTCACTGCTGTTGATCCTGGTGTACAGGAGTTACAGTGGAGGGCGTATGGGAGGGATTGGTCTAATGGGTTATCTTATCGTAGTCTGCTATTATTAGTATTATTCTTTTAAAATATTTTTGTTTGTATGCAGCCACGTCCCGTTCATCATCGCCATCATCCCGCAGCTCGGGCCCCATGTCTCTGGCCAGCGCTCGGAGACGACCCTCAGGAATTCCTCGCTCTCTAGCCGGCTCTAGAGAAACTAGTCCTACCAGGTAAGGGAACATATTAGAGATGCCACGAATAGTTATTTGGCCGAATACCGAATATTCGGCGAGGCTCTTGGCCGAAGCGCCGAATATTCGGCAGCCGAATATTCGGTGACACTTAGTACTTTCCGTGGGTGAGAAGTCACAACTAGTCACGACTCGTAAGTTACGAGTTTAAAGTTGCATCGCTGAAGTAGTACGTAGGCGCGTGCAGTATTGTTTCATTGGTGATTAGGTTGTGGAGGAATGGGGTGTGATATCCCTCCAACACAAAGGGAGGATCCTCCGTCCAGGCGAGGTGATCATGCCTGGCGGGCCAACTGCCCAACGGTTGATGTTGGGATGTTGTATATATGATTATCGGCGCGAGAATTTTCACTGCGCGATTCAGGATTGGTATTTTCTTAGTTTCCTTCGTTACTCCGTAGTTCAGTGTAAGTTCGGTAGATGGCGCTGTAGTATATTTCTGTTGCGCTATATGTGGAGGTCGCCACAAGGTCGCGATTAGGTTCGGTTGCAAATGAAATTGATTTTTATATCGCATTTGTTCGCTTAGAGCGTACAGCAGACCCTTACAAGTGGTGGTCAGCAAACACAAAACAACATCCAACCCTTTCACAATTTGCTCCTCGGATTTATTTATCATCTCTTGGTAGCAGTGTATATAGTGAGCGGCTATTTTCGGAAGCAGGAATCATTTTTGAGGAAAAACGCATTTGTCTGCTATCTACAAATGCTGAAAAAAATGTTATTATTCATCATAATTGACCACTCATAGATTTTAAATATTAATATTTTAATTTGTCTGTTAAATAAACATCTTTGTGAGTAATATTTAGAGTTTTTTTTTCATGATCTACTATTCGGTATTCGGCCGAATAGTTTACTATATTCGGCCGAATACCGAATAGCGAAATAAAGTGTCCGAATACCGAATAGTTGCCGAATATTCGTGGCATCCCTAGAACATATATGTACATGTATGTACTTAAAAATCTCACTCTGTCAATGTCATTATATTTTATTTTTCCATTATTTGATTGATTAATAGATAATATCTTCAACAGAACCGGTCGATCAAGCAGCGTGGTCGGCTCAGCAGTTCGCCGGAGAGAGTCCATGGAACGAACAGCTCCCTCCCGCACTCCCTCTGCTACGTTGAGGTTGCTGCAGCAGACTCGAGACGCTGAAGGAGTTCTCAGGGTGATTATACTAATATTTATTCTATTAGGGTAGGGGATATGTACTCTGCTACCAGCCGTCATCGTCTGGTAGCAGAGTAAATGATGCGGATAGCGGTAGGAGGGCGGCCTGGTCGCAAAACTGCGTTCAGGCGGCAACATATGAAAAGCAATAAATAATTGCTGCGACCCTAGGCAGTAAATTAATGATAAAAATAATAAATTCACACATCTCACAGCCAATTCATCAACAAAAGCCTTCCAAACTCGACATAACCTGTAATACACTGTCGATAAACATACTTGAATATTACTTTGCAAAACACACAATTTTAGTCCTAGGTTGGAATCAATCTCACTACCCACCCACCACATGTGGTTGGACCCCACTACCTTGGGCCGTACCGTATATTTACATGTAATTTTATCCTAACAGAGCCCAGAAGACAACTCAACGTGTGACGACAGACGTAGAGACGATGATTCAGAGGCTTCCAGCGTTTGTTCAGAACGCAGTCTGGACTCGTACAGAAGACACGATGTAAGTAGACTTATTCTTCTCGATACTTTATAATCACCACTCCACTCCTACCTACTCCCTAACTTACGTAGCGTGATGTAAAAGAAATGAAATCATTTATTCTACAATTGGGATGTTGACATAAATAGCGAATATATGAAAAGTTATGTTTTTGCCATAGAATAATATATAATAGGGAATATTAGAATTCTGAAAATCATATTTTGTAGATGTAAATATTGTTAGTAAATTAACTAAAAGTAATGAAAAATGTTGAAAATAATTATGAATATCACGTGACTGCAAACGCCAAGTGTGCCGGAGTGCGTTACGTCACAACCACAGAAAAGTTGTCTAACCTATATAAATGCATGCTTTGTAAAGCCACAAAAAAAAAATGTTTTCAAACTGTCATGTTTGTTTGCATTCTTTTTGAGCTGTTTTGGGGCTGATCTGTTAAAAGTGCAAAACAAAACACTAAACTTAATAAAGTTGTTTTTTTTTATCTAAAATTAATGAATAATTTTTTTTTATATAATTTTTCATAATATTTACGTTCCTATCTGTAAAATAAAATGAGTTACAAAAATTAGTCAACATCCCTATTCCATTGAGTAGTTTAAAAGATTTAAGCGGACAGACAACGGAAGCGAATTTATTTTGTACTGTTTAAACATTAATCATATTCTCCTATCCACTTTCCTTGTCTAACCTTTCCTAGATCCTATTGTTTTGTCCTTTTTCAGCGTGTACATCGTGTGCGGAAATATATATCTGTATTGGCGGTTACTATGAAACTAAAGAAGGTACATATGTCTCTTGACTCAAACTGATTTATAAGTACAATCAATTAACAGATCGTTTTCAATAACTTATCTTTAGGTAAAACTGATATGATTAAATTTAATACTTTCATTGATATGCAGGATCTTTTTTTTCTTATTTTTGACAAATTAGTTGTCAAAATAGAACGAATCAGGTTATCAATTAACCTATCATTTTTTTAATGTTTTTTACCTCATAACTTCAAAAAAAAAACAAAGGAGGAGGTTCTCAATTCGACTGTATTTTTTACATTTTATTTTTTATGTTTGTTATCTCATAACTTTCGACTGGGTGATCCGATTTTGATGATTCTTTTTTTATTTGAAAGCTGGTGCTTCCCATGTGGGCCCATTACAAATCTATCTCTAGTTAAAACTAGAGATGTTATGTTTTTCAAGCAATTTTTTATCCCGTACCCGTACGGGTCTGCCAAAAGGAGTCTACTCTGCCAGATGGAAAGCATAAGCAGAATCCAAGAGTGTTGGTCACCATACTGCGAATGCAGACAATGCAACAATGCAGCATGGTGACCTACACTATGGCGATATAGTTATGCTATCATTTTAGATTAATCTGTAAGAGTGTAGTACCGCCCTGGTCGAGTAGACCCGTTTGAGCTGAATTTAGCGTGGCTCTACTACCTTTAAAACAGCCTGTTCTTGATCGACTGCACGGTTGATCTAGTGGTTTAAGCGGTCGCCACGCCGCTTTCTACTGGTGTTGTGGGTTCAAATCTCACATGAGAGAACACTTTGTGTGATCCACAAATTGTTGTTCTGAGTCTGGGTGCTCTTTGTGTCCGTTACATATATGTTTGTAAAGTCTCTCGCGACATGGGAACGTGGGAGTTGTCTTTTTACAAATACATATATAATAAACAAAGGAAATGTTGTAGTGAACCGTTATATGTTTGTTTGGCAGAGTGTATCTTGGTCCGGGTCAGCATCCCGACTGGGCTGGGAGTGCGGGTCCCCCCCTCCTCCGCCTCCCCCGGACGACATCATTGCGCTATGCGCGTGCACGCACTGGACAGAGCGGAAGGATGGCCTTACTCACTTGGTAAGCTAATAAACACTGTATATAATACTAGCTTTGCCCGCGTCTCCGCTCGCGTCTATGTCTATTATCGCGATAAAAAGTACCCTATGTCCTTCCTAAGGAATCAAAGTATCTCCATTCCAAATTACATTGAAATCGGTGCAGTGGTTTAGCGTGACAGAGAGATGGAGTTACTTGCGCATTTATAATATCAGCATGGATGTGAACATCCAAGCGGTAATTTACCGGCATTTATAACTCGGCCGAGCTATCTTGGCACGCGTGAACTTCGCGCAGAAGGTTGCGCAATAACTTTTTTTGCTACAAAATGGTGGCATGAAGCGACGTACAGGGGGCGGTGGTTAGGCTAGAGATTGACCATAAGTAAACACAACCGACCCTTTATTCAATCGAAAATCGTAATCGGATAGTTTTATTTAGAAGTTATTGATTTTTGTTTATTTAAGATATTAAATGAAATAGATTTACAGATATTAGTGAATTTTGTAGTCAATAAACGAGATTTCGACTATTAAAAAAACTACTCAAATTTTATTTTCTCAGTTGATAGACATGATTTACTTAAATACACACATCAAAAGTGTCTAAGGATCAAGCATTTTTATGCGGATTTCTTGAGATTGAGATGTGGCTTTGGCCCTGGCCTGCTCAGTCGCCAGACTTGAACCCGATTGAGCATGCATGGGATATGCTACAGAGAAGAGCTCTGCCGAATATGGAGGGTATCCAGTCGCAAGAAGACCTTTTTTTGTTGTTGCAACGAACATGGGCGGCCATTCCACAGCGTGATTTGGATGAACTCATTTTGAGTATGCCAAACCGATGTTCTTGTGTTAGTGTTCGCGGTAGAAACAAGGATTATTAATTGTTTAAGTTACCTAATAAAATTTTAAAGAAAACTGTTATTTCAGTCTTTTTTTCGAACTTTAATGTTAGTGGTTCAAATGTCAAAAATCCTTTTATTAGGAAAATGGCAAATTTCTTTAATAATGCAAAGGTGACTTGGTTTATCGTTACTGTGACAAACGAAAACACTTTATTTGATGAATCCTTAAAGAAAATTTTAATTAATATCAATCAGGAGAAAAGTTATTGCAAAAATATATGTTGATCCCTAGACACATATGTTGATCCCTAGACACTTTTGATGTGTGTATCAGTTATCTATTAACGTCTACTTGAGTAACGACTGTTTTAATAAATTTAAAACCTCCTTATAAAATTGAAAATAAATATATTTTTATGACTTAATTTCAATCGATTTGAATAAATATCGATTAAACAACACCCTCAGGCACGCGTATTGGACATCCCTTTTTGGTTACTTCGTGCTTATTGGTTACTTCGAGTGTACATGCGCTAAAGTTCGCAGAGCCTATGTTCACGCGTGCCAAGTTATAGTTTCCGAGATAAGCTCAGTTTTATGAGGCTAGGTAGAAAAATTGCATTTGGAGGTTTCAATTCGTTATTAATTTATTAATGCTCAAATATCTACAAGTTTCTAAAATAATTAATTTAAAACGATGTTTCTAAGCACCAGAAACTTGAAGAAAAAAAAATGTCCCATTCACTTTAATAATTTTTTTGAAAATGCTTTTTTCTTAAAACGAACTTTTTCACAATTTTCAACTTCCTATAATATTTTTAAATTTACATATTTTATCAGTGGATTATTCTCAATACGCTAACTGTATGTAGTTCTATTACTTATAGAACATACTCTAGTAGAAATAAAATATAATTTCTCGACATGTTCGAACAGGCTAACTACCTGAACAGCGGTCGACTCCTAACCGACGAACAACTCCGGCGTCTGACGGAACTGCTCAACAAGATGTTCGTGGACGCCCACACCAAGGTGTTCTCCTTGCTGCTGGACGCTGTCTGCGAGCTGCTGCTCGTGCACTGGCAGCAGTTGAAGGACTGGCTCTACCAGCTCATGTTCAGGTGGGAAAAGGAGGAGGTGGTCAATTCGACTGTATTTTTTATGTTTGTTACCTCGATTGGGTTAACCGATTTTGATGATTCTTTTTTATTTGAAAGCTGGTGCTTCCCGTGTAGTCCAGTCCAGTCCAGTCTAGTTGGTTCAGTTCAATAATTCGGTTTTTTATTAATGGAATAGGTGGCAAACGAGCAGACATCCCGAGGCGTCACAAGTGCGTTGCCGGCCTTTCGGGAATGTCATTTTATTTAGCAATACATATAGAATTAATATTTTACAGGTTGCTGATGAAACTCGGAACAGACATATTGGGTTCTGTACAGAGCAAAATAATGAAGACACTGGATGTTATACACGAATGCTTCCCAGCTGAGTTGCAACTACACAATATATTCAGGTTAGTTCTGAGTCCTTTTACCCCCTTGATTATTTTTATGGAATCTATACAAATAAATAAAATTAGAGTGTCTGTTTGTAATATTAAAATAACCGTTTTTTACGATACATATACCAAAATAGCATTTTTTTACAATTTCTGTCTGTCTATTTGTTCCGGCTAATATGTGATGATATAAGGAGTAACTTAGGGCACTTTTTTAGACTAGCTTCGCCTCGCGGCCTTACCCGTTGTTGTTGTACCGCGGGGCAAGTTGTAATTAATATTATTAGGGTTATAATTAATATTTTATGTATATTTTCAGGTTCCTAGCAGACGGAGCGACGGCGCCTACACCTAAAACGAAAGCGGCCGCTCTGAGGTTCTTGGCAGACCTCGCTCATGACTACTGCACCCCTACCAGTTTAGCTGTCGCATTGCAAGGTAATAATAATTATATATGGATAATACTCTAATCGTGGGAGAGCCACGCTTCGGCATGAATGGGCCGGCTCGACCGGAGTAATACCACGGCCTCACAGAAAACCGGTGTGAAATAGTGCTTGCGCTGTGTTTCACCGAGTAAGTGAGGATACCGGATGCCCAACCCCTATCAGGAGTTGGCGGACCTCCATGCGGCTTGTACTCGTGCCCGGAGGTCCTACACCCGCAGCCGGCGACGTCACCGTGAAGACGGTGGAGGGGACCAGCTTCATGAGGAATACCGCGAGGCGCGGAAAACTCTGAAGCTGGCCATTTGCCGCGCCAAAGATGAAAAGAGAAAGGAGATGCTGGAGAGTCTCGACCGTGACCCCTGGGGTCGCCCATACCGTGCGGTGCGTCAGAAGCTCCGCACGTCGGCCCCCCCCTTACCGAGACTCTCCAGCCCAGCTGGTAGGGGCGGCTGTTCTTCGGATCCGTTTCAAGAATACCGCCCCCGGGCCGGACGGGGTTCCAGCCCGAGCCCTCTACCATATGTCGGACCGCCTCAGGGAGGTGTTGGACGCTAGCCTGGCGTCCGGATGCTTCCCTGAGTGCTGGAAATGTGGGAAGCTGGTCCTGTTAAGGAAGCCGGGACGGCCTGCCGATATATGCCGGTCGCGGCATATAGGCCCATCGTGTTGCTGGACGAGGCGGACAAACTTTTCGAGAGGATACTTCCTCCCCGCATCGTCCGGCATCTCTGCGAGGTGGGGCCCGACCTGTCGGACGCCCAGTTCGGATTCCGAGAGGGGCGTTCGACGGTCGATGCCGTGATGCGCCTTAGGGCCTTAGGCGCCGATGACCGAGGAGGCAGTGAGCTGTGGCGGCGTGGTGTTGGCGGTGTCCTTGGACATCGCCAACGCCTTCAATTGTCTGCCATTTAGCTGAATCAGGGAAGCACTCCACTACCACGGGGTGCCAGAGTACCTGAGGCGGCTAGTGGCAGACTATTTAGAGGAGCGTACCGTCGTGTACGAGGACCGAGAGGGCGTCTTGAGACGGCGACCCATGTCGTGCGGCGTTCCGCAGGTGTCTGTCCTTGGACCACTCCTGTGGAACGTGGGGTACGACTCGGCGTCGCAACGAGACTCCTATACACGGGGGTTGTCCGGTCAATGGCGCTCTATGGCGCACCGGTGTGGGTGGCGGCTCTGACTGCCCCAAATAAGGCCCGCCTCTGGCGGCCTCAGAGGGTATTGGCAGTCAGAGCCATACGCGGATACCGCACGGTGTCGACCGAGGCGGCGTGCGCCCTGGCCGGAACACCCCCGTGGGATTTGGAGGCGGAAGTGCTCGCCGAAGTTTATCGACGAGTGGCTGGATATCGGGCGGAAAGTGGCTTTCGCCCTCCGCCCGAAGAGGTACGCGAATGGCGTGAAGCCGCTCGTCGAGCCACTATGGACAGATGGTCGTTCCGGCTGGAGACTCCACGCGCTGGCTTTGCCGCCGTGGAGGCTCTCCAGCCGGTCATCCTCGAGTGGGCAGAGCGGCAGCACGGGAGCCTTTCCTTCCGACTGACGCAGGTCCTTTCCGGGCACGGTTGCTCCGGGAAGTACCTGCACTCGGTCGCCAGGAGGGAATCGAGTCCCGCCTGCCACCACTGCGACTGCAGTGAGGACTCGGCTCAGCGTGCGTACGCGTGTGCCGTACGTCGCCTAAATTGAGAGTCTATTAGGTGACGGTGCCCGCTTCAGTGCGGGCAAGCGCTGGGTGGGGTCCGGACCTGTTAAAAACTGCAGTTCCCGGATTCCTCCCTTCACAGGCGCAGAGTGGCACACCGTGTGGTTTTAGTCGGTTCGAGTCCGACACACCGCCCCGCCGCAAACCCCGGTGGGGTGACGGTCCGAGGGGATTTCCACACGTAAAAAAAAAGGGGCCAACCCCTATCCCCATCCCCCAAAGGCCGGCAACGCATTTGTGACGCCTCTGGTGTTGCGGGTGTCCATGGGCGGCGGTAATCGCTGACCATCAGGCGATACGTCTGCTCGTTTGCCCGCTTATTCCATGAAAAAAGATGAGGCAGCTACTAGGTACAGTGAAGCAGGATAACCTAGAAGGAAGTCGTACTTTCTCTCTTTATCGACACGTCAATACGTGCTGGCCGCACAGGATCCAAATGGAAGAAAATTAACTAAATGAATCCCCTGGGGGATCAACATGGAAATGAAATCCTAAAGGATCCTCTAGGATCCGGCTTAGGGATCTAAAGCAGGGGATCCTAGTGGACGGGGCCGCCTTAGAAGCAGTGTTGGCATTAATCGATTAATTTTTCAATCGATTACTTACTTTGATTAACTTTTTAATCGTAATTTTTAATCGTTAATCGGATTAACTTTTTGCCAACACTGCTTGGAAGTTACCGTTTTAGCGTGGTGTGTGATATAGTAGCCAACGAAACCTGCGGAGTGTTGTGTTTGGTTGCTTGATTATAAGATATATTCAGGAACGATTAAATGTATTTATCAGACGATAATAATAATTACAGATCACAGACGAACCAGTCTCAACACCGACACGACCGTAAGAGGTAGTGCTCTAACATGACAATAGGGAATATGCATGTTTTTTTTATATCTTAATCTGATCATTTTAAAAAAAATATAAACAGACCTGAAAATAGTCAAACAAATTTTCAAAGTGAAATTTAAAACACTGACAAAATTTGAGTTATTCAAACGCCGCCATTTTGCGCGCGCTTTTGGACAGGCCCAATGACGTCATTGTCATTTCGTGTTTGTTTACTATTGAGTGTTTCAGTTATTTTATACTTATTGTTTTAATTGCTATAAATGGAAGAAGTGAATTTTTCTCACAAACACTACTAACATCGTAGGAATTTCGACCCCGATAATTTCGATAATGTGACAATCGACGTCACATTTCGTTTCGACCAAAATTGACGCGTTTTGTAGGTTTGAATTTTCCTCCTTAATTTTCAGTTTTTGTTATTTTCTGGGTTAAAATAATCAGTAAATAAAAAAATACCTTTTAAGTATATTGTAAAGACATTAAAATAATGTAGAAAATAATATTTCAGACAAATAAAAATGTTATACATATTCTCTATTGTAGTGACGTTTTACAACAAACTAATCAAAGTTACTAATATAGTGATGTGATCCGACAAGGTTACGTTTAGTAGTGATTTATTACAGGCTGTTAATTTATTTTATTTATTTATTAGGTACAGAAACAGACAACAAACCAAAAACAAACAAATACTATAAATTACAGTTTACAATATGTAGGTCTGAAGTCCAATTACAACCGTACACAACACTCAATTGGAAAAAATACCACACATTAGATTACATATTCTATTCTTCAGATGTTTTCCTTAATTATCAAGGTTTAAAATTTGCTAAATGAGTTGAAAAAAATGTCAACATTGGAGCAGATTTGGTTGTAACTAGTGCACATTCTTGAGATTTGACTGTTCTGAGACACATTATTGTAGTGTAATGATTAATAATGTATGAGCAAAATGATGTTAGAGTAAGAATAATATGCGTAAGTAAGAATAAGATTGTCAGAAAGCGTGTCGTTGTCCAGGAGGAGCGACGGGAGTGGCGGGTCGCGCCATGGTGAAGGTGTCCGCGCAGGCCTCGGACCCGCGCGCGCACGACGTGCGTCTGGCCGCCAGGCGGGCTCTCGCCGCGCTCTACGACTGCAACCCTGTGCCCGTATGTATACTCTATCTACACCACACTATACTAACGACGGGAGTGGCGGGTCGCGCCATGGTGAAGGTGTCCGCGCAGGCCTCGGACCCGCGCGCGCACGACGTGCGTCTGGCCGCCAGGCGGGCTCTCGCCGCGCTCTACGACTGCAACCCTGTGCCCGTATGTATACTCTATCTACACCACACTATACTAACGACGGGAGTGGCGGGTCGCGCCATGGTGAAGGTGTCCGCGCAGGCCTCGGACCCGCGCGCGCACGACGTGCGTCTGGCCGCCAGGCGGGCTCTCGCCGCGCTCTACGACTGCAACCCTGTGCCCGTATGTATACTCTATCTACACCACACTATACTAACGACGGGAGTGGCGGGTCGCGCCATGGTGAAGGTGTCCGCGCAGGCCTCGGACCCGCGCGCGCACGACGTGCGTCTGGCCGCCAGGCGGGCTCTCGCCGCGCTCTACGACTGCAACCCTGTGCCCGTATGTATACTCTATCTACACCACACTATACTAACGACGGGAGTGGCGGGTCGCGCCATGGTGAAGGTGTCCGCGCAGGCCTCGGACCCGCGCGCGCACGACGTGCGTCTGGCCGCCAGGCGGGCTCTCGCCGCGCTCTACGACTGCAACCCTGTGCCCGTATGTATACTCTATCTACACCACACTATACTAACGACGGGAGTGGCGGGTCGCGCCATGGTGAAGGTGTCCGCGCAGGCCTCGGACCCGCGCGCGCACGACGTGCGTCTGGCCGCCAGGCGGGCTCTCGCCGCGCTCTACGACTGCAACCCTGTGCCCGTATGTATACTCTATCTACACCACACTATACTAACGACGGGAGTGGCGGGTCGCGCCATGGTGAAGGTGTCCGCGCAGGCCTCGGACCCGCGCGCGCACGACGTGCGTCTGGCCGCCAGGCGGGCTCTCGCCGCGCTCTACGACTGCAACCCTGTGCCCGTATGTATACTCTATCTACACCACACTATACTAACGACGGGAGTGGCGGGTCGCGCCATGGTGAAGGTGTCCGCGCAGGCCTCGGACCCGCGCGCGCACGACGTGCGTCTGGCCGCCAGGCGGGCTCTCGCCGCGCTCTACGACTGCAACCCTGTGCCCGTATGTATACTCTATCTACACCACACTATACTAACGACGGGAGTGGCGGGTCGCGCCATGGTGAAGGTGTCCGCGCAGGCCTCGGACCCGCGCGCGCACGACGTGCGTCTGGCCGCCAGGCGGGCTCTCGCCGCGCTCTACGACTGCAACCCTGTGCCCGTATGTATACTCTATCTACACCACACTATACTAACGACGGGAGTGGCGGGTCGCGCCATGGTGAAGGTGTCCGCGCAGGCCTCGGACCCGCGCGCGCACGACGTGCGTCTGGCCGCCAGGCGGGCTCTCGCCGCGCTCTACGACTGCAACCCTGTGCCCGTATGTATACTCTATCTACACCACACTATACTAACGACGGGAGTGGCGGGTCGCGCCATGGTGAAGGTGTCCGCGCAGGCCTCGGACCCGCGCGCGCACGACGTGCGTCTGGCCGCCAGGCGGGCTCTCGCCGCGCTCTACGACTGCAACCCTGTGCCCGTATGTATACTCTATCTACACCACACTATACTAACGACGGGAGTGGCGGGTCGCGCCATGGTGAAGGTGTCCGCGCAGGCCTCGGACCCGCGCGCGCACGACGTGCGTCTGGCCGCCAGGCGGGCTCTCGCCGCGCTCTACGACTGCAACCCTGTGCCCGTATGTATACTCTATCTACACCACACTATACTAACGACGGGAGTGGCGGGTCGCGCCATGGTGAAGGTGTCCGCGCAGGCCTCGGACCCGCGCGCGCACGACGTGCGTCTGGCCGCCAGGCGGGCTCTCGCCGCGCTCTACGACTGCAACCCTGTGCCCGTATGTATACTCTATCTACACCACACTATACTAACGACGGGAGTGGCGGGTCGCGCCATGGTGAAGGTGTCCGCGCAGGCCTCGGACCCGCGCGCGCACGACGTGCGTCTGGCCGCCAGGCGGGCTCTCGCCGCGCTCTACGACTGCAACCCTGTGCCCGTATGTATACTCTATCTACACCACACTATACTAACGACGGGAGTGGCGGGTCGCGCCATGGTGAAGGTGTCCGCGCAGGCCTCGGACCCGCGCGCGCACGACGTGCGTCTGGCCGCCAGGCGGGCTCTCGCCGCGCTCTACGACTGCAACCCTGTGCCCGTATGTATACTCTATCTACACCACACTATACTAACGACGGGAGTGGCGGGTCGCGCCATGGTGAAGGTGTCCGCGCAGGCCTCGGACCCGCGCGCGCACGACGTGCGTCTGGCCGCCAGGCGGGCTCTCGCCGCGCTCTACGACTGCAACCCTGTGCCCGTATGTATACTCTATCTACACCACACTATACTAACGACGGGAGTGGCGGGTCGCGCCATGGTGAAGGTGTCCGCGCAGGCCTCGGACCCGCGCGCGCACGACGTGCGTCTGGCCGCCAGGCGGGCTCTCGCCGCGCTCTACGACTGCAACCCTGTGCCCGTATGTATACTCTATCTACACCACACTATACTAACGACGGGAGTGGCGGGTCGCGCCATGGTGAAGGTGTCCGCGCAGGCCTCGGACCCGCGCGCGCACGACGTGCGTCTGGCCGCCAGGCGGGCTCTCGCCGCGCTCTACGACTGCAACCCTGTGCCCGTATGTATACTCTATCTACACCACACTATACTAACGACGGGAGTGGCGGGTCGCGCCATGGTGAAGGTGTCCGCGCAGGCCTCGGACCCGCGCGCGCACGACGTGCGTCTGGCCGCCAGGCGGGCTCTCGCCGCGCTCTACGACTGCAACCCTGTGCCCGTATGTATACTCTATCTACACCACACTATACTAACGACGGGAGTGGCGGGTCGCGCCATGGTGAAGGTGTCCGCGCAGGCCTCGGACCCGCGCGCGCACGACGTGCGTCTGGCCGCCAGGCGGGCTCTCGCCGCGCTCTACGACTGCAACCCTGTGCCCGTATGTATACTCTATCTACACCACACTATACTAACGACGGGAGTGGCGGGTCGCGCCATGGTGAAGGTGTCCGCGCAGGCCTCGGACCCGCGCGCGCACGACGTGCGTCTGGCCGCCAGGCGGGCTCTCGCCGCGCTCTACGACTGCAACCCTGTGCCCGTATGTATACTCTATCTACACCACACTATACTAACGACGGGAGTGGCGGGTCGCGCCATGGTGAAGGTGTCCGCGCAGGCCTCGGACCCGCGCGCGCACGACGTGCGTCTGGCCGCCAGGCGGGCTCTCGCCGCGCTCTACGACTGCAACCCTGTGCCCGTATGTATACTCTATCTACACCACACTATACTAACGACGGGAGTGGCGGGTCGCGCCATGGTGAAGGTGTCCGCGCAGGCCTCGGACCCGCGCGCGCACGACGTGCGTCTGGCCGCCAGGCGGGCTCTCGCCGCGCTCTACGACTGCAACCCTGTGCCCGTATGTATACTCTATCTACACCACACTATACTAACGACGGGAGTGGCGGGTCGCGCCATGGTGAAGGTGTCCGCGCAGGCCTCGGACCCGCGCGCGCACGACGTGCGTCTGGCCGCCAGGCGGGCTCTCGCCGCGCTCTACGACTGCAACCCTGTGCCCGTATGTATACTCTATCTACACCACACTATACTAACGACGGGAGTGGCGGGTCGCGCCATGGTGAAGGTGTCCGCGCAGGCCTCGGACCCGCGCGCGCACGACGTGCGTCTGGCCGCCAGGCGGGCTCTCGCCGCGCTCTACGACTGCAACCCTGTGCCCGTATGTATACTCTATCTACACCACACTATACTCACACGGTATTCGAGAGGGCAGAGCCCAGGCATAGCCGGGTTCTACTTTCGGGGGTGTTTCAAGATATTATAAAATTTTAACAAAATAAACACCAACTTCAAGGTTCGACTCCATTTCGCTGGGATTCCATCATCAAATCTTAGTGTCCTTATCATGGTACCACCGTAGGGATATCTCCTTTCCATTAAAAAAAGAATCGTCAAAATCTGTTCATAAACGACAAAGTTATCCGCGAACACACATAATTTTTTTTTATATATAAACGGTCGAATTGAGAAACTTAATTTTTTTTTAAGTCGGTTAATAATGACAATGTTCCTTTGACCGTAATATTATGAAATGTGTCTTTGAAAAATCTTTGCCAGTATTCCTATCATGAGGCTCTACGCATTTGGGAAACTGGAAGTTATGGATCAACACAGGCAGGCAGAGGATTTTGGTGTTTTCGCCTAATTCACCTTGACAATACAGCACATGCTATGGCGTCCGTTTGTGTCGATCCATGAATTTTAACTATAGCTTGAATTTAACGTTCATAAATGTCACTTAGTGTCTTAATGGAATAAATGAATTTGAATTTGAAAATAATAATTAGGGAATGTAAAGAATATCAATAGTGTTGAAACATTTCCTATTGTTTCAGTTCACGGCGCTGATGAGCGAGCTCCCGCCAGAAACACAAGCCCTAGTCAACGGAGTCGTTCAACAACATGTTAGAAGAACATCTAGCAGTATGTATCAAACACATAACAACACAACATACCATCATTATTAAACAGATTAATAAAATACGACACATTACGGTGAGTGACGTGACTGCTAAACAGAAGGACGTAGATCAATTCCCACATAGAACAAATCTTTATGTGATGTGTGTTGATCATTTGTTCTCTGTCTAGGTGTAATTGCACGTTTGGCCTAGTGGTTTAACGGTCACCACGCCATTTCCTACTTCGCCAAGTGTCGAGGGATCCCACGTAAGGCAACACTTTGTGTTATCCACAAATTGTTGTTCTGAGTCTGGGTGTTTTTTGTGTCCGTTTTATGTATGTTTGTAAAGTCCACTGCGACAAATGATTTATTCCTAGCGCGGGAGTTGTCTTTAAAAAAAAACGAAAAAAAAAAAACAAACCTGACCCGGCTTCTCACGAAATTCTCAGTTAACCTTTATTATAATATGCATGTATTACCCATATAAACCTTCCTCTTGAATAACTATTTAACTTCATTAAAATCCATTGGGTGGTTTAAAAGATCTAAGTGAACAGACAGCGGAGGCGACTTCATTTTATACTATGTAAAGATATACATATATTTAGAAATATATAAGTATGTTTATCAGCAGTCTGGTTACCAATCTAATTCGGGCCGTGTGAAATTATTAAGCTATTGCATAGCTTTTATCGCAGGCTTTGATCGCGGCGACCGAATCGAGAAATTCCGTAACGAAAATAAACCTAACCGCGGCAGTCCCCGAGTGCCACACGTATTTTTTTATATATCATGGGGGTTCAAAAAGCACAAATTAGAAGTATTTACAGAATTTATATTAACATAGGCATACCGTCCTACATTTGTCTCTCCAAGTGACATTAACATCTTTTTCTTTGCTGACATTTTATGTAACTAGCATAGAGTTTTAATATAACTATCACCACAAATGTTAGAGGAGGCCTTCACCCGCAGAAGGGTCCAAATGTACATAGTTACAACTAACAGAACTAATATACCTATTAAGATTGCAACTAAAGGCGTGTCTCCTGCTCCTAAAAATAACAAAACGAACTAACAAAAAGTGTTAGCAAACCATATTAGCAAACCGTTGCAGTCTCGAACGTCTAACACGAACATCAAACAACGAAAATTATCACTGGTTAGCAAGTCGAAAACATCCGATTTGTAAATCAAAACTATTAATTTTACCTCCGCAACGATTAAAATGAAGAAAGTTATGTGATAAACCCCCTCTCCCCAGCCCGCAGGTGAACACGGGGATGTTTTCCGTCCGCTTCGGATAACGTGTTTGCTTGTTAGAACTAACACTAGGTGGTTAGGTGGTTAGGTTAGGTGTTATATGTTAGGTGTTATTACCACATAAATAAATGTTATGTTAATACTTGTCTGTCCGTAGCAGGTAGCGACAGTCCCCTCCGCACAGTGAGCGGGGCCTCTAACTCCGCAGCAGAGGACGTGTACTCCCGCATCAGGAAAACCACCTCCGAGATACATACATACACTGCTCAGCATTCTAACGGTAAATCTCACTCTCATATCTTTCTCATCATCATCATCATCAACAGTCCACTGCATGACATAGGCGTCTCGTTAGAGAGGCTGAACATAGGCACGATCGTTAGTTCTGTGTCTGGGTGTAATCACTACTCGCTAGAGAGTCTATAGTTCTATACTAATATTATAAACGCGAAAGTTTGTAAGTATGGATGGATAGATGGATGGATGTTTGTTACTCTTTCACGCAAAAACTACTTAACGGATTTGGATGAAACTTTACAGTAATATAGCTTATACATCAGAATAACACATAGGCTACTATTTGCCGCGATAACCGACATATACGCGGGCGGAGCCGCGGGCAACCACTAGTATAAAATAAAGTCGCTTCCGCTGTCTTCGACACGAATACTAAATGTTACTAGAGACGTGAGGAGTTCCCTGAGACCCTCCGAGATGCTTAACTTAGAAATGAATTTTTAACTCCTACCCTCAATAAATATCGAATATGCTTATTCGGTATACTATCATACTCGTTGTTGTCCGCGGCTCCGCCCGCGTGTATGTCGGTTATCGCAACAAATAGTAGCCTATGTGTTATTCTGATGTATAAGCCATATTACTGTAAGATTTCACCCAAATCCGTTCAGTAGTTTTTGCGTGAAAGAGTAACAAACATCCATACCTACAAACTTTCACGTTTATATTATTAGTAAGATCTGTAGTCATTATCTTCCTAGCCTTTATTATTCCCAAGATTATTAGGGGTCGGCTACCAGTTCAACCGGTTTTTTCTGAATATGAGTTTTTCCACGGAGCGATTGGCTTCGGACCCTGAGTTGAACTAATTGTGAGTATATTTGAGGTGAGGGCACTGACTTCCCAATAACGATTTTCATAGATGTTCATGTAATTTATGTATGTATTTTAGTAATATACAAGTATGTCTATCAGCAGTCCAGTTACCATAGTATAGGCTCTGATTACTTTGGGATCAGACGGTCGTGTGTAAGATGTATTTTTTTATGGTTTATGGGGCAAACTAGTAGATGTATCACCTGATGGTAAGCAATTACTACCGCCTATGGACACCCGCAACACCAGAGGCATCACAAGTGCGTTGCTGCCTTAGTGGGATGGAGGGAGGGGTATGGGCCTCCGGTATCCTCACACACTCACTCGGTGAAACACAGCGCTGTTTCACACCTGTTTTTTGTGAGGCCGTGGTATCACTCCGGTCGCGCCGGCCCATTTATGCGGAAGCGTGGCTCTCCCACAGTAATTATTATTATATACATGTTCTGTTTGTTTGTCCAGCGGACTGCGGTAACCACATGTCAAGCAAGGACTCGGGGATCAGTCAGATGTCGGACGTCACGTTATCCAATAAAGCACAGAACGGAGTACCCAATGGACATTACAACGCGTAAGTTCATATACATGTTTAACTGCCTCGGTGACGCGGTGGTAGCGGATGCGACTGCTGTCCTTGAGGTCTCGGGTTGGATTCCCGGGTCGGACCAAATGTTTGTATGATCTGCAAATATTTGTTTCCGAGTTTGGGTGTTTTCAATGTATAATATTGTATGTATTTAAAAAAAGTTTTTATGTATTTATATCAGTTGTCTAGTACCCATATTGTACGAGCTCTGCTTAGTTTGGGACTATACTCTTTGCGCTGTAGCATGGTGCGGGTGAGTTTCAGTAACATTTCGTTTCACTCTTGAAAGTTGCCACGATTTACAAATTATGACTTAGTATTTCAGCTGTACCACATTCGCAATGTATTAAATCATTAATAACTGTAGTAAATTAAATTAAACCAACCAGAATGTTCTAGTCTACAAATAAATGCCGCACTATGCTACAGCGCAATGAGTATAGATGTCCGAAATATTTACTTATATATTAATGCCGTTCTTGTGTAAATTTAATATCACTTGTACATTTGTGGTACAGAGATGTGCTGGGTCGTGCAGCATCAGCAGACAGTTCCGAGGAGGCGAACAGCACCAAGGAGTCATCACCCGTCCCGGCTCATCACAGGATTGACTTCGCGCAACAACATGGGTATGTCTACACCCTTCTTGCATCATCATCATTTTACCGTGGGAGAGCCACGCTTTGGCATGAATGGGCCGGCTAGACCTTAGTGATACCATGACCTCGCAGAAAACCGGTGTGAAATAGCCACAGCGCTGTGTTTCACCGAGTGAGTGAGGATACCGGACCCCCATCCTCCTAAGGTTGGCAACACACTTGGGCGGCGGTAATTGCTTACCATCAGGCGAAACGTCTGCTCGTTTGCCCCCTATTCTATAAAAAAACCATCATCAGCCTACCGCAGTCCACTGCTGGACTAAGGTCTCTCCAAATGCATGCCACCTGGAGAGGCCTTTCTCCAGCTTCTCGCATCTTCTTGCATCATCATTTAGTATTATCATTATCACTTCTAGGTGTAAATTTTTTAAATGGTTTTTTTAAATGTGTATTACGTTTCACTTGTGATAAAACTGGCACGAAAAGAATGAAAATGTAGGTGAGACAAAATAAAATCGCTATATCAAAGTTACTTCGTAGATTTCGTATTGCGAGATAAAAGCGCTTTTTTATGATATAGGTGGCAAACGAGCAGACGTATCACCTGGTGGTAAGCGATTACCGCCGCCCACAGACACCCGCAACACCAGAGGCATCACAAGTGCATTGCCGACCTTTGGGGGTTGGGGGAAAGGGATGTGGGGAGGGGTTGGGCCTCAGATATCCTCACTCACTCGGTGAATCACAGCGCAAGCACTATTTTACACCGGTTTTCTGTGAGGCTGTGGTATCACTCCCATGCATGCCGAAGCGTGGCTCTCCCACGGTAAAAGCTTGTTCAGCTTGTTCAAACTTACTTAAACGGTTTCGTACCCATTTGACACAGAGATCAGACTATATTTTAAGGACTGTATCTATCACTTCATAGTACAATCTCGGCTTATTTTGTAACTAGATGGCGATGTCTGTCAGATGTTCCGAAAATATTTATTTTTAACAAAAAAAAGTAAAAACTAAAACCCAACTACGACAAAAAACGACTCTGAAAAAGTATGAAACAAGTTTGAAAAGCCGTAGTCACGCGTTGTTAAAGTGTTATTATGGTACGTCTCTGTGCAAAGTGACTACGGCTTTTTTACCCAACTACGGCAAAGCCAAATGAGGGTTACAATTTTCACAGGCTATGTATGTTCATCTGTTCCCTCATAGCTCCTCAATTACTCATTAGAATTGGACAAGTGAGGTATCGTTAGAAGCGTCTTGATCGTCCGCTGGTTATAGGCTATATGACGTGTCACTGAATCTAATGTGGTACCCTCTAGCAGTCTTAAAGTACTGTGTTAAAACATACATTTGAGATAAATAGCCGTGTTTGGTATCATTGGAAAGGTATATTGAGATACCTTAGGCAAAAAGCAGTCGGAAAATGTTAGTTTTACTAACTGCCTAACTAACTAAACTGCCTCGTTGGTCTTGCGGTTAGCGTGTGCGACTGCTGATCATGAGGTCTCGGGTTCGATTCCCGGGTCGGACCAAATGTTTGTATGATCTACAAATATTTGTAATGGAGTTTGGGTGATTTCTATGTATAATATGTATGTATTTGCAAAAAAAAAGTATATATGTATTTATATCAGTTGTCTAGTACCCATAACACAAGCTCTGCTTAGCTTGGGACTAGATGGCGTTGTGTGTTATAGATGTCCGAAATATTTATTATTATTATTACTATTGTTTGTTTTGTTACAGGGAGTACAATTCCAACAACTTGGGCCGAGATAAGTTAAGACCGTACGAGACTGATGAAGAAGGGTTTATCATTACTAAATGTAAGAACATGTTCTAATACTTTACTTTTGTAACCGATTTCAGTGAAAGAAGGTTCCCGTTTTGTCTGAAAATGTTCCCTTGGTCATCTAGAACCTTCTTATTAAATCACCCGGTGATATTGAAAATTTTGTGCGTATATTATGATATATGTGGAGGTTTTGGCTTCGTGTTAGATCCAAACTAATATTATAAATTCGAAAGTAACTCTGTCTGTCCGTCTGTTCGTAATGCTTTCACGATTAAATCGCTACACCGATTTCAACGAAATTTGACATGGAGACATTTTGATTATTGAGAAATCACATGGGTAGCCTATGTGGGTGACAGGTGTGCCATGTCGCTCCAACACAAAGGGAGGATCCTCCGACCAGGTGATCATGCCTGGCGGGCCAACTGCCCAACGGTTGACGTTGGGATGTTGTATATAATATGATAATTGGCGCGAGAACTTCTATTGCCCGATTCAGGATTGGTAGTTTCTTCGCTTTCCTTCGCTGCTCCGTAGTTCGACGTATATTCGGTAGATGGCGCTGTGGTATATTTCTGTTGCGCTGTATGTGAAGTCGTCACAGCCTATATCCTTCCTTAAAGATATCCGTGGGTGAAGTCGCGAACTAAAGCTAGTATTATATAAGTGCCTCTCCCTTGCCCTGATTCTGGTGGAAAGTAACTCAAAAGAATAAAACACACTTGTAACTATTGTATAGGTGTATAAAGGCCATCTTCAATAACCTATCGCTAGTTAAGACAGGAGATGGTCTAAATATATTTTAATGGGATAGATTCAATACTTTCATTGATATGCAGGGTCATTTTTCCTTGACAAGTTGTTCTTTTTAAGGTAAATTCCGGCCATCTTCTAAAACCTATCTCTAGTTAAAACTGGAGATAAGTTATTGAAAACGACTGTTTGTTACCATTAAGTGACTCGCTAACGTGTCCCACTTGTTATATGAACGTTTCCCTGCACGGTTGCGTAGCTGGTCTCCGCGAGCTGGACGTGCTGGAGGCGCTGTGCAAGCTGGACGTGGCGCAGGCCCCCCCTGAGCAGTGGGAGCGGCTGCTGCTCGCCACACACGAGATACTCAAGTACGGGGACTGTAGGAAACCTGCTGAATACTTCAAGTGAGTACAACAACAACTCATAACATCCTACTGCTGGACTCGGCTCTACGTACGGCAGTACGTACGTACACGTTCGTCCGAGTGCACGTTTACTCTTGACTAGCTGAGCCCGGCGGTTTTTGTCGTACCGCGGGTAATACCGCGGGGTGAAGCGAGTCAAAAAAAGTAGCCTAAATTACTTACCTTATATTATCAGCTACCTATCCCTTGTGAAAGTCCCGTCAAAATCGGTCCAGCCGTTCTTGAGATTAACAAACATAAAAAAATATATTTTAAATGACTTCTGAAAAAAGGAGGAAGTTCTCAATTCGACTGTATTTTTTTATGTTTGTTACCTCAGAACTTTCGACTGGGTGAACCGATTTTGATGATTCTTTTTTATTTGAAAACTGGTGCTTCCCGTGTAGTCCCATTTCAATGTGGTCCAGTTCTTGAAGTCGGTTTTTTTTTTGTCTCTTCGTAACTATAAACGTCCGCATCTCTAAAGTAATCTTATGTCTCAGTTAATTGTCGCTCTACGGAAACGATATGATATTCTCTTAGCCCATCACGGCCACAGACCAGCCAACTACGCAGCAGATATTATAAACCACAAGTGTGTGCGCAAAGACAGGTGCACTCTCTGTTCCCTCTCTCTTATAAACCGATGGGACGGTTAACCGACACAACCGGGAAGATATCAGGCGCTGGACTGACAGTTTTACACAAGCACACATGTATAAATAATAGAATTTAATAAATTTTTTTTTTTTTCAGAAATATTGTTCGTGTCGCGTTAGCAGCGCTGTCGATAGAAGAGAATAGCGGTGACAAGGAGAACTCGGAGAATGCTACCAATGCACAACAAACTTCAGGTAAGGGAGATCGAACTGATTTTTTTTTCTTCAAGAAGACATCCCACGATGGGAATACACATTCTTGTGTCGCGGGGGACACAAACATATATGAAACAGAACACCCAGACTTAGAACATCAATTTGTGGATCACACAATGTGTTGTCCCATGTCGGATTTGAACCCACAACATTTGGCGCAGTAGAGACCGATGTCAGGACCGAGGCCAACCGTGCAGTATGAGATTTCCCCTTGAAAACATAATAAGGATACTTGTACACTATAGAATATGCCGTTTTCCCTCTGATTTTTGAGAAAAAATCATTCAGTTTGTGGAATAAAAGTGACAAAATTAACCCGCGGTTGTTGATATACCTTAACAACAACAATCGCCACCGCGAGGCGAAGTTAGTTTAAAATAAAAGTTGCTTATATTACTTCTTAAATCATCAACTATCTGGCAGTGAAAGCTCTATCAAAATCGGTCCAGCCATTTCAGAACTTACCCGAAAAATAGAAAAGACAATGGCAGGTTTGTATGGGACTTTTGTACTGCTTTCGACTTCTCATGGTTGAGATTTTTGTTATATTTATTAGGTTAGTTATATCATCAACAATATCAGTTTAAATTATCAGATTTTTAGAGGCTGGCATTCAAAAGATATTTCAGTTTTAAATTCAAATAAATCATTCCATTGAAGTTGCAATCTATGACAGCTAGCTGTCACAAATGAGTTGTCAAAAAGTGTTTTCGTTCGTTGTCAACGTTTCGAAAGAGAAGGAGGTCCTAAATAATGTATATTAATAATCAAAGGTTATGGTGTCCTAATATTACTATATAATACGTAAAAGATACGTATGTTTCTAGCATTGCTCTGAACAAAACCTTCTCATGAACTGTTACGATTTAAAAATACAATGATAGAACACTGTATTGTGTTCTGACCATCATAAACACAAATAGTCATTAGAACGTAGTCCACTGACTGAATATAAAAATAAAGTCTATGATGAAGATTTTGGCCTACTATCTGTTATAGTACCACATTGTCCACTTACGCTCGTACAAAATCCTATTCAAGTTTTCATTCTCTTTGCAATGCTATTATTTTTAGGGTATAAGGCAAATAAAACCATATTTTACTTTCAGTGCTCATTTATTGTAGACAAATGTACATACATGCATTATAGTAAACCATGTTAGGTAAACCTATGTTGTACTCTTATGATTATCATAACCCTCCAGTAGTTAACTGGTGGGACATAAGCCTCGCTTCTAAGTTTTTTTTGTGCTGCTGTTATACTTACGATATAAATAGCAAATAATATTGCAGAATTCATGCATGAATCTTACAAATTCCAGTATTCATTTATTGTAGACAAATGTATAAACATCCACGCTACATACTCAATAATAATATAATGTCATTTAAGAAAAGAGCTGGTCAAGTTAAACTTCATGGATGTCCACTCATATCTTAACAGATCCTAAGCAGCATTTTAGTTTTTAAACCAACTATAGAATTACAGCAATAGCTTAGTAGTGCATCACGATGATTTGTCTTAAGTTATAGTCGTGATGAAAACAAAATCTTCAAAAGTGCACAAATACTCATTTGCCTTCAAGAAATAAGTAAGGGAGCATTATCTAGAAGACATCAATGAGCCTTAACCAACCAACCTTTTTAGGTACATTACTTCATTTAAGTAAATAATATTCCTAATTAATGAACGCCGCAGTGCTACCCGCAGTTATTGTTGTACCGCGGGGCGAAGCTAGTCTAAAAAAGGTAGCCTAAGTTACTCCTTATATCAGCAGCTATCTATCAGTGAAAGTCCCATCAAATCAGTTCAGCCGTTCCAGAGATTAGCCGGAACAAACAGACAAAAATTGTAAAAAATGTTATTTTGGTATAAATATGTACCTGTACACATATATATGCATTTAGTAAAAAGCAGTTATTTTAATATTACAAACAGACACTCCAATTTTATTTATTTGTATAGATTATACATTTAATACAGTGGGACATCATGGGTTGTTGATGATGATTTTACTCTTCATCGCATATGTGCCTCCAAGCGATAAGGACCACTACTTGTGACACCACACACTTCCTTTTTGTCAGCATACACCACATTCTGCATTCATTGATGAAAACTGAAAACATATCACTACATAGTATAAAACAAAGTCGCTTTTTCTGTCCCTATGTCCCTTTGTTTGCTTAAATCTTTAAAACTACGCAACGGATTTTGATGCTTCTTTAATAGATAGAGTGATTCAAGAGGAAGGTTTTTATGTATAATAAATGCATAATATAGTATGGGAACACTGTTAATTTTCGAGGTTTCTAATGTGATGTAGCAAATAAACACATTTTTTTGCGCTTACATTGCAAACGCTGGTTGCACCATACGAGATAGATCAAAATAATGTACTACAGTATTGTACACCTTAAAAACTACTACAAAAAAGTCCGCGACGGTATATGTCTATCTCTTAGGGATAACCCACAACAACCATTTTTTATTCCTTTCTTTTTACGAGAAATAATGGCTTATTTACGAAGTGATTTTAAGCAATACAGAATGAATCCTTATACAACTAAGTAAATTAAATACATTGTGCATTTAATATAGATCAAAATGGCTCTTTACAGTATCTAATTTAAATGAATATATTCGAAGATATTACAGATTTAAAATGCACGAATCGTGTCGTCGGCGGAGGCATCTGAAATTCACCCGGGCGAAGCCGGGGCGGGTCGCTAGTATTATATAATGATAAGATGTGACAGAAATTAAAAAAAGTGAAAAGAAAAGAAGTTACTTTTGAAAATATTTTTTTTTGTAAAAGTAGGAGTATGCATTTTCATTCTTCACAATTACATTAATGATCAGAATAAGGTCCCTTTTGCTATTATGGATAAAAGGGTTTACCACTTTGATAATTTTTAAAGAGATTGATTTTTTTTTAGTTTAAAAATATTAAAACTCTGACAGTTAGTGTTACTATTTACTTTTTATTTACATAAAAGCTTTTAAATATTTTACCTGCTAATGTTCCAACCAAGCAGTATGTTCAGGTCTGTGGTATTTAGCAAAAGTTATTGTACCCCACCCACAAACACCACAAATAATGTTGAGATTGTCCAGCAATACAAGGAATAGGAATACAAGTTTCATCCACGGTGAAATCTAAAATAAAATATCGAATTATAAAACACAATATTATACATTATAATTAATTAACATATTTGTTATCTTACAAATGACAAAGAATTAATGTTATTAAGTCTGTTAAACTACTTACATGTCCATGATAATTCCACAGTCGATTGTATATTTGCTTAGGTTTTCACTCTCGTCTACAAGATTGTGTTGTCTGACACAAATCAAATTAATGTACACCGGATATTGTCATAAACGCGTAATAAGCTTTCGCTCTTTGAAAACATAACAACAAAAAAAGCATACAAGCTAGGTTTTGCCATTTTTGTTTTGTTTGTTTTGTGTATGATTTTCGTATTTCGTCAATAAAATGTTGCCCGGTCAAATCAGATGTATGACTTTTTCACATAATAGAATCGATTAATCTAGTCCTTACGTTACTTACAAAACTTAATAGACCTATAATAACTAAAATTAATTGAGTTGAAATATATTTTCTTTTACTTTCATCTTTAAATCTGTACAGTCAATATTTTTATTAAAAAATATTGTTTTTAAATGTTAATAACAGTAGTGACCTAATAAATGACTATCGATTTCATTGTGATAATCAATTTATGATTTTTACATTTTATGCATGGCAAGTTTAGAAAATAACGAAAACGTTTTGTTGACGTTAACTCAAACGTTTAGTTGTAGCATTCATAACATTTTTTCAGAAGAACTTATTTACCCTTTGCAATTAATTAAAAATATGAGAGTTACATAAAAATATTCAGGATGAATAACTTTATAAACGGTGCAAATCTCAAGACCAGCCATCACATGTCACTAGCGGTACAGGATCTGCCATTCTCCTTTACACTGGGACATTTCAATTTTATTTATTTGTAAAGATATGGTTATAGGTAAAATATGTATTTCAACCAGGTTGGGGCACAGCCCACGAGCGTGCTGCAGCGGAAGCTGTGAAAGTTCTGATCTGGTTGTGCCGGAGGCCGGAGACGAGACCTCAGTGGCAGGACTACTTCGACCTGATCCTCCTCAAACTCATCCACGCGTACGAGAGCCTCAACAAGGAACTCATCCGAGCTGTGGAGGCTGGGATGCCTCATATCGCTCATGCGTTACCTGCACACCAGGTAAGAAGCTCTCATTTGTTGGAGAAGTTTTCTAGAGTAGGGTGCTGATAAAACGTACCTATATTTTTTGTTGTAGTCGGGTTATTGTTTTTAAACGTTTTCTTAATTTTTTTCGTTGATAAATAAAGGTGGTTCTTCGGAATTATTTTTAATTTTTTGGATGATTTGGCATCGAAAACTAGTTTCGAAATTTTCACCCTTCCACCACCAGTAATTTAAAAACAAGTAAAATGTTAACAAAATAAAAACCGACTTCAACGTTCGCCTCGATTTCTCTTGGATGCCATCATCAGATCTTAGTGTCCTTATCATGGTACCAGCGTTGGGATATCTCCTTTCCATTAAAAAAATAATCATCAAAATCGGTTCATAAACGACGAAGTTATCCGCGAACACACTTAAAAAAAACATATACATATAAAAATAACTCGTATGATATAACGTTTACCCAGGTCAGTCAGTATATTATATAAATAAATAAATAAATATTTTGGACATCTAACACACAACGCCATCTAATCCCAAGCTAAGCAGAGCTTGTGTTATGGGTATTAGACAACTGATACAAATACATATATACTTTTTTTTTTGTAAATACATACATAGAAAACACCCAAACTCCGAAACAAATATTTGTAGATCATACAAACATTTGGTCCGACCCGGGAATCGAACCCGAGACCTCATGATCAGCAGTCGCACATGCCAACCGCGAGACCAATTAAAGACAACTCCCGCACTAGGAATGAATCCTGTGTCGCGGGGGACTTTACAAACATACATGAAACGGACACAAAGAACACCCAGACTCAGATCAACAATTTGTGGATCGCACAAAGTGTTATCCTACGTGGGATTTGAACCCACGACACGTCTTGGCGAAGTAGGAAACGGCGTGGTGACCGTTAAACCACTAAGCCAAACGTGCAGTCATGATATATTTTGCATATTTTGATTTTGATATATTTTGCATTTATATATGACTAGCTGTGCCCGCTACTTCGTACGCGTGACGTTTGGATTTTGAAGTTATTTATATTTTTTCACCGTTTAAACCTTCCCTGGACTATGCCAAACATTTCAAAACCAAAAGCAGCCAAATCGGCCCAGCCGTTCTCGAGTTTTAGCGAGACAAACGAACAGCAATTGATTTTTATATATAAGATATAAATAATGGTGTGGTTCCAGGTGCTGGCCCTGCTGAAGCCAGTGATCCGCACCCGCGGCTACCCCACGTCGCTGTGCGCGCTGAAGCTGGCGGCGGAGGTGGCCAAGGCCAGGCCGCACGAGCTCAGCGATGACGTCGTCGGACATCTCATGGAGGGCGTCGGACAGGTAACAGACGCTAGACGGCTCTCTTATATCCGGATGTCCTCATGACAACAGTTCCCGGATCCCTTCTATCAGAGTATCTTACTATGTCATTTTAGTCGGTTCAAACTCCGATGGGTGACGGCTCGAGGGAGTTTCCATACACAGAGGGTTGGATTAGTCCCATAAAAAAACCATCACCACACGGATGTGTCTCCAGCATTTGATGAGTAAAGGAGGATTTGAATAATTATTAAATAAATAAATTACCGTAGGCCTCATATTTCAGAAGAGGTTTGGGGGTTGACAACACACGCAATGACGAGTATCAATAAGGGGCGGTTGTAATAAGTTATTTAGTTTAGTTAATAAGTTAGCTTAATTTTATTATTATTATGTTTGAACAGTTGGCTGACCACCAAAACAGTGCGGTTCGCAAAGCGGCCGTGTTCTGTATGGTTGCCTTCACGTTCGCGCTCGGAGAGGAACGGATGCAGCCTCATCTCAAGCATTTATCTGTTAGCAAGTACAGACTCTTGCAGGTAAGATGTTAAAAAAATAACACAGTGGTATTTCGAACCAAGTGAAAGTTATTTGTATGGGCTGTTACATATGAGATATTACAAAAATAATACAGTGGTCCTTCGAGCCAAGTAAAACTTCTTTGTATGATTCTTTTTATTTGTTAATACAAAATTTTATTGATGATTTTATAATGAAGTGCCTGCTTCGAGTAAATGTAAAAGTAAACTGCACTGAATGGTCTTTCGAGCCGATGTCAGATGTTTCATAGATATGGTATTTCTGTTGCTAAGAATGTTCAAATATTTTTTCTGACTGCGCCGATGACATAGTGGTTAAAGCGGTCGCATCACCGCTTTCTACGCCGAAGTGTTGTGAATTCGAACCCTATATGGGACAACACCACAAATTGTTGTTCCGAGTCTGAGTTTTGTTCCTTGTTATGTATGTTTGTAAAGTTCCCCACGACCAGCATGTATTTCTAGCGCGAGAGTCTTGCATATTAATGATATGTCGGTTATCGCGGCAAATAGTAGCCTATTTGTTATTCTGATGTATAAGCTATGTTACTGTAAAGTTTCATCCAAATCCGTTCAGTACTTTCTGCGTGAAAGAGTAACAAACATCCATCCATCATACTTACAAACTTTCGTGTTTATAATATTAGTACGATTAAATGTTGTTTTCTAATAGCAATAGTTTATTTAAGAATTCTTACGATATCCACAATGATACTAAATCTATTGTTGCATCACTTAACTAAAAAAACTAAAATTCTCTTATTTTATAGTATAAAAAATAGATAATAACCTATCGCCGTTCACTGCTGAAGAGAGTTATCTCCGAAGGAGCGTTTACCTACTATCCTGGTCCTTGGGTAGTTCGCATTCCTCTCTTATTTTATTAAAGTGTACTTTTAGAAAAATATATTTCGATAGATCTTAAATCCGGTGCCTTGGATAGCTCCAGATCTCTCCCCGGTCGTGTCGGATAACCATCCCTTCGGATTATGTGAGTGAGGGATCGGAGAGTGCACCTGTGTTTACGCACACACTTGAGTACTATTAATGTATCTTTGTATTGGTCTGATCTCCGTTGAGATTAGCCGTCGTGGCTGAAGTCGGCTAGGAGAACGTCAACATCGTTTAGATAGCGTCTATTTTTAGTGTGAACTACATAATTTTAGTATTTTTTTTATATTTAGAACGTCGTTGGACAGGACTAAACAAATTTTTAGTTAGGTTAAAGCGTTTTTGAACTATAGGATTAGCGTTAATATAAGAACGGTATAGAGAAAATGTGTCTGTTTGTCCGCAGGTGTACATAAGCAAGCAGCGCGAAGAAGGGGGCGGTGGCAGGAGCGGCGGGGCGCTGGGGGGCGCTACGTAGCGCCGGCGCCGTCGCGCGCACGTGTCCACGCGCGCCACGCAGACCGACCCACACTAACACCCACACCCACACCCACACCGACTAACACCCACACCGCGCTACTACTTTTATATCTTGTCGTTTTTAATTGATAAAGGAACTTATTGGGTATTTTCTGAGTAAAATGTTGTACAAAAAAATACTAGCCGATCCGGCGAACTTCGTACCGCCATATTTACATATATCGAGGTAAGGGATTGATGTGCTTGGAGTCTCGGGTTCGATTCCCATGTCGGACCAAATGTTTGTATGATCTGCAAATATTTGTGCCGGAGTTTGAGTGTTTTCTATGAGTTTACAAAAAAAAGTATATATGTATTTATATCAGTTGTCTGGACTTGTTGGGACTAGATGGCGTTGTGTGTTAGATGTCCGAAAAAAGATTTGGCCGAGGGGGCTGCTCTGTTTCTATCGGTCGTAATAATTTTATTATCATATTATTCAATTTGGAATAAATAACAGATACGAGTAGTTCCGAAATTTGGAGTGGAAAATCAGTGGTTATGGAGTTTATCCCAAACATATAAATCATGACATGACACGAAATTTGTCTGCCCTGAATTACCGAATTATTAAGCAATTTAAAAAAATCATGAAAGAACTAAATTTTCCATAAGTGAATAATTTTCAAATTAATCATTAAAACGACAAGATGTAATTGTAATATTATATTGTCATCAAATTATTTAAAATCTACCTACATATAGATTTTTTAGAAGCGCCGTTTTTAGAAGGGGTGGTGCGTAATATATGGGGGTTAGTTTTATTTACCTGTACAGACAAAAAATTAGTATTGATTCTGCCAGAAAATCTTTCAACTAAAAATCAATAAATTTAGTTCGCTTCAAACGAATTTCAACTCTAAAACTTATAACTAAGTTAATTCTGTCTGTCCAACTACTCTCATGATGTTGTCCCATGATGGGACAATTGATACTTTACATCGGTCCCATGGGACAAGTGACACCAGTGTTTTGGTTCCAGTAGTCCTTTGGGACAATTGGCACAACTATTTTGGTCTCAGAAGTTCGTTGAGACGAGTGGCACCAGTATTTTGGCCCCAGTGGTCCCTTGGGACAATTGGCTCCACTATTATTTTGGTCTCAAAAGTTCGTTGAGACGAGCGGCACCAGTATTTTGGCCCCAGTGGTCCCTTGGGACAAGTGGCTTCACTATTTTGGTCTCAAAAGTTCGTTGAGACAAATGGCACCAGTATTTTGATCCCAGTAGTCCCTTGGGACGATGGGCACCAGTATTTTGGTCTCAGAAGTTCGTTGAGACGAATGGCACCAGTATTTTGGTACCAGAAGTCCCATGGAACAGTGAACTCATTTGTTCCCATTAAGCCCCATGGGACAAGTGACATCAGTATTTTGGTCGCAGAACCATCGCCACCATGGGACTAGTTTCACAGACGCAGTTAATTTTAGTTTCGTATAAACTTTAAAATAGTTTTTTTTATAGAATCGATACTAATGAAAAACGCATATAATTTAAAGTATACCAGCTTTAAATAAATACATTGATTATTAAATCTGAATTAAATGTTTTAAATCTTATGCTGGTGTACTTATGTCAGCCATTTTATTACCACAGTTAACATTACATTATATGATACCATACATCTGTATATTATTAATTAATCTTTAGCAGTGACCCACGAACACAGCGAGTTATGACACTCGGGAAGTCCAATAAATAAACTGTCTAGGAACCCTCAACGAAATTAATCGGAGGAAAACTTCAAGAGTTTGAAATATAATAAGTCCACTTCCCTCCTTAGCAAAGCCAGATACATAATAAGTAAAAATGTACCTTATTTTAAAGTAATAACTTACAAAATATAATTCTACTAGTGACCCGGCCCGGTTTCCCACGGAACTTTTTGAAATTCTCGGATTTCCTCTACCATAACATGCGTGTATATAAACGTTCCTCTTGAATCACTATCTATTGCTAAAAACTGCATTAAAATCCGTTGAGTATTTTAAAAGATCTGAGCGAACAGACAGAGAAAGCGACTTCATTTATATTATGTAAAGACAACAGGTTCATGGTATTATATAAATAATGTAGCAGTGATACAAATAAGTTTATTTATTGTCAAGGGGGGTAATGGCGAAACGTGCAACGCGACGTAATTTAGAAGTTAATAATGAGATATTTGTAAAGGAGTAGAAATTATGTATATATAATAAAAAAATATGTATAGTTATGTTCTTGTCTATGACGGGATACCTTTAGGTGTTGTTTATGGGTACAGTCTAAAAAATATATGTTAAATTAGGCAATACAAAAATGAGTTTAATTTTGAAAAAGAAATTGTTCAAATTTTTATTTCGTTCTACCCTCACTTCACACAAATGTCATAAAAAATGCTTTTTTAGTGACATCTTTTAAACAAAATTGATGGTTGCTAGAAAAAATATATAAAACGAACGTATTTCCCTAGCACTTGACATTGGCAGAATTGTCGACATCGGCATAGTTTGCAATTTATTTACAAAAATGGATTGCCTTGATTAAGCTTCGAAATTCAACTGCATGGAGTTTGGATACTTTACACATAATTACACACTTATAAAACGCTTTTCCCAAAGACATAGGTTCCAAAAATGTTTAGATCCAGCTTAAAAAAATCCTGACAAAGTTTCAGATAGCCATCTACCATGTTACATTATTTAACAGACAGATGTTGTTCATATATATACATATCACAAATACTTGTGAAATCGTACTGACCTGACGTGAACTCATAGATCCATTGCCAGATACGTTCATAACAGTTTATCAGAGACTATCAGCGAGTGGGGAAAATAGTCCTTCATCATAAGCTCCGTTGAAGTCCATTCCTAGACTGGTTCATAAACATTAATTTCTACTCCTATATAACGGTAGGATAGTTCGCGATGTTGTATTATTACGCTATTAATGTACAGACAGATTTTGTATATGTCGATATATCTATGTGATTGTGGCACGCCGCGAACACTATACTTGCCACTACAAGGCAAATATACCTATATTTAAACTTCATTTTGTATAAATTCGGTGAAAAATCAATAACTGCGGCAATTGCAGTGATCTCGGCGAAAGAAATACAGCCACGAAATGCCTGTGCTATGGTCTAGTGTATTGCTGTTGGCATTTAATATTTATTGTTATTATCTGTAATTTACAACAAACAATGCTAGATTGCATATGAATAGGAATCCATCTCAGACTACTGGGAATATTGCCCGGACAATTGCGAATGTTTCTCCGACAACTGAGAATGTTTCTCCGACAACTGGTAATGTTTCTCCGACAACTGGGAATGTTTCTCCGACAGCTGGGAATATTCCTATCAAACTATAATGGTATGATTTCATGTTTAAATTTTTATAACAACTTTGCAATCATGTTACGATTTATGTTTTATTTTCGAAAATTAAATAGGGTAAATATCAAAACTTACTTCTACATTAAATTACGTGTAAATGAACCGGTTTTTAATAAGATTCAATAAATTACTTACTATTTAAGTGTGACTATTTGTAAAGACATATTTAGCTGACTCTTTGCCACTTATCCGCCAGAATTCTAAACAAATTCCTACTAAAACAACAGTGTTTTGAGTGACACATTTTATCATAAAGTTACAATGAATCGAAAGAAATCATGTATGTTAGAAAAGAAACCGTTCAATTCCTCCAGTAATGAAAAACCATAGAACTGATTAGTTTACCCAATAAATTTAGATTTCACATAAATCCTCACTAGCAATAAACTAACATCCAGTGATAAATGACTCTAAATATAAAAATAATTGCAATCTCGAATTCTGAGCAGAGATAAAAATTGATTTTTTCTTTGTTTGTTACCATCACGGGTTACAATGTTAAAAAAAGTGATTTATATAGATCAATATTTTCCCAAACATGTGACAAGATTAATAGTACTAAAATATGCCTTAACTTAATTGTAAGAAATTTAAAAATGTGTTAAAATATGAAAAGAAAATAAATATGAAATGACTAGGTCAGTTTTTTTTACGTTGGCAATTAATTTTGTAAAAGAATAGTCTTGGCGCTACTTAGTAACTAAACGGATGCAAAACTAAATTAATATAGTAAGTCTCTCATATAATTGTTTTGTGTTCTTTTGAAGTTTAGTATTCAATGGCGTACAGACCATATCCAAGTTAAATGAAAACGAACGAAAAATTATGTTAGTGAGAATGGTATTTATGAATGTTGCTTACCAGCTAAATTTATTAACAGATGTGTGCGAAAGACTAACGAAATTTTAGTTCAAACCGCAACTATAATTTAGGTGAGTAATGAATTCGCGTTCAGCTAGTGTCTTTGAGCGATGATAGTGGTAGTGTCTCGTATGATGGCTTGATAAGAGTGACGTGTCAATGCAGTATTGTAATACAATCTATTACTGCAATTTAAGACAAGATTTAGACTGCATTAATGTGAATTTGGAGATATGAGAAACGATATTCGAATTTTATTGTCTGGTAGCGGTTTTAACTGCAAATTTGCGGCGAGGGTACTCACTTGGCCGAAAATTTGAGGTCAACGGCTACCGAGTTGCGGCTTAAACTATTAGCCGCATCTTAGATTGTTAGTTCTGTCATAACTTCCAAAGTTTTGTAGTCATCATATTTGTTTTTCATTTATTAATAATAATAAAACGCTACTCACAAACTATGTTTTTATATAAACTTAAATATAAAAAAATAATATTCATCTTTTTCATATATTTTTTTCGCATTTCTAGGAACGCTTGAGAATGTTAAAGCGAAATTTTTTTGTAACGGTATTTATAATTTGTATACTTTTTGTGTAAAATATGTATAAAATCTTGTTTAACGTTTTGGGGGTGATTCATTTGTATTTGCACGACTTTGATATGTTCAACGAATAATCACATGTGTGTGTGTGTGTCGTGATATGCTAAAAGGCTGCGCTACAAATCAAACATTTTCAAAATAAAATCGTGCAAGATGACGGCTGTAGGCGAGAAGTTGCACTGTTCGATAATACCGCTCCAACTGGTTCAGTGTTTTAAAAGTCATCTATTGAATCTCAATTTTATTTTATGGATCATTGTTTTTAATAAAATAGGGGGGTTATTTAAATAGTAATAACATTTCTGACTATTTAATAATAAATAATAATATAATATTAACACTTTAGTGTGCATTTAATGAAGAATGATTTTTAGAGAATGGTTAGGATCGGCACGGATTTACTATCTAAACGATATTATATCGTGTACACACTATTTAAAGTCTATATTAACAAATTCGTTCCGATGCTAGTCGTTCGATGTAAATCATCCATAAAACGGTTTTTAAAACGCATTGTTTATTTTATCTTTAAAAAAAAGCTTGAAAGTGTCTTAATTCTTTTCAAATGATGATTGTTAAAAGGATAACATTATGTATTTTAAAACACTGAAAGTTTATCTGTCGGTTGCACTGTACATATTGTTTCGTTATATACTTAAAATGTAACTAAAAATATATGTCTCTTTGTGTAAAAATAGTAATAATTTGTTTTTCAAAACAAGATGTTCAATTTGTCTGCCTCGCGTACATATTTGGTGTTCCTAATAGATATTTTACATTTATCACAATCATAGATGGATATTGTTACCCAGATGTGTAAAAAAAAGTGTATGTAGTTATTTCAGGGTTTGTGTATGTATGTAAATTGATGTTTTTCATCTTCAGACGAAACGGGTCTAACGATATCTATCTAGGAACACATTCAATTCAGGTAATGGACAATATTTCCCATATTTGGTTGAGTAACTTTCAAACAGGGTCGAACTTAGATCCGGTGGTGGACGGTTGAGAACCAATTTTGTTATAATTAGTAATAACATATGTGATTGTCTTCAAAATGTTTATTAGATATTAATGTTTGTTGTAAAGCTATTGATGATAAAAATTCTATATTTCCAGCCAATGGGAAAAAAACACAAAGATTCCCATACATTGAAATGTCATTCCTACTTATTATTAATCTGTATTTTGTCTGTTGTGTTGTTTATGGGAATAAATTCTGTGAAAATTCTCGGAGTGATGGGAAAATTCCCATCGGTTTGGAAATTTGGAGGATGTTGTGTTTTTTTGTGAAACGAAATAATATGTAAAGTGTGAGTGTAATAGTAAGAAAAGCATTTAAATATAAATATGAATGCTTGTGAGTGCGAAGGTCGCAGTGTCAAACATACTATACTTACTGTATTTAAATTTATTATTAATAATTATTGATTATTAATGTACGATAGTTATGAATAAATGATTTTTAAGCCTTTATTGTGTTTTTTCTTTTAATCAAAAACGGTAATTATGTGGTGGAGGGATGATTTGCACAAGATGGTTCACAGGAGCTGGAAGCGAGAAGCAAATGGTGTGCAATTAGAGAGGCTTTATCCAGCTGTGGACTGTGATAGGCAGTGGTCCGACCGCCGGCGAGAATACGACTAACTATCGGCTATTTTCTCTCTCAAGAAACGCTCAATAGATAACACTGTGCAAACGAAAGAGATGCATATAATACTTGCTCTCTCACTGTTTACACTGCCGGCGACGACTCGCTTTACTAGTTTTGTCGCTGAGCGAAAAGAGCTTTCAAATAAACTCGCTCAGCGATGCTCGCTCGCTTCATCATTTCTGCAAAGTGCGGCTTTGAAAGTACTCGTATGGATATCAACATATCATTGCAACTCTCATTGTTGTCTAGTTCAGAGGACGACGATGATGTATTTTACGATAGTAATATTGTCGGACACATTCAAAAAAATCTCATCCATAGTGTCTTGGAATGTGGTGTTAGCGCGACTGCGCGAGTAATCGCTCATCGCACTTGAACACTCGCCTATAGGCTATAGGCGAGTGTTCAAGTGCGATGAGCGCGCAGTCGCTGGGCTATAGGTTATATCCCAGCGACAAAGCTATCGAAACTACACACTCGCTGCCCGCTGATCGCCAACTCGTTTATAGTTTCTAGTTCTACTCGTTCATCGTCGGCGGTCGAACCACTGCCAGGCTGATGATAATGAGATGGTAACTCCACAACGTCTTTTTTATAAAATTGAACGCACATGAGCAGATCGATCCCTTCATGGTAAAAGTACTGCCAGCGCCCATGGAGACCTACTTTTAGACACAAGGTGGAGGGTCAAAGGCCTGAGTTGCCCTGGTTAGCGCGGATATTAGAATCTGGTAAGCTCTCACTCTTTTGAAAAGGCTTATGTCCAGCAGTGAATTGCGGTACACCGATGGTGATAAATGATAATGTAATCACTCGTTGAGGCCGTAGTATCACTTCGATCAACCTTGACCATATGTGGCGTTTGTTTGCGCGGTCGCCCCGCCATATTCTACTGCGCCGACTGTTGAGGGTTCAAATCCCACATAGGACAGCACTTTGTGTAATCCGTAAATTGTTGTTCTGTGTCTAGGTGTTCTTTGTGTCCGTTTCATATAATTATGTTTGTTAAGTCCCCCACGACACAGGAAGTATATTGCTAATGCGGGAGTTGTCTGCCATGGCTATTCCAAGGCCCTACCTCTCTAGTCTAGTGTATTATCTATGGCTCTATCTACCCAAGTACACAGAGCTCGTGGATTATATATAAATAAAAGACCTGTTTTTATTAAATATTTATTTTCCTATAAAATCAAACAATTTAACTTATTATCAATAAATGGCTACACATTTTATTACCTATCAACCTGTGACATTTGCCTACTGTCCCTACTGAAGCAAGCAGATTTAATTTTTTCTTCTAATAATATGGGACATAGATAATTTGTCCTAGCTACAAAAAATTTCCATAACATTAGGTCATTGATAGGTCTAGATTTCACTGAGATCGTCGAAAAAATAGATCGTTGGGCTACCTAATGCTTTCAATGTAAAGGCTAGATTTACAAAAACGGATTTGTACGCACATTTACATTATAAAGTTGGTAATTTTATTTTAATTATTTCATAGTGCAACACTATCTATACACTAAGCCTCTGCATATAAACACAGATTTCATTGATGTTAAATTCGATTGAAAAACGAATATTTTAAAAGCTACAAATCGATTATTGGATGTATAAATTATTTTTTTGGCGATTTTAATTCGATTTGATTCGGTCAAACGTTCAGCCATTTATCGAAACCCATGAAACTAGAATTAACATTGAACACACGCGGAGGATTTGCATAAATTCAAAAATATGATTGGCCAAACAAAAAGACAATTACAATGATCTAAATAAAAAAGAATAACTAATTATTATCGAAAAGTACAAGTATTTAAAAGTTGTTTTAATCTGATAGTTTTATAGTGATGCGTACATTATTAATACATATCGATATTTACAATTTCCATAGCGCGATGGAAAAGTCACCAAAATTCAATAGACATTGAAATGAATTTCTTCCACTAAGAAATGATAACTAAATAAAAATATAGCGCGTACCCCAGTGTGTTTCAACGAATCTAGTGAAATAACTATTTAGCTAACAAACTGCTACTATCTTCTGCTGACATAGTGTTTTTGTCATTTTCAGCAGACGCTAGCTTATTGAAATGCTTCCTTTTGTCCTGGTGTTGATGTTTCTTATGTGTATGCGACTTGCTTCGCCTTTTCTTGTGATTGTGCTTCTTCTTCTTCCGGTCTTGGTCTTCTGATTTTTCTGACACCATCGTTAAATGAGCTAGACTCTTGTGGTGGTTCTCTACCGGTGCCATGTAGGTTAAAGCGCTTTGGGCTGGTTCCTGGCGAAAATTATATTGTAATTACAAAAAGATTTTGTGGAAGTATAATATATTTAGATAAAGGGCGGATTTGGTTGACATAATATATGTTTAAGGCTAACGAATTAATTGCTTAGTATATTACTATTTAGAAGATTACTAATAACTCGCAAAAGTAATAAATTGAAATGCTAGCAATTTGTGTCTTAAATATTTCTTTTTCAGATACGTTTAACGTTTATTGGCATAAGTGATCAATCAGGAATCGATATTTTTATCATTTTTCACTAACTGTAAATAGAGTTGTAATTATTCCTGTTTACACAACACCTGAACGAAACATAACAGCTGACTACAAGTCTGTTTTAACAACTGTCAAAACGATAGTTGGGGTCTTGATTTCAATAGTAAATCAAGATCAGCAAATTAAATTCCTTATTTGATAAACACCACTAATAAAGCGTTGTTTTTTACGAACTTATAACCAATTTTAATAAACCTATGTTTACAGAGGTGCTTTGAGGTCCAAGATGAGTTTAGTCTTTTCCCTTAAACCGTGTAGATCTATTGCTGATAATAATTCCTCCATGACATTAAATCTACATAATCTCGTAAGTATCACCATTTTTGAGTTTCAAGATGGAGAAATGTCAAATGTACTATAGAGGACCGCAACAGGCTAATTGTTATTTTTTTATTGATAGCAGCAATAGATCGCATTATTTAAGGAATCGAGTGACGTAAACTCACCCGGTAAGGATAGAACCTTAACCTAGAATAGAGTAAAGCCTTCGACGTGTTACGGTACAAAACTTTGTTTCGAAAATTAGAACAAAATGGGATCCAGGGCCCCCTACTCGAATGCCTTAAAAGCTATCACACAGATAGATACACGTACGTTAACATCAGTGGTAGCCTGAGTGATGGCGTGTTAACGGAGGAAGGCACGGCACAAGGTTCGATTCTTGCGCCGACCGAGTACTTATTATATGTAAACGAATTGAGTAAATTGTTCAGGGACGGATCTTTTTATCAATTCGCAGACGACACATGCTTAGTAACCGCACACAACGATCTACAAACAGCGATCAATACTATGCAACAAAATTTCGATGTGATGCTAAAATGGACACACGACGTCGGTCTTATAATTAACACAAGTAAGACTAAGCTGATGCACATACACTTATAAGAAGGTTTTATTTACTCCCCGTATCATTGCGCATAGTCGCGTCTGTTTGCACAGTAATACACATACATGCACATGTCCATCGTTGGAGCTCGTCAACACCCACAAATATCTCGGAGTAACTATAGACCACCATTTTACTTGGAAATACCACATAGAATATGTCTGCAATAAAATGAGATCCCTCCTTGCAAAATTCACTATTCTGAAATACAAAATGGACTACCAAACCCTTAGATTGTTATATCTATCTTTAGCTGACTCTGTTATAAGTTATAGCCTATGTGCATATGGACGAACATATAAAACCCTTTTGAATGAAATATACAAACTGCAAATATCAATCTTAAAAACCATAGTACCAAAAAAAGTAAGAGAATATCATAAAGAGGATTATAATAGATTATTTAATTATTGTAGGGTTCTTTCCGTATTTGATAAACATAGGCTAATGATAGTATGCGAAGGTCACGACCGGCTACACACACTACACAAAAGATCAAGACCCGACCAGTTACGCACACTAAGCTATCTACCCCATTTCAATCTACCTCATTTCAATAATAGATATGGTAAGCGCCTTGTACGGTATTTGTTGCCAAATGTGTTAAATTCGTTTCCACGAGACACCATCGATAGATTATTGATAGCTCCAAACGTAAAGAAATTACGTAATGTCTTAAAGACATTTTTAATAGGGAGGGTAGACGCGACTTTTTGACTTGTATTTGCGTAATCGCAATGAGTAAATCACAAATTGTAATAAAATATCTATAATTCTATGTAATTAACTAGCGGCGACTCGCTAAGCACTCATAAACCTAAGATAGGTTTTTGTGTTTAGGTTAAGACTTTATATTGTAATTGCATGTTTTGAAAAATAAACTAAAAAAAAAAAAAACAGGAGTTGGGCGGGATTGGGACGTTGCACGTTGATATATGCTATCTTATACCCATCCGCAGCATGCGAAGTATAGTTCTGCCAAATTTCATATATAGATTTCTTTACACAGTTGTGATTTGTTGGTTTAGTATATTCGAATCAAATTGATATAAAACTTTTTTTTAATCTTACTAAAAATCTATGTAGGTACCTATTACTTTATCGATGTCAACTGCCTACATCACTAAAGACTAAAAATGATGCTCTATTCATGTGTTGGAGGGTAACATTAATTGTGTCCGGGAAGTAATAGGAGGTGTTTTGAAGGTACGGTCATAAAGAAGGATATTCGAATATATATATATATATCGAATTGAGAACCTCATCTGAAAGTCAGATATGGGAAGAAAGAGTTAACGGGTTTCTTGGAAATCTAAAGGAATGTAACCTGTATAACATGGTGTAACAGGTGCCGTCGGAGGGCAATTTCCGCTGCTCGAATGAAATGCTGTAAAGAAAACAACTTCCGAAAATTTATAGGTGATTTGCGATCGGACAGGCATTGATTACCTTGCCTGATCGGTGCGTTGGGTTCTTCTCAGCCTGGATTAATATATTTACACTTCAGACCCAATATGCGAGACGCGACCACTTAAATAAAACTTTCTCAATAAATTGACTTAAATGTGATTAATAAATGGCGTAAAACAAGCAATATTCTACCAAAGAAAATTACTAAAATTGTTCTTATTATTAGCAAGAACTAATTATCTACATTAAATAAAAAAAAAAAACATTACCACATGTAAAATTATTATATGATGGTAACATTAACAGAATGACAGCTGTCATAGTGACTGACGAAACTGCAACATCGGCTCCCAGCGTTCGGAACCGTACGATAATTATCGTACATGTATGATAATTTCATGCCTACGTACGATGTACGATAGCACATTATTATCGTACGCAGATTGTACGATAGCACATTATTATCGTACGCAGATTGTACGATAGCACATTATTATCGTACGCAGATTGTACGATAATTTCCATCGTGATGCAAAATTTGAGAATTTATTTAATTTATGCAATATAAAGTAGGCACAATATAGTTAACACTTTCAGAAGTTACATTTTTCTCCCGCTCGATTATTTTGTCCAATAAAATATTGGAGAAATACCGGGAAATAGAAATTCTCTATTTCTATTGGTTCTTTTATGATCTGCTGGGAGAAGTTATCACACCACCACCTAGACTATAACTTTATTCTGCTGTACATGCCTTCTAATTGGTTAGCATTAGCACTACTAATGCGAACTAGAGAATAGGTTTGATACAGTGTTGCCAACTCTACGTCTTTTTACGTAGATCTACGCATTTTAAGTCTTTTCTGCAAACCTACGTACTTTAGTCCCAGAATCTATGTATTTTCTGTCTAAATTTGCAAAATAGACTGAATGGGCATTTTTTTCTTATTGAGTAGGGGGCAAACGAGCAGACGTATCAACATATTCCTTTACTTTCGCGAAAAAAATATTCAAAAACGCCGATAATAATACGATAGTACGATAATCTCGGCCAATTTCGGTCCATGTACGATAATTCTACGCCCCTGGTACGATAGTCGGCTCGCTTCAAGTTGCTAACACTGGGCTCCAATGATGTAACTAATACCGAATATCCGTATCTGTCATCTTTTGGCAGATCATAAAGGAATTTTTATCCTCGTGTTTAATAACAAGTAGTTACCTTGGGCACACTGCTGGACCTCCTCATGGAATTGCTGGCATCGCTGAAATAGTTGCCATCATCTTCTATAAATAACGGCGGTTCTTGTGTGGGCTCCGTCGAGCCTTGCAGATATTTGCTTCCAGGTCCTTTGATGGCAAATCTGTTAAATAATAATTACCATTTAAAACTATAGTCGACTTTAATACTCCTAAATGATGATGAATCTTAATAAACTTTGTTTTCCAGTGCTTAGTTTCAAAACCTTGGGTGAATCTTCTTCTTAATATTTGGGTGGGACGAAATTAGAAGTATAAAAAGGAATTCTCGAAATATGTTCAAAATAACTAAGTTCATAGGTAACAGATAAAGAAAGTAAAAACTAAAATCCAACTACGTCAAAAAACGACGCTGAAAAAGTATGAAACAAGTTTCAAAAGCCGTAGCACAGAATAACTAATAGTAGCCGTAGTCACGCGTTGTTAATGTGATAAGGACGTTATGGTACATTTCTACGTAAAGTGTGACTACGGCTACTATTCGTTATTCAGTGCTACGGCTTTTGAAACTTGTTTCATACTTTTTCAGCGTCGTTTTTTGTCGTTGTTGGGTTTTAGTATTTACTTTTTTTTATTAAAATGTTTTGGTGCCTCTGTAATATTACCTAATTTATTTGCAAAGTAAATTTTAAATAGGTACCATAGAAATATCACAATTATCGAATAAATACGGACAAAGTCACGAGAAAATGCTAATAATATATATATATATTTGGAATGTATAAGTAACGCCCTTTCGAATGATACCAAACACGTATTACGTATTTATCTCAAATTAATTTTTTATTTCAGTACTTTATGTCAGCTAGAGGGCGCCACATTAGATTAAGTGACACGTCATATAGCCTATGACCATTGACCAGCGAACAATCAAGACGCTTCTAACGATACCTCATTTGTCTTATTCTGACTAGTAGTTTAGAAAGAATGAGGTAACAGACAATACCATAGAAATATCGTACTTATCGAATAAATACGGACAAAGTCACGAGCAAATGCTAATAATATATGTGTTTTTGAAATGTACAAGTAACGCCCTTTCCAATGATACCAAACACGGCATATTTATCTCAAATTTATTTTTTAATGCAGTTCTTTATGTCGGCTAGAGGGCGCCACATTAGATTCAGTGACACGTCATTTAGCCTATAACCAGAGGACGATTGAGACGCTTCTAACGATACCTCATTTGTCCAGTTCTAATAAGTAGTTAAGGAGCTGTGAGGGAACAGATTAACATACATACATACATAGCCTGTCAAAATCATAACCCTCCTTTGGCTTTGCCGTAGTCGGGTAACAAGTTGTCAAGTTACGTATTGAAAGGTACGCAAAAAAACTCATCACACTATGCTCACACTTGTCTTGCCCCGAATTCAGAAACTGCTGTCGCGTAGGACGATGGCGGCAAGAGGCGGCGGGGATCAGTTAATAGATTCGTAATAATGGCCGAAACGCGAGTGACAAGCTATATAAATATTAAACTATTACGCATTCATGTCTTTTTTTAACTTTTTCGTTTTGCCTTGTCAAAAATATTTCTATTTAATACCCAGTGCCCTGAATGTATATGAAATAATACAAGTTCATCTATAAAACAACTTTTATTGAACTATTGGAATCTCCAGAAATACGCTCGAGTGCTTAGATTTCTTATCTTTCTTCCCTTTCTGCTTTTGGAGGGAGAACGAATGTCATTTATATCAAGCCTGAAGTCGTGAGGGTAGACGGGTCTTCGTTTCGAAGAGTGTTTACTGCCACGGTCCCTCATGTAAGCAACCTTGTGAGCACTGAAAAAGAAAATCTGTCTGAGTACTCACAAGGTTGCTAGAATGGAGAAAGAGAACGAATAGAGCTACCTCTAGCAGATACTGCTTCTATTGTCTTATATTGAAAAATAAATAGTAACAGTCACGCATTACTTATATTCTTTGTAATGGGCCTACCACACGCACAAGTATCACCACAGTTTTGCCTGCGTAGGTCGGCTTGTACACGGAACACCGTGCGTGTAGTTGATAAAACTGTATCACGCGTCAAACAACTGTATCACGACATTCACGACAGTTTTACCTGCGCAGTTATAACTGTGGTGATACTTGCGTGTTCTTGAATCAAAAGTGACAATTTAATGGAGCACCGAGCGTTCGAACTTAAAACCCATTTGTTAACTAGTCCGTTGTCCAGAAACGACCAGATGTGTCATTTGAAGGTGTCACATTCTGTCCGACGGCGCTGACCCTTAGTCAGGAGTTTAAGAGGGTTAAGGTTGAAAGCATCAGAAGAATTACTCAACACCAGTTTTCTGTGACTCTGTGGTATCACTCCGATCACCAGCCGGTTCATGTCAAAGCATAACTCTCGGACGTACATACACAAATAATCGTACTTATCACTCAATTATTTGTGGGCTTAGCAGTCAAGAACTGCCCGTAATGCTGTTTTTACGCCCCTCCTTCTCTAAGTATTGAGCTTCGTAGCTTTTATGTATGCTCTAACATTGATCGGCTCCAGCGACCATCAATCTGCCTCTCCAGGCAAAATAGACTGAATGAATAGGCCGGTTATGTCTCCACATAACCGGCCCACTTTCACTTCAGCGTGCTGATTCTCCGGCCGGATACTATATTATTTGATCACACCTACAGGAACGAATACTAGCTCTTCTAGCATCTTGTATAGTCTTTTTATGAATCTAAGTTTAACGAATGTGATTTTCCAGTCTGAACTAAACTATATCTGTGCTCGACTTCATCTAAATTTATAACAAATCCAAACCATCGCAAGCGGTTACGTCGCCGTCGCAGTAGTCCAAGATCCCAGTCAGCCTAGACTTACGTCATTTTAGGAGAGATGAAAGTTTCAGGATCGGTAGTCTAACATATACTCAGAAAGGAATGGCCACTCGCTAAGCGGAAAGCGGGGCGCGGCCGTTTTACAGTTAGCAGGAATCAAAGGTAGAAAAAAAACATGCTAACTTACGTCATTTTAGGAAACCTGAAATTTATGCATATCATTAACTATTATATTTAAAGATATTTTCCAATGACCCAGACTGAATCTGTTTCATTCAATCTGGGCTTTTCACCGTCCCAGACTCGTTTTATGCTTATTGAAACTAACGCCTCCGCGAGTGTCCATTCCTTTCTGAGTATATGTTATACTACCAATCTTAAAAAAATCATCTTTCCTAAAATGACGTAAATCTGGGGTGACTGGGATCTCAGTCTACAGGTTTCTACAGCGCTAAGTGTTGTGGATTCATTCCTACATGGGACAACACTTTGTATAATCCACTTTATTGTTCTAAGTCTGTGTGTGCATTGTGTTCATTATCGTTTCATGTATGTTTGTAAAGTCTTCCGCGACTTAAGATATATTCCTAAAGCTGTCATTTAAAAACAATAGTAGTAAGAGTGGAAAGTTAAACTCACCGTGGCTTGAAATGGTCTTCGGAAGTCTTCGAGCTCTCATGGTCTTGATCGTGTTTCGTTTTCACTAATTTATCCAGGTCCACTCTATGGCGTTTACTGAAATCTGTCTCAACTAAAGGAAGCCTGAAATACGTTCAATATCATTTATATTTAAAACGTACATCATGTACAATCTGGCATAGGTATACTTATGTTGCGCTCCGCGGTATTACACGCGGCTTTTGTTGCGGATTTTGTTCGCTATGTTTGTATATATAATATTAATTGTATGTTTTGTAATAATAAAATATTATTCTATGTAAAAAAGGAGCCTTAGTTACTTCTGATAAAACTAGCCTAATTCATACATATTCACGCATTCCTTATAGTCGGGGATCCCCGGAACAAATTTTACAAGTTATTACTATCAAGCAAATTTTTCGTGAGTGGCTTCATTTGATGAGGGGCCCACCCACCTTTTACCTCACAAAAATTTTCGATTGTGGTAGTTAACAGGGCTAAAAGGAAAAACAGGTAGGTAGGTAGGTAGTAGAGCCACGCTGATTTCAGCATGGATGGGTCGGCTCGACCGGGGCGGTACTACCCTCGCACAGAAAATCAACGTAAAATGACAGCGTTCGTGCTGTCGTGTGTCGTTGGTGAGTGCGAGACCGGAGGCCCAAATAGTCTAAATAATAGACTAAAAGATGCAGCAGCATCACTAGGCCGCCATGGTGTGGGTTGCCATACTGCATTGTCTGCATTCGCAGTGAGTATGGTGACCGCCACTCTTGGATTCTGCTTATGCTTTCCATCAGGCAGAGTAGAGTCATTTTGGCGGGCCATACATAAAAAAAAAAAAAAAAAAAAAACAAAGTTTTGAGCGTAGGACCGGGATAACGTACCTACCACGCAATTTGTAGGACAATGTGTCTGTTAAATTATATCAATATTAACTTAATAAAATGTACTTGATAGTAATAACATGTAAAATTTATTCCGGGGATCCCGGACTATTATAGCACCAAAATTGGTAAAAACTGTTGTTTTCATTGTATAATAATCAAATTAAACATCTTACCTCTTTTCAAAACTGATTCCTCCCAACGGACTCTTGGTCTGATGCACCTTCTCACTCATTTTCTGGACCACATTTTCTATATCTTTCATCCTAGAGCCGATAGCGTCTACTAAAGCCTGCAAGTTACTGGACTTCTCATGTTTCTCCTCTCTTCTCTCTTTCTCTTCTTCTTTGGGTATGTCACGCCGAGCGGATGGCTCTTGTGAGTAACGTAACTCCATTACCTGGATAAAAAATTTCAATATGATAAATAAATATTTCAGTACAAAAAGTCAAAGTATCACTCACGAATACTAAAAGACACTGAGAAAATAATTCTTAAGATATAAGATTAGATAATATTCGATCAAAATATCCACGGAAACTGAAATTTCTACTCAGTTTGATCATGTTCAGTCGAGCTAATAAAGGTCACTTCAAATCGGATTAAACTGGTTCACATCGGTGCTACCAAGCGGCTTTTATATTTGAGTCCAATTAATTACTCATCATACTAAGCTGATGAATGACAATTTTTATTACAGGGATGTAGATAAGTGTCGACCAGACAGCTGTAAGGGAATATACCCATATTAAGTATCCACCTCGCCTCATCTATGACCTCTTTAGCATTTGCCGAGGCCGAGACCTGTACAGCCCTCTACTTTTCACGCAGTTAATTACAAATAATATTTTAAATAACTGTTTTCAATAAAATGTATAGCTTTTGCCTATATTTGTCTTTGTTGTTACAGCGCTTGCCATATTTGATATTTAATACTTGACGATAAATTAACTCTGTCCCTCACCCTTCTGACCAATCATTGTATTTTTGAGAACCTTCTCTATTTCACTAATTGTTAAAACTGCATGAAATTACGTTGCATGATTTAAGAGTTAGCGAATGCAGAAATAGACGCTCAAAATTAATTTAGTTTTATACTATTAGTCATGTTGTCATTCTTACGTGGGCTCTGGGTTCCACTTCCATGTCTTCGAGCTCGCTCCATTGATTTTGAGGGATATCCGTCAAACCAGAATCGCGGCGATGGGATTCCTGGACACAAAGTTTGAAGCTTAGAATTTTTAGACTTTATACAGTTCTTTCGAAATATGCTATACAAAATGGTTCTAGATGGTTCTATAGTGTTTTGCAGCAGTCAGTTTAATAAGATATGTTTTCTGTAAAATTTGAGAACCTTCTGGAGTTTTATATAAGAGTTCAGTAGCTTAATTATTTCTTATTTAACTTTCGTGTTTCTAACTTCAAAAAAGCTAACTACCTAATCAAATTTTTTTTTTCTCTGGTAATTAAAAACTAGTCGTGTATATATATTTTCTTCTACTCATTCCTAAGAACACATGACTTTGCTTTTAAATTCTTCACTATCCTTTATTCACTCTAAATGTAGAATAAAACCCAGGATTGGGTTAAGCTCGCCTTCGTCCATGTTGTGTTGTTGTAACTTGATTAAATCATAATTCCCGTTCAATTAGGAATAAATTAATTAATTACCTTTGGAGAAGCTTTTTGAGGTTGCTTTTTCTGGACGAAACTGTTTCCATAGCTTTTTTCTTCAACAGGAAAGACAGTTTTTATTTTAAATTAAATAATAAAAAGATCTTTAGTTTTGTAAGCAAATATTTTACAAATGGTTTTACACGTCGGACTTGACAGCTAGAAGAAGTCGGCATTTCCTAAGACTCACTTTGGGAAGAAATGACGACACAAACCACAGAGGTGTATTTTTATAAAGTCCGTAAACATTGATGAAATTAAAGCTATGTGAGCACAGTTAAGGCTCTGAGTTGGCATTTGGAAGCAGGGAAAATAGCTTCGAGTCAGCATGTCCATACAGACGGCATACGAACCCCACCCAGCCATCGTGTTGCTTAAATAACTATGATAAGTTTCAATGCGGCTAAATCCTGATAAAAAAGTGGTACTGCAAAAAGAACGAAACTTAAAACAAAGCCTATACCAACACGTCTGGTCAGCGTGGTATATGAAGTCAAAACGTACCTGGGTCTTCTCTGTTGGTACAGCATTATCTTCTACTTCTTGTACTTCTCCTTCTCTATGCTCCTTCTCTTCTTCTTTTTCGAAGAAACGCCCAGGTTCTGTTGATTTGCGAGTTCTTTTGATTCTGCCAAAAAAAACAGTGAAATCATTATTTTCTAAATCATCTGCTTAGCCTAGCCTTTATCATTCCCAAGATTATTTGGGGTCGGCTACTAAATCAACCGGTTTTACCTGAATATCAGTTTTTCCACGGAGTGACTGTCATCGGATCTCCGAAACCCTGAGGGTGATCTGGATTCAAGTGTTGAACTAGTTGTCAGTATGTTTGAGGGCACCGACTTCACAATAACGATTGCTATGCTCATAACAGGCGGGTTGGACGTCTTAACGTGTTCTCTCATAATATAATATTGTAGATCTACATTTACAGTTCTCATCTGGTACAAAGTACCATTAAAGTGGAAGAAAAAATCGATGGTCTTTTGAACTTTACAAGCTTGTTTTAAATTTATCACACTAATCCTACTATATTATACAGGCGAAAGTTTGTGAGTGTGTATGTTTGTTTCTTCTAACGCAAAAACTACTGAACGGATTTGGATGAAATTGTACAGTAATATAGCTTATACATCAGAATAACACATAGTCTACTATTTGCCGCGATAACCGACATACACGCGGGCGGAGCCGCGGGCAACAGCTAGTATTTTTTATAACAGTAATATTCTCTGTAGGCTGGATGCGAGAAGCCAAGGATCCAACCGTGACGTGCAATTGGAGAGGCCTATGTTCAGCAGTGGACTGCGATAGGCTGATGATGATGATGAATTCTCCGTACTTAGACTATGTTTACTTACTCATTATCGGAGTCGCTGTCGTGAACTTGATCTTGCCAAACTATTCCTGATTTCTCTGCATGACTCTGTCGTCTAAAACAGTGAAGTCCAATTAGTTATGATAATGTTAGAGATGAAATAAGAATACGCAGTATCACCAACCCTATTCACCCCGTGGATGTCGTAAGAGTCGACCGAGACAGCAAGCTACCAGGACAACAGCACTGCAAAGAGAAGGAACACTTGACACAAACCCTATACCAACCCGTCTGGACAGCGTGGTGTAGTAGACCAACACCTCCTTTCCTTCCTGACAGCAGTGGACTGTTGAAAGCTGTTAATGATGATGACGATCAGGGCACAAGCTACACAAATTGATGATATAACAGGAAAAGTTTATAAAACTTTAACCATATTACGTAAAAACTTTTGATAAACTTTCTATAGCCTATGCCACCAGCGCCATTATTACAAATCTATTGACACCTCATTCTTCAAAATAACATTCATATAAATTAAGGTGTTACGGTGGAACATACCTACATACAGATATACACAGACTGCCAAAACTAAGTACCCTTCCTTTTAGATGTGCCATAATCGGCTAAATTTAACGCATTTTATCTCTTGTAACAAAAAAAAACTTAAGAAACTGGTTTGCTGTTTAGTTGCGATCCTGTCTGTTAAATCAGAGATGAGCTCAATTGCTACTCAGGACAAGTTATGTGAGGAGGACTATCATTTGCTGAGTCTAATTTATCTATGGTGTGTATGTCTGTAATCAGCTGACTGATAACCAGTAGTTCAGGCTCTGCCTACTTTGGCATCAGACCGCTATGTGTGGGATGGGATGTCTCAATTTCTCGAGATTTTGTTATTATTGCTGCTTCATCAACATCCATTAAAGTACAAATACAGATGATATCCCTTAACATTTCACACGGCACTTGAGGACAATATCAGTGGAATGTGTGCAATGACCTCCACCGGATATAGAAATTATATTTCAAGTTCATTCCTGTTTCACACTTCGAAGCAGAATCACCTCCAATGAGCTGTGGTTATAAGTTTATAAAATTAGTATTTAATTAATTTTGTTGAATACTATAAATTGCTTTATTTTGGATCCTCCGGATCATACAAACATTTGGGAATCGAACCCGAGACTTCAAGCACAGCAGTCGCTTACGTTACCACTGCGCCACAGAGGCAGTGAAAAGTTTATTGATGAAGTTTCTGTGGAGAGGCCTCTCCTTAGAAAGGAGGTTTTTCTACTATATCATTACTGCTTATAGCATAGGTAAGTCTTAAAGAATAATGGAAGAATTTTCGTACCTTGTGAAGATATCATCCCGGGGCCTCTTGGAGTGCGAATATTTCTCGCTATTCGTTGAGAGTGCAATCTGTGAAGGAATGTGATAAACTTCAAATTCAACAATCTATACTAATATTTTAAATTTTAAAGTAACTCTGTCTATTAAGCTTCCACGGCTAAACTACTGAACCGATTATGATGAAATTGACATAGAGCTCCTTTAATTCTTGAGGAAGGGCCTAGGCTACTTTTTACCGCGATAACCGACTTACACGCGGGCGGAGCCTGACTACTATTCTACTATTGCTGGACATATGAATGCATGATTGTATAAACCCACCTCAGACCACTTTTAGCGAAATCACTTTTATGACGGATTTGTTTTCTCTATGGCAAGAGACATCATTTGAGTTTAAAAACACAACTCGGACATACATGCATCGTACAGATATAGGGGCACGAATATTTCAATGATCGTCAAAACCCACCTTATCCTGGATGAGGTGGTTTTTTACAGCCAAATACAATAAATACAAATTTTGCAACACCTGCAACTGTCAGCTGTCAAAATTTAAGTTTTTATCGGTTGTTTTATTTTATTCAGTTGAATGTAACGGATGAAAACGAATGTATTTCCTAAAATAATATTGTTTTTATGATATAATTGATAGTTTTTAAGTGAAAATGAGTGCTGAAGCAGAGGAAACTCATTTGTTTTGACCAAGGTGAGTCTGGCTTAGAAGAAGTCCGCACCAAAAACCGGCGAGATAACTCGGCGGATTATCCTCGGAACAAATTAAAACAGGCTCGTATTCATGGACAGGCATATGTGACGCCGAAAAATAAAACTGTCCCTGCTAAGACTACAAGTCCCCCTTGCAAGTGTGCCAAAAAATGCAGTGAAACTATAACCGAAGGAAAATCCACTGAGGCAGAAAACGTTTAAATACACCGTTCATATTGGTCACGAGAAGAAAGAAGTTTGCCATTCTGCAAAGATCGTGTCAAAAGGCACCGCAACTTGTTAGTCTGCGGCAAACTACCGGAAGTCAAAAGAGGGAAATCTGGAAAAAAAAAGACTGGTGAGAGCTTAGCGACCTCCGTAAAGTGCGAGTTTCACCAACTACCCGCACTTGGTCTTCTTTATTTTGATTGTCTTTCGTACTGTCGCATGTCGGTACTTCGACATACCATACTTACGACGTCCGTTGAGTCTTGTCGAGCAAGATGTATTCGCTGACGATTGCATTTGTTGATGACAGGATTCCAAAACGTTGACAAGCGGTACCCATATTCTCTGTTGATGTATCTTCCAGCAGACAGAGTGACTTTTTCACAGTTCACCTAGTTAGCGGAGAGAATGTGACAGAATTCAAAAAATGGTGGATTCAGCATTTTAAAAAGACAATATCTCTATCCCTTGAGACAAAAGATCGACGTATTTCGAGAACAGAGAAAGTAAGCTTTAGTATTTCAAAGTTCCATCACCTTACATATAAAAAGATTGGAGAAATACATTTTTGATGAAGATAAGACCACATATTACTACACCGCTTCCACAAGAACCTGCATATGGGACAAGGCAACTTGCATCAATGCAAAAAAAATGGAAGATCTGAAGAAATGCGTTTAGTTTGTACCAGAAGAAGAAAAAATCTAGTTTTGGGATATAATATTGCAATGGCCCACGGCCGAAAACGTTGATGATAAAGATATTGACTGATATTACCTAGTTTAATGTAAATAAATATCTTTAAATTTTCTTAAAAATTGGACTGATTGTAAAAACACACCTTGTATAAGATGACTGTAAAAACCCTCCTTATACGAAAACGTTACATATCTATAAAAACAAATCTAGGAATTATTTTGTACAATATTTTTAACAAATCGTTAAATTAAATATTTTTGAACATATTTATTAAAAAAAAATTAACTAACACAATAAAAAAAAATTACACCAGAAAGTTTTTATTGATTTTCTGAAAGTTTTGCTTTTGGTCTGAGAAGGGTTTTTACAATCATGCATTCATATGCCTCTTCTCACAATGGAGATACGGGTCTACTACCACAACCGTGGTATGGCAACATGGCGACTGCCAAACAGCCAGAGAGATAGACAAGCAAACGTATTCAGGTATCGCTAATAATTTTTCTTCTAAAAATATTTAGAGAAGAAATTCCTCCGCATCATCACCTAGGTAGCATTCCCAGAAGACTGGCAGCATTTCTACATTGAATGGTAATGCTAATTCAATGTGATAGAAAAAGGTGACCTGCTGGCAAACGAGTAGAACAGTTAGCAGCCAGGACCAAGGTTTTTCTAACTACGTGTAATAAAAATAAGACGGTGTTAAGCTTACCACGATGTCAGGAGCTGGTGCTGCGGCGCCTGAAGCCCTCGCCACTACTTCGTTGCAATCAGGACTGTCTGTTGGTGCTTGTTTCCTAGCAGATCGTTGTAGATTTTCATTATTGCTAGTGTCAGAATCCGTTTCTGTCAGCTCATAGACTGGACCTTGCTCTGCCGTCCTGAAAATTGAGGAATGATTTAGTAAAACTCCGAGATGTTATATGTCTTCATAGGTCTATTTCGGCGGAGTTGATGGTTTACTGTTTAGTAACCTGGACTACTTAGCCGGAGATCAAGAGTTCGGTTTCCACCCAGGACAAAGATGACAGGTATTATAAGTGCGGCCTAATAAGATATATATAACTATGTTTATCAGCAGTCTGAAAACTAAAGCTCGGGATCTAGTTAGGGCCCAATCTGCCATGTGTGAGATGAGTTTTTCGGGTAATAATTCTAAGAAACTATATTTTTCGATCTTTCGATTTCCACTCAAAGACTTGGTATTTGTTTATTGAAATTTGAATGGCACTTCTGAACCGAAAATTATGCCTTTCTAACTAAAAACAATGTTTTTCAAATCGGCTTATAAATGACAGACTTCTGATTTAAAAAAAAAATGAAAACTAAAAAAAAAGCCTAATGGAAAATGTTTTGAAGAAGAAATCTTAAGAATCCATTCGCCAATAGGGTGATGTTTTACAGAAGGTTCACACACTACACAACGTTCATACTTAGGTTGGAAGGTGGTGTCAGAAGGTGGTGGCTTCTTCATCTTGTACATGTGGCTCCAGGGTGCCGCTGGTAGCACCTCCCAGGGTTGGCCCAGCACTCTGGTCCATACCTCACCGCGTACGACAACTAAGCATCTGTGGACAAAGGTTCGACATTTAGTTCTAAGATTGTCCAGAATATACGCTGGAGATATTTAATGTTTTAAACGAAAGAAATGCGAAGAATAGCATCGAGTGTACCGGAGTCGACTTCACAGAAAACTCGTGTCAAACACGTCTAAATTGCCTTTAATAAGAGCGTACTACTTTTTAAAAGGCTGGCAACGCACTTGTGACGCCTCTGATGTTGCGGGTGTCCATGGGCGGCGGTATTCGCTTACTATTGGGCGATCTGTTTGCTCGTTTGCCCCCTATCCCATAAAAAAATACGAAATGTGGCGTTCAGGTCAGTAAGTATATGTTACATATTGAAGTGTCTTAAACCAAATCCTTATTCGACTTCTTTCATTCCACAACTTAATTCAAATTCACTTCTTTCCACTGCAGGTATGGCCTGCTGGTTTAAGCGGTCGCCACGTCGCGTCGTAGCTTTCTACTTCGCTAATTGTTATTCTTGATGTTCTTTGTATTCATCATGTATTATTGTCAAATTCCCCGCGCCATAGGATATATTCATAACACGAGAGCTGTTGTATTTTTTAAAAAAAAGGTAAGAAAATTCTTACCTGAGTCTGGTGCAGCAGAACGGGAACTGCATGTTAGTATCTTCTACTACTTCTTCACATTCAATGGCAGATTCTGGCGCCTCCACTCTCTTGCAACTGTAAAGAGAAAATCACTTATTATTTGTTCCTATTGAAAAAAGACAAACATAGCATAATTGTATGCTATGTGTATACACGTAGCATACAATTATGCTATGTTTGCCAGCATATGTGTATTAGCCAACACATATGCTGGCTAATTTGACAGAAGTATTGCCTTTCATATAATACTTACTAATACTATTATACCTGAAGATCTGACTTTTAAAAAGAATGGCCATGAGTTTATTTGCCAGTATTCTTCTCATAAGGCTCTACCCATTTTGAAAACTGGAAGTTATAGATCAACACAAGCAGGCAGTAGATTTTGGTGTTTTCACCTTATTTACCTTGACAATCCAGCACGTGCTGTGGCGTCTGTTTGTGTCGGTCTATGATTTTTAACTGTAGCTTCAATTTAATGTCACTTAATGTCTTAATTGAATAAATGATTTTGAATGAGAATTTAGTGCTACAACGGATGCTTAATAGAAGAGTACAAAAACACTTACCCTACAGTATATATAGCCAAGTTTCTGCCACCAGGCTGACACCTATGTCTAGTGCAGGAGTACGCATCTGCCCACTCCGTGTATGCTGCATGCTTCCTCATCGTACGAGGATCAGTACAATCTGGATAAAAGAAAACAATATGAAACGTACATACGACAAGAACCCTTTCCCTTAGGTTTTCTACCTGGCTCTCTCACACATAGAGTCATGCCTATTGTCCAGAGGTATAGGCACACCTTTTTTGCTTCATCCAGGGTTGCATGCTTGTCGGTAATGTGGCTATCGCAGCAATGTTACTCAAGAATTAAAGTACATATCTCCATTCCAAATTTTAATTAAATCGGTGCGGCAGATTAATCGTAAAAAACTATGTTACCTTAATGCTAAAAGCAATCTCTTACAGGCAACCTTTGGATGGAAAAATCGACAAGATAAAAACAAATAACTTCATCTTTACAATATTTACCTTCTTCCAATTATAACATTTTTATACTACATGCTAAACAGAGCTTGTAGTATAAAAAACCGAAAACTCTCGGTGTGTGCGGTACCTATTATTAGGTACATTTTGGCTTGGCACCGACTTCAAACCTATGAATAGGTAGCACATACAAATTAAGTTATTTTAGACTTTTTAGTTTTTGAAGTCAGTTTTTTTAAACTAAGTTTTTTTTATTTTTCGCTTTTTAGTCTTTCTCAAGTCTCTCATCATCATTTCACCTAAATAACTTGAAAGAATACGACATACATACTATATAGAATCGAATGGACTTCAGGTAAATTTTTGCAATAAAATCTCAAATGGACTATCTTCTATAGGTTACTATAATTCAAGTGATTTGAGGTAAACTGACAATATCGTTAGGACCCGTTATATATTATGAAATTAAATGATGTCTACAGAATATGAAGGCATGCATCAATTGCTCTTAACTTCATTGCAGGCGCCCACGTAAATTTGAGGTTTTCTTTCGATTTCCTTGGGATCCCATCATCAGCTCCTGATATGATGGCAATGGGACCACATAGGGAGCATACCCTTTCGAATACAAAAATAATTTTTAAAACCGGTCCATAATTGACGGAGTAATCAGTGTACATACATTAAAAAAAAAACGATGAAATTGAGAACTCCTCCTTTTGGACGTCGGTTAAAAACTATATTGACTGATGGAATACTTATATACTTTTTTTCTGTAAATACATATGTGTATACATTAAATACTTAGAAAAATACAAAAACTCCGATACACACATTTGTAAATAATCAAACACTAATCCGAACCGAGCATCGAAAACTGAGACCCCCGCACAACAGATGCATTCGCTACCACTGCACAACCGAGGCATTAAAAACCATATAGCAATTTCTATAAAGCTGGAAAACCATCACTTTTGACCAAGCTTTTTTGCTGTATAACGACCTATACTTAATATTATTAAAGCGAGTTTGTTTCTTTGATTAAACGCGCCAATCTCAGGAACTACTATTCCGATTTGAAAAATTCTTTCAGCGTTAGATAGCATATTTATCGAGGAAGGCTAATAATCATTACGTTAAGACTAAAAGGAGCGTAGTATCAATGAATAATGTTTCCAAAACAGGGGAAAATTATTTCTTTTCAGAACTTCCATTGTACTGCGTAACATTTACTTAACTGCGTAAATGATTAAAGATTCGTGAAATTTATGAAAGAATCTGTTCCCCTTGAAAAGTCTGCGACAAAATGGCTCGCTGTAACCTTTTTTATGGGAAACAAATTTGTTTTTGAGGTTTAATATCACGCTACGGGCAATAGGAGACACAGACAGGGCAACGTGGCAAGCTAGTCTATACAAATAATTAAAAACGTAGTGTCTGTTTGTAATATTAAAATAACCGCTTTTTACTAAATGCATGCATACAAGTATAATATACACATACACGGTATATTTATTAAAATAACATTTTTTTATAATTTTTGTCTGTCTGTTTGTTCCGAGTATCTCTGGAACGGCGGCACCGATTTTGACGGGAAATTCACTGATAAGTAGCTGATGACAAAGGAGTAACTTAGGCTACGTTTTTTTAGACTAGCTTCGTTACCCTTGGTTATTGTCGTACCAATTCAGCTACTAATTTATAAACACACCAAAATGTCGTATTCAAAACTATCTTACATTGATCTTTATATCCCTGTGTGTGAACATCCTTGTTGCCGGTAGATGTGAGGCCGGCAGACACCACAGCTAACAGTCCCAGGGTCAGGAAAGTCTTCATCATGAGCACATTGACTGGTGAGCCGGCCGCGTTGTTTTCGAATGACCGCGGGACTAATTGTGTTTGATACGTGAGAAGTACATTTGAGTAGAGATGTGGGTGAAAAACAACAGCGCCCTTTTGTATAAATTGTTCCTTTTTTTAACCGACTTATTTGAGATAATTAACGGAAGTTTTATGGTTTCCGTTAATCGTTTATTTATCAAAATGGAGGGGTAATATTTCCTTATAGAGGTTGTAATATTCGGGTTTCACAGGCTCAACATTATTTAAATCTCTATACAAATAAATAAAATTTAAGTGTTTGTGATTAATTGTGATTTCAAATTAACAGCTTTTTACTAAATGCATAGGTATGGAAGTATATACAAATACAGTATCGTGAAAAAAAAACAGTTTTTTTTGTACTCCTGTTTGTGTTCCGGCTAATTTCTGGAACGGCTTGACCAATTTTGACGGGTCTTTTACTGGCAAATAGCTGACGATATAAAGAGTAGCTTAGGATTGCCGCTCCGCGGTGTTACCTGCGGTTGTTGTTGTATCTTTACATCAACAACCACGAGTAAAACCGCGGGCCATAGATAGTCTTAAATAAAAGTAGCCTAACTTACACTTTTAATAATCAGCTATCAGTAAAGTCCCGTCTAAATTGGCCAAGCCGCTCCAGAGATTAGGCGGAATAAACAGACAGACAAATTTCGAAAATTGCTTTTTTGATCAAGAACCATACATCACACACTAACTGCCTCAGTGGCGCAGTGATAGCGTATGCGACTGCTGTGCTTGAGGTCTCGGCTTCGATTCTCGGGTCGGACCTAATGTTTGTATGATCTGCAAATATTTGTTTCGGAGTCTGGGTGTTTTCTATGTATAATATGTATGTATTTATTGGCCAATAATGATAATGAGCTGGTTTCATTTTTATTTTATGGAATAGGCGGGCAAACGAGCAGACGTATCGCCTGATGGTAAGCGATTACCGCCGCCCATGGACACCCGCAACACCAGAGGCGTCACAAGTGTGTTACCGGCCTTTGGGGGATGGGGGGGGAAATAGGAGGAGCCTGGGCGGTATCCTCACTCACTCGGTGAAACACAGCGCAAGCACTATTTCACACCGGTTTTCTGTGAGGCCATGGTATCACTCCGGTCGAGCCGGCCCATTCATGCCGAAGCGTGGCTCTCCCACGGTCATATAAGATTATTAGTTTCCTCAATAGTAACAATTTTGTGCGCAAATGTACGTTGATATGAACATACAATAGCAATGTTATGTTTACAAACTGTGCTTGCTTTATCCGGTTGTAGCACGTGAAAAGACTAAAACGAAATCTTTACAGCATCCAGCATCTATACGGAATCAAGAGAAGAAAAAGCAGACAAATATAAAGAAAATTGAAATCGGTTTCCAGTTAACTTAACTATACAAGTATTATAAATCTGAAGAGTTTGTTTGTTTGTTTAAAGGCGTTAATCTCAGGAAGTGCTAGTCCGATAAATAGTTATTTGTTATACTAGAGTGCAAAGTTGCTTTTTAACCGCGTGCTCACTTTTGATGACCGAGCAAGCGAAGGATTCTAAAATTTAATATTTAATTTAATATAAAAAAATTATAATCCTGGGCGTTAGCGAGGGAATCACGTAACTTTTCATCCCACCTCAGCGAGGAAATGACTAGATGACGTAATAAGAAAAAGGCGCTGGCAAAGCAAATCAAAAAGAAAGTACACCAAGAAGGTTCCGAGTCTGAGTTTTTAACAAATTAAAAAAATAAAAAGATAAATTCAGCACCATGGAGGTAGAAGTAAATAGGTTTAATGATGTTTTGACTTCACAAGCTTAGTGCACACGATGTTCTAAATTCAATTTTACTTTATTCTCTAGCGGATAAAAACGGCTTTTGCACTCAGATATCGAAAGGGCAAAATCACTCTTTCCGAGATGGTGGTATGAAAATTTTATTTATGTGTTAGTTAGTCCAGCCATCGAGGAAGGCTGTACCCTTCCTCGATAGCGACGATAGCTACGACTAAAAGGAGCGGAGTATCAATTAAATATGTTGCAAAAACAGGAGGAAATTGTTCCTCTTAACTTTTTTCATTGCGTACACTGCTGAAACGGTTAAGGTTTAACAAAAACAGATTATGAAAGAATTGTTCCCCTAGCTTTAAAAGACCTAAAGAAAGTCCGCGACAGCATAATTATGTCTATCTTCTGAGATTGGCTCACTATTAAGTTTTTTATGGTAAACACATTTGTTCACGCTGTATAACATCATGCTACGGGCTATAGGAGACGCCGATGCGGTTGCAGGGGTAGCTAGTTTAAATATAAAATAATAATTATTGATCTAAGCGTTTTATGTAGGTATGGCCCTGCCAAAATCACTCTACTCTGCTGATGGAAAGCATAAGCGGAATCCAAGACTGATGGTCACCATACTCATTGCGAATGCAGACAATACAACAATGCAGCATGGTGCGATAGATGGCCCTAGATGTACATTGATTTTATTTATATTTGATTGTTAAAAACACGAATAAAACGACATTTTCTAAAAATGAATGCTAGCTAGATCGATTTATCGCTCCCGAAACCCCCTGCATACAACATTTTATTAAAATCGTTGGAGCCGTTTCCCAGATTCAGATTATATATATATATATATATATATATATATATATATATATATATATATATATATATATATATATATATATATATATATATATATATATATATATATATATATATATATACAAGAATTGCTCGTTTAAAGGTATTAGATAAAGGCCTCAAAGCCCGCGATAAAAGCTATGCAATAGCTTAAAAAAACGAATTGTTGTTTAATTTTGCGTTTAGTAACACATTTTATTTACATACATATGTATTAATGTTGGTTGTCTTGCACCACTTTCTACTACGCCAAGTGTTGTGGGCTCAAATCCCACATGGACAACACTGTGATCCACAAATTGTGGTTCTGAGCCTGGGTGTTCTGTGTGTCCTTTTCATCTATGTTTGCGTGATGTATATTCGCACCTTAAGATGTTTCTGAAACAATCACAATCACAAATTTTAACAAAGACAACCGACTTCAAGAACTGAACCAAATTGAAACGGGATTACACGGGAAGCACTAGCTCTCAGATAAAAGAACAATCATCAAAATCGGTTCACCCAGTCTTAAGTTATCTATACTAATATTATAAAGTTGAAGAAATTGTTTGTTTGTTTGTTTGAACGCGCTAATCTCAGGAACCGCTGGTCCGATTTAAAAAAATCTTGTAGTGACATTTATCGAGGAAGACTATAGGCTATATATCATCACGCTAAGACCAATAGGAGCGGAACACCACACGGGGGAAAATTATTACGCTTCGGGCAATAGGAGACGTAAATGACGTTGCGTGGGTCAGCTAGTGAGGTAATAAACATAAAAAAGTACAGTCGAATTGATAACCTCCTCCTTTTTTGATGTCGGTTAAAAAAATTAATTCACACTTACAATGCACTTCGTGAGTCCAAATGTCACTAGTGACAGCTGTCACACAGATTAAGCTAACAAAAAAGGTCAATAGTCTACCAGCCACCATGATCTTAGGTACAACATGGTTGTTGACACCACAATCCGATTAATTTCTTTTTATAATCTGTCTTAACGACATTTTTTTTATAAATAACTAGCTTTTGGACGCGTCTCTGCACGCGTGTATGTCATTGTACGTTGATCTTCTTTGCGAGGATAGTACCGCCCCGGTCGAGCCGGTCTGTTCGTGTTGAGATCAGCGTGGCTCTACTAGCTATGTCCTTTCTCAACAATCAAAGTATCTCCAAGCCAAATTGGTGCAATGGTTTAGTCCTGAAAGCGTAACAGGCGTGCAGAATTACTTTCGAATTTATAATGTTCTCCTAACCGATAACAGCCACGGCGGGCGGTCTCAACGGAGACCAGCCAACTACGCAGGATATATTATAGTGCACAAGTATGTGCGCAAACACAGGACCACTCTCTGTTCCCTCACTCTCAATCCGATGGGACGGTTAACCGCCACGACCAGGGAGAGATCAGGCGCGGGACCGACAGCTTTACGTGCTCTCCGAGGCGCGGGGGTTCAGACCCAACTTCCAAACTCCGAGCTGTTTTTAAGTATTTCTATAAACAGAAAAACTCAACACTTTTGGCTCGACCCGGGATTCAAACCCGAGACCTCTTGATCGGCAGTCGCATACGTCAACCGCAAGACCAACGAGGTAGTTTCGAGTTTATAATATTATTTAATAAGGATGTACTAAATATCAACTTGTGACTATTTTAGTTACTCCATTGAACAATTTATAATAGAATATAATAAATATTGTTGCTATAATAGACAAGTTTATTACAAAACAAAACATACAAGAATATATAAAATAATTGAACATTGTACAAAATGGCGGGCTTATCACTAAACAGCAATTTCTTTAACAGGCAACCTTTGGCAACAAATCGATTGTAGATAAACGAATGCATGTGTGGTGTTGGAGTGGAAAAAAATAATGTAAATTTTAGTGACCGACCGAAGGTTCGGTTTCGGTTTCGGCCAGTTTCGGCCGTAGTTTCGGTTTCGGCTAAAAAATGGCCGAACCTTCGGCCACGCCGAAACTCGAGTGAGTGAATAATCGTGCGTCAATCGGCGAACTTTGTTACTCACTCGTGCTCACACGCTCACATGGCTGGCTCAGCTCGCTTCGCGTAATTCCATCGTTAATCGAATTGAATTGATTTTAAGTTTAACATATGTATGATTAACATATGACATACTATACTTGTTTATTTCAGATATATTCATGACACAAAACATAAAAAATATATTTACTACGTACTTTAATCATAGAATATGCAAATACATGTTTAAAATATCCACTAAATTTCAGTATATAACAGGAATTTTATATTATGTTTAACTCTTATTACAATAAAAGTTACTATCATCACTTTGAGCTTTTTTTTAAGCTACTAAATGAACTTGACAAGTTAATGTCACAGTTCTAACCTTGTCCTTTATTCAGTGTGACAAAGTAATCTTTTTTATTATTATTATTTATCCTTTTTTAAAATCTTATCAAGGTTATCCATCGCTATAAGTTGATTTGACAACAACAAAATGACCAAACCTTTTATGTGAAAATATTCACAATTTTCGAACGCTGTTGCAGATTAATTCAACGAAAATTGTAATAATAATTTTTTCGATGTAAATACGCAAACTATCATATTTTTAGGATAAGCTTCTTGTTAGCTGAATCATATAATAAGCAAATGGTGAATATTATGCTTGTGATTAAATAATTTTTAACTAAACAAATACTATGGAACCAACCTTTCTAGCTCACTTCTGCACTTTCGATTTCCACTATTAGTAAGACAACAAGTAGTTCAAAATTATTAAATATATGGGGAAACGTAAATAGTGAGTTCGTATCAATAATATTTATTCAACATTTACTTTTCCAAGAAAAAATAAACAACAAAAAATAAACTGAAAAAAATAGTGGTCACTATTTTAGCACTTATGGATGGCATGGATAATTTTAAATTATTTACCACTTCAAAAACCAAATAGTCTTATTTTGTTCAATTTTGATAAAATATACTAAATAAAAAATAAATAAACTGAATTCAAAAAACTTCAAACGAAAACTCCGAGACTAGAAACACTAAAAAGCGTAAAATAAATTGGCTCTCCTTAAATTACTAAGTGGCAACTCTTATGTATTTTTAAGTATTTATTTATTGAAACAAAGTAGTGTTATAGTGTGTGCTATGTACCTAAAACCTGTTTGAAGTCGGTGCTAAGCCCAAAATAATACGAACAATTACAAAAATCAAAGTGAGGCTTACCAAAATTAAAATAGGCCATGGATTTTTATATAAAAAAATGCTTTAAGTTGCGTAACGGCACTAGATGGTGTTGCTCTTTACGGCTTAGAGCCCAACGAAATTCCTAACAAGCTGCATGATGAAAAGCGAAAAAGCGTTACGCAAAGAACAACAGTTAACACTAATTGTAAATATTTAAATAAACCCACTAAATTAAACTAGGCGTATGGATATAGTGTAGGTTCCCAATCCGAACTTAGCTTTGCATGTCTTTTTTTTTCTACGGACAACTAGTCTATCCTCTATCTCTTAATCTCACCTGACAGATCATCTAAACAACTTGAAAGAATACAACTAAGGCCCTATTCGTGTACATGGTATTAAAATAATGTTTCTCTAATCTCTAATCGTCTTACTTTCTATTATCAGTTCATGTGAATAACTGAAAGAAAACGACAAGCAAGCCAGGTCCTCTGCATGGCATGCTCTCTGGAACTAAAATTAAAGGCACTCAGCCGCTAACCTGGACGTCAGAACTCCTGCAATCCTTCGAAAAGTGTAAGGAAAGTATCATTAGGTGTACTCTTTTGGCTCATCCAGTGGCAAACGCACCGCTCGCACTTGTGACCGATGCATCCAGTTCGGCTTTGGGCGCGGTTCTCCAGCAATTAGTCAAGGGTGAATGGCAGCCCCTCGCATTTTTCTCCAGGAAATTGAATAAGGCACAGCAGTTATACAGTGCACATGACCGGGAGTTGCTCGCAATTTACGAAAGCGTGAAACATTTTAGACACATGGTTGAAGGAAAGCATTTCGTTATCTATACAGACCATAAACCTATTACTTACGCTTTCCGGCAAAACAACCAAAAGTGCTCACCAAGGCAATTCAACCACCTCGATTTCGTATCACAGTTCACTACGGATATAAAACACATTTCAGGCAAGACTAATGTCACAGCTGACACGTTATCTCGCGTTGAAGCAATTTCTTCACCTCCTACTTTCGAGCAGTTAGACAGTTAAATAGACGAAGAGCTACGAGTACTCCTGGCGAACAATACAACGTCATTGCAGCTGGAAAAAGTTCCAGTATAAGGTACCACCATTGATTTGTATTGTGACGTGTCAATGGCGAAGCCCCGTCCTTTCATACCCAAGGAGCTGCGAAGACGGATTTTCGATTCAGTGCATGCAATGAGTCATCCAGGAGTAAAGGCGACAACAAAATTGGTGGCAGACCGCTTTATCTGGCCTTCACTTCGCAAAAACTGTCATGAATGGGTGAAATCCTGTACAGCCTGCCAACGCGCTAAGGTACAACGCCACACAACTTCTCCGCTTGTTAATTTCAAACTGCCAAGTTCACGTTTCAGTCACATTCACATCGATTTGGTAGGCCCACTTCCACCGTCGGATAATTACAAATACTGTTTAACAGCTATAGATAGATATACCAGATGGCCAGAGGTCTTGCCACTACGAGATATCACAGCGGAGACCGTGGCAAAAGGTTTTTACGAAATGTGGATTTCGCGTTTTGGTTGTCCCCAAACTGTAACAACTGATCAAGGCCGTCAATTCACCTCTCAATTGTTCAAGTCTCTCACGAATTGGTGTGGTATTCACCTTCAACACACGACTGCTTATCATCCTGCTGCCAACGGCATAGTCGAGAGATTTCATAGAACTTTGAAAGCGGCGATAATGGCACACGGCGAACAGCGTTGGACCGACGTGCTACCAATCATATTGCTTGGAGTAAGAGCTGCTTGGAAAGATGATGATGAAGATGAAGATGATGAAGTGTTCAGCGGCAGAAATAGTGTACGGTGAGCCCCTACGGGTGCCCGGTGAGTTTTTCCACGTCAGCTCACCTAGCAAGATAGCACCGCCAGATTTTGTGTTACAACTCAGATAGCATGTATCACGGTTTCGACCTGTCCCTGCCTCACGCCACGCCAAATTATCGGTATTTGTGCACGAGGATTTGAAGGCTTGTCAGCATGTGTTTCTGCGAAAGGATGCACTGCGAGGAGCTTTGGAGGCACCGTACACCGGCCCATATCAAGTAATCGGCAGAACTGATAAAACCGTCACTATAAATTTACCGGACAGAGGCCCAGTGACGGTCTCAATCGATAGAGTGAAGCCAGCCTATATCACCGATCCATGCCCAAGCCCACGATCGGCAGACAAGCCTCCCTTACGAGCACGGGACGAGCTCAAGGCCCAGAAAGGTATTCTTAAGCCAAGCAATTTTGGTGGTGAAAGTCCTGTTTGCTTGCCTACAAAGACCTCGTCTGAGAGGATTGCTACGCGACGGCAGTCAACAGACTTGTCAAGAAAATATTATCGAAGAGATTCTTTTCACGACAAAAACTATAACGATTATTTCTGACTCATTGTAGTGAGTTGCTTTCAGTGAATAAAGAATTATTAGTGAATGTTAAGGCCTCTTTAATTATGTGGCATAGTCATTCTGGTCATACGCTACAGACTAAAGGTAACATACATATGACATTTGAAGATTTATCCTCCAAATTCTAACCGTTAAAGAGTTGTTCTTTCTATTATCAGCTCATCATCATAAAATGATGACCACCAGACTCAAATACCGGTATAGCTTTAGAAAATATATGATAAACATGGAACGTACCTAAAAATTTCTGGGTATCCCTCGATTTCCTTGAGATCTCATCATCAGACCCCGATATGGTGCCAATAGCACTACCTCGGGTGCATGCCCTCCCGAATTCAAAAACAATTTCCAAGATCGGTTTACAATTGACGGAGAAATCGCTGAATATACATAAAACATACATACCCTAATTACCTAAAATATAACAACTTTTGAAAAAATGGGTTTGGTTCACGTATTTTTCAAGGGCAAAAAAGGTTCGGTTTCGGTTTCGGCCGAAACTGAGAGCCAGGCCGAAGGTTCGGTTTCGGTTTTGGTTTCGGCTGAAAAACCAGTTTCGGTCGGACACTAGTAAATTTATTTTATTTGCTTTAAATTCGTAACAGTTATAAAAAGTTAGAATAATTATATTTTTAGAGACGTTTTTTGATATTTGTTCGAATGAAACGAAAGGTATTATTAACTAGCTGAGCCCTGCGGTGTTACCCGCAGTTGTTGTTGTACCTTCACAATAACAACTGCGGGTAAAGCTGGTCCAAAAAAAGCTTATTTACTCCTTATATGATCAGCTATCTGCCAATGAAAGTCCCGTCAAAATCGGTCCAGCTGTTCCAGAGATTAGTCGGCATAAACAAACAAACGGACAAATTTAGAAAATTTAATATTTGCTATAGTTACCTAAGAAGAAAATGGTGCAGCTAGAGCAAATAAAAAAAAAACTACACCAAGAAGGTTCCGTGTCTAAGTTTTTCACAAATTAAAAAATATTGTATGATTAATTCGGCACCATGGAGGTGAAGTAAATAGGTTTAATGATATTTTGAATTCACAAACTTAGTGCACCAGAGCGATGTTCTAAATTCAATTTACTTTATTCTCTAGATGTTAAAAACGGCTTTTACACTCAGATATCGAAGGGCAAAAATTCTCTTTACGAGCTGGTGGGATGAAAAACTCTTTGCTAATATTTAAAAGAGTATTGTTCGAGCATCTTGATAAACCGTGAGTTTTACTTGATTAAAAAAAAACGTGAGTTTTACATTACAATAACGCACAAGTACGTAATGAACTAATGAGATACATTACGATTACGATATTGAAATTGGTGAAATAAGACAGCCTTTACGAGCGAATATGTTATAAACATAATTACAGTGTCGGTTTGTAATTTCAAATTAACATATTTTGATTATTTTTATTAAATTCATGTGAAAGTGAGTATGTACCAGTGCAAAAAAAAGATTTTTTTAATTTTTTTGTAGTCTGTCTGTTCTGGCTAATCTCTGAACCTGCTGGAACGATTTTTACAAGTTGATGTTTTAAGGAATAAATACATTTTTCTTTGTTAAATCCCTCGAACTAAGTAACACCTAGTTACCTATCATATCAATACATATATAGTAGTTATAATAAAATCGTAACTGGTCGCCGTCTGTACATGGAAGTTATATCACGAAAACTATTATAGGGAGGCTTTATGGACGCAATAGAACCCAAAACAATGTTTTTTTTTAAATCTGTTTGTCTGTGCGTTTGTGCGCGCTAATCTCGGGATCGGCTTACCCAATTGAATACGGTTTTCAGCAATCTGTTGTGGTTTACTTCACTTAACATTTAGTGTTTGTTTCATCTAAATCGGTTCATAAATAAAAAAGTTATGTCAGCTAGAAGAATCACCGCGATATCCAAAATTTACGTGAACGGAGCCCCGGGCAAAAGCTAGTATGTAATAAAACTTAAAGCAAATTCTGAAGTACCTGAATGACTTACTGTACTTTTATTGTATCGATCGTTAGGGTCAATTATAAGGATGAAATCTCTCTAACAAACTTGATAAATCAAATGAGAGGAAAACCATGAAATCTTAAATCACTTTAATGATTTACAGAAAATGGTAAACCAACTAATCAGTTGCTCGAAATGGGCTCCATTTTCTTGGATACACATATATATTCTTCTACGAATTCATTTCTAGTAACCTTTAATAACGTCAAATAACGTGTTGTGGTGAATATTGTAAATCGTATTCTGAACTTCAACTCTCAACTCGTTTACATTCGCATAATTTTTACATATCCAGACAAAAAAATCTAAAGGCCTGCGAGATCAACAGATTGTGCCATCTGATTGTGCCTGATTCTTTGTTTCAATCCAGGCATTAAAATAGTTATTAATGTAGGCAGTAGTGATTCTGCTGTTATGGGCTGGAGCACCATCTTGCTGTAGAAATATTTTGTTTCGCTCTTCCTCGGGGAAACCATTTAAGTAATTTCTTAAGAGATCCAGTATTTCAAGGTACTTGACAGCGTTTAAATGACCTTCGTAAACGTGGACTAACAACCATATTTCTCATAATTCACACAGATTCACAGATTTTAGTCGGTTCGATTGCCGGGTGTGGCAAGCGAATTTTCGGAAATCTTTGAATGTAGTTTTCTTTCTTTTCAAAAATAAAGGAATGTTTTCTTTAAGTAAATTTGTCTATCTACATTATTAAGAGTACTTTCCCTTCAGGTAACATTACAAAATTCCACCCTGTATTGTGTCTAATATACCACGCTGACACACAGATAGGTAGGTACATACCTACTCAAAAACATAACCTTATTTCAACATAATCAGGTAGCAATACCGTACAAGTTTTTAAAGCTCCAAAAAGAGACTACTTCTCAAGGTCATCAGCACCAAAATGACGAACAGACCATGGAACGGCGTAACTGGTTTTCATTACAAGACGAACGTCAAGCTGGTACATATTCCTTTTTAAAAAGATTCTCGTAAAAAGATACCTACTATTTCGGATGTTTTTCAAAACAAGTTTCAAATATAAATGAGTGTAGTTTTATGAAAAAAATACGTATGTAATGTCTTTAAGGATTAAATTATGTATACTTATTATACGTTATCTTATCACTAACACGCCATTGTTTTTTTTAATGGACTAGGGGGCAAACGAGCAATCGTATCGCCTAATGGTAAGCGATTACCGCCGCCCATGGTCACTCGCAACACCAGAGGTGTCACAAGTGCGTTGCCGGCCTTTGGGGGATGGGGAGGGAGATGGGGGGAGGAGTTGGGGATGGGCCTCCGGTATCCTCACTCAGTTGCAGTTGGCCCACCAGGCATGATCACCTCGCCTAGTCGGAGGATCCTCCCTTTGTGTTGGAGGGACATAGAACCCGTTCCTCAACAGATATATATCACTTCATTTTGCAGTGTTGTTGATGGAGGGTTTGTGTCAAGTGTTCCTTCTCTTTGCAGTGCTGTTGTCCTGGTAGTTCGCTCCCTCAGTCGACTCTTACGACACCCATGGGGTGAATAGGGGTGCTGACACGCCGTATTCTTCATCCATCACCACACAGCATGTTAGTTTAGTTTTTATTCAAACAACTTAAGCGATAACGTCGTGTCGCGTAAGGTCAATATGTATATCTAAAAGTTCGTTGTAAAATAATAATATAAATAAGCATGGCAGCGTGTCGTAGGTACATTTACGGTAACAAAATGTCAGTGTACGGTCTTATCCTGTTTGCTCTGTTACAAGGAGTGGTAAGATTATTATTTTATAATAATTAGTTAATTATTGTTTTGGAGACTCCGAATTACTAAACTAATATATAAACCTGCTGATAGCCCATTTATCGAGGAAGGCTATAGGCTATTTATCATCACGCTAAGATTAATAGGAGCGGAGTACCGGAGTAATATCAATTCTTAATATTATTTGTCTATGTGTTTATTATTACGGGAGGTGAATTTTATTTGTACGCATTTCGACGGGACTGAAATTGATTACACCTACGAGAACCGTCCAATCTCTGGAACGGCTTAACCGATTTTGACGGACCTTTTACTGGCAGATAGTTGATAATATAAAGGCTGGTTTACACAGTGCGAGCTGCTGCCTAGCCAGTAGGCTGCTACTCGGCTTGACTACTCGTACGCCAGTAGCTCGGCTCGCCTTTGCTGTCTACACCACAACAAGTAGCTGCTGCCCAGTCTTGCGAAGAGTCGCGATGTTGAGTGAAAAAAAAACCATGTGTTCCACTCACAACTGTCGGGTTGGCCGTGAGCTACTGCCAGATACGTCCAAACAATGCGAGCGATGGCCGACCTGCTGCCATTATGTATGCGTGTCGCTGCCAGGTGAGCAGGCGAGTGAAAACAGAAAATGTTAAAGTAACTCAGATGCGAGCTACTGTCCAACTTGCAGCTAGCTAGTTACCTATAGGCGCCGGCACGTAACTTGGCCAGATTTCGGCGTAGTGTTATAGTTCACGCATCTTGTACACTTTAGTGCACCAAATCAAAACAAACAAAATCGAAGTGCAGTTGACTGCCGCTTCAATCGCTTGCTCAGCTCAGAACGGTGATATTACTGTTAGAATATATTATCAAAATGTGTATTAGGAATACTACTAACGCCATCTGTGGTATGTAATGGTGTAACATGACTTGTTTAACCAATAAAGAAAGATTAGTCAGTCTTGTGTCGGCTAACAACGTGTTTTAATAGGTTATGGGCCTAGTCGTTATTTTCGTTTATTATAGTGTTTTCTCGTGATAAAATGTCGTCAAGTTATATTGTTAACGTTCCCAAGTTGAAAGGACGGGAGAATTATGACGATTGGGCGTTCGCAGTGAAAAACTTTATGGTGTTAGAAGGCATTGATCTGGACAACATTTCATCGGACTTGAGTGGAAGTGAACAAGCAAAAGCCAAAGCCAAGCTAGTTATGACCGTCGATCCTTCGTTATTTGTACATATCAAGGCAGAGACTACGGTTAGCGCGCTGTGGAATAAGCTAAAGAAACTATTTGATGACACAGGTTTCACTAGAAAAATTGGTTTACTTAGAACATTAATTAACATCCGTTTAGAAAATAGTGAATCTATGACGAGTTATGTGACTCAAGTAGTGGATACAGCGCAGCGTTTAAAAGGAACAGGCTTTGAGATCAGTGAGGAGTGGATTGCATCATTGCTTTTGGCCGGGCTACCAGAAAAGTTCGAACCAATGATAATGGCAATAGAACATTCTGGGCTATTGATAAGTGCTGACGTCATTAAAACTAAACTTCTCGATATGTCGCCTGATGTAGGCAGCTATGGAAGTAAACCAGAGACAGCTTTTTGGTCGAATCGTCGAACGAAAGATGGCAGCACTGTGCACTCAAAACAGAGACAAACGTCAAAGTCAAATCAGAATATGTCAATGTCACCGGGAAGTAAACAAATAAAGTGCTTTAGTCCCACATTTAGTCCACTGCTAATTTTGGAAAATTCTGGATGGCTGCAAAATTCTAAATTTTTTTTATTATAACCCACGTATCTCCATTCTACTTGACATTGGCAGAATTGTCGACACCGGCACAGTTTGCCATTCATAAGAAAAAGAAAGAAAGTGCTTTAAATGCAAAAGAATCGGACACTATAAAAACCAATGTCCTGAATTAAAGGTTAAGGAGGCAGGTGCCTTCAGTGTAGCTTTCCTTAATGGAGAATTCAGTACGGAAGATTGGTATGTGGATTCAGGCGCTAGTGTCCATATGACGGCGAACCGTAACAGTTTATTGAAAATGCGAAAACACACGATAAATGAAATAGTTGTTGCAAATAAAACAACTATGCCAGTTGTGTGTGCCGGCGATACACGAATAACTACATGCGTAAATACAAATCAGTTTGACATTAGTGTAAAAAATGTATTGTACATTCCTAACCTTTCAACTAACCTACTATCTGTTAGTCAGCTGATAGCTAATGGCAATAGAGTTTCGTTTGAGGAGAATTGTTGCAATATCCGCAATAAACAGAACAAACTGATTGCAGTGGCAAGTTTGAGTAATGGAGTGTACAAATTAAACACAATGAAGTCAGAGGTGTTCGCAGCATCGGCAGTATACACTACAGATGCAAGACTGTGGCATAGACGACTCGGGCATATTAACAGCAACGATTTAGAAAGAATGAAGAATGGTGCAGTGGAGGGCGTATCCTATAATGATAAAGCAAACACCCAGAAATCCAACTGTGAAGTATGTTGCGAAGGAAAGCAGTCTCGCTTACCTTTTCCTTTGGGCAATCATAGAAGTGACACATTGTTAGAAGTGGTGCACTCGGATTTATGTGGGCCTATGGAGACCAAGTCTCTCGGAAATGCAAAATACTTTCTTCTTTTTGTTGATGATGCCAGTCGTATGTCAAGTGTATATTTCTTAAAAGAAAAGAATCAAGCATTACAGTACTTTAAAGAGTATAAAAAGTTGGTAGAAAATCAAACCGGAAACAAAATTAAAGTGCTGAGAACAGACAATGGAGGAGAATTTTGTTCCAGGGAGATAGAAAATTATTTAAAAATAGAAGGAATAGTTCATCAAAAAACTAACCCGTATACTCCGGAACAAAATGGACTTTGTGAGCGTTTTAACAGAACCATAGTTGAACGTGCTAAATGCTTAATCTTTGAGGCTAAATTAGACAAACAATTCTGGGCAGAAGCTGTAAACACAGCAGTTTACCTAAAGAATAGGTCGCTAGCTTCAGGACTAGGAAATATTACACCGTTTGAGAAATGGACAGGCAGAAAGCCTGATCTGAGCCATATCAGAGTCTTTGGGAGTCCTGTCATGGTGCATGTGCCCAAGAACAAAAGGTTAAAATGGGACAAGAAAGCAGTCAAGTATATCTTAGTTGGTTACCCAGATAATATAAAAGGGTACAGGCTATACAACTTAGAAACAAAGCAAATAACTATGAGCAGGGATGTGACTATTATGGAAAAAGTAGATATCCCAGATAATACTCAGATAGTAGTGCAGGAAATGACTGATGCACAGGTTGATTTACAATCAGAGGAGGACACAACTGTATTAGACCCAAGCGACCTTACATATTGTCCTGAAACAGAAAATTCGAGCTCAACATCAGAAGACTCATACGATACAGTAAGTGAAGAAGATGATAGATTAAAAACAGAAGTTTCTGAGCTACCAAGTAAACGAACAAGAAAACCTGTAGACAGGTACGGAATCTCAAATCTCAGTATTGCTGATAAGCAGGAGTCTTGGGATGGTGAAATCACATATGAGGAGGCGATGAAAGGGCCGGATAAAGAAATGTGGAAACAGGCAATGGAGCTGGAGCTAAAGGCTTTTGAAGAAAACCAGGCTTGGGAATTAGTGGATAGAAAGGAGGCAGACAGAGTGGTACAGTGCAAGTGGGTGTTCAAAAAGAAATTTGAAAGTGATTCAAAAGTGAGATATAGAGCTCGTTTAGTAGCAAAGGGCTTCACCCAGAAAGAAGGTGTGGACTATAACGAAACATATTCACCTGTTCTTAGATACTCTACTTTAAGATTATTGTTCGCATTAAGTGTTAAAATGAACTTTCAAGTTACACATCTTGATGTAACAACTGCATTCTTGAATGGTAGTCTGAATGAAAATGTATATATGCAGGTTCCACCTAACTTAAATTGTGAAAATAATAATGTACTTAAATTGAAACGCGCTATATATGGACTAAAGCAATCTGCCAGAGCCTGGAATCAAAGACTTAATGATTGTTTACTAGCATTGGGTTATGTAAAGTCAAAACTAGAACCATGTTTGTACAGTAGAAGGGAAAATAAGGAACAAATATTTGTGGCTGTATTTGTTGATGATTTTTTTGTTTTCTCAAGTAGTAGTATTTTGACAGATAGGTTAAAGAAAGATTTAATGTCAAATTTCAAAATAAAAGATTTAGGTCAAGTAAGAAACTGTTTGGGCATGAGGATTAGAACGTATAGAGACGGTAGTATATCATTGGATCAGGAACAGTTTGTTAATGATATTTTAATGAAATTTAACATGTCTGTCTGTAAAGGTGTTGATACTCCAATAGAAAGTAACTTAAAATTAGATAAATCTGATAATATTTGCAAACAATATCCTTATCAGCAGCTTTTAGGAAGTTTAATGTATCTGTCTGTTCTAACACGCCCAGATATTAGTTTTAGTGTCAGTTATTTAAGCCAGGTCAATAATTGTTTTACAGCAGTCCATTGGAGACATGCAAAACGAATATTAAGATATTTAAATAGAACCAAGTCATATGGACTGATTTATACTAAAGATGATAATAACTTGATAGGCTTTGTAGATGCAGACTGGGGCTCTAATAACATTGATAGGAAATCCTATACAGGTTTCTGTTTTAAGTTGTCAGGTGCTGTAGTGTCTTATGAATGTAAAAAACAACAAACAGTGGCTTTGTCAAGTACAGAAAGTGAGTATATGGCAATTTCAGAGGCCTGTAAGGAAGCTATCTATTTAAAGAACTTGTTGTCAGAAATAGTAGGCTGTAATTATACTATTAATCTGTACAATGACAACCAGGGTGCTCAGAAGTTGACAGAGAATCCCTTGTTTCACCGAAGAACAAAGCATATTGAGATTCGTCACCATTTTGTGAGAGAAACTGTAGCTAATAGAACTGTCAAAATTATTTATTTGCCAACTTCTGAAATGCCAGCTTACCTTTTAACAAAAGGTTTAACTAGTAGTAAGCACAAGCATTTTGTTAAACTATTGGGAATTAAAGGCATTAATTAATTATGTGTGTAGATTTGTTAAGAGTCATGTGTTCATTTTGTTTTGGATTATTTTGATAAGAGGAGGTGTTAGAATATATTATCAAAATGTGTATTAGGAATACTACTAACGCCATCTGTGGTATGTAATGGTGTAACATGACTTGTTTAACCAATAAAGAAAGATTAGTCAGTCTTGTGTCGGCTAACAACGTGTTTTAATAATTACAATCACCGCGTCCCACTATCCACCAAAGGGACCTAAAAAACGAATTCTGTATACATATTAAGAATCTGGCAGAGTTACTTGCCGGTCTCTATACCCGTGCTAGTAACTAGTAAGTGACGTCCAAACAGTGCGAATTACTGCAGTGCAGCTACTCGGCAGGCTGACTCGTACGCTAGCTCGCATCGTGTAAACTAGCCTTAACTTTTATTTGAGGCTAGATGCGCCCCGCGGTGTTGTCTGCAGTAGTTGTTGTATAGCTACCACAAAAATCGCGGGTAACACCGCGGGGTTCAGCTTGTAAATATATACAGCGAAGGGATTGAAGTAGCAGGACGTCCTTGAAATAAATAGTCAATGGACGATAATTACCTTTTAAGTAAATAAATGTAAGTATTTATCTGTTATTTTACTGCGACTACAATCAGGTGAATCGTTTATTAAACGTTATTTAGTGCGTCAGCTAGTAGTTTTCAATGTAAAGTTGATTTGTAAACATTTCAAAAACTCAAAAATCTTGCAATTTAGACGTGATGCACAAACCTCTTCTGCAATGGTTTATACCTATTTTTCGCATCAATTCTGTTCGTCATTTCTCATCATTCAGCCAGTTAGGATGTAGCTAAATATAGATGAATTACATCCAGACAGGATTAACGATTTTGTTCACAATGATTTGTCGAATCGAACCCCTAGCTTATAGACACATTATATTATATATATTATATTATATTATCCGTTAAATTTTTATTAATTATCAGTTAAATCCATTTTAAGCAAGTAAAGTCAAACACAAAAGCTAGTAAAAAATAAAGTTGTCGATAGAAGTGAAAACTTATAACTTAGAATGTTATTTGTAAAATTAATGTGTAAAATTAGAAATTTCATAATGTTTAAATTAAATCATCATGTCGGTAATGCGGTGACGCGATCTCATAGGATTTTCCCCTACCAAAAAGTGCTCAACGCGGCCAAAGAAGTATTGTGACGTCAGCATATTGGTAACGCGGTAATGCGGTGACGCGAACTTATAAGATTTCCCCTACCAAAAATGTAAATACTGTAATAGCTTTAGAAAATATATGAAAAACATAGTACGTGCCTAAAAAATTTGAGGGTTTCCTTCGATTTCCTTGGGATCCCATCATCAGATCCTGATATGGTAGCAATGGGACCACATATCCTTTCGAATACAAAAATAATTTTCAAAATCTGTCCACAATTGACGTAGTAATCAGTGTACATACATAAATAAATTAAAAAATGAAACCAATGAAATTGAGAACCTACTCCTTTTGGAAGTCGGTTAAAAAGTGCTCAACGCGGCTAAAGAAGTTTTAATTTCAATGACAATATCAAGTTGAAACATACGTATTTAAGACTTTGGATGTATATGCGTTGTGCGGAGGTCCACGACCGTTCTATGAGAATCAATCTTATCATAATCTCTCAGTAACTTGTGAACACTCACCACGTAAACAATGCTGGTTAAAGTGGTTAAAAACAATAAATATGTAAGTGATAGCAAGTATTATAAGTGTATTATAAACTCGTTAAAAGTAATTATGACGATTTACTACTGTAAAGCCGAGTCTCCACCGAACAAAAGTTGCCAAATTTTGTGTTGTCAACGCGTGTTGGTGACAAAAGTTTCTGTAATTTCCTTGTGTTGGCAACAAAAATTGTCAACAAATGTTGGGAACCGTGTTTCTGTTTTTGGCGGTAAATGTCAAAAGAATACGCTTGTTGCAGTTTTTTATTGGCTCTGTTGTGACGCTTAGTTGGAATGTTTTTCAAATTGTTGTCGACTCGGTGTAGACATAACGGAAACAAAAGTTGGCGATTTTCTGAAGAGTTGCAAACTGTTAGAAACACTGAAATTGCCAAAAATTTTGATTCTAATTCATATTTACTTTGTAGATTAATTGTCGTGTTCTTTACGGTCTATCTGGCTTTCTTTAGTAATCTGAGGATAAATATATAACACATGGCGCCTTGTTTTTCATTGACATGAAATCTAAAGTTAAAACGAATGCTATAACGTACAAACTGTATAAAATTTTAATAATTTTTTGGTCGTTTACCGTTGCATCAAGTACTAATAAATAAAGATTTTAAAGAAAGGGTATAATGCCTTACTCGTCACGAATTCATTAATAAATTATAGTATACATAATTCTGTTTACGGGAATAATTCATATTCATCATTATAATTCCACTAGTTGTTGACCGCGGCTCTGCCCGCGTATATGTCGTTTATCGCGGCAAATAGTAGCCTATGTGTTATTCTGATGTATAAGCTATATTACTGTAAAGTTTCATTCAAATCCGTTCAGTAGTTTTCACGTGAAAGAGTAACAAACATCCATCCATCCATCCATACTTACAAACTTTAGAGTTTATAATATTAAGTATAGTTATAGATGTTGAAACTAATATCTCACGGATTCGAGAACACTGACCATTTAATGATCATAACCATCACAATCATCACATAGTATTTGTCCTTGTTGAGAATTTATTAATCCGCCTGGTTTAGGAGCCAGGATTGGAAATTGCATACAAACAGGAAAATCAGATTATTTAAACGAAAATGGTTCAGTTGTGACTTGTTTGTGTTCATACATATATTAGGTCTTTACCTATGAAATTGCCTTTCTTCAGTACTGGTCATTTCAAATAAAAAAAAGTTTTTTAATAGCTCTGTATTCTAAATTCAAATTAATTTTGTTTTAAAACCATGACATTCTATTTACAAACTCAGTCTTTTGTTTTTTGATTAGCGTTGTATTTTCATTACATTTGAACATTTTTAACCGACTTCCAAAAAGGAGGAGGTTCTATGTTCCACGGTATGTACTTTTTTTTTTTTTTATGTATGTTCACCGATTACTCCGTCAGTTGTGGACCGATTTTGAATTTTTTTTTGTATTCGAAAGGGTATGCTTCCGAGGTGGTCCCATTGCCAGCATATCAGGATCTGATGATGGGATCCCAGGGAAATCGAGGGAAACCCTCATTTTTTATAGGCACATACTATGTTTTTCGTATATTTTCTGAAGTTACACCGGTATTTGCGTCTGGTAGTCATCATTTTATGATGATGAGCTGATGATGTAAGGTCCTCCAACACCTCCTTAACGGTTAGGAGTTGGAGGATAAATCTTTAAATATCATATGTACATATGTTATCTTTAGTCGTATTCTTTCAAATTATTTTGGTAAGCTAATGATGGAAGGTGGAAGGTACAACTCCTCAACTCCTCAAAATCTGTTTGAAGTCGGTGCTAAGCCAAAAAGAATACAAACGAACAATTACAAAAGTCTAAGCGATAGTAACTTGGCACCGCCTTCAAACAGATTCTAGGTACCTAGCACACATTATAATACTACTATTTAAATGAATAAAGAATTAGGTATAGGCAATTTATGAAGAACCAGTTTATTTTACGCTTTTAAGTGTTTTTTTGGCAGAGAGTTTTCGTTGGATGTTTTTTGGAAGTCGGTTTTTTTTTTTATAAAAAGTTTTTCGTCATAATGGATAGTTCCGTCGTGGCACCAACGCGACACAAACGGCACGTAACATCAAAAACGTTTACGGAGAGAACTGTACAAACGAACGCACAACCCGTTATTGGTTTTCCCGGTTCCGTTCTGGAAATTTTGACTTGAAAAATGAAGCTCGTGGTCGTCCGGAGACTTTGGTTAACAATAAGGAATTAAAGGCGATTGTGGAAGCTGACGAAACTCAATCTACAGCTGAACTAGCTGCAGCTTTTAATGTAAGCGTCAAAACAACATTGATCCATTTGCGACAAATTGGCAAGGTAAAAAAGCTGGGTGCCCCACGCCCTTAACGATCGCCAGCGCAACGTACGCGTCGAGGCCTGCCTTGCGCTGCTCAACAGGCAAAGCTATGAAGGAATTTTGAAAGGAATTGTTACGTGCGACGAAAAATGGATTCTGTTTGACAATCGAAAGCGCTCAGAAAGTTGGTTATACCCTGGTTCAGCACCAAAGCAATGCCCTAAACCAAAAATGGTCCCTAAAAAGGTGATGGTCACTGTTTGGTGGTCTAGTGCGGGTGTGATTCACCACAGCTTTTTACAAAACGGCATGAGCATTAATGCAGATGTGTACTGTGAAGAACTGGAGAGAATGATGGAGAAGCTTGCACAGTTTGGTCACTCGGTCGTCCCCACTGCTCCTTCACGACAACGCGCGACCCCACACTGCGCAACAGACAGTCTCCAAGCTGCAAGAGCTGGGGTTGGAAGTTGGAAGCTCTCCCTCATCCGCCATACTCACCAGACATTGCACCTACCGACTATTACTTTTTGCAAAATTTAGACAACTTGTTAGTGGGTAAAACATTCAATTCCCGAGAGGCAGTACAAAATGCCTTTGAAGAGTTTGTTGCCTCCCGTCCAGCTGATTTTTACAAGAAGGGCATCAATAAACTGCCAATGCGTTGGCAAAGATGCGTCGATTGCATGGGTGATTACTTCGAATAACAGAAATAAAAAAGTTTGAATAAATAAGTACTTTCACTTATTGCATACAAAACGGTAATTTCATAGGTAAAGACCTATTATAATCATCTACGAAAGCATACATCTTATTCTATGAGTTACTCTTAGTTGAGATTTTTACCCATAGCCATTTAAAATCAAATAATTATTTTTTCTAGCACTTTCGAAACGTTACAATAATGACTCTAATTGCACGCTAAATGTCACGCCTATGGTGGAGAACCAAAAAGCAAATCATAAGTTACTCATTTAGAAATATGCATATACAATATTAGTACCTGGATTACCTACCGAGCTTTGCTAGGTTTTTTTTGGTAAATTTGATAAAAATGAATCCTAGCTAGATCCATTTATCGCCCCCGAAACTCATTGCATAGGTACAAAACTTCATGAATAAAACTAATATTTAAAAAAAAGCGTTACTTATTTTATATGTATATAACGTACCTCCGGTAAAGCAACAGAGCCATCGGCGCATGGCTCTTGGGGGTTTTTTTAATAATTACTCTGTTTTCGCTTGTTCACAGATATCTTCCTACATCAAAGTTCCAATGCTTAAGATGTTGGACGGTAGGGATATGCCTGCGATCGCACTTGGCACCTCTCCGAGTTTTGGTAAGGTAAGGATGGTTAAATAGGTACTTTTACTTCCCGAGTCAATTGAGGTTAGAAATAGAGACAAAACAGATATTTATTAATGTGGTGGGTTAAGAATATGGAGTATCATCACCGCTGTTCATACCACTGGTGTCGTTAGAGATGAATAAGGCATCAAACTGCACCGAACAACAGCACTGCAAAGAGAAGTACCTACTAATACTACTAGTTCGGCTCCGATCGAGTGGCGCGGAAGGTAACTGCGATCAGACTTTTTAATTGACGTTCATAAGTGTCACTTGGTGTCTTAGATGAATAAATGATTTTGATTTGATTTGATTTGTAATATGCATAGACTATAAATACTGTAAACACGATTTAATATTATTTATAGATGTTCAAATTCTTTCCGATACGAGCCGTTCGGTGGTAATCATCCTTGATAAGCTTCTAAAGAATGAGTTTTTTAAGTTTACGCCCGAAACTAAGCGATTTTCATATTTAGCCTTTTTTGGATAGTAGTTAACAAGTACAAATTATTAAAAATAAAAACCCGTCTGCGTCAATATTTAACAATAAAAACATATAAGTTTTATATATATTCGTAATCACCGTAACAAAATCTTTATTTTAATACCACACTCGATGTATTTTGAAAACATTTTTTTTTAAATATTACTTTTTTGGGCCAAAAATCCTTATTTTTATTTATTTTTAATTTTGATGTACCCAGTGTCACTCTCACGACTAAGACGAATCTATTGACACCACTCACATAAATATACGACAAGCCGTTTAGGCTCTAGGGCGTGCCAAAGGAATTTACATACATACATTACATACACTCGAAAAACATAACCCTCCTTTCGCAGTCGGGTAAAACTTTAACTAAAATTGAGGCGTTACGCTGCAGCGCTTTGCGATAAATTATATCGTCTAACAAGCTAATAAAACAAACAGCTCTAGAATATTATTTGGGATAGTTTTTTCGCTACACAAATGATGTAAGCGCCATGAATTTAATGGCACTTACGTACGTTTCGTTCAACGTAGTTTAAGTGTGCAACGTACAAAGGCTGTACCAAGCATATTAAAATTTGGCGCGCTTGTGTGGCCACGTTTCGTAAACTCCAGTCCTGTGTTTTTTTATGGAATAGGACAAACGAGCTGACGTATCGCCTGATGGTAAGTGATTACCGCTGCCCATGGATACCCGCAACACCAGATGCGTCACAAGTGCGTTTCCGGCCTTTGGGGTATGGGCCTCCGGTATCCTCACTCACTCGGTGAAACACAGCGCAACCGGTTGTCTGTAAGGCCGTTGTATCACTCCGGTCCAGCCGGCCCATTCATGCCGTTAAGCAAATACAAACACCCTCTCACCCCGCAAATCGTCACGCATTGTTTCATACAAAAAAAACTCGTTAGGGCATTTTCTCTTTGTATTAGCCACGTGGTCGAAGCTTACACAAACACTTTTTTTATTTACAGAATGGTATTATAAAGCCTAAAAACAAGGAAATTAGAGATATAGCCCTCAAGGCTATAGATATGGGGTATCGCCATTTCGACACCGCATCTATATACGAAACAGAGGAAGATTTAGGAGAGGCTATCAGAATGAAGATTGCTGAAGGAGTTGTTAAGAGAGAAAATGTTTTTCTCACTACTAAGGTGAGTTTTCTTCTTAGAGAAGTTTAACTGTGTACGTATGATAGCGTAGTTTAACCCTTCTACTGCATTTAGTGTCGTTAACAAACGGATTGATTTAGCACAAAGGTGCATTATTATCGGTCTGTGATACCGGATTCGTTATTGCGATATCTTGGCCTGTTTTTAGTAGGCACGTTATTCATTACGACGACTACGAAATTACACAGTTCTGCCGTAATAACGACGAAATAGGACGCTTTCTTTTCTCCATCTTGTAATAAAGTGTCTGAAATAATCGTCCGATAATATCTTCGAGCCACGCTGATCTCAGCATGGTTGGGCCGGCTCGATCGACCGGGGCTGTAATACCCTCGCACAGAAGATCAACGTAAAATGACAGCGTTCGTGCTATCGTGTTTCGTTGGTGAGTGCGAGACCGGAGAAGGCCCAATGATGCAGAAGCATCACTAAGCCGCCATGGTGTGGGTCACCATGTTGCATTGTTGCATTGTCTGCATTCGCAATGAGTATGGTGACCATTCTTGGATTCTGCTTATGCTTTCCATCAGGCAGAGTTGAGTCATTTTGGCAGGGACATACAGGAAAAAAAACAATGACGAAATAGGACGTTTTCTTTCCTTCATCTTGCAATAAAGCATCCGATATTATCGCACCTGTCTGCGAGAGCCTTAATGTTGCTTCAGTGTATTCTCATAATATGCTTATGTTAGCCTCATTCTTCTTTCTTGCAGTTATGGAACACGGCACATGAACAAGAGAAAGTCTTCCCCGCTTTTATGGACTCCTTGAACAAGACTGGACTGGATTATATTGATTTGTTCCTCATGCACTGGCCAATAGCGTTGAATGTACGTATGCATCTAATGATCTAATAAAGTAACTCACGCCCTATGTTCTCGTGATATTTAAAATAGAATTATAGGAGAATAGAGCATTTAAAAAATCTGTCAAATGCTCCAAAACAGGTAGTACAGCCACGCTGATTTCAGTACGGTTGGGCCGGCTCGACCGGGGCGGTACTACCCTCGCACAGAAGATCAACGTAAAATGACAGCGTTCGTGCTGTCGTGTGTCGTTGGTGAGTGCGAGACACCTGGGGCCCGATTATGCTGTTTATGAAGTTATTATCTATTCTAATATTGAGTTTGTTTTAATTTCTGAAAATACTGGTCCTATTGAAAATTTCTTTGAAAAGCAAAATGTTAAATAAAATAATAATATATATATTTTCGGACATTCAACACTTAACGCCATCTACTTAGTCCCAAACTAAGCAGAGCTTGTATTATGGGTACTAGACTAGACAACTGATACATACTTAATTACACTTTTTTGTAAATAAATACATATTAGGTATACATGGAAAACACCCAAACTCCGATAATTGCAGATCATACAAACATTTGGTCCTCAATCATTGGAACCCGAAATCTCATTTACAGCAGTCGCGGAAGCAAATGCCTGTCTTTTAAGATTAGCGCACTGTGGTAAACAAATCACGCTACGGGCAATAGTCTACGTAGGCGTGGTTGCGTGGGTCAGTTAGTTATTAACTAGCGGTTACCCGCGGCTCTGCCCTCGTATATGTCGGTTATCGCGGCAAATAGTAGCCTATGTGTTATTCTGATGTATAAGCTGTATGTATTACTGTAAAGTTTCATCCAAATCCGTTCAGTAGTTTTTGCGTGAAAGAGTAACAAACACGCATCCATACAAACTTTCGCGTTTGTAATATTAGTAGGATTGTATTGCAGGAAAACAACTCCATGTCCGATGTAGACTATATGGAGACTTGGCGGGCTATGGAGGAAATTCAGAAGTCTGGTAAAGCAAAGTCCATTGGTTTGGCGAATTTCAACAAGGAACAGCTGAAGAGAGTTATCTCCGAAGGAAGTGTCAAGCCGGTGGCTCTGCAGATTGAGGTACGTAGAAATCGTCATCAGCAACATCAACAGCCTTTCATAATCCACGTGGACTAGGGTCTCTATTTAGAAAGGAGATTTTAGTGTTCCTACTAAGTCGTCACGGAGACCGAGTTTAACGATGTGATTGGTCAGAAATTTTCCCACCGGGATACCACCTACTGGTGGTTATGACCAACCGAAAACCGAACGCCGTCTCAAGGTACTAGTAGCCAGATAACCAGGTGCACACTAGAAAGGAAAACCCTGGAACCCCGACGCACCACGAGCTATCTATCTACTGCTCGCTATAGATGATCCTCTCCTGAGTGGAAACCTCGATGTTCGCTTTCTGCCTCCAGAAGTCCAGAAGAGCCTGACGCTATAGCGAGAGGTAATAGATACTATTTTTTCCTGGTCAGGAATCAAACCCCAATCAAGACAAATGGGTATTGGGTAGCAAACACGATTATTTGGTCGTTATCAGAGTGTAATAAATATGTTAGTATATTTATTACTAGTCTATTTGACACAGAATACGGGTTCTATCTCACTTTGGCAGGCCCATATATGTATCTTTTTAACGCCCGACGCAAAAAGAGGGAGTTATAAGTTTGACGTCGATGTCTGTCTGTCTCTCTCTCTCTCTCTCTCTCTTTCTGTGTGTGTGTGTTTGTGTGTGTGTGTCTGTGACAGCTCTCAAACTGATGGATCATACACTGCCTATGGAAAGCTGAGACAGATATGTCAATATGGCAGTACGAAGTTCGCCGGGTCAGCTAGTTTTTTATAATTTTATGGTTCCAGGTCCATCCTCAAATAATCCAAAAAGAGTTGTTGGAGCTATGTAAGTCAGAAGGCATCATCGTCCAGGGTTACAGCCCGTTCGGATCTCTCGTTATGAGATACGGAATCGAGTTCCCTGGACCCAAGTTTGACGACCCAATTCTCATGTTGTTAGCTCAAAAATATGGCAAGACCACTGCACAGATTGTATTACGATGGGCGGTGAGTTTCTTTTTCATTTAATTAAGTAAATAATATTAAATAAATACTTCGAACATCTAACACACAACGCCATCTAGTCCCAAGCTAAGCAGAGCTTGTGTTATAGGTAGGTACTAAACAACTGATGTCAATACATATAATATACTTTTTATTATTAAATACATATTATACATAGAAAACACCCAAACTCCGAAACAAATATTTGCAGATCATACAAACATGTATCCGACCTGGGAATCGAACCATAGACCTCAGTCTCAGGTTCGATTCCCAGGTCGGATACAATAGTAGTCGCATACGCTACCACTATGCCAACGAGGCAGTCAGTTACTATTTAAAAGTTCAAGACTCGAGGGAGGTGTAATGCTTCTGACACAAATGAGGCTGCTGAAATGTTGGTCAACCTGTTGACTAACATCATTGAAATGAATACTCACATTAATAAACTACCACGACGCAAAACCCCACTGAAGCCTTGGATAACACCTGGGGTTCTTCGATGTTTGAGAAACAGGGACCGGATGCATATGAAACTTAAATTGATACCGGATAACGAGATCCTTAATATTACCTATCGCCGTTATAGAAATTTTTGTGCATCTCTTCTTAGAAAGCTTAAGATACAATACGAACGGAATGAGCTTAGTAAGGCGGGCACAACAAACGTTAAAAAGACTTGGGATATTATTAACTCAATAACGAATCTGAAAACAAAAACAAAAATTAACAATGAACTCATCTTGTTGGCACAGTCATCAGGTACGGCAATGGAATCCTTTAATGAGTACAACGTAAACGTTGGACAAAATATAGCAAATAACATTAATCCCAATCAAAACTTAAGCGTAAATCAGACCTCAGTTGAACTAGTTAATTGCCCTGCGTCTTATTTATTTATTTATTTATAAACTTTATGCACTAAATTTGTACATCGGCGGACTTAATGCCCAGGGCATTCTCTTCCAGTCAACCTTCGGGTGGTGTAGAAATGTTGTGAGGTAGGTGCACAGGTTTCATATTACACATATATAATACAACAATATATTTAAACTTAGACATATACCTATATAAACACAATAGTACACATCACAAATACAAATATAAACATATATATATATAGATACATACATATATACATACACATATATTTCACATCTATACACCATGAATACTATGAGGTGTGCTATGGATGAGATAGTGCTGCCAGGTCGTTTAGAAAGAGTTCGTGTACTTTCTTTTTGAATGTAAGACGGGTTGTGGATTTCCTGATTTCGAGCGGGAGCGCATTCCAGAGCAGTACCGCTTGAACAAAGAACGAGCTGTTCATAAAGTCGGAGTTGTGGGAGGGACAAGAGAGAAGCAGATTATTAACTGAGCGAAGATTTCTATCGTGGTTAGAACATAGGTACCGAAGGTACGGAGTAAGGTAAGTAGGTAAAAATTGTGAATTAAGAAATGAAAATAGTGAGGTCAGCGCTCGCTGATTGCGCCGTAGGCGAACAGGCAACCATTTTAACTGGGAACGCAAAGCAGACACATGGTCATACTTCCGAAGATTGAAAATAAATCGAATGCAGTTATTGAGAAGGCGGTCTAGTTTATTAAGGAGGTCTGCATTCAGGTCATAGTAACATACATCACCATAGTCGATTATAGGTATTATTAAGGTCTGCATAAGTGTAATTTTAGTTTTTGGAGGCAAGAAATTCTTAAGACGATACAACAATCGCATGTTACCGGTTACTTTCTGGCTCACGCTGGTAACCTGAGCTCGCCAATCGAGGGTTGAGTCGATAAGTAAACCCAGATCTTTGACTGCAGAGCTGAGTGGAATAACTAAACCATTAAAAATAATAGGTGAGATAGATGTGGTATCCAATCTGCTCATTATACGTTTGCTGCCTATAATTATTGCCTGACATTTTGTTGGATTGACTGAGAGCCCAAATTTCATCGACCAGGATTTTATAAGTTCCATGGTCCATGGTTCCATCGTCTTCGATGGTGATTCTTGATACTGACTTAACTGAGGTTATCTCCATCATAGACTCTTTGAAAAACACTGGTTCTGTGGGCTGGGATAAAATACCTGCGGTTATAATAAAGCAAAATAAAAATATTCTTGCTGGTCCCATTGTTCACATATGTAACCTAGCTATTTCCACAGGCAAGTTTCCTAACATCTTTAAAAAATCCATTATAATCCCTATACATAAAAACGGTGACAAAAGTCTCATAAGTAACTATAGACCAATATCCATTCTGTCCACCATGTCCAAAATTTTAGAACGAATACTCAACAAGCAGCTAACCCAGTACCTTGAGAAAAACGACCTCATTTCTGGTAATCAGTACGGTTTCAGAAAAGCGAAGTCTACTGCTGATGCAGTATTCTGTGTTACTGACACAGTTGTTGGAAAACTGGATGAGGGTCAAAAGTGTTTAGCAATATTCCTGGATGTAGCAAAAGCTTTTGACACGATTTCAATTCCACTCCTGATAAAAAAGCTTGAGCGGTTGGGAATACGAGGTAATCAACTAAAACTATTTAAGGACTACCTGACCGGCAGAACTCAAAGTGTAAGGATCGGTGATAAGGTCAGCTGTCCTTTAAACGTGAATTACGGCGTTCCGCAAGGGAGTATTCTCGGCCCGACTCTTTTCTTAGTTTATATAGACCAGCTGTGTGAGATGTCAATTGAGAACAGCCAGATCGTAACATTCGCTGATGACACGGTTTGTTTATTCTGGGACAATGATTGGGAGAGTGTTTTTGATCGTGCACAAAAAGGTTTAAATGAAATTACTAAATGGCTTTTTAACAACTCACTGAGTCTAAATGCCAGTAAGACACACTACATCACCTTCTCGATTCTGAATCGTACGCAGCCGTCAGGGGATTGTTTCCGAATTAGGGCTCATAAATGTGGTTCTAGAGAAAATTATGTAACCTGTTCCTGTCCGAGTATCGAGCAAGTTGATACCATTAAATATCTTGGAATTTTAATAGACCGTAATCTATCTTTTGAACCACATATAAAAAATTTATCGACCAGAATACGCAAATTAATCGCAATTTTTAAAAACCTCCGTCATGTTGCAGAGGTCAAACTCCTAAAAATGATATACCAGTCGCTGTGTGAATCCCTTATAACATACTGCATTGATTCTTGGGGAGGGGCATCGAAGACACACTTGCTCACTCTAGAAAGAGCTCAAAGAGCCATACTTAAGGTGAGCCACTACCATCCGTACACATATTCTACTAAATTATTGTACAAAGAATGTAATGTACTAACAGTGAGACAATTGTTCATTCTCAGACTTCTTCTAAGGTACCACGGTAGGGTAAATAGGGACATGTTACACTTATCAGCTAGAAATAAACGTAGAGATCATAAAGTTTTCTTTTCACACAAATTTAATACATCATATGCAAATAAATTTCCGAATTTTCTGGGTGAGTTCCTATATAATAAAATTAATAAAACTTTGGGGGTGCACAGACTGAGCTATTATAATTTCAAAAAGTCGGTCTATGAGTGGCTGCACTCCCATGATTACAATGCAACTGAAAATTTATTGGTGGTAGTGAGTTAAATATGCGATTACTTAAACGACACACATACACCCATGCACGCACACACACACACACACACATACACACACACACACACACACACACACACACACACACACACACACACACACACACACGCACACATGCTCATACATTTCAACTTATTCTATACACTGTTATCAATGTTATCAAAATACCTACTGGAATAATATATGAATTGTAGATAATTAGACGAATGTAATTAACCTTAAGTTTCCGAAATCTCTGTAAACACACTGTATAGTGTTGTTCTATTATAATTCCATCAGGGGGAGATGGCTGATGCTTATAGTACAGGCTTCGAGCCTAGTTTAGGCATCGAAATGTCATCCTGCTGGAAGTTCTATCTATGCCCACTGCTGTTGAGGTTATTGTATTTTTAAGTGATAAACCATAATGTTAACTTAAGTAGACTAGAAACAGTGTACCTAATTTCACAATATTGTAACATGGGTTTCAAATAAATAAAATTTATTATTATTATTATTAAATAGTTTGCTTTGTTGGTTGTTCGTATTAAGCTCTAGAATCACTGACCGAATTGATGTGCCTACTTTAATGCATTTGATAAACAAATTGTGTGGAAGTCTAACCCTGCAGAACCCCTCACAATGTGTAAGCAAAACTTTATGATCACCGAGCAACCGAGGGCAACATTATGACTCTCGCAGTAAAATTACGGACCCAATCCTAGCTGTCATAAAATTATGCCAAAGACGTTATAAGTCGTACTCCAGTCTCTACGAATTTCTTTCTTTTCTTTAAAAATGCCAAAGTGTGCCGATGTCGGCAATTCTAACATCTAGTGCCAATGCGATGAAAATACGTAGTTTTTTTTTAAATTAGCACTAGACTAAATGTGGGGCTCCACAAAAATTTGTACCATCAATTTTGACACTTGTCACTTTTGACATTTTTCATCTTTGACAAGAATCATCTTCTCACCTTATATGAGGTTGGCATAATCCTTTTCTTCTTCCATTTTCCCTTACGATTCATCAGTACAATTATACACTCCTTACTCCCTTTTTAGCTATAACCTCTTTGACAGACTTCATCCATATATTCTCTCATCATCAACAGCTCTTATGTCCGTCAACGGCCGAACATCAGGTTTAAGATCATTTATTTCTCATAAAGAATAAAAATACAAATTCACTTACATGAGAAAATTCAAAATATATAACACTTAAATTACTGCGATACAGAAAAGAATAACTCACGTTATTTATACAAAACAAAAATCACAACAATCCATTTCAAAAACATAGTGAGGGTACATTAAAAATCGTACATGCATTTCGAAACATTTGTAGAACCATGCCAGCAGTAAATACAAAGATTTAGTGAACCTAGAAGCGACATAACATCTGTGACAGTTTTTTTCTAAATTTCAGATCGACAGAAACGTGGTCCCGCTGCCAAAGTCTTTTAACCCTAAAAGGCTGGCTGAAAACCTAAACATCTTCGATTTCAAACTGGAACCAAGAGAAATAGCAGAGATTAACAAGTATAACTCTAATACCAGATACACTCGCCCTTCATTTTGGCAGGAGAATGCTAACTATCCTTTTGAGAAGGTGGAACATCCTATTACTGATCCATTCAAGTCTTAAATATTATATATATTAAACAGATTGATTCTTGAAATATATCTTAAGTTTTATTTGTATTTTGTCACTACAGCTTTCGCTATCGACATGGGATAACACCGAGTGGTCCGTAAATTGTTGTTCTGAGTCTGGTGCTATTTGTGTCCGTTTGATGTATGTTCTAATAATCATTTACATATATTGTTACACATTGGACTTTACAGCTAGAAGACACCGGTTTTCCTTAGGCTTACTCTGCTAAGAAATTACGTTAAAACAAACCTCAGAGGTGCATTTTTTTAAGTTAAACATTACAACAACATACTATACTGAATGAAAACACCCAAACTCCGAAATAAATATAAGCAGACCATACAAACATTTGGTGCGACCCGGAAATCGAACCAGAGACTTTAAGCACAGCAGTCGCGTACGCTACATCTGCGCCAACGAGGCAGTCGAAAATCAATCACTTTAACGATAAAAAAGTGAGCTTTTCAAAATTATGAGCAATTCTATTGTTTTAAATCTTTGTAACGAGAAAGTAATTAAAGTTTAGTTTAGAGCACGATATGTTATAGTTAGATGTAGGTATGTTAGGTAGGAGTTATATGTACCTACATATCTTAATTCATAATCAGTCTAAAAACTTAAATATGAATGTTAGTATTAGATATCTATACTAATATTATAAAGCTGCAGAGTTTGTTTGTTTGAACGCGCTAATCTCAGGATCTACTGGTCCAATTTGAAAAATTCTTTCAGTGTTGGATAGTCCATCTATCGAGGAAGGCTATATTTTATTTTCATAAAAATAGAGATCCGTAAGAAAATTGCGATTTTGTAACCCAAGGTGTGAAATCGAAAACCTATTTTTGCGTGCGCTGCAAAAAGTATTGACAATAGAACAAAATAATGTATTACGGGTTTGTAGGTCCCATTAAGATCTAGAAAAAAGTCCGCGAGAGCATATATCTAACTATCATGGTTTAGTCACAATAACCGTGTTTGTGTTCAAAAAATTTATTAAATCGTCTGAAGAAAGAAACTACTTTAGATGTGTATCGTAATATTAATCCTTATCTAAATAAAGCATTATGTTATCAAGGGTATTTATGTAGAAGTAAAATACTTTTTGTTTCATCCCATTCGGACATTTCGTTTAGAAGTTATCACGAGTATAAGACACTAAAGCTACGCGCCCACTGGGTCGGTACGGTCGGTACGGTCGGTACGGCCGTCACGGATTTTTTTAGAGGGGGTGCGCGCACTGGATCGGGCGTTCCGCCGTTCAGGCGTTCCGCACTGTCCGAACTTTTTAATGAACTAATTAAACATCAATGTGAGTTTTAATAGGTACCTCATGTGTATATGTTTTTTTCCGAAACTATAAGAAGAACTATACTGTTGAAACTTGGTAAGTAGATGTATTCTGTGAACCGCATTAAGATTTTCACACAAAAATAAAAAAAAAACAATAAATTTTGGGGATCCCCATACTTAGATGTGTGTGTTGCCCAGTGGTAAAATGTTGTAACCCCTGAACTTGTCAGGTGGAAACTCACCGGCTTTGACTCAGGATAGAAGATGATACCTCAGGGCGCCGTAAGAATTTAGATAAAATTTTATAGTGAGGGTGCGGAGGGTCCAAGGAAGACTTCAAAGAGACAACGTACAACTTAAATAAACTTTTACTCAAATTCCTGCTATCCTTACATATAAATTTAAGTAATTTAATTAATTTAATAAATTGACAAATAATCTTAAGAGGTAGTCTTAAAAATAAAAAATAAAATTATACAGTCTTTTCTTTCACTCTTTAAGCCTGTAGACTGGTCTGCACAGGATAGCCACCCTCTGGTCACCTCTCTGACTCACGGTAGTCAGCCGTAGACTCTCTCCAGCTCAAGGTAGCTTAAAGAGACGTCCACCAGTGATCCAACTTGTGGGTGCTAGGTAAAAAAGTAATAATTAATTCTATATATATATAATATGAACTTCCCTCAAGGTAGGGCAGATAAGTCTTGAGGAGTGAGCCGTGAGCTGCCAATCGTCAACCGTACTCAGCACAAATCTTGAACCACAAGACAGGCAAGATGTAGGATTCTTTCTGCGGAATCTAACGACCCTATAAACAAAATTAAATAGCCTGAGAACATATTCTACGTACAATAAAATAATAAGGAAAAACCTTTTTGAGGTTAACTTACCACAGACAGTGGGACTTGAACACTCACAAACACTTCCAACAAGAATATTAATGTATACTGTAAGCAAAGCTTCCTCAGAGTTAACGAGAGAAGGTTTAAGAAATAATAAGAAATATGCAATACACCCTGCTATATAGACATTTGATCGAACAATCTAGATGATTCCCCTACTACATTTCGGGATGTGAGAACAGGAGGTACAACTTCCATACTCCTTGCTTATTTGAGATCAAATTTAAGAAGTAATGAGAATCGTATGATACACATATGATAATGTCTCATTATTTCTAAGCGTCATTATGTCAACTACATATCCTTCATAAAATACGCCCCCTAGTGCCACCTAGGTGTACCAACAGCCCGATACTTCGATCGTGCACATCATCCAATTGTAGTTCTAACTACAATGAACGAGAGGGCGCTGAAACAAAATTTGTTAAACATTGAATACCAAAAAAAACGATGTTACACCACCCCCTCCCCACAGTGTTCCCTGAGTAGAGGACGAAGGGAATAACCAAAACAACAACAAACTAAGAAAAAGCTGTGATGCCCTCAAATGTTAGGACACACAGAGTTTATAAGAAGAAAATTTAAACTAAAATATAGGTAGTATAAGAAAGAAAAACTTAACTCCTAATGAAACTACTCTAATGACATCACACCCTATTTCAAGGAAAAATGCACACATATATGAGCACCCGAGTATAAGGTGTGTGTGTCGAAGAGGAACTGTCCGATGCGAAATTGTTATCTCCCTATCTGACGTTCGATTTGGAGAGTGGTCCGATACAGTGAGGAGAAGGAACACAAGGTTGTTCCTGCTCACTACACTTAGATATCGGACAGATCACTAACCAAAAGCGAGCGTTTAGCAGCCACTACACTTAGGTACCAATTTGTAACAACTAGATCTGTCAGGGGGGAACAAGTTGTAACCCATAAGCCTACAAGAAAGGAGGGTTCAAACCTTGCAGTCCCCAGAATCCTGATTAGGCGTGTCACTCGTCGGCAACCCAGCAATAGTTTTTGCTTTGGGTAGCATCGTACAGTCCGTCCTCTACACTTAGGTACCAATTTGTAACAACTAGACCTGTCAGGGGGGAACAAGTTGTAACCCATAAGCCTACAAGAAAGGAGGGTTCAAACCTTGCAGTCCCCAGAATCCTGATCAGGCGTGTCACTCGTCGGCAACTAGCCTTAATAGAAAGAATCACCTGAAGTAAGGACTCCTTCCAGTTCAAGGACCTTCGGCTCCCAGAAAGACAGCTCAGAAGCAGCAGAAGCAGGGACGAAAGTGCTGGCTTTAATGCTGCCACGCCGTATAAGGCGCAACGCAGTGCGCAGCTCACTCCTCAAACTGACCACCGTGTCATCGGGATTCGCTGAAACACCCATGGCAGACAACTCGTTAATAAGTTCATCCTTCTTTAGATAATTAATACATTTAATCAGCTGGGCCATGATGTTAAAATTCAAAAATAAATTTGTTGACAATTAAAAAAAATTATATATAAAGCACTAAGTTCTTCTTAGTGAGAAAGTAAAAGATTCAGTCCTACAAAACGATTAGGCTGAATGTTATAAAAATAATGTGTTACTTTCTTAACACAATGTTTTAAAATTCAAAATTAAAATTAATGACAAGTTAACAAAGTTAAAACAAAGCACTAAGTTCTTCTTAGTGAAAAAAAAAATTAAAAGATTCAGTCTTACAATAAGATCTATCTGAATTGTATAAAAATAATGTGTTATTATATTAACACAATAACAAAAAATTATTCTCAAATGTTACTTTTAGTTTCAAGTTTACAATTATTCCAAGCAGTTTTTCCTAATTTGTGGGGTAACAAAAGAAAACTTTTTTTTTTTTTTAATCCCCTTTTCAAACTCTAAGTTAATTATAAATTTAATTCTAATACATTAATTATGTTTGCTTCATGTTTCCACAACTATAAAGTGGTTACTAACAATCCACATTCAATGAACAAAAAAAATTCAAGTTTTCTTTACTATAGATAAAAGTATACCCTACTTTTATTTATGCAAAGTGTCCTTGATTGAAATTTAAATTACACTATTAAATACACAATTTAAATACACTAAAAGGTTAAATTATTATGTTAAAATTACAAACAAGTTAAAGGGAAGCACAATATCCCTTTAATTATATTATGCAAACCCTCTTATAGAAATAAAATGAAGTTAATCTCACATTTATTTACTTAAGTTGTAAGTAGGTAGGAATATAAAAAGTAAAAATAAAGTTATTCAAGGAAAACCTGAACAAAATACAAGCTATATGTATGTGCTGATCCCTTAGGGAACACACACAAGAACTTATGAAAACAACAGGAAAAGAAAAAAAGAAAAAAAAGAAAAGAAAAAATGTTCTTGCCAAAATAAATTCAAAAAGACTTACCAAAATTTGTGCAGTTAAAATTTTGATTCAATTTTGAATTTTGTTCAATGCTTTTCCAACACCGCAGAGATGGTAATAATGTGCTGAAAAATGCAATGAGATAATTATTACATGTGAACTGCACTCCACAAAACCAATTAACGTCCTGGGTAGTCTCGGACGGATAGTAAGCGTCTCATCCAAAGTCCTCCCGGGAACTACACTCAGCACACCCTCAAGGTTCGAAAAGTTAGCCGAACGTTGGTCGCCAATTTGTAACCCCTGAACTTGTCAGGTGGAAACTCACCGGCTTCGACTCAGGATAGAAGATGATACCTCAGGGCGCCGTAAGAATTTAGATAAAATTTTATAGTGAGGGTGCGGAGGGTCCAAGGAAGACTTCAAAGAGACAACGTACAACTTAAATAAACTTTTACTCAAATTCCTGCTATCCTTACATATAAATTTAAGTAATTTAATTAATTTAATAAATTGACAAATAATCTTAAGAGGTAGTCTTAAAAATAAAAAATAAAATTATACAGTCTTTTCTTTCACTCTTTAAGCCTGTAGACTGGTCTGCACAGGATAGCCACCCTCTGGTCACCTCTCTGACTCACGGTAGTCAGCCGTAGACTCTCTCCAGCTCAAGGTAGCTTAAAGAGACGTCCACCAGTGATCCAACTTGTGGGTGCTAGGTAAAAAAGTAATAATTAATTCTATATATATATAATATGAACTTCCCTCAAGGTAGGGCAGATAAGTCTTGAGGAGTGAGCCGTGAGCTGCCAATCGTCAACCGTACTCAGCACAAATCTTGAACCACAAGACAGGCAAGATGTAGGATTCTTTCTGCGGAATCTAACGACCCTATAAACAAAATTAAATAGCCTGAGAACATATTCTACGTACAATAAAATAATAAGGAAAAACCTTTTTGAGGTTAACTTACCACAGACAGTGGGACTTGAACACTCACAAACACTTCCAACAAGAATATTAATGTATACTGTAAGCAAAGCTTCCTCAGAGTTAACGAGAGAAGGTTTAAGAAATAATAAGAAATATGCAATACACCCTGCTATATAGACATTTGATCGAACAATCTAGATGATTCCCCTACTACATTTCGGGATGTGAGAACAGGAGGTACAACTTCCATACTCCTTGCTTATTTGAGATCAAATTTAAGAAGTAATGAGAATCGTATGATACACATATGATAATGTCTCATTATTTCTAAGCGTCATTATGTCAACTACATATCCTTCATAAAATACGCCCCCTAGTGCCACCTAGGTGTACCAACAGCCCGATACTTCGATCGTGCACATCATCCAATTGTAGTTCTAACTACAATGAACGAGAGGGCGCTGAAACAAAATTTGTTAAACATTGAATACCAAAAAAAACGATGTTACAATGTGTCCCTCCCCCCCCCCCACTGTAACTTCTAAAATAAGAGAATGATAAAACTAAAAAAATATGATGTACATTACCATGCAAAACCGAAAATTGGTATGATCGAGATCTAGTACTTAGTTTTTTTTAATACGTCATAAATCGTAAACCGCAATTTATCGATCAAAGTTACAACGAACTACAAGAACTTTTATATTATGTTACTTGCTGCTACGAAACCCTTCATGCGCGAGTCCGACTCGCACTTGGCCGCTTTTTGTAGTACCGCGGGTAACGCCGCGGGACAAATTTAGTCTAAAAAGTAACCTAAATTACTCCTTAGATCATCAGCTATCTGCCAATGAAAGTCCCGTCAAAATCGGCCCAGCCGTTCCAGAGATTACCCGGAACAAACAAACAGATAGACGGACAAAATTTTAAAAAAATGATATTTTGGTACGAGTACCGTGTATACATACATAGGTATGCATTTATTAAAAAGCGGTTATTTTAATATTGCAAACAGACACTCCAATTTATTTATTTGTATGTATTGATTAGAAATAGTGAAAATTAAGAAATAATCTCACAATGATAATAATTCTGATATTCTCAACGCTAGATGGCGCAAGGCAAGTAATTCTATGACGATATCGAATATTATAGATCATTCCAGATACTCCAAAGAGTTCAAAGCCCTATATATAAGCGGAGCGTGTTAGTATCCATATTCATATATATAAATATATGTATAAATGGATGTAGTTAAATATATTATACCCACATATTATTATAAGTTTTATGTTTATTATATAGTGTTATGTGTATCGCATGTACCTATGTAAATATGCATTTGTGACTGTGCGTAGGACCAGGCCTCCGTCACTCCATGTACTTGCGCGCTATAAATGCCTACCGCCCAGCCGAGCGGTCTCGGTCCGCCAGCGGATCAAATTCAGTGCGGTTTTCGCAAGCGAAGCGCGCGCACGCCGTTCAATTTTAATAGTGCTGTTCGTTCGTACGCGTATTACGATGCCGTGTGGTGCCTCATGTGCTGTAGATGGGTGAAAATGGGCGTAATTACCAGCTGTTAGCACTAACATAAAAAAAAACAAATTATTTCTTACGGCTTAGTGCTTTATTTGAAGTCGGTTCTCTTTTTTAAGGCTTTTTTTTTTCATTTCTAGTGAACATCTCCGAAGATCATCATCAAACTAAGAAGTATTATACTTATTTTAAAACGTTCTCCTAAATGTAACAAATCCTTTTCTGAAAACTGCATCGAAATCGGTTTAGCCAAACGCGAGATTATCGCGCACCAACATACATACCTACAAACCATACAAGTCAAACATCTCAGTTTGGCCTGTATGTCTTATCACCTCCTTTTTTTTAAGTTGATTAAATATTTTTTAAATGATAAAATTTTTAACTGCCCCATAAAAGTCAGAACATATTCACAGTTCTCAATAACATAGATAAAAAGTTATGTTAATTTAATTTTATCGAAGAGGCAGCCCTGCGATTACTGTGGAATCGCGCGGTGCGAAGCAATCACTGCTGTACGCTTGAGCATTTAGGCGCATTTTAGCATACAGTGGTTGTTGACGCGAGGGAGTAGGCAATTATCGTAATAGGTATTGGAAATTTTCTACTGAGTGAAGTATCTGTTACGTAGTAACTATTCAGTAATCTGTGGTAGGACTGTGCATGCGCACGTATCATGTATCTTAGGTATCTAATGCATGGATGTGATGTGTGCAGTGTTGCGTACAAGCATATTGTATATTGAGACTCAACTGAGTCCACAGACAAACTGTTTAAAACAGTTTTGTGGACCTTATGTTTTAGAATAAGGTTTTATTATTGTGAACAATAAATTTTAATAAAAAAATAAAATAAAATAAAAACCGTACGGGCGAGTATTGTTTCACGATACAGCGGATTAACATCGAAGCGATTCTCTAGTGCGACTAATGAGTGATTTAGTGAATTATTGTCATAAAAGTGTTGTCAATAAATAATGTGTTTTTTTGGTAATCAACCGACTACTTTTATTTAGATAATACATGGCTCGTAATAGTAAAATAGGAATAATAAATTTATCGTAACATTGTATAACCTTATTGAAACTAGAAAGTTTTAGTAGTAACTTTTTATATGAAATAAACTTATCTATAGTTATAATATAATATAAAATAATATAATACATTATAAATAAATAAAATTGGAGTGTCTGTTTGTAATATGTATTAAAATAACCGCTTTTTACTAAATGCATTATGTATTTACCTATACGGTACAAGTACAAAAAATGTATTTTTTAAATTTTTTGTCTGTCTGTCTGTTTATTCCGAGTAATCTCTGGAACGACCGAACCGATTTTGACAGGAATTTCACTGATAGGTAGCTGATGATATAAGGAGTAATTTATGCTACTTTTTTTCGAACTAGCTTCGCACCGCGGCGTCACCCGCGGTACGACAATAACCGCGGGTTACACCGCGGGACTCCGCTAGTCAATAATAAAAATTGATAGATAAGTTCTATCAATTTTTATTATTGACTAGCGGAGTCCCGCGGTGACTAAATAAAAATAGTTCTCAACTTTTTTTAGTTATGATATATGAGGTAATAATAACAAATTAGAAAAGTCTGTTATGAAAAGGGGAATAATAGCTTTATAAAAAAATCTATTAGCCGTTAACAAATATTATTTTTGGTAGTTTTAATCCCAAATAAAATAGGTCTTCAATGCTGGAACTCCGTTCTTCTGACTAGATTGAAAACTTTCAGCTTGCTGGGATGCATTCTGGGATGACGTTCCCTATTGAGATTGATTTGCTTCGTTAGGGTGCAATGTAAAAGGTCCTTGATGTGCAGTTCTTAACTGTTCCGGTCCTGGTGGTATTATTCCTGAGTGAACAGCTCCTGAGGGTACAGGATGTGTTGATGACGTTCCCTATTGAGATTGGTTTGCTTCGTTAGGGTGCAATGTAAAAGGTCCTTGATGTACCGTTCTTAACTGTTCCGGTCCTGGTGGTATCATTCCTGAGTAAACAGCTGAAGAAGAGTCTGATGGATCATTGTAATAACGAATACTTAATTATTTTAATTGTTTCATTAATAATAAGTAAACAAGTAGTAAGGTATGTAATTTTCCAAGTACATATATTTGCTCATAACTCTTGATTTAAACTTGATGTAGACGGTATTAACCACGCGTTTGAAAGTTAAATTTCACTAACGTGTGCATAGTTACATTATAAGGCAGCCGTCAAAAAATAAATAAATGAATGAACAGAGTTATTGTTTTTTACTCTTGGATTGAACTTAAATTTCAAGATTTCGACTTAATTCCTTGCCAATAATCAATCGTGGAGCCATAGATACTATTTTTATTTCCTTTTTTTATTAAATTTACAGAAACAATACTTACAACTACATGAAGTCAAATTATTTTTATCATCTCATCGATTTATCGTATTTCAAGAACTGTTTTGAACCGACTTCAAAAAAAGGAGGAGGTTTCTCAATTTGACCGTATATGTTTTTTTTGTATGTGTGTTCGGGGATAACTTCGTCGTTTATGAACCGATTTTGATGATTCTTTTTTTAATAGAAAGAAGATATCCCAACCATGATAAGGACACTAAGATCCGATGGCATCCAAGATAAATCGAGTCGAACCTTGAAGTCGGTTTTTATTTTGTTAAAATTTTATATAGTCTGTGGTTATTTGTTACGCACAGGGCACTTAACTACCCGTCAATAAAGTACGACAGTACTGTAGTACTAACGTACTACAGAATTAATATCGAAAAAAAAAACGGTAGGTAATTTATAGGCGTGAGCTATTAAAAAGAAAATAAACGAATGGACCTTAAAGCATACATACATGGAGTGAGCGCGCGGAAAGCGTGATCGGAGTAGAGAGACATAGAGACTGAGTTTAGTCAGAGTCTGTCTCTCTCACGCAAGTTTCTGATTGGTTGGTGTATTTCCCACCAAAGCTTGGACAGAGTATAGGATTTCAACTGAACACGTGCACGACAGAGAGCAGACTGCGTAGTACGCTGAAAGTGCCGTACCGACCGTCCCGAACGCCCGAAGTGCGCGCGCACTGGATCGGTCGGGCGGATCCGCTGTCACGGAAATGTCCTACAGTTCGTAGCTACAGACTTTCTATCGGACATGCCGAAGGTGCGGAACGCCGTTGACGGCCGTGCCGACGCAGTGGGCGCATGCTCATAGAATTCAATACTTTGAACTTTTGAAAAATCCCGTACCGACCGTACTGACCGTCCGTGACGACCCAGTGGGCGCGCAACTTAGCTCCAGACTTTTCTATCGGACATGCCGAAGGTGCGGAACGCCGTTGACGGCCGTGCCGACGCAGTGGGCGCATGCTCATAGAATTCAATACATTTAACTTTTGAAAAATCCCGTACCGACCGTACTGACCGTCCGTGACGACCCAGTGGGCGCGCAGCTTAAGAGTTGGTACCTATTATTAAGTTATTTGCCAAAGAGTTTTTATCAACATAATACCTAATATTAGTCTTTATCCAAATAAATGTGTTGTTGATTATGAGTATTAGATCTTAGAAGAGTATAATGAATACATCTATACTAATATATAAAGCTGAAGAGTTTTTGTTTGATTGAACGCGCTAATCTCAGGAACTACTGGTCCAATTTGAAAAAGTTCTTTCAGTGTTAGATAGCCAGTTTATCGAGGAAGTTTATCGAGTTTATCTATATCATCACGCTATGACCAATAGGAGCGGAGTACCAATGAAGAATGTTTCAAAAACGGGGGGCAACTATTACGCTACGGGCAATAGGAGACGCAAACGACGTTGCGTGGGTCATCTATACTAATATATAAAGCTGAAGAGTTTGTTTGTTTGAACGCGCTAATCTCAGGAATTACTGGTCCAATTTGAAAAAGTTCTTTCCGTGTTAGATAACCCGTTTATCGAGGAAGTTTATCGAGTTTATCTATATCATCACGCTATGACCAATAGGAGCGGAGTACCAATGAAGAATGTTTCAAAAACGGGGGGAAATTACTGCACTACGGGCAATAGGAGACGCAAACGACGTTGCGTGGGTCATCTATACTAATATATAAAGCTGAAGAGTTTGTTTGTTTGAACGCGCTAATGTCAGGAACTACTGGTCCAATTTGAAAAAGTTCTTTCAGTGTTAGATAGCCCGTTTATCGAGGAAGTTTATCGAGTTTATCTATATCATCACGCTATGACCAATAGGAGCGGAGTACCAATGAAGAATGTTTCAAAAACGGGGGGAAATTACTGCACTACGGGCAATAGGAGACGCAAACGACGTTGCGTGGGTCATCTATACTAATATATAAAGCTGAAGAGTTTGTTTGTTTGAACGCGCTAATGTCAGGAACTACTGGTCCAATTTGAAAAAGTTCTTTCAGTGTTAGATAGCCCGTTTATCGAGGAAGTTTATCGAGTTTATCTATATCATCACGCTATGACCAATAGGAGCGGAGTACCAATGAAGAATGTTTCAAAAACGGGGGGCAACTATTACGCTACGGGCAATAGGAGACGCAAACGACGTTGCGTGGGTCATCTATACTAATATATAAAGCTGAAGAGTTTGTTTGTTTGAACGCGCTAATCTCAGGAATTACTGGTCCAATTTGAAAAAGTTCTTTCAGTGTTAGATAACCCGTTTATCGAGGAAGTTTATCGAGTTTATCTATATCATCACGCTATGACCAATAGGAGCGGAGTACCAATGAAGAATGTTTCAAAAACGGGGGGAAATTATTGCGCTACGGGCAATAGGAGACAATTATTCAAGATTGACAGTTGGCTTGAAGTGGTTCGATCAAAGATGCGATTGCAACAATACTATGAGCACTGACCAAGGGCGGATCCAGGGGGGGGTCATGGGGGTCATGACCCCCCCCCTGGGCTGTTGTCATGACCTAAATTAAACTGTTAAATATAATGTTCTTTATATTTTTTGGCACAATATAGATTTTAATTGTACACAATATAGAATTTAATCGTCGCTAAGAGCCTCAATGGTTGAAGAACGTCTAACCGGACTGACGCTTCTCCACATCCATAAAAACGTATCCATTGAAGTAGCAATACAAGTAATAACGCGTTTACGGATAAAACGTAAAAGAAAAACTGATTTTCTTATTTAAATATAGGTATTTTTAAGTATAGTACTTCAAACCATGTACAATGGCCCAATCAAGAGGCTAAGTTTTTTATTGATAAACGAGCAGACGTATCGCCTGATGGTAAGCGATTACCGCCACTAATGGACACCTGCAACACCAGAGGCGTCACAAGTGCGTCGCAGGTCTTTTAAAAGGGAGTACCTACGTTTTTTTTTTCAAAGTTTGAAGGTTGTATTGGTCCGGGAATACCGCAGGCGACAGTTCATTCCACAGTTTTGTTATGCGTGGCAGAAAGTTTCTATGAAAGCGCACAGTTGTGCGCAAAGTGCCGACCGTCTATACGATAGGGATGAAACTGCTGTCACGTAGGACGATGGCGGAAAGAGGCGGCCAACCGATTTGAAACATCTTGGCAGTCGACGATTCGAGTCGCTCTCCGTTAGATGCGGTCTAGAGGGAGGAGCTGGTACTAGGGGTTCCTGTGCCCAAAGATGAGAACAGTATTCCATATGAGGCTGAACCTGCGCCTTATAAAGCAGAAGGCAGTGGGCCGAAGTGAAATATAGTCTTGATCTATTCAGCACGCCAAGATTCTTCGAAGCCAATTTGGCCCTACCCTCCAAATGGCCATGAAACTGGACTTCACTCGATAGATACATATGTCGAAACCAAGTATTCCAGTATTATCTGAGGCAGATAAGGGAGTGTCTTCAAAACGAGGACATACGACCAATGCAAGTTATTTAGCGGTGAAATGGTACGAAATTAAAATTAAGTCTACCCCAATCTACCGACTACTCGACCGGAGTGATACCACAGCCTCTCAGAAAACCGGTGTGAAATAGTGCTTGCGCTGTGTTTCACCGAGTGAGTGAGGATACCGTAGGCCCATCCCCCTACCTCCCTCCCATCCCCAAAAGGCCGGCAACGCACTTGTGACGCTTTTGGTGTTGCAGTTGTCCATGGGCGGCGGTGATCGCTTACCATCAGGCCATACGTCTGTTCGTTTGCCCGCTTATTCCATTAAAAAAAATGGATCTTTTCCAAAAAGCCTCAATTTCAGACACAAGTTTGTTTCGACTCTCAATGACGTTTTCCCGAGAAATATTAGTGGGCCGCTATAGAAAGTATCGCCCGTGCTGTCATCCGCATAACAATGAATGCCGCTGATTTGCAACATGTCATTGATGTGGAGGAGGAACAAAGTAGGAGATAGCACACAGCCTTGGGGGATACCAGCATTCATAGATGAAGTCAGAGCACTCACCGTCGACTACGACCTTTATGCTTCTATCTGCTTAAAGGCTAGTGATCGCATAATTTCACAGGAAGTCCATAGGAAGGTAGCTTTAAAAGAAGCGCTTTGTGCCAGACCCGATCGAAGGCATTGCGAAATGTCCAATGAGACTACGCCAGAAGTGTAGGAGAGCTGAGTAAGAGCAGAAAAAATGCATATCTAGGGATAAAATGCCAAACGCACTGAGCGTTGGAAGAACTGGATATCCTTGATGGATGGATCCTGTTCCCCGTCATCCAAGGTCGAGTTAGACGCAAAGAGTTTAGCCAGAAGATCGCCTTTCTCCTTTGCCATAGGCCAACGAATTATTTTCTATGTGTAGAGGTGGAAAGGATGGCTTACAGAAATTCTCTTCGATAGCATTGGCAAGAGACCAGAACGCCCGAGTTCCCGGAGGAAGACGCTCAAGCCTACCGCGAATCCTAGCAATGTGCTCCGACTTCGCCCTTGCAATGTCTCTCTTGAAGGACCTGGAGGCAAAGTTGTACTCCTTTTTTAAGCTCTGCTTCCTGCGAGAAGTCTTTTTAGAAGATGGACCAAACCAGGGCCGACATTTGCCACCAATGAGGACCACAGAGAATGGAATGAAAAGCTCCATACCCTGCACCACCACATCAGCAACAAAATCAGCAGCGGTGTTGGGATCATCCGGCGAGAAGCATACCTGTCTGCAAGGGTAGGACTGTAGTGCAACACAATCTGCTGACTTGTGGTGCTACACACGGTGGCTTCGTGCAACTCGCGATCGCGGCGAGCTTGTGAGAGGCACTGTACTCCGGGCAAAGGCAATGGTCTCGGGAGTTAAGAGGAGCGTCTACGGATACGTGGTAACCGTCCGGATGAAAGTCAGCAGAACAGTCCAACAACGAAGAACTCTGACCCTCCACATTTGCGACTCGCGTGGGCGTGGTGACAAATTGTGTCAGGCCATATACCAGTGCAAAGTCGTGAACACATCTCCCCGCATGATCCGTTTTATTACTAAGCCAGTCGGCGTGGTGGACGTTAAAATCACCAAGTAAGACGATCTCTGCGGACGTTATCTGCTGCTGCACGAAGTCTGTAGCCATCTGGATGTGGTCAATGAGTCGGTCAGTTTCGGCATCACCGCTATGGGATCTATAGAGGCACGCATAGACGCGGAGGTGGTCGTCGCTGACAAGGTCGCCTACAAGGAGCCGTAGCATTGAGAAGTCCCTACCTTCAAGACTGCTGATGCGACGAAAACTGATATCGTCTCAAACGTACACGTTTCTCCGGCCTTAGACATGAAGGAGTGTTCTAGTCCGTACCCAGGGTGAGTGAGGTAGGAGTGTTCGCTGGAGACGATATCTGCGTCTCGGCAATAAAAGCAAGGCTGGCTATGCAGTCTCGAGGTGGTGGACAGAGTTACTATACAATCCCCTGTTGCAAGGGTCCACGACCAGGTAGTAGGGGGTGCCATGTTAATGCTGTTCTTACCCCGGGCATAATTGAGCGCAATTTTGCCCCCCCCCCCCCCCCGCCCCGCTACCCCCACAGAATGTGAGGAGCAGCCTGGACGTCCACGCTCAAGTGTGGAAACAGCCCGGGAAAACCAAGCACATTAGGGGTACTTACATTATTACACTTACATACATTATTAATATACCTACTTTTTATCTGTATTTATTTATTAACAAAATTAAATTGTTGTGTGACTTGACCACGACTATATGACCCCCCCCTGGCGCCAAAGCTGGATCCGCCCTTGGCACTGATACAATTAAATCGTCAGTGCTATGAGATTGCATTGCACATTACGTTACAGTAAAATAAACTTAAACAAAATACCTGAACACGGTTTTCAAAATAAAAAAGTTTTGTGTAAAGTACAATGTGAATTTATAAAAAAAAACTTGTAATAAAAATTATTAATTGAATTTAAGCATAAAATGCGAAGTCCGCCATAAGTTTCCACACTAGTGCAAAAGAGAAAGTACTTTGTCTATAATACAAGTGTCATGCAGTTCATGCTTCATATGGCGTTTGGTTAACTCTGAAACGCAGTTAATGTTGCCACGTTTTTTTTGGTCCTCTAAACAGGGTAAAATATTTCTTCTCTTTCAGTCAGTTTTGAGTTGTTGTATTTTGTATTTGGAAACGTGTACTGATTATAAAAACGCGAACAAGACAGTAGAGGCAAAAGAGAATTAATGAAATGGTTGTTGTAAAATCGAATCTAAATATAAAATAATTTCAAAACATTAAAAAAATGAGTAGTAAGATTTTTCCAAGTGTGCGACTAGAAGTTTTTTAGTTTTCATAATAATATAGAATAGACCTTTTGTACATCCGGAAATATGAGTAAAAATTTAGTTGAACAGTAAAAGTGTAAATGGGTAACTCAAACAGACTCTCTTATTTATGAACCAAATTTAGTTGGGTTCAAAACTCTTAGTAAAATGACCTCACATTACATTTACTTTAATATATAATTATAATATGTTTCATTCATGTATACAACAATGTAAAATATTTTACAACACACAATCATGTAATATTAAAATAGGAAAAGGTTTAAAATATATACTCCCTTGTTCACTTATAAAATTAATTAGGGTAACAAAGTTGTCAATAAAACGACTTATATTATATATCAAATGTACCTATTTTATTACAAATTGGTTCGGGTTATTCATGTACAACAATGTAAAACATTTCACATCAATTTTTTATTTATACAACTTATGTATGAGATAAGGTAAAAAGTATTTAAGTCTAGTAACCCAGACCGCAGCTGGTGAAGGACGTCTCGCATTGTCGGTCTGCGAAAAATCAAATATATTTTTCCTCCATATTTGTTTTGTGGCGCTTCGCCTGAAAATTATTGGCAATAAGTGTTCGAAATCATACATTGTGGCTAAGGTAACGCCTTACCCGAGTATGAGTTGTTCCGGAAGGAATAAGTTCGAGGTGAGTACGAATCGATATAAATGTCATTATTTGTGTTTTCGTTATGATAAAAACAGCTGACATAGGTGTTACGGGTGTATTTCTTTGTCTTGATGTTCCTCACCACATTTTAATTTTGTACATTAACAATTTAAACGGAAATAACTTGGTATTTCCGTTGACGATATCTGTGGGAGTTGCATTCTATTTTTGAATATTACAAATAAAGTTTCGTTGCACGTAATGTATACATAACGTGATACATTTTATGTTATGTCGCATTTTGTTGCTAAATGTTTTTTATATATTTTAATCGCACGCGGTAGTGTGTATTCTTGTTTTCCTTTGTTGGGTCAGTGTAAATGACCTCAAACGCGCGGGCACTCAACCCGTGAATTGCTTTGATACCGTTATAATGATTGTTTTGTTAATATTAAGACGTATTTTTAACCATGCGTTTAGTTTTTCGGCATTACGATGTAGTTGCCTATGCCTTAGTTGAAAAAAAAATCTATAGGTATTCATAAATAATGAATATAAACAAACAATATTTATCTGTGAAATTATTTTTTTTACAAAAAGGCGCAAAATTAATTGTTTACATTTTTTTGTTGTTTTATCTCTATCAATAAGACAATGAGTCACAATTGATAGCATGATATATTATATTGTAGTATGTTATAGAATTCAATTACAGTGATTTATTACCGTTGAGCTACAATGCCTACAATCTCTAGTGTGTACTGATTACTATAGCTAGTTAGATGTGAACAAATCTAGTTATGAATGTACAAAGAGAAGTGGGCTTAGTTTCCATGTTGTAGTATGTTGTAATATTACTGCAGTAATATATAAATTTATTAATTAAAGGACAAACTATGCCAATCATCACTACTAATAGAAGGAAAATTTGAAACAAACCCAATACCAACCTGTCTGGCCAGCGTTGTATAGTAGGTCAAAACCTCCTTTTTAGGAGAGCCCTATGTCCAGCAGTAGTCTGTTAAAGGCTGTTGACAATGATGATGATTTAATACCCAAAATTTTTGGCAATTTCAGTGTTTCCAACTGTTTGCAACACTTCAAAAAATCGCCAACTTTTGTTTCCATTGTGTTTACACCAAGTCACCAACAATTTGAAAAACATTTGAATTAAGCTTCACCATAGAGTCAATAAATATTTGCAACAAGCGTATTCTCAATTTTTGTTGCCAACACAAGGAAATCACAGAAACTTTTGTCACCAACACGTGTTGACAACACAAAAATTTACAACTTTTGTTTGGTGGAGACCCGGCTTGATAATCCACTGCTTTAAATAAGCCTCTACTTAAAAGGCAGGCTTCAATCTACACCACACTGTACAGACTGGTTGTTAGATACCTCAAGTTTTCATTTTCTATATAACTATTGTCACTACGGAGTTAATATTTAATTCTGAATCGCTCTATGAAATTTTTACGCCATTTGGTAAAACAAAACTTATTTTCATCAACCATTGGGCCTGTCTACCAAGCATGAATGCATCGCCTCATCATAGAGTTGCCAACCGTCCTGTTTTCCCAGGACACGTCCTAGTTTTTGTAGTGTCCTGGGTTTTTAAATAATAAAATTCGCGCGCCTCTTTTAAAATTGTTACGTTACGGGCGGCTTCCTGCCTCGCAAAAAATCGCGCATATAGAGCTAGCTATCCAGTCAGCTTTTCAATATTTATATATTTTTAATTTTCAATATTTTGTTAGTTGAGATAAACCTCCACAATACATTATGCAGTTTTTTTAACAATCAGTATACCGAGGGTTACCTGTAGCTCGTTCATTCAGTAATGGCGATAATTCACAAAAATATTGAAAGAGTGGAAAGAAAATAAAACAGTGTTTTCGAAATCAGGAAGATTTTAGGCAAAGTTATTACTTTACTAGAGGCGAGAATTAGAAACAATTTTTGTCCTCTAAGAGTGAGGACAATTTTAAAGAAGTTGCATGAAGAATGAAAGGGCACAGAAGGAATTTCAAATTAAATTAAAGGTTTTTATAATGAAATCAATGACTATTTAAAAATGTGGATTGAACCATTTGAGGATCCAAAAGTTTTCGACTGGATTGATCTAACAAGATCTGATTTGCTGGATTGGAAGAACATTGAAAACTTTTTAGTCTTTTTAAAAGATCACAGCATTGGAATCAATGATGAAAAATTATTTGATGAGTAGGTTAATTTGAATTTTTTTAGCGAATCTTACTCAAAAAGACGACAGCTTAAACGTCTTGTGGCTAACATATATTTCAAGCAATTCATTTTCGAGGAACAGTATGCAGAACTACGGAAAGTGGCTGAATATGTATTTAGTATAATGCTAATATCGAGAGAGTCTTTTCCCTCATAAATTCACAGTGGTCAAAAGAAAGAAATCGATTACTGCCACCAACAGTAGCTGCAATCATCAAAACTATCTATAGCACAGATATGAAGTGTGGTGTGACCAATTTATGATTATATAATTACTAGCTGTTGCCCGCGGCTCCGCCCGCGTGTATGTCAGTTATCGCGGCAAGTAGTAGCTTATGTGTTATTCTGATGTCTCCTACTAATATTATAAACGCGAAAGTTTGTAAGTATCGATGGATGGATGTTTATTACTCTTTCACGCAAAAACTACTAAACGAATTTGGATGAAACTTTACAGTAATACATACAGCTTATACATCAGAATAACACATAGGCTACTATTTGCCGCGATAACCGACATACACACGGGCGGAACCGCGAGCAAAAACTAGTAAGCTATATTACTGTAAAGGTTCATCCAAATTGGTGCAGCCGTTTGCGCGTGAAGAAGTAACAAACATACACACTCGCAAACTTTCGCCTAAATATAATATTAGTGTGATAGTGTGATTTGTTAACTCAACCACAGATACTAAAGGAAATTGGTGATGTTGAAAAGTATAAGAAACATTAATAAGTTCGCAATATTAGAATTTATTAGATACTATAACCAACCTAAGTTTAAAAAAAAATTACAACTAAAGTGTTTGTTTTATATTTTAATAACCGGTTTTCAACTCGTATAATTTCATTCAAAATCTTATTTTTTTTTTAAATATGATTATATTATTTACTTGAGTTTCATTTCACCTATTTTCGCTACTTATTAATTTAACTATTGCAACTCTATTGCAGCGTCCTGTTTTTATACTGAATTGTCCTGGTTTTTCCAACTACAAATCCTAGTTTTTTAAATTTGAGGTTGGCAACCCTACCTCGTAACATGTGTACCTCTATATCAATGGCGAAAATTTCTCATGACGTAGAAAAAAAAACAGTAGCTTAGAACCAGTTTAGAAGTCGAAAATTGTCGAAATTGTATTTCTAGAATGTACAACTAACTACACAATAATATATTGATGGTTATCTGTACAGGTCAATAGCGCATGCATTATCAGCATTTGCTGGTCATTCTAATATTAATAAATTATATAAAATACTAGTTGAAGAATACTAGGTGGTACCCGCGGCGCGATTATACCGCGAGGAGAAGCCAGTATATAAATAAATTGAATTAGAAAACTTTTTTAAAAACAAGTTTTTACTGGAATGCCTCGAGACGAATCCGAGTCCAAACTCGGTGGTGTTGTGACGTTTCTTTACAGAGTTCCTGTGGCCACCTTTCAGCTCCAGCATCAGATCAGCTCCATGTCATTATAATATTGTAATGTCACGCTGTATACATATGCATGCAAAATTTCAACAAAATTGGTTGAAGATATCTGCTTCAAAATTGAGTTGCAAGATTTCACCTGAACATACATACATTGCAAGTTAATAAAAAGCTTGTACAAGTGCGTTCCGAGCTTTGAGGGATGGGGAGGTGGATGTGGGGAGGGGTTAGGGCATGGGCCTCCGGCATCCTCACTGACTCTGTGAAACCCAGCACAAGTACTGTTTCACACCGGTTTTCTGCGAGGCCGTGGTATCACTCCGGTCGAGCCGGCCCATTCATGCCGAAGCGAGGCTCTCCCACGGTATAGATAAGTTGCCCTACGTAATTACGTCAGCGTATCTTTTGAATCATATTCGGCTTCTATTGGTCTAAGCGTGGTGTTAACTATCCTTTCTTATAGGCCTACCACACGCGCAAGTATCACCACAGTTATAAATATACACACATCAAAAGTGTCTAGGGATCAAGCATTTTTATGCGGATTTCTTGAGATTGAGATGTGGCTTTGGCCCTGGCCTGCTCAGTCGCCAGACTTGAACCCGATTGAGCATGCATGGGATATGCTACAGAGAAGAGCTCTGCCGAATATGGAGGGTATCCAGTCGCAAGAAGACCTTTTTTTGTTGTTGCAACGAACATGGGCGGCCATTCCACAGCGTGTTTGGATGAACTCATTTTAACTCGTTATTTCAGTCTTTTTTTCGAACTTTAATGTTAGTGGTTCAAATGTCAAAAATCCCTTTATTAGGAAAATGGCAAATTTCTTTATTAATGCAAAGGTGACTTGGTTTATCGTTACTGTGACAAACGAAAACACTTTATTTGATGAATCCTTAAAGAACATTTTAATTAATATCAATCAGGAGAAAAGTTATTGCAAAAATATATGTTGATCCCTAGACACATATGTTGATCCCTAGACACATATGTTGATCCCTAGACACTTTTGATGTGTGTATATATATATAAAACTGTCGTGATACAGTTGTTTGGCGCAAGATACAGTTTTACCAACCTCACGCACGGTGTTCGGTGTACAAGCCGGGCCTGCGCAGACAAAACTGTGGTGATACTTGCGCGTGTGGTGGGCCACTTAGGTACCTAAGCCAATAAAAGATATTTAATAAAAGTTTAAAAATCGGTTCTATACTTTCGCAGTTCATCGTGAGCAACCAACTTGACACGAAAATTATGAATAGTAGATAGAATATTTCTATCAACTGTCCATTTTTTTACTGCTTCGGTGGCGCAGTGATAGCGTATGCGACTGCTGTGCTTGAGGTCCCGGGTTCGATTCCCGGGTCGGACGAAATGTTTTTTATTTTTAATTTTTTATGAATGGCCCGCCAAAATGACTCTACTCTGCCTGATGGAAAGCATAAGCAGAATCCAAGAGTATTGGTCGCCGTACTAACTGCGAATGCAGACAACGCAGTATGGCGACCCACACCATGGCGGCCTAGTGATGCTGCTGCATCTTTTAGTCTAGTCAACAAGTATGGAACTTGTTGACTAGACTATTTGGGCCTCTGGTCTCGCACTCACCAACGAAACACGACAGCACGAACACTGTCATTTTACGTTGACTTTCTGTGCGAGGGTAGTACCGCCCCGGTCGAGCCGGCCCATTCGTGCTGAAATCAGCGTGGCTCTACTACCTCTAGATGTTTGTATGATCTGCAAATATTTGTTTCGAAGTTTGGGTGTTTTCTATGTATAATGTGTACCTTACCGACTTTAATGAAATAGGTGTCAATAGATTCGTAATAATAGCCCTGGCTAAATAATTTTTATCAGTATCTGTCAGTCTCTTCCGAGTAAAAGCCGGCCTGGTGTTCTACTCGTCAATAGTCCGGAGTAGCGAGAAAAGCACTTGCATTCTTACCGAACCCCTGACAGGCATTGTGATTGTGACCCACTGTGGTCGTCACCCTGAGATCGTAGTTTTCTAAAGGCACACACGAAATACTGTGCGCTGACTCTGGGGCCCAGATATCTATTCGGACGACGAATTCCCTTAAATCGTCGCCCGTACGCCACTTTCTAAGGTGATCGGAGATCAACGAATGCCCTCCAACGCATGGTGCGTCCCTACGCCTTCATTTAAGGGATAATCCCAAGGGATATTCCACCCAAAAGAAATATTCTGTCTGAGTAATCATTCACATGTTTACAATAGTTATCTTAAATTGTGTAAATATTAATTATATTTAATTAACCATAATGTTATATTAATGATACTTGTTAATAACCTTGTATATACGAGAACTCGTCACGAAGGGCAGCTGTTATCAGTCATTCTGTAGGAGACGTCTGGTGACGTCGTTTTAAATTTCGTGTATCTCGCAATGGCCTACAGTCTGCTGCCGACAGTGATAAGTTTTTTACCCACTATTGAAAGGATTATGTCCGAAGTTTCGAGCAGGTCGCACTCGCCGGAAATGGAGAAGGTTACTTATTGTATTATTATATCATATACTAGCTTTTAGCCGCGGCTCTGTTGTATATTTATTTATTTATTCATGGAAAACTTACATATGTTAGTACAAACAAAACAGATTGGTCATCAGAGAGCCAATAACAAGTTTTCACTTATAGTTATAGGCTAATATAAAATATTGAGAAACAAAACATAAACCGAACATAAATCAAAAAGAAAAATCTCACACAATACGGAAACGAAATAAGTAATACATATATAATTGCTTCAACGCAAATTTAGGTAACACTATGTCTGCTCGAAAACTAAGGCTTAGACGCCTTCTTGCCGAGGATACACTTATCAAAAAGGGATCAATATGTCAGATAAAGATAAAGAGTACACTATGTCCTTCCTAAACAATCAAAGTATCTCCATGCCAAATTTTATTGAAATCGGTGCAGTGGTTTCATCAACCGTCAGTTCAGGAATTAATGTGACTATCAATTGTTCCAGATCTCTCGGTTTTCAGCCGAGGATGAGAACCACATCAATAAGAAGCTGCCAAAAGAGCTGATCCTGAGGATATTATCTTACTTGGACGTGGTCTCGCTATGTCGATGTGCTCAAGTAAGTGTTGCCAACTATATATTTTTATTTGTCCCTACTCTGCATGATGGAAAGCATTAGCAGAATCCAAGAGTGGTCGTCACTCTTGGATCAGTACGGTGACTACCACAATATGGCGGCCTATTGAGCTGCTTCTGCATCATTGGGCCTCTGGTCTCGCACTTACTATCAAAACACGACAGCACGAATGCTGTCACTTTAGGTTGGTCTTCTGTGCGAGGGTAGTACCGCCCCAGTCTAGCCGACCTAACCGTGCTGGAATCAGCATAGCTCTGAAAAAACATTAAATTTGCCACTTATACTTTACTGATGGTGTAGAGATTAAATTCACCGCTTTCTACTGCCTAAGTGTTGTGAGTTCTATCCCCAGATGTGATTAATTCTCATTCCCAAGTTCATTCCCTTATATTTGCGTCTTAAGAGTGTAATTTTCGAAAATCCTTTCTTAGTGAGTGCTTTCAACATAAAAGGCATTAGCTGGCAAAATGTCAAGTTTGAAGCTCTAACGGTTAAGGGTCTGCTATGATGAATTAGTCATTCAGGGCAAAGAGTCGTCTCTAGCCCATGAAGTGCCCGTATGCGAATCATTCCTTTAACGCCCTTTGGTAAGCGTAGCGTCCTTCAGTAAGTGCGCAGATTTATTAACAGTGCCGTGACTAGCGCTGCGCTACCCTGACTTACTACGAGTATAGGTAAAGATGCCCCTGGGGCAAGTCATTTTATGTGTCAATTTAAACTATATGTTTGTCTAACAAATATATAAATAGATAAGTAAATAAATAACAACACGACACGCAGTAGACTATAGGCTTAGATTGTCGCGATAAGATTGACAAATAACATCAATTAATAACAAAGAAATGAGGTTGTCAATAATGAACTTCGTTTTTATTTATTACTAGCTGTATTCGTCTGAGTTTTTCGTTGATGCTCGGCCCCTATTCGTCGTAGCTTGATGTTATATAGTCTGTCTCTATCCAACACAAAAATAATTGTTTCTATTCGGTTTTGTCCTTCTTGAAATTAGCGCATAACCAAACTCTTCAGCTTTATAATATTAACTAGCTTTTGTCCGCGGCTCCGCGTGTATGTTGGTTATCGCGGTAAAAAGTAGCCTATGTCATGTCCTTTCTCAATAAATCAAAGTATCTCCATGCCAAATTTCATTGAAATCGGTGCTGCGGTTTAGCCCTGAAAGATAGACAAACAGTTTTATATATATGTCGGAGTGAGGGTATCCAAATAATAAAAGTGATACAAACATTTGCCACTATCGAACACTACGCAACAGTCTATATAAAGCGGCGCGATCGGAAACAGGACACAGTTCTCTTCAGATCTCGCGACGACCATATCTATTATTTGATTTGCGATTTATTGTATCTCTGTGTTTTATATTGAGTGTATGAGGCGATATTTATCAGTGGGGGAATTACTAGCCTAGGTGGCGAATTCCACAGGGCATCGCGGAGGGGTGAGCGTTGCCCCAATCTCCTCATGGGGGGTTGCTGATGGTGTTTAAGTTAATTCGTATCCGTTTAGTAGTGATTAGTGTTTGGCTTTGGTCCAGATTGGCTGTATCTGTCATTCATGTTCTCGTTTATTCTTGTGTCTCCGACATCAGAAGTGGGATCTGAATCTCATTTGCCCACAACGTTTGAGAGTGTAACGGATCGTCAGTCACGGCGAGCTGTCGAACTACCCTCCGCTCGAAAATCGTACGAGGTGTCATTTTGTTAAATTTTTGTAAACGAGAACGCTCACATAGTGTCAAAGTGTCGGTATAGCCTTTTCGCGTACGAACGGTTTATGAGACGTGCGGCCTACAACAGCGGCAGCGTACGGTAGTAAAAGCAACGCATCGGTAACTGGGAAGTAACCGGTATGTACGGACAACTCCAACAATCCGGTGAGTCGTACTATTTTTATTTTGTGCTGAAAGCTCTTCAATAAGACAAGTTCTGTCAGATGAATTTCTAGGCAAACGACAATATTGTGCAGGAACATTATTGAGGGTAGGTAATGCCCGCACTTATTGTAACATCGAAATTCTATGAACAGTTTTAATCCAGATTTATTCATTGCGGTTATTGTTTCATGTAGTACACGATTACTGTATTTCAAACGACATAATTATTTAAAGAGAAAAATGAGAATCTGTTTGCATTAAGGTTTTCAGTTGCAGTTTTCGAAATTAATCTTGTTCTTAAAATAATTAGATCGTTTCTATTGGTGACATCGTTACAAAGGTAGACGATTTCGGAAGTATAGTGTAGTATTATATCATAGCAGAATATCTGTGATGGAGGTGGATTGAATTACCCGTTCTGCACATGCTGTTTGTTTATTGTTTAAATTTATTTCTTATTTTTAAACCCCGACGCAAAAAGAGGGGTGTTATAAGTTTGACGTGTGTCTGTCTGTGGCACCGTAGCTCGCGAACGGATGAAGCGAATTCAATTTAGTTTTTTTGTATGAAAGGTGAGTTACGTGCGAGTGTTCTTAGACGTGTTTCATGAGAGTCGGTTGAGTCATTTGAAGGTTGTGAGGGTGAAAGTGGGGAAGAAAAACCGAATGTCTGCAAAACGTGCCAGTATAATCGTTAAATGACAATTGTGTAATTGATAACTTCGACCTGATGCTGCATAAGGGGTTTTTTTATTTATTCAATTTTAAATTTATGATTGTGATGTGATTTTTAGTTTGAGGCGGATTCATCTTTGATTGTAGCTATTGTTAACATTTTTTTTAGATTATTATTTTTATCACTTTGTGATAGTTGTGACTCGAATTATAATTACCGTTTTTTTATTTTGTGATGAAATGTCGATATTTTCAGTAAAGTTAAAAAAACTGGTCGGACTTCTATTTGGTGTCAGCTATCTCACCAGCAGCGGGTGATTGTGGCTGGCGTGTCTATGTAGTTGGCAGATATACGTGTGGTAGTCACAAGGGATAACTAACTGTTACACTTGTGGTGGTCACAGGGATGACCTACGATACTATTTATTTGGATTGCTTTGAGAATTTGCAGCAGTAGTCAATTACTAAAGTTCTTATTTTATGTTGTTTTGATTTTAATAACGATGTTACTGTTTTCTTTTGCTGTTCAGTAGTGTACTGTTTTATTGAGACAGAATAGACAGTGAGGTCAGATATGGCAGAGTGAGAGAGATACTGTGTGTTCACGTATGTGACATTTGATAGGGAAAGTGTAAATTAGTAAAGTTTGATCTCAGTAACTTAGTTTTGATTCAAAGTTAAGAAAGAAATTAGACAAAGTTAAATCCTAAGTATAAAGGACCGTTTAAAATTGTAGAGTTGCTCGATGGCGATCGTTATACTTTGAAATCTTTAACTAGTAACAGAATCTACAAATGCGCTTGCGTTCGTATACGAGAGTTTCCTTTAAGTGATATACCCGAGGAGGTAGATTTGTCTGGCATTGATAATAGTGAGGAAAATCCCTGTAGATCAAGTCCCTATTGATGTTGATGATGATAATCAAGGGTTAATTAATGCTGATGCAATGGAATGAAATTGAGTTGTAATTGTGTGGCGAGTAGTCTCTATAATGAGATATGAGATATCCTATCAGCGTGGTGGTTGTTAAAGTTTAGTTAAGTTTTGCGAAAGGCGAGGTGGCCACTGAAAGGCGAGGTGGCCACTGAAAGCCGAGGTGGCCATTGAAAAGTGAAATTGGTAGAATAAGAGGTTATGTAGATATTGTTAATAATAATAATCCAAAAATGTGTAACGCGATAAACGGTGAGGTGACTGTTGCGATACTACTTACTGGTGTTATTAATTTAGTATGTAGCGAGAAGTCTATTAGCATTCAGATTTGATAACGAAAAGCCTATTTTATGAGAATGTCCTAAATGAAGTTGTTCCACAGAAGATAAAATGTAATAATGTACCCAATGTCCTTGGTCAGGAGTGGCCGAACAACACAAAAAGCTCTTTCTTTTCTGCGGATAATGATGATGATGCCTTCAACATCACACGAGGACGTGTAATACGTCAGGACGGCCGTGTCGGAGTGAGGGTATCCAAATAATAAAAGTGATACAAACATTTGCCACTATCGAACACTACGCAACAGTCTATATAAAGCGGCGCGATCGGAAACAGGACACAGTTCTCTTCAGATCTCGCGACGACCATATCTATTATTTGATTTGCGATTTATTGTATCTCTGTGTTTTATATTGAGTGTATGAGGCGATATTTATCAGTGGGGGAATTACTAGCCTAGGTGGCGAATTCCACAGGGCATCGCGGAGGGGTGAGCGTTGCCCCAATCTCCTCATGGGGGGTTGCTGATGGTGTTTAAGTTAATTCGTATCCGTTTAGTAGTGATTAGTGTTTGGCTTTGGTCCAGATTGGCTGTATCTGTCATTCATGTTCTCGTTTATTCTTGTGTCTCCGACATATATATAGATAGCAACATATTATAATATGGCTTTTTGTTGTTGAAACAAAAAAAGGATAAAAAACCTGTGCCGGCGGCCTTAAAACAATACATAACCCTCAACCATTAAGTAGTTTCTATGCCATCTCAATTCATCCTTCCCAATCTTAACCGAACTGTTATGAAAATTTGCGTATTCGGTTTTTTAACAAAGAAATAGTAATCAAATTTGATCTTAAATGGCACTTTAATTAATTATTAGGACTCGATAAAAGAGCAACGCGCGGATGATGGAATCTAACTGAACTGATTTCTTTGTCTTATTACTATTAACCACCAAAAGTGCTGACTAAAGGACAGGGATAGGGCCGTTAGTCACTATTATATACATTACTATATTATAACAGTACCCTTATCTACATCGCAGGTCTCCAAACTATGGAATATATTGGCACTTGACGGCTCCAATTGGCAAAGGATTGATCTCTTCGAGTTCCAACGAGATGTGGAGGTAAGGAACCCCGTTACGTTAGTTACGTATCTATCTAAAACCTTTAAATGAGCTTTTCTTGTATAATGTCACCGTAAGATTGTAAAAATCGTTAGATTATAATGTGCCTAGCGAGATTGCAAACTATCGATAGATTGTCAACTGTGATATACTGCTTACGGGCGTCATATTGTCAACTGTCCTTGATTGGTCGGTTTTACAGAAGGCCATTCGATGGCCATAGAGTTAGGTTAGAACTTCTTTGATTAATCACAAATTAATTTTACTGTCCCAACAATTTTATATAACTAATTCCAAAGCTGTGAGGTATTTTCAACATGAAGTCAATTTACAATCACAAAAATACTTTACATTCGGCAACAAAGACGAATTAACAAACAAATATGGCGGCGCGGGACATAATGTTGTTCAACCAATTCGCGCGCGACTTGCGATTCGTCGATACCATTTCACAATCTTTCGACTGTTTGCAATCTTGCGAGATAGATTACAATCTAACGGTTTTGACAATCTTACGGTGACATATATATAATTTGAATCTCAGAAACAGCTTCAAACATTTTCATGAAATGTAGTATAAGGGGGCGATAAATCGATCTAGCTAGGATTAATTTATAGAAAACAGACCAAGATCCAATCTATCTCTATACCGAAATACATCCAATCCAAATGGCTTTAGCCGTGAAGTGTAACAGAAAGACGGATAGACTACTTTCGATGCATTACTTAATTATTACTATCTATAGCTATAAACGTTTAAATATATATTTAAACGTAATTTAATAATGATTTCTTGACTATTAAAATCTTATAAAACTGTTAACTACTATTGTAAAACCCACCATAGGAAAATTTATCGAATACGATATCTACAGATCCTTTTCTCCGCTCGGCTATCTCCGCGGTTAATTATCCGGACACTTTCCGGATTATATCGAATACATCACTATCATACTACTAGTGTGTAACCTAAGTCAGAACGAAGTGGGTGGTGAAGCGTCAAAAAGAAGGGTTTTGGCTGTCTATGTATTTTTGTATATTCTACCGTAGCGCCTTAACTACTGAATCGATTTTAATATCGTTAAGTATAATATTTTAAAATATTTTCCAATGAGCCAGACAAATCTGACGGGCCAAACATCCTCCCAGACTCGTTTGAAGTTTATATGAAGCAACGCCTCTCTATAGAGGGCAGTTAGTAGGGCGCTCAAGTTAGCGTAGACGTTCATACTTCTCAACAATATAGACTAAAAACTAACAACACACTAATTCAGAGTAGCCAGGAGTTGTAAGAGATAGATATCCACGCGTCAGAGTGCATCTCACCTGTACTTATGCGCTCAAATAATGCTACTAATGAGGTAACCAATATATAAAAAAGTAAAATTGAGAACCTCCTCCTTTTTAGGGTTCCGTGCCAAAGGCAAAAGACGGAACCCTTATAGGTTCGTCATATCTGTCTGTCCGTCTGTCCGTCCGTATGACACAGCCACTTTTTTTCTGAAACTATAAGACCTATAATGTTGAAACTTGGTAAGTATATGTATTCCGTGAACCGCTTTAAGATTTTCACACAAAAATAAAGAAAAAAAAAACAATAAATTTTGGGGGTAAATACATAGAACTAAAACTCAAAAATTTTTTTTTCATCAAACCCATGCGTGTGGAGGTATCTATGGATAGGTCTTCAAAAATGATATTGAGGTTTCTAATATCATTTTTTTCTAAACTGAATAGATTGCGCGAGAGACACTTCCAAAGTGGTAAAATGTAACTGTAACCTGTAACTTCTAAAATAAGAGCATGATAAATCTAAAAAAAATATATTATGTATATTACCATGCAAACTTCCACCGAAAATTGGTTTGAACGAAATCTAGTGAGTAGTTTTTTTTTAATACGTCCACTGACGAAATATAACTATAGACTTACACCGCCTGAACTTAGAGTTGTACGCGGATGGATAATAAGCTTAATGTTCACTAGATGTCACTAAGTGTATCAAATTGTAAATTTCAAAGATATTTTCTGAGCTTCTACTCCGATACGAATCCGAGAGTAAACTGTCAAGTTTTTTTTTTTGTATTAGTGCAAAATGTCCCACTAGATGTCGTTTTTCACATAATTACATTAGTAATTTATGTGATATTTTATTAAATCATCCAAGAGCCATCTACGAGTATACACAAATAAATAAAATTGAAATGTCTGTTTATAATTTCAAATAAACAGCTTCTTAATAAATGCTTCTCAGTAAATACGGTACATGAATATATTTTTTTATTAATTTTTGTATGAAACTTTTTAAATTTTCACATAAAACTCTGTATGTAGGTCTAGCTACTTAATTGTGTTATAATAATCAAAATTTGTTGAAAAATATCCATATATTATATATGTTATATTATTCAGTGATGAAAGCTTAGTAGGCTGAAGCCTAGGGCGGCTTCTTTTAAGGGGCGGCAAATTAAACGATTTAAAAAAACTACATTACTGTAATAGAAATGGAGAAAAATTTTAACAAAATAAGAATAAAAACCGACTTCAAGGTTCGACTCGATTTCTCTTGGATGCCATCATCAGATCTTAGTGTCCTTATCATGGTACCACCGTTGGGATATCTCATTTCCATTAAAAAAAGCATAATCAATATCGATTCATAAACGACGAAGTTATCCCCGAACACACATAAAAAAAAAAAAATATATACGGTCGAATTGAGAAACCTCCTCCTTTTTTTTGAAGTCGGTTAAAAATAAGTCTTGGCAGTTTAACAAGAAGAAATAATGTATTAATAGTACTGTTTGAGAAATTCTATATGCTTGTTAAAATAGATCTTTGTAAATATCTGTTTATAAGACATCTCAATAGCAGTTAAATATTACAATTTAAATTAGTAATTTTAACTAAACATTTTCTTAATTACCACTGAAGGTGGCATGAGTTGCTAGAATGCACTGCTGCGACCGTTTCAGCGGCTGGCGGCAAATTAGGTTCAAGTAGAAATTTTCATCCTTGGTCCTTTCCGCCACCTCTTTCTGTGTAATGTCATCTTCGCAGAAGATAAAACTCTGTTGCTATCTACTATGGAGCATAGCATGGTTGGCAGCGAGAGATATTCTCCCATAACTGCATTCTATATCCAACGCTGCGATGCTCAAGTAATGGCACAGGGAATCGGCTCAATAGACTGGACAGGCAGGATTCAACTCACTTCTAGTAACCGCGTGCAGGTATTTCCGAAGCAACTGTGACCGGAAAGAACCTGCGTTACGCGGAACGAATCTCACATGGATATTCCTGCCAACGCGCATTCTGCCTCCGTAGACATTATGTGATAAACGCGTGTGGCTCAAACCAACAACACTCTCTAAGGGTGCCTGTGACGCACCCTACTCTAGGTGGTCAGTGCTACCGTCTACACCGGGTACCGTAAAGTGTTATTAACCGGAGAATTCTGCGTTCCATCTTGTCGCAACAATCAGTTTACCTAAATTCGGCAAAAGCTTTCGAGCAAACTACTTACAAATTTACGTACTATTTGCAAGACCTTCATTGTTTACATGTGTTGACTGAAGTTTCTAAGCCACCTGCCAGCTTTATTTTTTGCACAAATATAAACATCTGCAAACCAACACTTACAAGTTCATCAAGTTCTTCAAGTAATTTTATTGTTCTGGGTATACAAAATGTACCTATTTCTTATTTCACGCAAAATTCAATTCGTCTATGATTGAAATACTAATATACAATCGAATCGAATCGTCAATTGTCAAGAAGTTTCAATTCGGCTGTAATCTCTGGCGCTGCACGCGCTGTGTAGAGACGTGGCTTCAATACGCATCTGCTATCGTATTTACAATGGGGAGTACTCCGAGCAATTGATTGAATTGACCCCTGCCTCCTTTTTCCGCCATCATCCTACGCGACTGCAGTTTCATCCTCATCATTTAGGTGTCAACTGTGCGCTTTTCGAGAAAATTTCTGCCCTACACAACAAAACTGTGGAATTAACTGTCGACTGCGGTATTCCCGGACCAATACGACCTTCAATCAATCTTCAAGAAAATAGCATACTTCTCCTTAAAAGCCTTGTGACACCTCTGGTGTTGTGGACACCACCAAGTTTTTGGGTATAACTCTGGACTCAAAATTGCAGTGGGGCCCACACATTGATGGATTATCGAATAGACTCAGCTCTGCAGCATACGCGGTTTATAAAATTCTTCAACTAACCGATGTAGAAACAGATAGATTAGTATATTTTAGTTATTTTCATAGTGTAATGTCATATGGTATTTTGTTGTGGGGGAATGCTACCGATATTCAAAGTATATTTGTGTTGCAGAAGAGGGCTATTCGTGCAATTTATAACCTTAGTTATAGGCAGTCACTGAGGAATAAATTTAAAGAAATTGGTATCATGACAGTTGCATCTCAATTCATTTATGAAAATCTAGTTTACGTTAAGAAAAATATTCATCTATACACAAAGTTTAGCGACGTTCATGATATCAATACTAGAAATAAAGATAAACTCGTGTTGCCAACCACTAGATTACAAAGAGTAAGCAAGTCTTTCCGATGTCAGAGTGTGCGATTTTACAATAAAATTCCAAGCAAATATCAAGAATTAAGTATTACCAAATTTAAGTCCTTAATAAAACAGAAACTATGTGAAAAGGCTTATTACACAGTTTTGGATTATTTAGATGACAAATTTGCTTGGGACTGACGATGCTCACTTCAGTATTTACCTACGTAGGTATCTTGTGTGAAAGTGTTAGACATTTATATTTTTATTGTATGTTGTTTTTATACCAAGTGAATTCCTTTTGTGTATGTAAATGTGAGTATAGTATAACCTACCCAAAAGTCCTGCTGACGGTAGTGTCGCGCTTCGGGTCGTAACTCGATGGCCGGGGCTCGTATGCCGTCTGTATGGGCAGGCCGACTCAAAATCATGGTCCTTTCTTCAAAAGGCCAACCCAGATCCTATACTGTACTCGCACAGATTATTTTTTGTTTTGTAATCAATGTTCTCGGACTAAAAAAAAAAAGGACATCTCTGTGGTTTGTTTCGGCATTTCTTCCCAGAGTGAGTCGTAGGAAATGCCGGTCTCTTCTAGCTGTAAAGTCCGACGTGTAAAAATATCTGAAAAGATTTACTTACAAATAAATATCATTTCATTTCATGTGGGTATCCATGGGCAGCGGTAAATAATAAATAAATAAGTTGCCGTTGATGAGTGCGTTGTTTCTCATTGTTTACTGCGTGTTTTGATGATAATGATGGTTTTGGAGAAAATTATTTGCTTTCTCCAACGGCTAACTGGATAAAATCACCATCTTCATCCTCACAGTTTTTTGTTATGGGGACTCTTTAAGGAATTAACTAAATTACTCCTAAATATGGTACTTAGCAATTTTGCTGTTGGATTTTTGTTTCAGCCACCCTTTTGCCGAAATTGCGCAAACAAATTTTCTATTACATCCTGATTCAATTTTTGTGTAATTTTTCAAAAAAAAATTGCCCTTCTTTATCGCATTTAATGCATGTGTTACTTTTTTAAACAACGCGTGTTTCTATGGCATCCCATTTTTTTTTATTACTGTTCAATGTGCCGATCTGTCAATTTTGTAAGTGATCGACTCAAGTTTTAACTTTTGGCTATTTCGTATGGTTTGGTAACATCTTGAAACGAAATTTGCTCATTGCCGTCAAGAAAGTTATTGTTTAAAAATGATTTTGAATACTTTTAATTAAATGTGGCACATCAAAAAACGCAAATAATTTTACAAAACGTTACAAAAGAAAAAGGGAAAGTTACTAGATATCCCTGATTTCGTGCATGTATTTTGGTTTTTCGTAGCCCGACCGCAAAACACAGCGTTTAGCAGAAGCCCACTTATTATCAAATAGTTTATTTATAGTAACTTTTAAAAGAGTTGTAATTCTGTTGTAAGTAATGTTTCTGTTATTCTTTTTTTAAATAGATCAGGGCAAAACAATCGGATTTTGTTAGACACTTTCGGAGTTTCGGATTGTGGTTGAAGCGGCAAGTACTACACCTTGCCGCCTTAGAAAAAAATACACTTTAGATTTGTAAAATAATGACAAGCTGAATTTATTTTCGTCTTCTGTCCAATTCTTAACCTTTATTTTCGTAGCTGCATCAATGCCAATTCTCTAGAACCCCTTCTGAACTCTTTAGATTTTAAAATGCTGTCATCAGATTTTGGTTTTTGCCGTTATTTAAATAATAGGATAAAAAAATTGTTAGAAAACTGTTTAAAGTGTATGTATATGAAATAATATTTATTTGTTAATCTCCTGACTGATTTAATGTGATTTTCATATTACCTGTTGTACAAATTAAAATATGTTATAATAAAAACTTGAGAGGTGTCAAGGAACACCCGGATGGAACGAAGTTTATATATATATATTATATTTGATATGCTACTACTAATAAAAATGCGCATAAAATACTCAAATTATTTTAGAAATAATCAAGCTTTACAAAATATACTATAAAACAATATATTTTCTGTAAATAAATGCAAAAACCCAACATCACGTGGTATTCCCAGGCGGTCACCTATCCAAGTACTAAACACACGGAATGTTGCTTAACTTCGATGATCGGACGAGAACCGGTGTATTCAACATGGTATGGACGTTGGCAATCAGTTTGTTATATTTAACGTTGAGTATCCAGCACTATGACGTCAATTCAATGTTAAAAGTGTCGTTACAACTTTTGGCACGAAAAGTGTCGTTACATTTTTTTCCGTCTAGCCCCCTTTCGCAACGCGCGATAAGGAACTTCGTTCCAAAATAAAGATTTTACTTTGCAGTTCAATCATTTATTTTATATTAAAATGACATATAATGACCCAAAATGTATTCATTAAGCCATATCAGACAGGAAATAAAATCGCTCAACATTATTATCTGCACCATAGATTTACATCATCGAATAGAATATATTTAAATTAGGGGGCTTCCATTAATTACGTAAGGTGTTTTGGGGGGGGGGGGAATTGAGCTACCTCTTTTCAAATCTCACTTAGGGGGGGTCTTGGCAAATATCACGTAATTATTGTGTAGAATTGCGTGAACAATTATTTCCTAAAAAATATGGCCAAATCTGACACAATAGTGTTTGTCGTATTCGTCCGAACTCCGCAGAGCAGCGAAGTAGCATTCGATTTTGCTTTGCTAGTCTTCAATAGAAGTAATAGAACAAGTTCAATAATCCAACACGTTTACAGCCAAAACATAAATTTGAAGAATCTCGCGTGAGATTTGGGGACGGTGGAGGGAGTTGAGGAAAATCTTACGATATCTCACCAAGGCGCGAGGGGAGGTCAAAAATTTCTCAAAAATGCCTCACGTAATTAATGGACGCCCCTTTACGATGTTTCGTTGAAATAATTTGTTTGTTTACTTACTCTACGTAAGACAACTAACCATTTGACATATCAAAGTCCGACGTAATTGTAGCCACTTGGTGGCGCTATCATCGCGCATCCAGCATTTAATATTCTAAATGTCATATCAATAACTTATAAATGTGACATCTAGCGTAGTAAATAGGTCATTATATTCAAGTTTATTTAAATCGATTGCAACGACATCTCCTAAAAATAGGTGATAACTTATAGTTACGCAATTGAAAAATATTTTTTTTAAACAAGCATTAGAAAGAAAGATTTATATTCGAAAAATAATAAAATAATTACTATAATTGAAGCATATCAATAAAATAGTGATAGAGTTTGTTAAACTATTTCTAGTACCTTATTTTTGGGCGCCATCTAGATTTAAGTGAATTTTTCTAGCTTTTATCGGTGTACAGTTTGGGCCAGGGGAGGGTCGGTCTATTTAGTATATTGTGTCATTGATACGTCATAAATCGTAAACTGCAATTTATCTTTCATTCAATCAAAACAAATATAAAAAAAATGTTACTTGCTGCTGCGGAACCCTTCATGGGCGAGTCCGACTCGCACTTAGCCGCTTTTTTGAATTCGGTTGAAAATGTCAACAACAGCCGTAATTAAAGATGAATTTGTTTCCGATGATAAATTATCGTCACATCATCAAATGTCCACAGTGGGCTATCAAAGGCTATTGCTGAATGCTAACCTAATATGACGTCATTTCCAGGGTCCAGTAATAGAGAACCTGTCACAGAGATGCGGGGGTTTCCTCAGGCAACTCTCTCTGAGAGGATGTGAGAGTATAGGTGATGGATCTATCAAGACATTAGCACAAGTAAGTCTATATACCGTAGACATATTAGTATTTTTCAGCCTTATTGGTGGAGAATCCTCCCTAAAGCTGCGAACACTCATTCACTTAAGATTTTTTTTTCAAGTATTAGCTGCCAAAATGACTCTGCTCTACCTGGTGAAAAGCATGAGCAGAATCCAAGATGATCTTATGAAGATCTCAGGTTCAAGGTAGTAGAGCCACGCTGATTTCAGAAGACCAACTTAAAGTGACAGAATTCGTGCTGTCGTGTTTCGTTGGAGAGTGCGAGTCCGGAGACCCAATGATGCAGAAGCATCTCAATAGACCATACTGCATTGTCTGCATTCACAATAAGTATGGTGACCACCACTCTTGGATTCTGTTCATGCTTTCCATCAGGTAGAGTAGAGTCACGTTGGGAGGCTTATATATAAAATAAATTTAATTAAAAAGCTTTTTATAAACAAGCTTTTACTGGAATGCCTCGAGACGAATCAAACGAGTCCAAACTCGATGATTTTGCGACGTTTCTTTACAGAGTTCCTATAGCCACCTTCCAGCTCCAGCATCATATATATATACAAAATAATATTGTATTGTCACGCTGTATACATATGCTTGCAAAATTTCAGCAAAATCGGTTGAAGATATCTGTTTCAAAATTGAGTTGCAAGGTTGCAAGGCAAGTTTAAAAAAAAGCTTGTAAAAATCACTGAGAACTTGACTAAGGGAGCTGAACCCGAGACTTCGACACTAATTCTGTATATTGTGGTTCTGTTACAGTCATGTCAAAACATCGAGGATTTAAACTTGAACAAATGCAAGAAGATTACCGACCAAAGCTGCCAGGCACTCGGCAGGAAGTGCAGCAAACTGCAGAGGTGAGCAGATCAAATATTCGTTAATCAAAATAATTGTAATAATAATATTTTCACCCATTTCAAACAAAAACAAAAAACAACTGAACTCTGGTAACTAGAGACGTGGGAGAGCCACGCTTCGGCATGAATGGGCCGGCTCGATCGGAGTGATACCACTGCCTCACAGAAAACCGGTGTAAAATAGTGCTTGCGCTGTGGTTTACCGTGTGAGTGTGGATACCGGAGGCCCATAGCCCAACACACCTCCCCCCCTTCTCCCCCCTCCCCCCTTCTCCCCCCCTCCCCCCTTCTCCCCCCCTCCCCCCATCCCCCCAAAGGCCGGCAACGCCGGTGTCCATGAGCGGCAGTAATCGCTTACCATCAGGCGATACGTCTGCTCGTTTGCCCGCCTATTCCAAAAAAAAAAAAAACTAGGCTTCTGATATACATAGATATATATTACTAAATACATACATATCAATACTAATATTATAATATAAAGAGGTAAAGTTTCTAACTTTGTATGGTTGTAGGGGGTAATTTTCGGAAGTACTGATCCGATCCTGAAAATTTTTTCAATAATAGAAAGCGACACAATCACCCGTCTTCAATCTGGACTAAATTTAAATGGGACCACACGGGAAGCACCAGCTTTCAAATAAAAAAGAATCATCCAGTCGAAAGTTATGAGGTAACAAACATAAAAAAAATACAGTCGAATTGAGAACCTCCTCCTTTTTTTGAAGTCGGTTAAAAATAAAATCTTCAGTGCGAAGCCAGGCAGAGTCACTAGTATAAAATAATCATGTATTATTGTAGTATTCATATAAGTACTCTGGTTATAACGTCTTAATGAAATTTATATTTATTCAATTTTCAGGATAAACTTGGATTCCTGTCCCAGCATAACAGATATATCATTGAAAGCCTTATCAGATGGTTGTCCGGTAAGTTTCATACAAAACTATTAGTATGTTTGTTTGTTTATTAGGCAATAATATTTATATGTTCTACTAGCTTTTACACGCAGCTTCGCTCACGCAGACTTCCATCCCCTGATTTACCCCCTTAGGGCTGAAATTTCAAAAATTCCTTTCTTAGTGCTCACTTACGTTATATAAAGAACCTACATGCAAAATTTCAGGATTCTAGCTTCAGCGGTTCGGGCTGTGCGTTGATCTCTGGGTATGTCAGTCAGTCAGTCAGTCACCTTACTCTTTTATATATATATATATATATATATATATAGATTGATACATTTATACCAAACACATCTATAATATAAAACCTACACACTACAATTTGGACAAAAAATCGAAAATATAGTTTGTAAAGTCCCCCGCGTAAGTTTGGAGTCCGGAAACCACATTCCTTAACCATATTCCAGAGTAATATATGCCTTTTCTCGTTCTAGATGTTAACCCACGTGAATGTTAGCTGGTGTCAGTCCATCTCAGAGAATGGAGTCGAAGCGTTGGCCCGAGGATGTCCTAAATTGAAAAGTTTTATATGCAGAGGTAAGTTTTATATAAACTTCTTATACATTGAAACCTTTGCATGCCATCGTCAATACATCTTAATCCAAACTATGTATTACTATTTGTATATGATAATCTTTGATACTTTAAATATTTTCGTCTCACCTACTTTTACACCGGACACTACCAAACACTTTCTCCTAACCATATTTTCTCTCCATTCCATGTTTACCTGTAAGTGATTGCCACCAGGCGATAAGGCCGCCAATTGTACTTCTCTAATTTTATGGAACGAATCTGATGTATAATAAAGAGATCTATTATTATTATTTCTGTATGGAATAGCTACAACTCGAGAGATACAACTACGTTACTTTGGAGTACTTATTCAGAACCCTGAACCTCCTACCACCCCTAAACTAGGTGAAAATAAGAAAAGAATGGATACCAAAGCGTAGAGGAATCAGACCCTAAGGGCAGCAGTACTCTTGTGTAGGTGTCAAAAGGCAGTGGTAATCGCTTGCTATCAAGTTACTGTCTTCTAGTTCACCCCTAACTACATGTTATTTATAATTTCAAATTAATCAATGTTATAAGGAGTAACATAGGATACTTTTATTTTAGAAAAAAATTGGGTTACACGAAAATAAAATTAAAACCAATGCAATGCAGTATCCGATTCCAAAATCCACCAGAAACCGCGAGTAGTGCCGCAAGACGCAGCTAGTATATAATAAAGAAAGTAGTGACTCGAACCTGCAACTGCTTTATTGTAACTTTATAGCCTTATCTATTAAAGAAAGGTTTCTGAATTATTAAGGTTAATGTTTTATTTTCAGGATGCAAAAACGTAAACGACAGGGCTGTATCTTCATTGGCCACGCATTGTCCAGATCTCGAAGTTTTGAACGTGCAAGGCTGTGAGGTAATTACTCTATTACTCAAAGAGGTATTTACCACTAATTGGGTGGTACCTCCTTAAAGAAGAGTTCTGTCAGAGTTAGTAGTTTACTTATGATTGCATACTGGTTTTAAAGTTCATTAGACCAGTACCCTTCTATTTTATAAGCTTTTATATAATTTTACTGATATCTATCAAAAAAGTAATGAGAATTCTGAGCCACCAGCATCATTATCATTGCAGCCGAAGAACTTCTACCGCGGGACATAGACTTTCCACAAGCCTGAGCCATATTTTTTCTTGATTTTTTTGGTTCAAGATCCAAAGTTTCCATAAACTTTATGGCTCGCAATCTAAATCGGTTTTTAAATTTTTGTTGCAATAAAGTGGGAAATCATCATTAAAAATTGTGGACCTAGTATTGATCCTTGAGATACACCTTATCATAAGTAAAAGTTACTAAGATATTTTCTCTGTAACGTTTAATTTATGAATTCTATTAACTAAATAAAATAAAAATCTTCTAAAATTTTAGCCAACAGTAATAAAATTTGAATTAATGAGTACTTGGAACTTAAACACTGAAAGATTATCAGTGTCAAAAGCCTTAAAAAAATCCATAAAAACAAATCGACTTACTATTTGTACACAGGTTAAAATTGAACGTATTATCAATGTATTTCTTATGTAATATGTTAATAATCTTTGTGGTAAAATAGGCCTAAACTTTCTTTCTATGGCTTATGTCCAGCAATGGAATATTAAATACGAGTACTATTGATATGAAGTTAATAAAATGACTATTGTATCCCGTAGATGCTGACAGACGAATCAATAATGAAGCTGAGTGGAGCGATGCGTCGTCTCTGCGTGTCAGGGTGTTCTCGCCTGACAGACGCCAGCCTGGCTGCACTGGCCCAACGCTGTCCAGACCTGGTCACTCTTGAACTTGCACAGTGCTCCATGCTTACTGATGCTGGTTTCCAGGCGCTTGCCAGGGTATGTGCTAAATATAAGAATCATTCTTACGTTTGAGTATTAGAAGATAATAGAAAGTTTATTAACCGACTTCGAAAAATAGGAGGAGGTTCTCAATTCCACTGTATTTTTTATTATATTTGTTACCTCAGAACTTTCGACTGAGTGAATTGATTTTGTTGATTCTTTTTTATTTGAAAGCTGGTGCTTCCCGTGTGGACCCATTTCAATTTGGTCCAGCTCTTGAAGGCGGTTCTTTTTGTTAAAATTTTTGTTTCGTCATTTACTTAGACATTCTTGAATGACATATGACTGCCTCGTTGGTCTAGTGGTTAGAGTAAACGATTGCAGTTCAATAGGTCTCGGGTTCGATTCCCGGGTTGGGCTGCTGTTGGATTTTTCTTACAAGAAATACTTAGCAGCCTGGAGTATGGAAGATGGCGGGATTTCCCGCTCGTGCCTCGGAGAACACGTTAAGCCGTCGGTCCCGGTTGTCATGAACATCTATGGCAATCGTTATTGGCAAGTCAGTGCCCTCAAATATACTGACAACTAGTTCAACTTTCAAATTCAGTTCACCCTCAGGGTTGCGGAGGTCCGATGCCAGTCGCTCCGTGGAAAAACTGTTTTCAGGTAAAACCGGTTGAACTAGTAGCCGACCTCAAATAATCTTGGGAATAATAAAGGCTAGTAAGATGATGATTCTTGAACAACTGCCTTATTTTTTGTTCTTAATATAAGTGATGTTTTTTTATCTTCTTTAACAGAGTTGCAGACTTCTAGAACGAATGGACATGGAGGAATGCGTGTTGATCACAGACACCACTCTAGTGCACTTATCGATGGGTTGCCCACGACTCGAGAAATTGGTGAGTTATTTAGCAATATCTATATGAAAATAGAACTGTCTGTGTGGTGACAGATTAAGAATACCCAATTCATCCCGTGGATGTCGTAAGAGCCGACTAAGGGAGCAAACGTAGGACAACAGCACTGCAAAGAGAAGGAACACTTGACACAAACCCTATACCAACCCGTCTGGTCAGCGTTTTATAGTAGGCCAAAACCTCCTTACTAAGGAGAGAAAGATGATAGTGATAGCAATCGAATAACACAAATTACAATATTATAAACCGTCCGCATAACTAGTACGTACAACTGAACATGAGCTTCGCGTGCCATAGGCAGATATCGACTGGCGCGGGCGGTGGCGCGAGCTGACATTATTATTACATTCATCAGTCTCTGTAGGAATTCAACGAAACTGGTTTTGGTGGCGAGCCGACGAAGCGTTTCCAGTACACGATATGAATAATAGAATCATATACTTGTTATAAATGTTTATGTTTAATGTATGTGATATGTATATAAAACATGTGTGTATAAATAATATTAAATGTTGTAAATAGTTTTAATATATGTAAATAAAATGTATGTAATAAGTAGGCTACAGGCCTATGTCCAGCTGTGCAGAAAGACTGTTGATGATGGAAGAAGAATATAGTATGTACAACAAAGCTCATAACTTGATGACCTTGAAGAATTAAAATAAAAAAGAATATACAGTTTTTCTAAAACAGAACTTGTTCTCGCTCGTGGTAACGGGCAGACTCGAATTATATATATGTATATCAATCACATAGATTTCTTTTTTTTATTCCAGACTTTATCACACTGTGAATTAATAACGGACTACGGCATCAAACAGTTGTCTATGTCTCCGTGCGCTGCTGAACATTTAACTGTCCTTGGTAAGTACTCTGGCTCGAAGGACCATGTGTTGGTCACGAAACACTTACATTTAACAAATAAATATTTTTTTACTGTTTAATGCACGATCGTAGCAGTTTAGGCAGTCCTCGCTGTTTCTTTTGTGTAATCCACAGATTTTTGTTCTGAGTCCATATATGTTTGTAAAATACCACGACACAGGATACATTCCTAGTGCGAGAGTTAAAAATGAACAAGCCGTTTGTCATCGTTTTGGTGGAAAAATAGGTTTTTAAACTGTTTTTTTTTTATTTGCAGGTCTAGATAATTGTCCTTTAGTGACAGACGGAGCTCTAGAACACTTAATCTCCTGCCACAATCTTCAGTTAATCGAACTCTATGACTGCCAGATGGTTAGCAGAAATGCTATTAGGAAACTAAGGGTGAATATAATATGTTAATATTAGAACCCCAGTTAGATTCCTACCAGAGCAACATATTGTGTGATGGGCACTATCATTTGTTCTGTTCTCAGGGTGTAATTTATCTATAATATGTGACTAATATGAAATAAAATAAATTCATTTATTCTGCAATTAGGTACATGAATGCTATTGCAAGTTGAATGGGAGACGGTAATCACTTATCATCAGGCGATACGTCTTGTTGACTCGTTTACCCCTTGTTCCATAAAAAAGAACATAATTTGAGTTACAATTATTATAATTTGGTAAATAATAATAATAAAAACATGTCAACTACAGCTGTGTAATTAAAAGGTAGTAGAGCCACGCTGATTTCAGCACGGTTGGGCCGGCTCGACCGGGGCGGTACTACCCTCGCACAGAAAATCAACGTAAAATGACAGCGTTCGTGCTGTCGTGTTTCGTTGGTGAGTGCGAGACCGGAGGCCCAATTAGTCTAGTCAACAAGCTCCATACTTGTTGACTAGACTAAAAGATGCAGCAGCATCACTAGGCCGCCATGGTGTGGGTCACCATGCTGCATTGTCTGCATTCGCAGTGAGCATGGTGACCACCACTCTTGGATTCTGCTTATGCTTTCCATCAGGCAGAGTAGAGTCATTTTGGCGGGCCAAACATTAAAAAAAAAAAAAAAAAGTGAAATATGCGTGCAACACTATTTCATAATTACATACGTTTGCCAAGCCAACCCTTTGCACATCTTTAACCGGCCCAATGAAGAAACAGAGGGATCTTCTTAATATGATGTATATTATTGAATTGTTACAGAATCACTTGCCCAACATCCGCGTGCACGCGTACTTCGCCCCCGTCACGCCCCCCGTGGGCGGCGGCGGCGCCCGGCCCGGCTACTGCCGCTGCTGTAACATCATATGAGGACATACATACTACTAACAACCCTGGTTTAAGTGTAACACTATTTGTATAGACTGCTTCGGAAGACCAATTGGTCTTCTAAAAATCAGGTTGGATTTAATCCGGAATGAAGAAGTGTCAAACGATGTTCATAAATCGATGGATTATACGGGGTCTACAAGTTGTACCCTGTGGCACTCCCTAACTAATGAGATAAGGGCATGTCCACGGCTGTAGCGTTGTAATTGGCTAACTGTGACATATTCGCTGATTGCATTTTCTGAAATTAAACCCTAGGAAGAAATAGTTTTGGCTGGGCTTAGTAGGAGTTTATCCGTGTTGCTTATTTTTGTTCCCGACATTATTAAACGAAAGTTTCGAATTTCGATTTTTTTTTATGGATTTCTCACAATCCCTACAATTTGAATATTAAACCGGGCCGTGCCGGCTGAAGTGAAACTAAAACCTCAAAGTCAACCCAATCAACTAAGGCCGAGAATTCAAGAGCGAGGCAATGCACTTTTCTCTTAGGTGTCCTTGGGCGGTGGTAAGCACTTACCATACGCAAGACAACGTCACTGCAAAGAGAAAGAAAACTTGACGCAAACCCTATACCAACTCTTGACTGCACGGTTGGCCTAGTGGTTTAAGCGGTCGCCACAACGCTTTCTAGTGCGCCAAGTGTTGTGGGTTCAAAACATGGGACAGCACTTTGTGTGAAACAAAAATTGTTGTTCTGAGTCTGGGTGTTCTTATGCATTTGATGTATGTTTTTAAAGTTCCCAGCGACAGATGTTGTATATTCCTAGTCTTTTTGAAAAAAAAAGAAAGAAAGAATGCGTCTGGTCAGCGTCGTATAGTAGGACATAACCTCCTCTCTTAGAAGAGGCCTATTAAAACCCTTAAAATCTGCTATTTCAAGTTTAGTCTAGTGATCTTATTCGAGAAATAGGCACAAATATATGTCATCACGTATGTCGGTCATAACTCGAGACCGCAAGTCGGGTCCATGTAAATATTCGTAGTTAAAATCGAAATCGCTTAAGAAACTGTGTTCTATCTATCAAATATAAGAAGTCTTATGTAAAACTGTTAAGTAGTGTTTAATTGTATCGCTTAAAAATAACGAATTTTCTGTCAGCGTGCAAGTGTAAAACGCATTTGTTAGTTTTAGGTAACGTTTTCACTGGGCAAACAGTTTGTGGCTGATTGATTGCATGTTAGTTTAGTCAGCTGAAGAATGTTCCTTGCCCAAATTTCGTTTGGTAAAGAATTCTGACGCAAATAACACTTTCAACAAAGATCTCAATGCAATTTGAAGTAAAAACAAAATATCTCAATTAACAAGTGCTCAGGAAAGTTCTAAAACTGAAGAATATAGACGTTTGTGTGTATATTTGTTGAAATGGGGTTATAACTGGACCTGGTCCGGTACTATTTTCAAACTCTTTTTGCATTTAATAACAGATTTATTAAAGTAAATAATATTTATGTAAAATATGAGTTAAGCAATAAATGCAGATCAGACTACTGCAGAACCATGTCATATTATAATATATTAACATCACTTGCACAAACAGTAATGTTTATTTGTATAACCCGTTTCATATCTTTTAAGCCCTGTTAAAGCTACAGACAAGTTTCGGATTAAGGTCCTGTGAAACAGGACCTTAGTCTTATAAAAATATACATATATACGTTTATATTTCTACGCAAAGCAAACAATTTTCCACATTCTATCTGCTTGGTGTGTAGACGTCCTATATCTTTGTAGGTACATGAGGTAATACTGTACTATTGAAAGTGATTCAGTAACGATAAGTATTTAAAATATATAGTCGAACAAGTATCAAAAAAATATCATTAATAAAAATATTGTATTGCTTTTGTATTGTATCTATTTGTATTTGATACAAATACAATTATCATTATTCAAAAATATTTCTAGTATTTCATAGATTGGTTTTTGATTTGTAACATTTGATGAAATGGGATGACATCACATTAAAATTATGTAGTCTATCTATACTTATAATAAAAATGTAACAGGTCCAATTCTGTACATGAAAGATATTTTGAACATTTTTTGGAGGGCTCTCTATAATCGATACTGAAGCCAAAACTGTATTTTTTTTTCATTTTTGTCGGTCTGTCTGTCCGTCTATCTGTCTGTATCATGGCCGCGCATCACGCCGAAACTACTAAAAGGATTCGAATGAAACTTGGCATGATTCGAGTTCATACTACGAGGTAGGACACAGGATACTTTTTATCCCGAAATTCAGCACGGTTTCCGGGAGAGAGGGAGAGAGGCTTGAATGTCAAAATATGTACTTAGTTGTAATACAATAACGCATAGTCCGATTTCATTCATTCTTTTTTCTGCTAGACAGAAAAAATAAATAAAAGATAACGGGAAAAGTCTTTTTTTGTCCGCGACTGTACACTGCCTGTGGGAAGCTGGGACAGATATGTAAATATGGCGGAACGAAGTTCGCCGGGTCAGCTAGTTTTAAAATTTTCTATTTAGTCTCTAAAAGCAACCTCCGAAATTTTATTTCACGATACAAATACTTGTACCTTTTAATATCTTAACCGACTTCAAAAAAGGAGGAGGTTCTCAATTCGATTGGTTTTGGACAGCTTCAAAGACAAAATATTTATTTATCCATTAGATGATCTTATAATCACTTTTAACTTATTTATGATATACTAGAGATAATGTTATTAAAAATACTAATTAGCCTTGTCATATCACACGTCGTGACAATAAAAAATACAAAAATACATTAAAGTCCGCTTCGCTACAAATACAATACAACAAAAAATACAAAAAATATTTTTGCTAAATTATGATTATTTTTGTATTTCATACACAGCCGTGAGTTTACGTGTTTCTTACACAATAGTTTTAAGTAAATAAATGTTTGAAACTAATTTGAAATATATCGGATTTTGAATGACAATATGGGTGACCAAATGACATACAATGACGACACAGGAATTATAAAGCATGGTGTGGGATTGCAAAAATAGTGAATTGTCTATCGTTTTGTAAGCTTTTATTTCAAGCAGGCCTTGGCAGGCTTGGCCAGGTTCTAAAATGTCATTTCTATGGAGAAAACCGTCAAGAAACTTACGATTTTTTCTTGGTCAGCTGTCTTCGTCCTTACGTCACTATTATCTTAACGCGAACGGACGGATCAAGTCAGATTTGTCGTGGTTTCAATTCTCACTCAGGGCAAATACTTTTGTGATGAGTACGATCTTTTGTTCCGTGCCTGGGTGTAATTAATAATAATGGTTTTACAAAGATCACCTAAAATATCCCATATAACTACTACACCCATGTTTTATTAATTCCTGTTAAAAATTATGAGTATTGATATTGAAATAATGGTTTATTCTAGTTTGTACACCTGGGTGATATTACCCGGGTGAATGAAGAGGACTTTTGGGCTTCCTCATTTCATCATGATCCATTGCAGTCCAGTCGGTTTTCGTCTTCTTCAATTCACCTTGCAAGTATTTCACCTAGGTGATATGGGAAAACTCAAGTCTACTTTTTTCACCCAGGTGAACAAAGTGGAATAAACCGAAATAATATCTACACGAATTTATCTTGTTTTTTTTTTCAAATTGTAAATCATAGTTTATGCAGCAGAAGTAAGAAAGTTCTCTTTCGAAGTTGTTTTAAATGAGTTTTCCCATTTTAAATTCCGGGGTGGCTTTCAGTTAATGATGTCAATAGGTCATGTTTTATTTTTTATACCATGGTTGACTTATTGAAGTTGTATAATTATGATTACTAAATAACAGATATTGACATTACCATATAAATATGAAATCAAGTTTCGTTTCGTAGTAAAGGCAACATTGCCTACACTACTTTTTATTTTTACTACTAATGTCGTTTATAATTATGCTTTTTCCAATTATTATAGTTTGGGAAATATCATTTGAACATTAATTTCTCAAATATTGCATGTCATTTGTCGTTGGTATAAATCAAGCTCCCAATAATGCAATAATAAAGCATTTGATATTGTTGTTGTATATAATTATTATCATTTTTGGGACCGCACTGTGATTTGATCTGTACAATATGGTCTAAGTGAGATGCTGTGAATGATGTATACTGTTTCATCTCAGGTAAGATGAATTTATCTTAAGAGTTCAACAAAATGTAATCCCATGATGAATAATAAAATTAAGATTTCGTCCATATGTATTTATGTCAATTAATTATTACAAGAAAAGGAATTACTAAATTCAGTTGTATTTCTTAAAAATCGTTACCCTTTACTATTACTCTTTTATGAATCGATTTAGAAAATTTTCGAGCTTCCGTTTGATCCAATTAAATTGTAAAGAGAAAAAATCGTGATATTTTTTATATGTCCATTTCTTAATTTTCGAAAAAAACATACAGAATTTCAACGATAATTAGAGAATGAAGTATATCGTTAGTGGTAAAGTTAACCTTGTCGATTATAAATAATATTTTCTTTTAAATATTTATTCTTAATTACCTTAGATTCGGAACGTTAAATCAATAAATGATTCTGAACCAAAACTTAAAATACTGCAATAAATCACTGTCTTTCTGAAAGAACCAATAAAGGAATTATTCTAGGGGGACATTTAAAAAAAAATTCAGTATGTCCATTGATATGATTTGGGAAGGTCCGCTTATGACAGCATGTCACTTAGTCAAGGGAAAGGTTATTATAATAATTACATATGTGATTTAACATAGTATACATTATATGTATTTTGATTAATCTAGATTTAGTGTGATTTTTTTCACAATATTCTATTGAATAAAAAAATATTGTTTGTATAAAATATGTTGTTTTAATGTGTTTTCCCATTAACGTTATACTTTTCCCATTTATTGTCTTGTGGGTGTCTTGGATGTGATAAAAATATATTGAATATATAGTTTATGGTAATTCTGATTATGTGAAAGAGATAATCAAGAATCTAAATCAAGTCGGAGAAGGAATTAACTGGTGGTCTTTCAGTGATTTAAATTCGTCCAGTAATTTAGAAGAATTAGACTTGTTATGTTTGTCGCTTAATTTTGACGCGAGCAGATCGGCTCGAAGGACCATCTTATAGTATCTTTAACTACCACGTCACGACGTCACGTACTACTTACCTGAATATTTTTACATATGTATATTTATTGGCCTGCCAAAGTGTCGAATACTGTCATTTCAGTTTGGTCTTCTGTGCCAGGATAGTACCGCCCCGGTCGAGCCGGCTTAACCGTGCTGGAATCGGCGTAGCTCTACTACCTATATCTAAATAGATATATTATAGTTACGCAATCCAATCGCAGGATTGAAATGGCCAAGTTTCTTTAAAAACTGTATTACAAAGGCGAAAGTTATACTTTAAGCTCACGTTTGATAATTGACATCTTACGGAGTCCAAAGGAATGAAAAATAGGTACACCACTTTCACAGGAGTAAAATTTGTGTCTTGGACTCGTGGCATACTCTCTTAGTCAACTGCTGTCTCTAAAACTTATAGGGTGTACCGCTAGATGTCACTGTTACAAAAATGCATAAAATTGTCTGAGCAATATCTTACAGAACGTCATTCACGACGAGAAGAAATTGAAGGCATAATGCAGATGTTTTTTTTCTATTTGAATATTATATAATTTTAAATTTCAGTGTTGATGATGATGCAAAGGAAAATAATGTCGTGTTATAGTGTCACAATTTCAATAAAATAAAAAGAATTAAAAAAATATAGTAGATTTTTCTTATATTAAAGTAGATCATAAATAAGTCATTGAAAAGAATTTTAGTACTCTTTCCTCAGAATATAGAGCTCAAAACAAACTTAGTAACTACGAAAATCTAACAATTTTCTTTGACATTATTTCATAAGTAAATAGTAATTTTAATCGTATATTTGTAATAGCATTCCCTTAGTGAATATTTTGTTCTAAAATGTTATTTATTTAGGAATGAATAAATTTACTCGAATAAATAAATTAGGGTCTCTCATTTTCCGCATAGCAGTAGCGCAGGGCCAATGCTGAAGTGAATGTGTTGCCAGTTAAAGAACTACACCATGATTTGTGGGAGTTATATACGTTAAATAGCTTTTTTATTATTCCATCTGTAATAGTTTTTCCTAGATATGCGTCCGTTTAATTCGTGTTGAATTTACAATATAATCTCATTATAATGTATAGTGGTTTTAGTTTATCTATCGAGGCAAGAGATAAGCAAGTATTTCAATTTAAAATTTCTCAGTAAAACTTGTAATTTCAATTCAATTTCGGTCCTAAAGCATTGTTTCATTAAAAATTTCATTGAAATTTAACGATGCAGTATAATACGATTTTTTTTTATTTGTAGTATGGTTTCTCTAAATATGGGACGTCGTAGAAATTTAGAAAACAATCTAGATATGTAATACCTACAAAACGACTTATTAAATAACAAAGTCAATATTATATCATTCCTGTTTCTAAAACACCAGCACTTATTTAGCCAATTTTGATTAAATTACCTTTTATTTTAACATATCCCCGTAGCTAGTTGAAGTATTCCTCTCAAAACGAATACAATCACATCTTTTTTTTTACCTTTTCTCGCCATTAACCGACTACTTCGCCGTTTTGTACTAGTAAATCACATTTTACAACAAAACCAACCTGCGTCATAAACTCTTTTAACTTCTTAATACTTCTATTACATTCTCTTGAATATTTTTCCGGCCATATATAGGGGAAAACCGCAGTGATAGCAAGAATATTATTTAAATCAGTCAAATTTATTTCCACTTCGGACATTGCGTAACTTAATACGGAGTCTGGCATCCCCGTCAGTATGTCGACCGCGCGCTGAGTGGACGTTGTGTCCCCCGTACAATGAAATCTAACCCGTTTCATTCACGTTTAACGTTTTGAAAACGGCAAAAACACCAAAAACCACACCTATAATTATGAATAAAACATATTTATAACATACGGTAAATAGGTAATAAAATAAGTGAAGTTTTTTTTAAAAATAAATTAACTACATTTTCGACTTCAGTATTTAAAATAATGAAGTAAATCATATTTTTTTTAATTTATGCATCTTAATACGGCGTAAATAATAAAAAAATATCTACCTAAGTCTGTTTACATTGTTTTAAGTGGTTGTAATGGAACATGTGCTCCATTCCAACGAATAATGCAGTTAAATCACTAAATAAGTGTCTATGTGGTTACATATTTTAATAAGTTACTTGTGTTTTTGATAAATAATAATCGCATGGAATGTAGCGGTACGTAAAATCAATAATGTCCGCGCATTGTGCCGAGGCGAGGGCTGTAGTAAGATTTTTTAGGTTTCACACACAAATATCACGACGCCTACTACTGCATCGTAGCCGTTATTTTATTTTTATACGTTTTTTATTATTGTTTAATAAATTATGTTCACATACATGTATTAAAAATACAATGTGGCGTATTAATTACATCCCAGGTAACACAAAGCAATAAATCACTCCCGCCCTTTTACCTGTCAAAGTCAAAATATTATTGACTTATTTTTTTTGTCACAAATAGGTGCAGAAAAAAATATTACAAAAAATATGTTTATCTTTTTAAAACAGCGATAGATGGCGTTAAATATACGTGATTTCGTGAATAAAATTCACTCAAGACATTTTTTTATGTATTTCATGCTTTTTACTACAGAAATAATACTGTTTAAACTAAAACTTCGTTATATAAACATTACGTCATTGCAATGCCTATCTTGGCGTAAATAAGATCATAATTTTGCCTAGATAAATCCAATTTTATATAAAAAAGGCAAAGTTCATAATCAAATATATCTTTTTACAGTTCTAAAACACATTTAACTCCATAAATAAAGAAAATTTATCTAAAAGTATTTTTGACGAAAAAGAATAAAATAAAGCTTTACCACTTTTCCATTTTTTATACTGTCTTATTACACTGTATGTTTTTATTTTAGAATATTTTTTAAATGTTTTTTTTTTAATACTAAAACAGAAGCTCTGTAAACATAGACCATTTATTTTAAGTCTTGTGTTCTCGGTGCTTCAAGCACCTCGTGATGTAATTCGCAATTAATGTAAACTCAACTTTATCTCTTCTCAAGCAGCAGAATAACTAAACTATGATGTCAAACTAATGACTGACGTTCAGTCATTTGTTGGAAACAGACGTAGTCGTAGCAATTAATTTATTATAAAAAATACCGATGAAATAAGAACCTCCTCCTTTTGGAAGTCGGTTAAAAATATTATCGAGTTATATCTACATATAAATGCTCGTGCTAACTTTTCTAATTAATTAAATTCATGTAAAAAATTATAATTTTGAAACTAAAATTCTACATTTCAAAGTAGGTTCTAAAAAAAACAAAAAAATATATATAAAAGCATTAACAGTTGCCGAAGTGTGATTTAAAAAGTTATTTTTTGAAATTTCATATTTTTATTTGATACCGTTTGTACTCTCTTTAGTTTTTGTTTTTAACAAAAATTTAGTTTTAGGAACTGATATATTTAAGAAAATTTAAGTTTATAAGTGGAAATGGATAGAAGAAGCTGAATTAAGCGGAGGAAGGGGTCGACGAAAATTGAAAAGATGCGCTGGATATTTCCTGTGCCAGGTGAGTTTCAACAATTCAATTTTAACTTATTTTTAAGTACTACAAAAAGTTTGAAATAATAGATGTTATTGATAACGAAATAAAATCTATGAGAAGATGAATATTATACACGACATAAAGGAGGCGACAACTTGTCGCAGCTTCTCCTCTAGCGTGCTTTTAACAGAGCGGTCGTGGTCAAATTGTGGTGCCCACTTCCGTCGGTGGTAAAGGCGGACAAAGCACTTCACGCAATCTCCGGTTATCTCTCCTTACGGCTGCTTTCAATAATCCACTCCACTTTTAACTAGTGAATTAGTGATTGTTTATTGAAAATGGCCTGAATTTTGCTCAAAAAGAATATTTGACAGCTTACAACTTGTCAAAAATAAATTTATGCTACCTTTTTGAAAGTATTAAATCAATCTTATAGAAAAAAATATAATAGACAATCTCCAATTCCAACTAGAAATAGGTTGTTGAAAACGGACGGGTTTTTGGCAGAGTGGTCGGATACAGTCCGACATGCGGCTTCTCATTGCGGATTTCAACTGATCGGTCCATCTCGTATGGGTGTCTAGCCGTCGAATCTAGTCCCTTTTATCTTTTCCTGGATTACTACCAGTTGCTATTTCGTCTTTTTTATGTGCCTGCCAAAGTGACCTTGATGGAAAGCATTAGCTAAATTCAAGACTAATGCTCACCATACTCATTGCGAATGCAGCATGGTGACCCGCACTACGGCAGCATATTGAGAGATGCTTCTGCATCAAACACGACACGACAGCACGAATTGGCACGTATACTGTCGTTTTAGGTTGGTCTTCTGTGAGAGGATAGGTAGTACCGCCCTGGTCGGTCCGGTCCAAACGTGCTGAAAGCAGCGTGGCTTTACTACCTTTACAAGAGACATGCCCAAAATACTGCAGTATGCGCGACTGTACTGTGGTTGACAGGCGCTGTATGACACCCAGCTCCTGAAGTATGGACACATTGGTGCGGTACTCCGACCGCGATATAACAAATCAATCAATTATGCTTCCTTTCTCGTTTTGTCAGAAAAAAAAACACTTCATTTAGATAGGTACACATAGTTTTAATTTCTTAAATCTTCTGCTCTCATCTGACTTCGTAAGGAGAGGCTTATGTACAGCAGTGGAATGTTAATGGCTGTGCTCTGATCTGAAAGGACTTAATTACCTATTTAAAGTCCTTTACTGGTGGTTTTGAGTGTTTCCACCTCCTACCCGATTGTCCTGTACCGCCAGTATTGCATAAAGCCGGGTCTCCACCGAAGAAAAATTGGCAATTTTTGTGTTGTCAACACGTGTTGGTGACAAAAGTTTCTGTAAAACCGAGTCTCCACCGAACAAAAATTGGCAATTTTTGTGTTGTCCACCTTTTTTTGTGTTGTCAAATTTCGGTGGCGACGCGCCTTAATAGGTAGGTACCGGTTAAATAATACGATGGCTGGGGCTCGTATGTTGTATGGACAGGCCAACTCAAAACAATGCTTCTTTAGTGTACTCGCATAGTTCTTATTAATTCAAAGTTAAAAGACGCCTCTGTGGTGTGTTACAGCAGTTCTTCCAAGAGAGTCTTAGAAATGCCGGCGCCTTCTAGCTGTAAAGTTCGTATGTTACGTCGTGTCCGTATCCGTGATATTCGTATTCCAACAGGGCTAAACGTGCGCTCCGAAGCATGTGTCTCAATATGTTAAGAATGGTCACCCATCCGTCGACTCACCTACCTAAGGATGCTTGACTTCACTTTCTATTAATCTACTCGGTTTTTTTATGTATGGGCCTGCCAAAATGGCTCTACTCTACCTGATGGAAAGCATAAGCAGAATCCAAGAGTGGTGGTCACTATACTCCTTGCGAATGCAGACAATACAACAATGCAGCATGGTGAGCCACACTATGGCGGCCTATAGAGATGCGTCTGCATCATTGGGGCTCCGGTCTCGCACCCACCAACGAAACACGACTACTACTCGGTTACTTTAACCTCATTATAGATGTAAATTCCACCATCACAGAAAGCCTGAAGGTCAAGCTTGTGACATGCAAACCACAAATACCTACCTACCTACTTCAGATTTTTAAATCGACCAGAAAATCAGTCAAGGATTTTTAACTGTACGAAATTATCGACTGAATTACACAAGTGCATTGCTGACCAAAAGGTCAGAACAGCCCTTTTTTATGACCCCCACGAGCGGGGATTGGGTCTCCAGTAAACTTTAGAGGCTCTAAGTTATCCCACTGATAAACAGGGAGACAGACAAACATGGCGAATCTATTATGGTCCCTGATGAATCTGTATAGGCAAGTAACCTTGAAGGTTATCAAATCCCATGAGAGAATACGGCGTGCGGAACCGTTACAAATTTACAAAGCAATCATTTCAGTACAAATAATACAATTGATTTTACGAGGAACCAATAACCAGTTATGCGGGAAAAAATGTCTTAGAATAATTTATTGAACACACTTCTAAAAAATATTTATATCAACGCCATCTATAGAAAACGCGGTGAATTTGTTTGTAACTGTTAATCCTGCCTTGCACAATCGAGATTTTAAGGCAATTGTTTGCGGAAAACCTTTTTAAAGAAATATGTATTTCCTTTGCCCTTTTTACGGTATGGCGAGACAGACGAGAATCCTGACGGTGTCTACCATCACCTATGTTCACATACAACTGAAGTGACACAAACTTGCTGGTGTGGCGACTTCCACATACAGCGCAACAAGAAAACATATGACAGCTCCATCTACTGAAGATACACTGAACTACGGAGTAACGTACAATACAACAATACTAATCCTGAATCGCGCAATAGAAGTTCTCGCGCCGATTGTCATATAATATAATATACAACATCCCAACCTCAAGCGTTGGGCCGTGGCCCGCCAGGCATGATCACCTCGCCTGGTCGGAGGATCCTCCCTTTGTGTTGGAGGGACATGACACCTGTTCCTCTACACTGGTAACTCTCTTTCTTTCTTTATTATCATCAAGTGACCAGGGACCGGCCGGATACTCGTTGAAAGGGAATTTAAAGGGTTTTTAAGCGCTTCTGAAAAAAAAACATTAATAAATGTTATAAAGACTGCACGTTTGGCCTAGTGGTTTAACGGTCACCACGCCGGTTCCTACTTCGCCAAGTGTCGTGGGTTCAAATCCCACGTAGGACAACACTTTGTGTGATCCACAAACTGTTGTTCTGAGTCTGGGTGTTATTTGTGTCCGTTTCATGTATGTTTGTAAACTCCCCCGCGACACAGGATTTATTTCAAAAATATTTTTTTCATTCATATCTCCATTATAGCTTTTATTTAGTTTTCCAAACAATAATTATTATGACTCAATAAAAATCAATTGTTTTTGATTTGTTACTCTTTGCGCTGTAGCATGGTGTGTGGTGGTTTAATTTAATTTACTTTAATTTACTACAGTTTATGGTTTAATTTAATTTACTACAGTTATTAACGATTTAATATATTGCAAAAATGGTACACCTGATTGTGGTCATAATTTGTAAATCGCAGCAACTTTCAAGAGTGAAACCAAATGTTACTAAACCATGCCACGCACCATGCTACAGCGCAAAGAGTATAGTTAACTTTATTTTTACTTAATTAACGATGTCCCTCAAAATGTCTTTGAGCAGAGCGCGAAAAAGCATCTCGGCCGCCATGGTGTGGGTCACCATGCTGCATTGTCCTTATTCGCATTGAGGATGGTGACCACTACTGCTGGATTCTACGAATGCTCTCCATCAGGCAGAGCAGAGTCATTTTTGCAGCTAAGCATAAAAAAAATAACAAAAACAAAAAACCGTTCAAAAACGACGAAGTTATCCGCGAACACACATTTATAAAAAACCTCGTAGTTCGAATTGAGTTCTTCCTCCTTTTTTGAAGTCGGTTAAAAAATAACACTGAATATAATATGTTACAAACATTTTGTGTTACAAATTTTTAGAAGCATTTTTTTTTATAGGCGTACAATATTTAAAAAATACCATCTCGGGCTATCTTCTGCTTGGCTAACGAGGAATTTAGCCCTGGCTTAGTCTTACCCCAAGGACAGCCGTCTTGAAGGTTAAAAATCATTCTGCGCTCTTTTGAATCTAGTGTCACTTCTTCAGAACATGAAGGTGCAGTATTTAATAGGCCGCCATAGTGTGGGTCACCATGCTGCATTGTTGCATTGCCTGTACGAGCAATGAGTATGGTGACCACCACTCTTGGATTATGCTTATGCTTTCCATCAGGCAGATTAGAGATACTTTGATATACTCATACTATTAGAATTCAATGTGTAACTTTTTTCTAAATTCATTAATTTATTTTTTAATTTGAGATTACCCGGAACGTACAGCGTACATACTAACAGACAGATAGACAAAAATTGTAAAGAATGTTATTTTGTTACATGTACCGTGTATACATACATAAGCATTTATTAAAAAGCGGTTATTTTAAAATTACAAACAGAGACTCCCAATTTTATTTATTTGTATAGATGTATAGATAACTGCTACTGCAATATGAGATAAACCTCCCTCTTTCTCTTATCGATAATTGCAGCTACATTATCACTCTATAAACACACAATAAATGGAGCGCGCTCTTATAAACCCCTTTATCTCTGACTTCAGGTCACATTCCCTCCAATCCACCCACAGAAATCTTCAGGACATTGCCCTGCCTTAATAGAGTTATCTGTGTGGTGACGGATTGAGAATACAGAGTGTCAGCACCCCCATTCACCCCGTGGGTGTCGTAAGAGTCGACTGAGACAGCGAACTACCAGGACAACAGCACTGCAAAGAGAAGGAACACTTGACACAAACCCTATACCAACCCGACTGGTCGACGTGGTGCAGTAGACCAACACCTCCTTGCTAAGGAGAGGCCTATGTCCAGCAGTGGACTTAAGGCTATGATGATTGATGATGATTTCAAGTATATTATCACAATTACCATGTTATAAAGTTACTATCAGTTTTATTCCTCTGCCTGCCTCGGTGGCGCAGTGGTAGCGTATGCGACTGCTGTGCTTGAGGTATCGGGTTCGATTCCCGGGTCGGACCAAATGTTTGCATGTTCTGCAAATATTTGTTTTGGAGTTTGGGTGTTTTCTATGTATAATATGTATGTATTTACAAAAAAAAGTATTAATATGTATTTATATTAGTTGTCTATTACCCATAACACAAGCTCTACTTAACTTGGGACTAGACGGCGTTGTGTGTTAGATGTCCGAAATATTTATTAAAAAGCTGAAGAGTATGTTTAGTTGAACGCGCTAATCTCTGGAAGTGCTGGTCCGATTTGAAAAAATATTTCAGTGTTAGATAGCCCAGTTATCGGAGAAGACTGTAGGCTCATATCGCTATACGCATAGGTTATCACGCTAAGACCTAAAGGAACGGAGTATCAATAAAAAATAATGCAAAAACGGGGGAAACTTAATTATTCCTTTTGAAAGCTTCTATTGCGTAAACGGTTAGTTTTGCAAAAATTAAATGACTGTTTAACTGTAAATTGTAAACTAAGAAATGAACGGTTTTAATATTAAGTTTATCCATAATTTACATTTAAAAACACTTAATAATGTATGAAACCGCGTTCTACAGCTAGTTAATTCATAATTGTTTCGTCAAACTTTTCTAAAACTTTAACATCACCTTAAAGTTAGCTAAAAAATATAAACCCATCTATTTATAAACCTAAACCAACTTGACCTGACCTAAAACCAACCCCGTAGATATAACTTTGTAAGTAAAGCACACAACGCGACGTGGACTAAAATAGCCTGGACACTGAATGGATAAAAATAACTCTTTGATCTATTTGTAAATACTAAATTGATTTCAACTTTTGTTGTTTTAAAAGCTACAAAACTGTTTTTAATTAGGGCGTTTGTTTATTTTTTTGTTTCTCTGTGATACGTATGGCGTGGGATTCGTTTTTTAAATTCAAAAATATATCTATTAAACCGGGCGAAATGATTACGCGCCATCCGATCGGATTCGAATTCGTTTTTTAAATCCAAAAATAGACCTATTAAACCTTATGACGACGTGTTACTTTTTTAATCTCGTTTTCCTAGAATCTGTGATTCGTGAATGGGGACCGGAAGTTCGTAATAGGAACCGTGTGCTATTTCTTCATGTATCACACACGTCTGATCCCAAACTAGACGAACCTGCACTATGGTAACTACACACATCAAAAGTGTCTAGGGATCAACATATGTGTCTAGGGATCAACATATATTTTTGCAATAACTTTTCTCCTGATTGATATTAATTAAAATTTTCTTTAAGGATTCATCAAATAAAGTGTTTTCGTTTGTCACAGTAACGATAAACCAAGTCACCTTTGCATTAATAAAGAAATTTGCCATTTTCCTAATAAAGGGATTTTTGACATTTGAACCACTAACATTAAAGTTCGAAAAAAAGACTGAAATAACAGTTTTCTTTAAAATTTTATTAGGTAACTTAAACAATTAATAATCCGTGTTTCTACCGCGAACACTAACAACACAAGAACATCGGTTTGGCATACTCAAAATGAGTTCATCCAAACACGCTGTGGAATGGCCGCCCATGTTCGTTGCAACAACAAAAAAAGGTCTTCTTGCGACTGGATACCCTCCATATTCGGCAGAGCTCTTCTCTGTAGCATATCCCATGCATGCTCAATCGGGTTCAAGTCTGGCGACTGAGCAGGCCAGGGCCAAAGCCACATCTCAATCTCAAGAAATCCGCATAAAAATGCTTGATCCCTAGACACTTTTGATGTGTGTAGATAGCTGATAAACATACTTATATATTTCTAAATACATACGTATTATAGATACATTACACCTTCAAACAGAATTAATTACTCTATCATCATCACTCATCAACCAGTATTAATGGCAGTAAGACGAAGACCGCCATTTTATAACTGCTTATTTGGTGTGTAAGTGAAACGAGCTTCTTCTTGTCTAGGTTTTATACTACATACTTTCATAGGTGTAGTCAGTACGGCAAGGAAAAAGATGCGCGTTCTTTTCCCGAAATCTTTTTTTTTAACTTACTGCCCTCTTCATTGCCACGGTAGCGTTGCAGTCCACTGCTGAGCTTAGGTCTCTCACAAGGCTCACCACAAAGTCCTGTCTGCCGGTTTTAGCTTCCAGTTGCCGCCAATGAGAACTCAAAGGGCAAATAAAAATCTCTCATCTTTTCACTTTCAATGTCATCAACAAGAACTATTCAAATGTACATATATCAAGGTTAATATAGTAGAGCCACGCCGATTTTAGCACAAACGGGCCGGCTCGACCTGGGCTATCCTCTCACAGACGACCAATAGGAAGCGACAACATTCGTCCGAGACCGGAGGCCCAATTATGCAGAAGCATCCCAATAGGTCGTCATATGTGGAGGCTGCATTATCTGCATTCGCAATGGGTATGGTGACCACCACTCTTCGATTCTGCTCATGCTTTCCTTCAGGCGGAGTAAGTCACTTTGACAGGCTCATATTTATAAAAAAATATACACTTTCTTTCTGGTTAAAAGATAAAAGATAGCTTCAAGAATTAATCTAGATTACACAATAATTTGGTTCATTAACATTTCCCGACAGATGTTTAGCGCTAGTTAAAAATTAACGATGGACCATTAAAAATTGTGTACGATACAAAAATACATTAAACTTATTTAGATCTTTATACTAGGGAAAACAGCTTTAATCAATCAATCAATTGTAGATCACTGCGAGACATGATCCAGTTTATGATTCAACGCTTAACGCCGACCGTCTTTTACTATTCCAAAATTGTTTGGGGTAAGATAATAGTTCAACTGATTTTACCTAAACATCAGTTTTTTCTTAGAGCGACTGGCATCGGACCTCCGCAATTCTGAGTGCGAACTAAATGAACTAGTTGTCAGTATATTTGAGGGTACTGACTTCCCATTCTTCCCAATAATGATTGGCAAGGACATCTGAAACACAGATGCTTTAGTAGGCTCCCAGTCTTTCTTCCAAAGTCTCCCCTTACCTCACTCTATTGCTAAAAAGTGGGGCAAGATTTGCTCCACTCCATTTTCATGGGAATCCATGGTATCATTTTGGTTAAACTGCATGGACCACATTCGTCTAAGCATGGCTTCAGTCATACTTGCCTTTTATACTGTCACTGCTGGATATAGGTTTCTGCCTAGAAAGGAGGTTACGGCCTGCTATACCACGCTGGACCAGACGTAATTGAATTGAGTTTTTGACAAGTTTTAAATCTCGTCTTGTATGTTTTAGTGTGTTCTTATAAAAAAATATAAAAGTATCAGACACAGTGACATACTAAAAAATCGTATATTCTCTGAAATAAATGTGGGTGCGAATCTTAAAATAAATGCCTAAATGGTTTCACACGAGCTGTGACGACACAGGCGTATGGCTGGACATCTTGTGCCAATAATATTAATTCATTCCAGGTGGAGAGAATGTCTAATAGCTGTTGTTCTGACGTATTTTAAAATCAGATGCTCTGGGTGCAATGAAATGCTATTTAGGCTTTGAGACTCTTTAAACTACATCTAAGTGTAAGCTAATATCTTGTGGTGTTTTGGATACTGAAGTTTGTTAATACTAACCAGGTCAGTCATGGACAGGTGGCCATTCACAGAACAAAAAATATAGGTAGAAATGTTATGTAGGCGGGGCAGGCGCGCCGCGAAATAAGTCCAAATACCTCTATTTTGTCTGCTGGCATTAACTGAACGGTCGTATTCGCATTTTACTTTCAACGGGAAAAAACAATAAAACAATCATACATTGCGTATTAAATTCGATTACTAACTACATTTTTTCCACAAGAGTACGCATTGAACTGCATTTCCTGCGTGAATATTTCGATATATTTCACCCGAACAGATTTAGTGTAAGGCATAGGGGTGTGCCCAAATATTTATAATGCAATCGATACCGCAAAATTGTGGATGTCGATGATATTGGTTTGTGTTTTTCTTAAGTAGAAAGAGTTGATTTGTTTTATATTATGATTTTTAACCGACTGCAAAATAATTTTTAATATGAATTTTTTTTGGAAAGCTTTTTGATGAAATGGAATAGGAATGATAGAAATATTTCTTTTAAAACTTAAAACATATTTTGAAGATTAACATTTTCGGGCCGTCCGACGTCTATACATTGTTTTTTGCATTTAAATTTAGATATGAAAATGTACATCTTGTGAGGATATAAAAATAACCTCTTACTGTTTATTACAGGGTTCTACGGAAAAATTATTAAGATTATGTGTGTTACGTCTATAGAAAGTTGTGTCGTGTTGATAAGTATGAAAAGTCAAACTCCAAAATTAGATGTACAATATGTACTTATGTTTTGACAAAACAAATGTCTTATTTTTATATTAACACAAGAAACTAGTACAATTTCACTCAATCCATATCTAAGACAGTGAATTTCATATAAAAAATAGCATAGCGATATTTAAAAGTAAGAACTATTTCTTATAGAAATTAAGCAAATTCAATTATTATAATCGACAGGACCACATCTCTACGGTGGGTGGGTCATAAAGACGAAGATCCACCTCTAAACACAAAATTGCACGTAAAACTCTACTTAATGCCAAGTGCATAAGGTTGTAGTTTAATATTATATTCATTAAATCCCTTGGACGAATTAGAATAGACTTAGTTATGTGTGTATTATATTATTAATCGTTTATGTATGCGTCCCGGCGACAAAAGATTACTTACGAAATTACGTCAAAGGCTTTTCTAGTAGTTCTGTGTGGCCATTAGTACTAAATGCTTTCGACTTGTAGGCTGTAGCCACACGAACATTATTAGCAATCGGTACGGGTAGTTAGAGCCCTAAAAAATATGACAACGGTCTTTCTACAGAAGTTCGATATGACCTAGTACTTGGGTTGTGAAGGTCTGATGCCAATCGCTCCAGGTAAAAAATAGAAGTTGAGCTGTATCGTAACAGACTTAAAGACTTAGGGTCGCCTAAACTAGTTTGGGAAAAGGGCTTTTAGGAAAAAACATGTATGTACTTCAGCTTATATAAGCGAAGTTTTTTTTTTGTGTAATAGTCGGCAAACGAGCTGACGTACCGCCTGATGGTAAGCGATTACCGCCGCCCATGGACACCCGCAAAACCAGAGGTGTCACAAGTGCGTTTCCGCCCTTTAGGGATGGCGAGAGGGATGGGGCCTCCGGTATCCTCACTCACTCGGTGAAACACAGCACAGGCGCTGTTTCACACCGGTTTTCTGTGAGGTCGTGGTATCACTCACGTCGAGCCGGCCCATGCCCATGCGTGCCGAAGCGTGGCTCTCCCACGGCTTAGCAGAGGTATACTAAACTCCATCATTTTTCTGATCGTAGTTTTAATCTTACTCACAGGACATATGGGTCTAGATTATTGCAGAGAACAGCGTGCTAGTTCCTGACTAGATAGAAAAATGGTAAGCTCGTTATGAACAGAATAGAAAGAAAGAAGGAAGAAATTGGTGGAAATATATTTCTTATAGTATAGATTGGGAGGTTAAAGATACAATAGGCCTGGAAGGTCAGGGTTGTATACCTATAACTTTGAAGTAGAAGTTCGATTAGCTATACAGTAGACTTACCACCGCTGTCTCAAATATTCGACTTACCATCTTCAGACGAATTCCTCAGTATTGTTAGGTCATTACCACTAAATAAAGCATCGGGTGACGAACTATCAAACAAAATGATATAAACTTTCGGGTGATACGATTTTAACAGTTTTTAAACATTACATTGCGGAAGGAGTATTTCCTAGTGTTTGGCGGTGCGATAATATTCGTATATACTAAAAAGCGGCGACAAGCCTGGTGTACAGGAGTTACAGTGGTAGCGGGATTAGGCCCGTACAAAAAAATGCAGCTGACTTATAGCAAGACTAAAGTCCTTAAAATATAGCTTGATATCTGTGACAGCTACATGTGTGATGGCTACGAATCTGACGAAGTAATTTGACAAGCGATTTTATTTAGTATCATCCATATTTTCATGCTTTATGTGTCAGTTTTATAACAAATGCAGTACAATACATTATAAATATTTAAATTTACAACTAAAATGTACCATAAAATGACACTAGTGACAGCTGTCACAGAGATAAAACCATATTTTCTAGGCACTTTAAAATTAAAATCGGCAGTATGTAGGCTTTAGGCGTTTTATACGACCCTGTGCATTCTCTTTTACATATTATAAAAGTTCTGTGTATGTTTGTAGTATTGCGTTGGTTATTGAATACATAATGTCATACAAATTACCACGAAACACAAAAAAATTATAATAAAATTATATTGTAGCTATTGCCTTTACTGTAAAAAAAATTTGACGTTTCAAGTCTATCAGTTTCGGTTGTCATTAATGTCAGGAATAATTTTTATCAATAAATATAAAGAACTGACTTATACTTATACAACTTCACATATACATAAAGAAATATGGTTATACATACAATATACATACACTACATATACTTTACATTCGCACACTGTGAGTACTAGTTTATATTTTAATTATTACTAGCGACCCGCCCCGGCTTCGCACGGGTGGAGTTTAGATGCCCCCGCCGCGTCGACGACACGATTCGTGCATTTTAAATATGTAATATCTTCGAATATATTCATTTAAATTATATACAGTAAAGGGCCATTTTCATCATCATCAGCCTATTGCAGTCCACTGCTGGACATAGGCCTCTCCAATTGCACGCCACTTAGTTCGATCCTCGGCTTCTCGCATCCAGCTTCTTCCAGCCGTCCCGCGTAAATCATCACTCCACCTGGCCTGTGGACGTCCTACACTACGTTTGCCGAGACACGGTCTCCACTCAAGAACTCGTTTACCCCAACGGTTATCGGTTCTACGGCAAATATGGCCAGCCCACTGCCACTTCAGCTTGCTAATCCTATGGGCTATGTCGATGACCCTGGTTCTTTGCCGGATCACTTCGTTTCTGATACGATCCCTTAGAGAAACCCCGAGCATAGCCCTCTCCATAGCACGCTGAGTGACTTTAAACTTGTGGACCAGCCGTACCGTAAGTCTCCACGTTTCGGCTCCGTATGTCATTACGGGTAGGACGCACTCATTGAAGACTTTCGACTTTAGGCACTGTGGGATCGACGATGAAAAGACCCGACGAAGCTTCCCAAACGCTGCCCAACCCAGCTGGATTCTCCTGTTCACCTCGTTCTCAAAGTTGTTTTTACCTAACTGCAAAGTCTGCCCGAGGTATACATATTTCTGAACAACTTCGAGAACGGCGCCGTGTACCGCAATTGGTTCCGGTAGTACATGTTCATTGAATATGACCTTGGTTTGTCCAAGTTCATCCGTAGGCCGATGCGTACAGAAGAGTCAGCCAGGTCGTTTAGCATCTGTTGTAGGTCCTGCAGCGTCTCTGCCATGATGACGATGTCGTCTGCAAATCTCAAGTGAGAGATGTTTTCGCCATTGATGTTGATGCCGCGCCCTTTCCAGTGCAGCGTCTTGAAGAAGTCCTCCATTGCATTTGTGAACAATTTCGGGGATATGACGTCCCCTTGTCTCACTCCTCGATGCAATGGTATGGGTCTTGTATGCTGATTCTGTACTTGGACGGACATAGTGGCGGCTTCGTAGAGACATCTCAACACTTGGATGTATCGCCAATCCACTTGGCAACGCTGCAGGGACTCCAGAACAGACCAGGTCTCGATCGAGTCAAAGGCCTTCTCATAGTCCACGAATGCTAGACACGGGGGCTGATTATACTCTTCGGTCTTCTGTATAATCTGCCGCACTGTGTGGATGTGGTCTATGGTGCCATATCCGCTCCGAAACCCAGCCTGCTGCGGTGGTTGGAATTCGAGTCGAGTAAATTAAATTAAATTTGTCGAGTCTTCGCGCAAGACAGTTCGTGATGACTCTTGAAAACAGCTTGTAGACGTGGCTTAGAAGGGAAATGGGCCGGTAGTTCTTCAACATGGTCTTATCACCCTTCTTGAAGAACGAGACGACCACACTCCTACTCCACGCCTCTGAAGTTCTCCCTTCGAACAGGATAGCGTTGAAAAGCTTTTGGAGCTCCCTCAGTACGGGTTTACCTCCGGCTTTCAACAGCTCTATAGTAACGCCGTCCTTTCCAGGGGCTTTTCCATTTTTTAGCTGTCCAAGAGCCATCTCGATTTCGTCAAGGCTGACTTCTGGCAGATCTACGGTGTAATGGCGTGTTAATCTAGCTCTAGGGTCCTCATTTTCGGGATCAGGTCGAGATGCATGTCATGCATGCGAAGCGTACAGACTGCCATAGAAGCTTTCCACTTCCGAAAGTACGGCCGGCTTAGAAGCAACGACTTCTCCACTTACTGTGGTCAACTTCGTCAGGTGGCTTCTTCCAAGAGATTGTACGAACACTTTTGACCCCAATTCTGCTCGATTGCTCTTTCGATCGAAAGAGTGTTGGAGCATCGGAGGTCGTGTCGTACAAGCTTACTGATCTCTTGGTTTAGAGTCCGCTTTGTCGACGAAGTGACAGGTGGGTTCTCACCTCGTTCCCTCATTAGCCCTAGTGTCCTCTCTGAAAGCTTCGATTTCCTGCTTTTACGCTGCATTTGACAAAATCTCGTACCTTCATCCCTGAGGGTCCTAACCACATTTTTAAGGTTCTGGTTTACGTCTCTTGTGGTTTCCATGGCAGCAAATAGGCCGGTGACGCTGCTGCCCGTCACCGGCCTATTGTATTTAATTACGCCGGTTTGGATGGATATACCGCCATCGGTCGGTCGCCAGAGCCTCGTTTGTCGTTCAGCAGGGTGCACCACGTGCAGGTGAGGTTGGCTGGATTATCTGGTTGATTGTAGTTCGCGCCCTTACACCACGGGCCATTTTCATCAATATTAAATGCACAATATATTTAATTTACTTAATTGTATAACTATAAGGATTCATTCTGTATTGCTTAATATCGCTTCGTAAATAAGCCATTATTTCTCGTAAAAAGAAAGGAATAAAAAATGCTTATTGTGGGTTATCCCTAAGAGATAGACATATACCGTTGGGGACTTTTTTGTAGACCTTTTTAAGGTGTACAATACTGTAGTACATTGTTTTGATCTATCTCGTAGGGTGCAACCAGCGTTTGCAATGTACCTAAGCGCAAATGCCTAAAAATGTGTTTATTTGCTACATCACATTAGAAACCGCGAAAATTAACAGTGTTTCCATACTATATTATATTATGCATTTATTATACATAAAAACCTTCCTCTTGAATCACTCTATATATTTAAAAAAACCGCATCAAAATCCGTTGCGTAGTTCTAAAGATTTAAGCATACATAGGGATATAGGGACAGAGAAACTTGGTTTTATTGCGACTTTGTTTTATACTATGTAGTGATTTTCCTGTCTGTAGAAGTATTTATTGACGTTCTTTTTATTTGAGAAACGACTTGTTGACATCCTGTTGATTCCTGTTGAATAAAGTGTTTATGTCATTTCTCGCGGTTTTATAAAAAAAGGGTTTGTAAGTAGCTTTAACAATTTTCCTGTTGGATTATTATAATTATTCTAATTTAGGTGCAAAGCAGTAAGTACATTCTGCACATCTATTGTAAGTTATTTGCGGGACGCAGGGGCATTTATAAACATACATGTAACGAACAGAAAGAACACCCGGGCTCAGAACAAGAATTTGTGAATCACACAAAGTGTTGTCCCATGTGGGATTTGAATCCACAACACTTGGCATGGTAGAAAGTGGTGTGATGATCGCTTAAAACACTAGCCCAAACCGTGCAGGAATACACAAAATCTTATTAATGTCGCCCATCTCTTACGAAAATAAGCCGGTCAAGTTCAGAACACTATTTATATGATAAAAATCATTATGTCCTAAGTATTTACCGTTTGTGATTACTTACTGGGTCCACTGTAGAACCTTACCTTAAAAGAGACGGTGATCCCTGAGTTTGTTTCGTCCTTTCTTCTCAGGGCTCATCCAGTTAGGAAAGGCCGAACTAATCTGTTAAAAAAAAAGATTAACTTGCAAAAGTGTTCATGTAACCTAATTGCAGAATTAATGATTTCATTTCATTACAATACAATACGACAAATTATCTCAAATCAAACAATCTCAAAATTATCTGCAACACTCTATAACAATTGATTTTAAATGTTAGCAAGATAACTTTATATAGTCTAAAGAAGGTAAATTAACTATGCTCTTAAAAAACTAAAAAAACAATACCGTGGCACATTGACAGGCAACCCAATCGCTAAACAGACGGTAGTGTTGCCTATTCAGCATTTGGTGGCAAACGTTCAGACGTATCGCCTAATGGTAAGCGATTACCGCCGCCAATGAACATCCACAACACCAGAGGCGTCACAAGTGCATTGCCGGCCTTTTAAGAAGGAGTACTCGCTTTTATTGAAGGTTTGATTGAAGGTCGTATTGGTCCGGGAACACCGGAGGCGACAGTTCATTCCACAGTTTTTTTGTGCGAGGCAGAAAGTTTCTGGAAAAGCGCACAGATTATAATTTTAATTTTTGCTCTTTATGGTGTACACTATAAAGCGGGGCGTGAAAAAGCATCTCACTAGGCCACCATAGTGTAGGACAACATGCTGCATTGCCCACATTCGCAATGAGGATGGGGACCATAATTCTTGTTCTATGTATCTCTATGCGTCTAATGGTGGTCTGGATGAGATATTACGATACGGTCGACAATTGTACTTAATATTGTACAAAGAGCTATGCTTCAATGCGTATGGGAGTAATCCCTCCTAATCAACACGCTAATCTCCCCCCCCCGCCCTCCCACACTGTAGGTACCATTAAAAAAAGTGCCACAGATGGCCCATCGGTCGGGATTGAACCGGCGAAAAAACCATTTTACCTGGAAAATAAGAATACTCAATGTCTCGAAAAATACACAGTTTTGTCGCAACCGCTACGAAGAATGTATTACTATAGATTAAAACTATGCATAATAATATATTTATTAGCAAGTGTTTTAAAATTATCTTTATTTTTCCAGTTCTTCTCATGTCCTGGTTCGGCGTGGACCAAGTGAAGTCAAACTCCTGCATCCGGACTGGTAATGGCCGAAGTGATCAGTACCAAGTCTATGTTGTGTATTCGAATACCTGTCGGTAGCTATGTGTTGTGTAATTAGATGCGAAAACATCGATATCGATAATGTCACATCACTATGGCAAATATTTGCCACATTGAAATCACATGTCACATCACTATGTTGTTATTCAAAATAAAATTGCGATGACGCTAATGAGTGAAATGGAACGGTATCTAAATTTAAAACGAAATAAAACCTACGCAGAGATAACAACTCGACAAAGTCCTGGATTACGAACAAATCTTACATAATAATTTTAAATAGAATCTTAGAAACAAAATAAGTAAATAAAAACAAAAAAAATAGTAAACATTTAGAATGTCAATAAATTATGTCTAGCCGTCTAGCGTGTAAATTTTTAGTGTTGCATGTCAAAGTTGCATTAAACCCACGCCAAGACATTTAAAAAATAAAATAATAACAATTATGTTAATATTCTTCGTAACTATACTAAGTTAGTACCGTTTTAAAATAGCTTAAAGAAAAATTAAACAATAAATAACGACCATAAGCTTTAAATTAGTATACTCTGTCCATTCGTTTATTTTCTTTTTGACAGTTCAAGAAATTTCGAAATTATTGACGCCCTCACACATTACCGATTCGATTTGAAACGAAAAGCGATTTTATTTATGAAGAACTTTCAATCGATTTAATTAAATATTTTTAGTTTAAATATTAATTATTCCTTTGTTAGTTTTTTTATTGTGTAAAAAATAATCAAAAATATAAATAATAAATCAGTAAATTAGATGAATGAACAGAGTTATTGTTCTTTACTCTTGGTTTGATCCTAAATTCCAAGATTTCGACTTAATTAATTTAAAAATCAATCTTGGAGTCATAGATACTATTTTTATTTCCTTTTTTTAATAAATTTACAAAAAAAATACTTACATGAAGTAAAATTATTTTCATCATATGATCGATTTATCGTATTTCAAGTACTGTCTGTGGTCGTTTGTTATGCACAGACCACTTCACTAAAGTACCGTCACCGTCAATAAAGTATGTCATTACTGTAGTCCATTATTCCGAAAAAAATACAATAATTTATGGGCGTGAGCTGTCAAAAAGAAAATAAACGAATGGACAAAATATAGATCCGATTTTAACCTATGTTTTACCCTCGTTCTAAAAGACTTTGCAATAGGTAATTTTTTATTAGCTGTTTTAAAAAAATGAGGCTGTAGACGATGACAACAGGCACATTATGTGACGTAACGCGTTAAAAAGTCAAAGAAAAAAAACTTATTGTTTCGAATGTAACGAATTGAGAATTAAATAAACTTGAAATGTTCAGATTTTCTGATGATCAATGTGAAATATTTAACGTGCTTTAGAAATACATGAATATGGTTTAGAATCGTATCAGCTGAAGCTACTTCAGCAGAATCAGGAAATTCTGATGACTTTAAACATATTTAAGAAAAGAGGAATATGCAATTAGTAATATTGCAATAAAACCGATTTGTTGTGTCCGTCCGAAAAAAATCCAATTTATTAAAAGAAATGTTCTCTTTTAAAATTTCAATAAACTGACATTTGACCACGGTATTTGTAAATATTTGTAATGCGTTGAATGCACATATTTTTAATCTAAATAATACCTTGATAAAAGCAGAAATTAAAAATACGGGTGAATTATAAAACTTCGATAATACGTCGCCACTACGAACTTTGAATAATAGGTCACAAACTTGATAGCCTTGTTGAACTCTCAGATTAATCTTGTTGAGAGGTTCTACAAAGGAGTTCTGTCTCTGCGATTTGTCGCATTCAAAGTGAAATCGAGAGGACAAGAATCTATTCAGTCAATTACATTCAAATGGGGATATTAAAAGATCAGGGTTCGTGAAAATAAAAGGTTATAAAAGATATATTTTTTATTTAAAACTTAACTTGCAATAGACTTGTTGTCTATAGAAAATATGCGTGTTTGTTATGACCTTGTTTCACAGGTTACTTAGGTTTTGGATATTATTTATCTGGCAGAGAATTTGACGTTTAAACGTCTTACCATCTGTCAGGCTATCCGTATCTGTAACCGGTGAAACAGTAAGTGTTGTAAGCGTTATAACTACCCAATGATGCAGAAGCATCACTAGCCCGCCATGGTGTGAGTCACCATGCTGCATTGTCTGCATTTGCAGTGAGTATGGTGACCACCACTCTTGGATTCTGCTTATGCTTTCCATCAGGCAGAGTAGAGTCATTTTGGCAGGGACAAACATAAAAAAAACCTGTCTTAAGAGACCTGGCAATACTAAATAAGTATTTATTAACTACTGCAAACACTAACCAGATCAATTACGTCATTAGGCAAAAGTGACATCTGTTAATAAGTTAGTTTGACACTGTATCGTGACACGTAATCAAAGTCATACCTCACGAAAGGTGGGTAAATAAAAAAAAAGGATATTTTTAAACGCATGTATTTTTTTTTAACTTAGCTGTGACTCATCTGTAGATAAGGGCCTTTTCCGTTCAAAAGAAACACCTAACAGTAAGATTATTTTATTGCTATTTCCAGCAGGGAGCAGAGGTTTCCATATTTTCTTGACTTCTAATTAGATTCAAAACAAATTTTTTTTTCGGACGTCTAACACAACGCCATCTAGTCCCAAGCTAACCAGAGCTTGTGTTATGGGTACTAGACAACTGATATAAATATGTAGAACTAGGTACAAATAACTTTTTTGTAAATACATACATACATATTATACATAGAAAACATCCAAACTCCGAAACAAATATTTGTAGATCACACAAACATTTGGTCCGACCCAGGATTTGACCCGAGACCTCAAGCACCGCAGTCGCATTCACTACCACTGCGCCACCGAGGCACATTAGTTGTATAAAAACGTCGTTTGAACCTTTTTTTACAAGTAAAATACCAAATAATAGTGATGTGACGTTATATCATAGATCATCGATACTAGTGATGTACAGTGTCGATATTATCGCAACTCAATATGTGTATTGTTTGAGTGCCCACAGGAATGCGTGTTAAATGTTAAAAGGAATGCAATAATTGCATGTAATACTAATACTTTTAGACCTAAAGTGTTTAAAAAAACAATCTATACACTCAAGCATTTCCTGATCCTGTGAATAACTTGAATAACTGTTTTTTTATTACAGAAACTGTATTTACACACATCTAAATGTTGCCATAAATGGTATTGGTTGTAGTTTTTTTTTTCATTTTATTTTCTAACTGAAATTCCCGCCAACCAGTCTATGGACATAAAGTAGGGTTTTTTTTGACGTTCGGTTATTTGCAGGATTCCTTTTTACTGTATAACCTCTTCTGTCTAGATAACTGTGTAGTTTTTTAATTGTTTTTTTTACTTTTTTACTAATTCAAGCATGGATTTTCAGCATTATGGGCACTAAGTCTCAGCCCCCTTGTACAGGCGGAATGCCAAAGTAAGTATTATTTTGTTTTTCATAAAAAAAATACTCACAAGCTTTTAGGCTTTTACAGAAATAAAATAAAAAGCTAAAAAGCTATTATACCACCATGCCAGTTGCTTTTCCGCTTTTACAATTCACGATGTTTAAAGTTTCGACAAAATTTAAATATGGAACCGAATGTCGTAGACTGGGTTGGCTATTCATAGACATACCTACATGTATAAAAAATACTTTATTATAATATCATATTTCCGCTTTTTTAATTTGATCTTTTGTTTTAAAACACTAAACTACATATTTTATTATGCGAATCATAAACCAGTTACATTTTAAATCAATTCAGTTTTATTTTTTATTTATAGTTAAATAAATACATTTGTTACTTGTAACGTTCCAAGTGTGGTCGGTGGTACTCACTTACCAGGCTCGCTATCTGTTTGTCCCTATATCTTAAACAAAATGAAGCAAAAGCAAACCTATATTAATAAATAAATAATTTAATCCATTAGGCCGTATTACATTCTACCCACATTGCAACTAATACCAACTTTCGCGACTATACATATTATTCGACTGTAAATCGGGACCTATTCGCGATAATATCTGCAAGGTACAATACCTTTTTTGGTTACCCGACATTTCGATCGAATTGCACCGATCGTGGTCACGGGTGGACTGGTGACAGCTTAGCGAGCGACGCCTCCGTGAAGTGCGAGTTTCACCAACTACCCGCACTTGGTCTTCTTTATTTTGATTAACCACGATCGGTGCAATTATCTCGAAACGTCGGGTAACCAAAAAAGGTATTGTACCTTGTTAATATTATCGCGATTAAGTCCCGATTTATAGTCGAATAATACCATCTTCCTAAGAAGAGGCTTGTGAGGTGTATAAAATTCTTTGACGTAAACTTTTAGTGATTATGTTTTACATGAGTCAATTGCCAAAATTTTTTTGTGACAAGGAAATGATTTCCAATACTATTCAAAACAGCAAATAGTTACTAAAGAGTTATTATTCTCATGCTTTATAGTTCATTTGCGTTCAAGCGCCACACCCTTACCAATCAAGTTCCAGATTTTCGTACGAACGATAATTTCTTTCAACCTGCCTCCTTAGCTAAGATTCAAGTTTCGCGTCGATTCTCTTTCTAAAATCGCTAACGCCTCTATTCTCTTATATTGTTCGCTAATATTTTGTTTTGACCACGTGACTTAACGTTGAGATGACGTCATTTCCTTACATTTATTCGTAATCTAATGACGTGTACGTTTGTAGAATGACAACTTTATCAGGAGGCATGATCGTTGCGTCGGTATTTTCTTAACGCGAACGGAGTATACTTTTATTTCCGACTTAACACGATCCCATATTTAAGCCCCACAGTTCCTGTCAAATAAGTGACATTAGCTTTTTTAATCTATGCTAGAAAATGCATGATGCTTTGCATGTTTTCTTTAATAGTTGTTTTGCATACCTCTAGATGTTTACAGATGTGTAGTCTCTGACTACAAGGTAAGTAAATGTTTTATGATAATATTTTTATCCACATCTTCATAAGAGATGTCTCCACGGGCGAGAGAATCGCGGCGATATAATCCTATTGCCACTTATTTCTATACACTCGGAGATTCTGTTACGAGTTGCGACGATAAGCTGAAGAAATAATCAATCGATTCTCTCGTTCGCGGAGACTTACTAACAGGGATTTAAAACAGTGGAGTTCAATTGCTTGATATCTGCTAAAAAGGCTCAGCAACACAGAAATGGTCGGTCATATATTGATAAAGAAAATTGAAATTCCATTCTACCCTCACTTCGCACAAATGTCATAAAAGGTATTCTCGTAGACTCGTTCTAAAACTAACAGAATACTGATTCAACTTTTGGTCACAATACAATATAATGTCATTAGAGTCAATGCGGAATATTTAATACTTCACTACTGGAATAGGCAGGGGCGTCTTTACCTAGATATAGTGAAGGGTGTGCGGTGCACACGGGCGCAGCGGTGTTAGGGGCGGCGGCCGCGCGGCACTTTAGATGAATCTGCGTGCTTGCTGAGCTAGCTATACACGGTAGGATGTACCTGACAGGTTTTCCTGCACAGCCGTCAGGTAAGCTTGAGCTAAGTAGAGGACATTCCTGCACAGTCTTGCAACACACACGCTCCGGATAACCTGTAAAATTCAACTGTACCTACAGGCCAACCTGTCAGGTATACCGTAACGTCAAATATCGTGTGTAACGTGTACCTTTACAAAAAGGTACTAGAACTGCTAGAGTAATGATTGCACACGGGTGGATCACAGGCTAGGCAAGTTCTGGAAATATATTTTATGATATTCGTGAGATTGAGAATACATGGGACCTGAATTTTCATTACAAAAATTGACTGTAATTTTTACTAGCTGTGGTCAAATTCAGCCCGAGTTAATTCACGTAAAATATAATCCTTAAAGTTTGATCTCTGTGACAGCTGTCATTAGTGTCATATGAGAACTTATGAGGTACATTTTAATTTCCTTAATTATAATGAACTACCTCCCTCCTTCCACATGAATCAAAGCGGTTTAAACGTGAAACCGTAACAGAAAAGGTTCGAAATTATAATATTCAGTATCGTTTGCCGTCATTTGGAAAGAATGAAAATATATGTAGGTTATCATCATCAATCGTCAATAGGTACATATAATAAAATCGTTACTGGTCGCTGTCTGTAGGACATGAAAGATATATCAGGAAAACTATTATAGGGGGCTTTATGAACGCAATAGAACCCAAAACAATGTTTTTTTAGAATTTTTGTCTGTTTGTCTGTATGCCTGTGCGTTTGTGCGCGTTAATCTCAGGATCGGCTTAACCGATTTGAATGCGATCACCAATCTGTTGTGGTTCTTCACTTAGCATTTAGTGTTTGTTTCATCTAAATCGGTTCATAAATAAAAAAGTTATGTCAGTTTAAAGAATCACCGCGATATCCGATATTTACGAGTGCGGAGCCGCAGGCAAAAGTTAATACATAATACAAAATTTTAACAAAAAAACTGACTTCAAGAACGACCAACGGTTTCGTACCCATCTCAACTGACACAGACATCAAGCTATATTTTAAGAACTGCAATACATATGAAAGTCAGTACTATGTGGTATATTTATTTCGCCGTAAATCTTTTTATGACGGTTATGTATGAGTTCTACTAACCGTCAGCATTTGAAAATTTAATTATCGAATAGAAAATTGAGATGCATGAAAGATATTAAAAATGAAATGAAGCTTTGCCATTGTGAGCTTGCTACGGCCATGTTGGACGTGAAGAGAAGTATTAATTATTATTATAATTAAATAATTTGGTTTTTAGGGTGATATGGATGTTTATGAACGCTACTGCTATCTGAAAACCAGCGCTGTACAGACACTGTGTAGCATTTAATGAATGAAACCAAAAATACATCAATTAAATGACCATGTACAAAATGGCGGCCTTATCGCTAAAAAGCAATGTCTTACAGGCAACTTTGTGATGAAAAACAAATTCAAATATATGCACATAATACCTTTTTTTAACATATGACCTCCACGGGTCGGGCCGTCAAACCATCGAGGGTTTGCAGCGGGGTGGTGTGTCGGAATCAGACCGACTAAAACCACACGGTGTGCCACTTTGTGCCTGAGATGGGAGGGATCCGGGAACTGATGTTATTAACACCTCCGGACCTCTACCAGCATCCCACCTGTAAGCTCGTTAATTCATATAAACATTATTATATAGGTATACATACATTTAACTCTATATTGAGAAACTTTCCCTCTTTCTTCTGTAGTCAGTAAAAAAATTAGTAAAACCGTCGCAACTCTCAAATGTTTTATTGTAAAATAAATTAAAACTGTTTACATTCATAAATTACAGTTCAAACCCAAAAAAAAGAATTGTAGACGCCAAAATACATTGGTGTACATTTAATTAATAATATTCACCGCAATTTATTACGAAAATAAAGACGGCTGTTATGATGGAATTTACTTATAGTCGCATCGAAAATAACCAGTATCGTTCGTAATCTAAAATCGGATTGTATCTGTGAAGACGATATGACGAAAAACACATAAATTTAGTTGGCGGTAAAACGAGGGCCACTAGCCATTATTAAAAACTAGCCACAGACAAAAAAAGTATCACTAGTTTTTTTAAGCCACGGACGCAAGAGTGAGCGTTATTCTGGAGTTGGCCGGAGTGTTCTGAAGTTGTCTTTGAATCTTAAATGGATGTCAGATTTTGTGTTATTGTTTTTTGTTTAAAAGGTAATTTGATTAGAAGTGTTCTCGGCTGGGACTCACAAAAACTGTTCACTACTGAAGATTAATAACATTTCTCTAATAGTTTTCTTTAAAATTTCGTCTTCGATTTTGAATTCGATTTGATTAATCTTGAAAAAAGTAAAATGTGTCCATCTCTAAGGTTCAATCTATCTCTGACCGAAATTCATTCAAATCGGCTTAGCCGCGAAAGCGTAACAGGCAGACATAGTAACTTTCGGATTAATAATATTAGTAATATTATCATATGTATGACATTGAAATTATTATACGATCAGGCGATACGTCTGCTGGTTTGCCCCCCTATTCCATAAAAAAATATGCAGCTAATAGTCGTATTACAAAAATTAAATCTCTGATGTCTCTATATCTACGACGTCATTAAAAAGGACGGAAGTATGTGACAAGAAGCCGGAAATTACCAACATATTTGACCAAAAAGCCCGCGCCCGCGTTTCTACCTTTATATATAATAGGAGAATATTGTCCTCCGTATAGTCCTTCAAATATACCTAGCTTGATCTCTGTGACAGATGGGTACGAAGTAACTTTGAACAAGCGATGCCTATATATATCACATATATTTTCGACTGCCTCGTTGGTCTCGCGGTTGGCGTGTGCGACTGGTGAACATGGTCTCGGGTTCGATTCCCGGGTCGGGCCAAATGTTTGTATGATCTACAAATATTTGTTTCAGAGTTTGGGTGTTTTCTATGTATAATATGTAGGTATGTATTTACAAAAAAAAGTATATAATATGTATTTCTATCAGTTGTCTAGTTCCCATAACACAAACTCTGCTTAGCTGTTATTAGTAGGTAGTAGAGCCACGCTGATTTCAGCACGAATGGGCCGGCTCGACCGGGGCGGTACTACCCTCGCACAGAAAATCAACGTAAAATGACAGCGTTTGTGCTGTCCTGTTTCGTTGGTGAGTGCGAGACCGGAGGCCCAATTAGTCTAGTCAACAAGTTCCATACTTGTTGACTAGACTGAAAGATGCACAAGCATCACTAGGCCGCCATAGTGTGGGTCGCCATACTGCATTGCTGTATTCGCAATGAGTATGGTGGCCACCACTCGTGGATTCTGCTAATGCTTTCCATCAGGCAGAGTAGAGTCATTTTGGCAGGCCAAACATAAAAAAAAAAAAAAAAAAAAGCTAGGGACTAGATGGCGTTGTGTTAGATGTCAAAAAAAAATTAAATTCTTTACGTGCCAGTTTTATCACAAATATAAGTACGATACGTTATATATATAAAAATTCACAAATAAAATGTATTTCGTTAGTTCTAAAAATGACACTAGTGACAACTTAAACAACAACCGTGGGAGAGCCACGCTTCGGCATGAATGGGCCGGCTCGACCGGAGTGATACCACGGCCTCACAGAAAACCGGTGTGAAACAGTGCTTGCGTTGTGTTTCACCGAATGAGTGAGGATACCGGAGGCCCATATCCCAACCCCTCCCCATCCCCCAAAGGCCGGCAACGCACTGGTGACGCCTCTGGTGTCGTCCCCGGTGTTGCGCGGTGGTGTCCATGGGCGGCGGTAATCGCTTACTATCAGGCGATACGTCAGCTCGTTTGCACTCCTATTACATAAAAAAAACTGTCACAGAGATTGGTTACGCCATATTGTCATTTATTTAATATATCTATAATTGATTGATGAATGCGCCATCCTCTCCTATCCTTTTCCCTCATACCTCAAGCTGTGATTGTGAGAGCGAGAAAGAGAAGCATTCGACGCATACAATGACACTTGTGATTTGACAAGTGTCGAAGAAGTCCGACGCGAACCACGGAAGGAAAAGGTTGTTTTTCGTAACCCTATCCCGCAAAGACTTCACCGCACCCGCAGGAACGAACTTTTGTCGCTAACCGCCGTGGCGATTATCGAGGATTCCGTGGATCTACCCGCCGCTACTCGCATCAGCAGTCCACATCCACAAGGGAAGACCAAGCAGAGGTTAGTCCTTACCTATATGTAGAACTGTCTTGTCATAACCCTGATTTTCCCTAAGGCAGTTCATCTCCCTTATTGTCGCATTCATTGTCAGTTTTTAGAAACCGCAGATACAGTCCACTCTCTCGCACCCATTATTTTTGGTCCATACGAACCGGATTATAACTAATTATTCTAATCCAAACGTATCGTTTTCGTGCTGTTTGTAGGGTTAGATTAGCTAGTACCTACCCTTTTAGTAGCAGTACGCTACTTTAATTCTCGCATTTACCGCACCGCTATAGGTATTAGGCATCTAATTCGATCAATCATACAATACGTTACTAATAGTTAGGATTATCGCATTCCTTGTTTGTTGTAGCATGTAATAAAAATTAAATTTCTATAACTTTGTTCATATCTCAAATTCGTAGGTAGTACAATAATTATAAATATCGGTCGTACCCAATTTTCGTTAATTTAATATTGCACAGACTTGCAACTTAGTAAATTCGTGAAAGTAGATAGATGTTATTCGGATATCTTATTAACTACTTATTAATTATAATTAATTACATTTATTTCGCATCGCATCACGTTTCACTAAATAGCTGTATAGGTTTGCAAGTTATCTGTTCGTCGCATATACAAATAAGAACACGGCACATATTAAAATAATTAAGTATCTATTGCTAATATTTACGTATTATACACTGTTATCATTTATAACAGCTGTTAGATATCGTCATGTCGGACGAGAATAAGTTGTCGCTTCTACACGCAAAGAGAGACCTTATGTTCTCGCGCATACAGGCTATCTCAGATAGATGTAAGAATCTTTCGAATGAATTTGCAAAAGAAAGTTTTTTGTGTGATATTGAAACTATAGATAAAATACGCATAGATTTTGAGTTAATCTTAGACCAAATAAATTCGATTGAGTTAAAATTGAATCCTAAATATATTATTAATTATCAATCGCTTCTTTCGTTCGACGAACTTTACGGTCGAATAAAACGCGCGGCAAAGTTAATTGCTTTAGTTGAGCCTCGCCTGGAACACAAAAGATGTGACAGACCTAGGCTACCGCCGATCGAATTACCACAGTTCAATGGTGATATTAAGACTTGGCCATTGTTTTACGCGGCTTATAAAAACACCGTTCATGAGAACCCGGGGCTCACTGACTCAGAAAAATTGCATTACTTGATTGGTAAGTTAAATAGTAAGGTTCAAACTGTTTTCGCAGGCATTACTCCGTGTGCCGAAAATTATAAAGTTATTTTAGAAACTTTAATAAATACGTATGAAGATAAACGCGCGCTGTCATGTTCCTATTTGGATCAGATTTTCGAACTTAAGGCTTTGAGTGCTCCCAGTGTAGCTGGCCTCGAGATGTTTTTAGATAAATTCGCAACTTCAGTCGCTGCGCTTAAAAATCTTAACGTCAATGACCTCTCCGATTTATTGTTTTTATACTTATCATTAAAAAAGTTAGATCCTGAAACCGCTCGCGCATTTGAGTTGGACAGTCGTGGTTCTGAGATTCCATCTTTTGATAGTTTGGTTTCATTTGTTCGCGATCAAGCAAAGATCATAAACCGCACATCGAAAACTGAACCTCGTAACCGCGTAGACTATACGACGCCAAGGTCGCCGCCGCAACGCAAGTCTACTAATACTTACGTTAACACCGCTCAAACTCAATCGTATCAAACTGTGTGTACGCTATGCAAATCGCAGCATGAGCATTTGTATCAATGTCAATCATTTAAAAAATTGACACCTAACGAACGCTTTAAATTTATTAAATCGCAGTCATACTGTATAAATTGCTTAAGTAAAAGGCATCATGCTTCTGATTGTAATTCGGATTCGCGTTGTAAAAAATGTCAACAGAAACATCACACGATGTTACATTTTGAAAATAAACATACTGCATCTAACGCAGTAGTCGCACCGCTCGCCCCCCCGCCGCCGCGCGCTTGCAGTGACGTGGGAGGAGGACGGCAGCTGGGTCCGGCGCCCGCTCCGTCATCCTATGATACCCGCAGCGCTGATGATGTTGCATTGTGCTCATTATCAGGCAATAATAAAAATATTTCGCACGCACCCGTGACTACGGTTTTGCTTGCAACCGCACGGGTTATACTAATAGATAGGCATGGCAAGGAACATAGTTTCCGCGCTCTGTTAGACAGTGCGTCTCAGAGTAATTTCGTAACGCGCCAATGCTGTAACCGCTTAGGATTAAACTTGAACCAAAGATCGTCATCTTCTATAGTGAAGGGAATTGGGGGTTCTACTAAAACGACACTGGGTTCCGTACAATTAAACTTTTATTCGCGCTTTAATAAAAATGTTAAGTTTGATATGGAGTCATTAGTCGTCGATAAAATTACTGAACGCTTACCGACTGTCACTGTTGATACGTCGTCGCTTGTTAATTTTGAAAATCTGCCTTTAGCTGATGATTCATATCACACGCCGGCTGATATTGATATTTTGATAGGCGCCTCTATTTTTCCACATCTCATTTTGGGTTCCAAGGTTCAAGGTAATTCCACCCTCACCGCACCACACGCTTTAGAGACCGTGTTGGGTTATGTTGTTGTAGGTTGTGCTCCCGCAAAGTGGATTACTTATTCGCCAGTTTCGTACTGTTGCTCAGTCGAACCTCCTTTGGATTCGATCGTCACTAAGTTCTGGGAACTCGAAGAAGTAAATGTCCCACCAATCTTGAGTCTAGATGACAAGGACTGCGAGGAAATGTATAGTCGTACTACGACTCGCACCGCTGATGGTCGTTACTGTGTCGCGCTTCCTTTTAAGGGCGACCCATGTACGCTCGGCGACTCCCGACGCCTAGCTGAGAGGTGCTTTCTCTGTCTTGAGAGAAAAATGCAAGCCTCGCCAAAGCTAAAGCAAGCTTATGATGACGTCATCAGAGAATATTTGCAGAAGGAGTATATCGCACCCTCTCCTCTTGAGAGCGAGAAGGGCAGCCAGTGGCCTTCATATATAATACCGCATCATGGGGTTATCCGAGAGGATAAACTTACAACGAAGCTCCGCGTAGTGCTAAATGCTAGCGCTAAGACTAGCACATCTGTGTCCCTCAATGATATTCTACATAAAGGGCAGAACTTACAAGGCAATTTGTTCAATATAATCGTTAATTTTCGCTTATTTCCAATCGCACTCTCGGCCGACGTTCGGAAAATGTATCTAAACATTGAAGTTCGCGAATGTGATCGCAGATTTCAACGCATATTATACCGCTTTTCACCTGATAAACCGCTTATGGTTTATGAATTTAATCGCGTATGTTTCGGTCTCAAGTCGAGTCCATTTCACGCACTGCGTACAGTGAAGCAGTTAGCGTCTGACGAGGGTAACTCGTACCCTAAGGCGCAAGAAATCGTTCAACATTCTGGATATATGGACGATTTTGTTTTCAGTGTAGAGAACAAAAGCGAAGCTATCTCCACTACTGCTGAGGTTACCTCTCTTATGAAAGCTGGGCAGTTTGATCTAGTAAAGTGGACTAGCAACTCGCAAGATGTTATAAACACTATTCCGCCATCGCATCGCCTTTTATCTGTTAAGGAGTTTGATGAATCAGACTCTCATAAAGTTCTAGGCTTGAACTGGTCACATTCATCAGATCTTTTCAGTTTGAAAATTAGCACACCCGCTCAAAAATGTACAAAACGCACCATTTTATCTTGCGTGGCAAGATTATGGGATATAATGGGCTTCGTGGCTCCCGTGATATTATATGACAAGCTTCTAATTAAAGAGCTTTGGCTTTGTAATTGTGACTGGGATGACACACCTCCGGACAACATTGTCTCCTTGTGGGTACGGTTCCGGCAGGAGCTCCCGCTGCTCGAACAAATCAATATACCACGCCATGTGGACATCACTAGTGGTAGCGAAGTGACTATCATAGGGTTCTGTGATGCTAGTGAGAAGGCCTATGGGGCTGTTACATATTTTCACGTTAGAAATGGCGATAATATTGTTGTGCACCTTATTAGTGCCAAATCCAGAGTCGCACCTCGTAAAGTGATATCTTTAGCCCGACTCGAACTTTGCTCTGCCCTAGTGCTCGCAAACTTAATTAATGGTATTATTGAAGCATGTCGAAACCGCATACAATTTCGTGGCGTGTACGCCTTTTCAGACTCTACTGTAGCTTTGTGCTGGATTCACGCCTCACCCCATAGGTGGGCAACCTTTGTCGCTAATCGCGTTTCAAAGATTCAATCGTTATTGTCGCCGCAGTGTTTTCGTCACGTATCAGGAATTGAAAATCCCGCTGACTGCTTGTCGCGCGGTCTTAGTCCGGCACAAATTATTGGTCACCCGCTTTGGTTTCATGGTCCACCATGGGTCAAATTTGATCCGTCTGAGTGGCCAGTGTACACGTTTCAACCATCTGATGTTTCTTGCCCGCCTGAAGAAAAGAAATGTTCATTACTCACCTCTATACCACAGGAACAATCTCCTATTCTCACACTGGCGGATCGTGTTTCCTCGTGGTCTAAACTTTTGCGCTGCGTAGTTTACGTCTGCAGATTTATGAAACTTCTTCCAAAACGAGAATTGATTTCAGCTGCAGATTTGGTTTATGCGGAGCAGAGGGTTCTTCGTGAATTACAGACTACTCATTTCGCCAATGAGATAGTCAAGCTAAAGACTGGAAAACCCTGTAGTCGTTCCTTCCAACGACTCAAGCCATTTCTCCACGATGGCATAATTAGAGTTGGTGGACGTTTGTCGAATTCAGATTTGAATTTCGATCAGAAACATCCGATCGTTTTGCCTAAAAAACATCATGTTTTGTGTTTGCTTGTGGACTATTATCACAAGTTAAACTGCCACGCAGGTCCAGATTTACTTATGTCAATTCTTCGACAGAAATACTGGATCTTGTCCGCACGCAATTTGATTCGTAGTAGGATACATAAGTGTATCTCTTGCTTTCGAGTACGGCCTAAGCCTGTATTTCCTGAAATGTCGGAACACAGGTCTTGTCGTGTCGTACAATCCGCTAAGCCTTTCGTACACACGGGTACAGATTATGCTGGCCCCTTTAAGGTGACGATTTCGCGAGGCCGTGGTATACGGTCTGTAAAGGCTTATGTCTGCTTGTTTGTCTGTTTGACAACACGTGCTGTTCATATAGAACTAGCTGGTGATCTTAGTACAGCAAGTTTTATGTCAGCCTTCAAACGGTTTTTAGCGCGTAGAGGTCCTGTGGGTCGTATTTATTCGGACAACGGGACGAACTATGTCGGCGCTAAACGCACCCTTTCAGAGCTTTATGGGCTTCTGAAGTCCAAAGATTTCAATAGTGAATATGCTCACATATTAGCTGAGAATCGCATAACCTGGTTACTAAACACGCCCGCCGCTAGTCACTTTGGTGGTAACTGGGAGGCTAACATTAAGAGCCTTAAGACTCATTTATTTCGCGTTATTGGTGAGCAAATTTTATCGTTTGAAGAGACGACCACCGTACTGGCTCAAGTTGAGGCAGTTATGAACACACGTCCCTTATGTCGCACCATCTCTAGCGATCCCTCGGAGGATCTCGCATTAACGCCCGCACACTTTCTAAATACGACACCCTTACGTTATTTACCTGCTCGCGACATCGAAGATGACAGACTTACTATTCTGTCTCGACATGACTTACTGGATGGATTAGTGCAATCCTTTTGGAGGCGATGGAGAGCAGAATACTTGCATACTTTGCAGGCTCGGAATAAATGGAATACACCGCATAACCCGATAACTGTAGGGACCGTCGTTATTTTAAATACTGAAAACGCGCCGCCTCTTCACTGGCCTTTAGGGGTTATTGAAGAAGTATTTCCGGCCACTGATGGAGTGGTTCGTATCGCAAGAGTTAGAACTGCTACCGGATCGTATTTGCGCCCGGTTGTACGTCTGTGCCCTTTACCTAGCCAATAAGTGTTATCGCGAATAGCGTCTTAGGTTAGGTTATAGTTTAAGATATATTTCGCCCATATAGTTGGGCTCGTAATTTTCGCATATATAGTTTTTCGCACGTATTTTTTCGCTCGTGTTTTCGCTTATTTAGTGTTTTTTCTTTATTTCTTTCATACTTTGAAGGAATCAATTCCTTCAAGCCGGGGGGAAATGGTTACGCCATATTGTCATTTATTTAATATATCTATAATTGATTGATGAATGCGCCATCCTCTCCTATCCTTTTCCCTCATACCTCAAGCTGTGATTGTGAGAGCGAGAAAGAGAAGCATTCGACGCATACAATGACACTTGTGATTTGACAAGTGTCGAAGAAGTCCGACGCGAACCACGGAAGGAAAAGGTTGTTTTTCGTAACCCTATCCCGCAAAGACTTCACCGCACCCGCAGGAACGAACTTTTGTCGCTAACCGCCGTGGCGATTATCGAGGATTCCGTGGATCTACCCGCCGCTACTCGCATCAGCAGTCCACATCCACAAGGGAAGACCAAGCAGAGGTTAGTCCTTACCTATATGTAGAACTGTCTTGTCATAACCCTGATTTTCCCTAAGGCAGTTCATCTCCCTTATTGTCGCATTCATTGTCAGTTTTTAGAAACCGCAGATACAGTCCACTCTCTCGCACCCAGAGATATTAAATCAAGTTGTATTTCAAGGGCTGTAGTTTGTTTTATACCTTAGTAAACAATACATTCTGGTTCGATATTATGATAATATAATAATATTATATGTGTAGGTAACTTTTCGATAAATTGAAAAACAACAATTTGCGATGGCAGATTTAGTGGAGGCCGTTGGAACAAGCCATTTATAGTCTAATATATTAAATTAGGTACTTAAGATTATAGTGAACCGTGACCTTAATCTTTAAAAAAGGTTAAATAAGATCGTATTTTAATACCTATGAAAGTAATTGGTTTATAGCAATGCGGTGCAACCCTAAAAGTGTCAATAATTAGTGGGATTAGTGATGTAATGTAGATATCGATAAAATAAAGTATCTAGATGTAGGGATCGTATTTTCAACATCTAAATTAACTAATAGGAACGTTATTAAAAACCATGCCGCGGTCTCAAATAAAATAAATGTAGTGTTTTTAAATAAATCAAAATTTATGCAAATGAAACTTTGGACCAAAATATATCAAAGTAACTATTTTCTTTCTAATTCTATAATTTTACAGTTTATTTTTGAAGCCCTAAGTCTTTGTTTTATAAAAAGTGATTATGTTAGTTTTGTTTTTATATTAGGCCTACTTTTGCCCGTTTCTCCGCCCGCTTATATGTTGTTTATCCAATGTTAATAAAGGTTAACCCATGTTAAACGATGATGTGGTATTACTACTATAAGTAACCAGCAGAGGAATTGTCTCGTAATGTCTACACAAAGTTCCGTCTAATTTAATGGACTCTTCATTTTGTAAAGTTCATACTCAAACACCAAGAATCGTCATTTTACAAGCAGCTAAAAATAGGGTATTTTGGTGCTCCCATGGGAATGGGGCCCCTAATGGTAAAAACTTTAATGGGGAAGAGTTGACACATTTTATTAAATAGGGCATTTATCAACGCTGGCAACACTCTCATTACAGATTAAAAAGCTTAAATAAAATAGCGAGCGACCGTTCAAGTAATAAATTGTTTCCATGACGATGACAATAAAAAAATAAAATTTTCAACTCTTGTCTTTGCCGTAACATTGGCAAAGAGTTCAAATGGCTCTATTCTCGTCACCTTTGAAAGTTTGATGACGACATTAAAAAAAAAAACTTTCTATCTTTGATCATTTGTCAGGAAAAGGATCGCGTTACTAAATGGTGTCGATGTACTTTGACATTATTTTTATCGAACGTTTACCGTTTCAAAAAATTATAAAATTTATAAATACTCTTGATATTTTCATTGTGTCTGTCCGTGTCGTGACGTATTAAGAATACAAAGTGTCACAGCAGACTAAGAGAACAAACTACGCAGTACAACAGCACTGTAAAGAGAAGTAAACTTGACACAAATGATCGGGGACGGGGAAATACGTCGTCAGAGACGTCTGGCCCTCGTGGAACAGTAGGCCAGAATCTTCTTTCTAAGGAGAGGCCTATGCCCGCACAGTAGTGGACTTTAAAAGATTGTTGATGTTTTCTTTTTGGGTTTTCACTTTTCATTTTACTTTAAGACTTTAAGTAACGAAAAAAAATTCATCTGAAAGGTTGTTTTCTTAAGGCGCATCTCCACCGAAATTGTTGGCAATTTCAATGTTTCCAACTGTTGGCAACTCTTCAAAAATTCTCTAACTTTTGTTTCCATTGTGTCTACAAACATTCCAACCAAGCGTCTCCACAGAGCCAATAAATATCTGCAACAAGCGTATTCTTTTGATTCTTCTTCTCTCTAAGTGCCATCTCCACCCCGGAGGTCGGCGACCATATATCTGTACGTCTCCCTGTTTTCAGTCATGCGAATTAGTGCATCTGTGCTTTCCACATCCAACCAGTCTCTTATATTTCTCGTCCATGATGTTCGCCTTCTATCTCTACTGCGCTTACCCTCAATCTTTCCCTCAATTATCAGCCTTATGAAGTCCTACTTATTACTTCTATATAATATGCCCAAAATACGCTGTTTTTCTTTTCTTAATTGTTTCTACCACCTCTAAATCCGAATCCATAATTTCTAGCTCTATTCTTTTGATGTTTACCGCCAAAAACAGAAACACGGTTCCCAACATTTATTGACAATTTTTGTTGCCAATACAAGGCAATTACAAAAACTTTTGTCTCCAACACGTGTTGACAACACAAAAGTTGCAAACTTTTGTTTGGTGGAGACTCGGCTTTAGATATATTTTTGATCTTCAAGTCGTAAGTTTTTTCGTAAGTTTGAAGTAGTAAAAAGACTTTCTATATAGTTCTGTTCTAAGAATCTGTCCCTAACATTGTCTGCATTCAGAAGGCGGGTAATGCTAGCCTGATGTCATGTCAACCAAATAGAATTGGGAAAAATGTCAATGATGTTGTTTGGATTCTTACTGATTTTGGACACAAGGTCTTGCACACACTATACCACGCGGGTCAGGTGGTTTATAATAAGTTCTTATTGTCTTTGCAGTGTTGTTATAATTTGCTCCCTTAGTCGGTTCTCACTCCGTATTCTTAATTCCTTACCACGCAGATTACTGGGTAACTCTTATTTTTATTTCTAGATAATTAAAACTAAATAATTCGTAGCAGCAATTTGCAGGGGCTATTTGTTCACGTATACACGAACTATAACAAGGACTGAATGTAATCTCCTTGACATGGCTCGCGTGACAAGCCTGTTTTAGCGATTTAACGGGTTCAATATGGTGCCGTGTGGATTTTATGTTGTTCTAGGCTTTCTCAGCCATTTTGTTATGTAATAAACCAAGGTCACGGTGTTTTACATACTTAAAATAGAGCTAGACTCGATAAGGTGGGTAGATTTAAAAATCCTGTACTTAAATTAAGATTAAAAGCAATAGATTAAATACATATAACACTAAATTAAAAAACTAGAATAATAAAAATAAATTAGTTACACCTTTTTGGTTAATAAGTTAGGAAAGGAATTATTCTTACAAAAATACGATTGTAACTAATTTTATTGGCATAGCTTACCACCTCAAGACTAATAAAAAGTCTTTCAGAATAATCATTTATTAGGTAATGTTTCGTTTTTTCATTAAAGAGCGAGTAGAGGCGACTAAGGCGCCCATGTGCAATCATTACTCTAGCGCTCTTTAGTAAGCGTAGTGTCCTCCAATAAGCGCACAGATTTATTAAATACCGCAACCGACGCCCCTAACACTGCGGAGCCCCAGTACACCGCACACCCTGCCCTATAGGTAAAGACGCCCCTGAGTGGTGTCAAACTCGAATTGGGAAAATAATGCACAAAGAACCGAAATAGCAATAGTTAGCAATAATCCTTATAAATTAAAGATAAAGACTCCAAATTAAGCCGCCATAAATCTTCAATTTACCATCCAGCGCAGCATTCGAAATAACCATCCATATTCCCAATTTAGGTCACCGAACATCTTCAAAACCCACTAAAGCATCTAAGTAATCAAGATTCATGACCTCAACTGTCGTTAAACCTATAATAATATGTTCGTTTAATGTCCACAGCTCGAACAATATATTGCTACGAATGTGACAGCTGGACAGATCCTCGTTGCAAGGATCCCTTCAACTACACCGCACTCCCGAGAGACCAGCCCCCATTGCAGACGTGTAACGGTTGCTGCGTCAAGATGGTCCGATATTCTAAGAGTCGTGAGTATTCTTTTAACTATTTTTGTAAATTCATTGCGTATTTGAAAATACATTTAATCAAATATACTTTTTCCAACTTTTACATTGGGTTGTCGCAATAAGGAAAAAGTTTTGGCTGGTTTCTTTTTTTTATGGAAGGAGTAGACGTGTCGTCTGATGGTAAGCGATTACTGCCGCCCATGGACACCCGCAACACCAGAGGCGTCACAAGTGCGTTGCCGGCCTTTGGGGAACGAGGTTGGGGTACCGGCGGTATCCTCACTCACTCGGTGAAACACAGCACAAGCGCTGTTTCACACCGGGTTTCACGTATACGGCTAGCCACTTATCTAAAGCAAACCGGTCTACTTTCAAGATTTTATCTTTTCCCCACAAGAATCCATAGACTGTTTTATTTAGATGAGCCTGCCAAATGACAATAAGGATAATAATAATATGTTGGACATCTATCACTCAACGCCTTTAGTTCCAAGCAGAGCTTTTACTATGGGTGTACTTGGTTTTTTTTAATACATACATATTTTACATAAAAAAACACCCAAATTCCGGAATAAATATTTGCAGATTATCCGATCAAACATTTGACCTGACCCTGAAATCGAACCCGAGACCTCAAGCACAGCAGTCGCTTACGCTACCACTACGCCATTGAGGCAGTTTGAAACAATTTATAAACCATTGATTAGTCAAACTACCTAACGGTTTTGTTAACATGAATCCTTTACTTCTGTTACAGCGTACGAGGTCGTCCGACGAACCTGCACATCACAACTTCAAATTAACCTTTTCATGGTGGACCACGTGTGTATGATGGAAAGTACTGGAACGGGTCACATGTGTTTCTGTGAAGAAGACATGTGCAATGGTGCGCATACGCCGTTCGCAGCACTGGCCTTGGTCGCAACACTAGTTGCATGTGCATGTCTGAGGTGAAGTAGGCATAGTGACTGCCCAAAAGCGGTCGGTTGTCGATAGACGATAATAAACAGTGATAATAATCACTTAATAATAAATTGTGTAGTGTTGAATAGACTTTATTGTCATATATGTCAAATGTCGTGGTCTAAAACAATACGCGTTTATCGACATCGATCAAGAGTGTGTGCCAGCCCTATACTAGTGATGTGGAATCGTATGATATCGATGAATCGACAATCGATCGACTGTACTTTCGGGCCCTACCCTAGCTGAGATTTAATTACATTTTTCGTCCAATAGTAGCCGTAGAATAGTCTATGGTGCTTAGTTTTTACAGCACGGCAATTAATAATGTTCTTGTTGAAACGCAACGGATATGCTTAGCTTGGATTTTTGAAATCAGAGTAAGTTAATACATTGTAAAAGCTTCCTAAACTCAGCCATAAATTTAAGACTTCAACATCTTGTACCATTTCATAGACAATTCTCACGATTTTTTTTTCATATAGGGCATAAGCTTACAGAAATTTATTCCTTAGATAAATACTCAGAGATTTATATAATAACCCTATTTCATTCGACTCCTATAGCAAAAGGCATTAAGTATACGATATAAACAGACGATATTACTACCATTTACCTGTAACATAATATTCAGTTTTTTATAACTGAAAAATCTATTTAAAAAAAAATAACCGACCGATTGACATCTGTTAATTTTTTAAATCTATTTCCATCGAGTCTTCTATATCGATTAGACATGGATTAATAAAAAAAACTGAACGAAGCGGAATTCTTATTCTACAACCGAATGAATAGTCTTATATTATACCATAAAATGCCATAGGTACTATTATAAATCGCTATTAATCAACCTCATTACGTTATCCTAAGAATTAGGGGAAGCCTTTAGAATATAAAAAGAAACATATATTTAGTGACCAGCTTTAAACGATGTGTCGTCAAAACCAAGCACAGCTCTTTAAGGACATTTTCAAGTTCAACAGTATGGTCCTAATACTAACATTATTAAAGTTTTCCTAAACTTAGCATGTATATACTGCTCAGAATAGACGCGTTATATCGTAAACGGATTGATAGTAGGGTTGGAATCAAATTATAATCACCTGTGATTAAATAAATCATTCTCGTTGGTAAGCGTTGCTATTTACAACTACGAGCTGTTTTAATACGATGCATATAAGACTCTATTTTCACTATCTAACATGAAATCTAGTATTTTTTATGTCATTATGTAGATATGGTAGGGAAAAATAATAAAAAATACTTAATGTAGTGTTACAAGACAAAATGGGGTTCTTATGCATCATCTGAAATCGGCGAAGTAGCAACAATAACCTTTAATTCTTAAAATAATAATAAAAATATAGCTTGATCTTTGTCACAGATACATTATAAATATAAAAAATTCACACCTAAAATGTAGTTCGTGAGTACCAAAATTATACTAATGACGACTGTTACAGAGATAAAGCTATATTAAAGTACTGTCGGTACGAAATAATCATATGATTAATCACAGGTGACTGTGATTTTATATCAGCGAGTGAGTGCTGCCACTAGGCGACGCTAGGGTCTGTCATCCGTTGAATTTTAAAAAAGGAAGTTATAAGCACACTAGCGCCATTTAGTTGGGAGTTTCGAGTTATTTATTCCTTCTGATTCGAAGCGCTTCTGATTGGTCCAATTATCGACCAAAAATATATTTGCTCATAGTTGCACCTAATATTAGAAGTGGACACTGTAGATAGTAACGAAATGCTGATTGGAAAGAAAACTAGCGTCTACTGCCGAAATATAGAGTGAATAACTAAGTATCAGTTAGGTGGTATCCTTTTTCGAGATTAGTGTTAACATACGGTTGTGTTTTTATTTTCTACTGAAAGACTTAGAAAATATAAAATGTCAATTCAGTTTTCGGGTTTTATACCATGCACACTAAGTTATAGAATTGTGTACATAGGCGGAAATTGACATAGACACAGCGTGACTAACGTCAGTGCAATCTAAATACCTAGTGTGAGTTTATTTCTCATTCACGCGGCGTCTGAGTTCAGCGTTGCGATTAGTGAAGAGTTCAATTTAGGCCAATCGCAACGCCAACGCGCTTGCTGTGGCGATTGGATTGGTCTAAAATAAACTCACACTAGGCCAAGGCGATGTACCTGTTATGTCATTGCCTTATTTCCGATGCATTATCATATTTAAATTTGTTACGGTTTTATTTAAAATCTAGCCAAAAATATATTTTGTTAAAAAAATATATAAATATTTATCGATAAATTCAGTTCGACACATCACTACGCGAGTTGAAAATAGTGACGGGGAATATGTAAACAATTAAATAAAGATTTATTGTTATTATATTTTTAAATAAATTAGTTTTATAGCAGAATTGGGTACTTGATAATTTGCTCTAATTATTTTCATAATCTACGGGTGACATAGATTATAAAGAAAATAGTTAAAAGTATGCTAGATTTTAGTCGCAAAAGTTTTTATAATTGTAATATTATGAAAGTAAATAATTTTATGAAATTAAACACCAAATACAATATAATCATTAATATTAAGTTTTAATTATAATGTTAGATGAGATTTGAAGAGTTACAAGTGATAGAAATATATCTTACGGGGTAAAATGTGGTGATTAAACACTAAAAGCAACTATAAGCGACACAAATCGTTGATTTCGCTTAAAGATTTGCTGCATCTCGCGTTGATATTAATGTAGATACTGAATATAAATTAGTACAAAATACATATATTTCAGCGTAATTTTGCTAGATACAAACGATTATAGATTGTGATATGTCAAAATGTCGGTGCATTAAGTTATTATTTTGACAGCGATAGTCATTTTAATGGCAATAATCATAATTATATCGTAAGTCATTTTGATAGTAGGTCCTGCTTGAAACAAGAAACTATTATTTGAAATATCCAATTTTATAATATCATCTTGTATGCATTCATTCATATAATTAGTTCGCCCGTTTTGGAAATGGATTCGTATTTATTTTGCCCGTCATTTCCTACTAACAAACTTGTCTACTTTAAAAATTCTCTTCCTTACATCATTTTTTCCGAGAGCAAAAAAATAAGTTTGTATTGTAAAACACATATTGTGTACTTGTAACTTCGATCAAATTAACTACTTTTGCATTTTTTGCTTTACTCGTGTTTTAGATGTTAATTGTTGCCAAATTACCCTGCTATACCTTACTTACTACCATCTAAGTACTTAAATGTTGTATTCTGATGTGTTGAGAGAATTTAATAGTTTCGCAATATCAATGAAACTCAGACATAAGTATTTGGTCTTAACTTCAATTTGATGAGATTTTTCACGTGTGTTAAAATAAGACTGGTCTTCAATAGACAAATAGACAGACTGACAACTGAGTTATTTAAAAAACCAAAATGTTTTTTTATATTGGTAAATAAAATTATCAATAACTAGGCACGGCGTCATAATTCTATATTCGATAATCGTCTACCGTTTTGACATTTATCAAGAAATTAAACACAGTTATCACTTACATTTGACATGTCACATTCTATGAATCGCGTAACTCAAAATGGCCCTCATACAAATATAGACATATGCTCAGATGGTTACGGGTGCAATATACAATGAGCAAGATTAGTGATAAAGGTTACTAGTAATTTAGAACACTTTAGTTGTGATTTTTCAAGTAAAGTTTAATGAGTGAGAATTTAGAAGCAATAAAAAATATTCAGACAAAGAAACGACGCTCAAGACTCTGACATAAATTATTTTGACATTTTGACTTACTGTCAAAACGAATTCAAATCTAATTTATTCTCGTGATTAAAGATGTATATACTAACTTTCGCCTATGCTTAAATTCACAAATAAATTATGCTGCCCTTGATGATAAGTTAATTTGAGTAAAAAAATTATATGAAATGTCACATAAACCAAATGATATTAATAAAATTGACTAATAGACAATTATTAATCCACCCGCGTTAATCAGCACGTGTAATTTACTAGGCCTAATCATCAGAACTCTTATCATTTTATAAACGTTTATGAACATAACCACAAATATTGGTAGTAATCTAAAACCTGCATAATACCGTTTTCGTTCTACATACTTTCTGGTAGGCAAGAGGAGAGAGAGAGAGATTAACGTAACTCTTTGATATCTTCGCCCCCCTCCCACCTAGACTCGGTTTTGCGTCGGTTTTTATTCGGAGTGACAAAACATTGACTAAACCTTACTCTAAACGAGTGTATCAACAACACTCTGGCTCTGATTCTCGTCCTATTAGGGTGTATTATCATCAATAGCCATCATCTTCTCCTCTGAAAGGCTTTTATTAACCTTAGGATAATATGCACATAATACATGTCGATACAGGAAAGGGAAAAGTCCTAAGCGACAAATAGGATCTTAATGAATTTATACTTTTTTCCTTCATCGAGTTAGGGCTTTTTTCAAAAGGAAATAAGGCCTAATTCTATATCGTCCTATTGTCGCTTAAGACTTTTCTCCTTTTCCAGCGATGATATTTAAGTAAGCGCACAGACCAGCTAACCCAGTCGTTTCGGCTACCCTCATCTAGCAATAAAAGAACCATTAATCTGGATACATTGAGAATACACAGTAACAACTCATACGAGAATGTAGACCCGATATAAAACTTTGTGAGGCATAATATTACATTATAAACGTGGCCACCACAGGCCTCTGTTTGCCTAGAAACAGAAAAACCCTAAAAAGGACTTTTGTGTTGATTTAATGGTCATAGAAATAAGGCTATGCCGTCTAGCCAGGCAGCGTTGTATAGTAGGTCAAACAAATAACAATACGTCAGTTCTTTTAAGATTTTCCTGTATCTTGTCAGAAAGATAGTCCTACCATAGAGAGATGGACCATAGAAAAAGGTCTTTTGTCGAGGGAAAAATAGAAACAGGCTCAACCGCTCAATAGTTTTAAAAATAGAAGCTAGCAGAGTTTTTATTTTTTGTTTTGAATATTTTCATGTGTTTCGCTTGCCTTTTAGATGAATTAATCAAATAGTTAATTCTTTAAATTGTTATTTACTGATAAAATCACAACTATGTTATCTTAGGCTGTATTTTAAAGTGGAGTGCAAAGCATTATAAATATGTAAAATAATTCAAAAGTATATATATACAATATATAAATATAGTTACGAGCGTCATGATTAATGTACTTCCTAAAATTGTTATTAATTATTTAGTAAATTAAATAAAAGTAAATTAAAATTCTTTTTTATATTTCTTGCATAGGTGTATGCTATTGTGAATATTGTTTGGGTGAAAATGTACGTTTAGACACATATCATTAAATGCGATCATGGAAAAAATACCAAATCCCGAATATAGATGGCGTTGATTGCAGCCGCCATTTTGTTTTGAACGATTTAAGTTGTAACTCATAATAGGCATTAGTTTCGTATTAAAACATCAATAAATACAAAGCAGTCGTTTCGAACATTGGAATGCTAATTTTAATAGAAAAATATATTAGAAAATATCGGAAAAAAAAACCTAAACAGTATTTACGAGAATGTTCCGAGGACGCGTCAGTCACAATCATGCTGCAAATCATTGCATGTTATTTTGTAATAAAATTGCGATTGTATAAGAATCGGCATGATGCACTGTAGGCTTACACCCAGTCACGGAATGCTGTAAAAAGACATGTTTTGGGTCAGCTGTTACGTGTATTTGGGAGAAAAAGAAATAATCGACTACTGACTAGTAGGTATATAATAATAATAAAGTTCCAAATCTGTCACATACCCTGAATAATATGCAAATCTATCTCTGTAAGTGGATACTGACATTTGTCAATTTGTTCAGTACTGACATTTGTCAGCATCCACATATAGACTGGCTATTTCAAGTTTATATGGTTTAGATTCCAAATTCTTTTTTGATATCTAAAAGTCATGACAAAGTCAAGAACAATCTGATTTTTGTAATATGGTAAAGTTCTTCAAATAGTCGTAACAGCTAGCTCAACTAATGAATTAGAGTTTTTATCAAAAGAAAGACCTGTTAATACTAACATAACGTTAAAAGATCGATCGCTTTAATTTATATTTAACTAGAATAATAAGAATGCATTGTAGTGGTGGATTATATTTTTAATTTAAACTTTAAAGTCTTCATATATGTATGTAACCTAAGTCTTTATGCGACTTATTAATCTGAGAAATCCCACTATCTAGTTTATTTATTACTCTCCATTGAGTGTCAAAAATCACCTACAGGAAGAAATGGTCCGTCCACTTCAATAAAAACATTCCACTTCTACTTCTTCTGATATCTAAACAGTCGCACAGTACAAAATAAGTCTCATAAGTAAGCTAAGTCGCATAACTTGAATGCGGGAATTCATTTACCTAAGTCTTTGGCCTAAATTCATTTTTCTAAGTCTATACCTGACATAGTGGTTCTAATCTTCAATTCGATACAAGACGACTTAACAAATTGGCAGTTAAGAAAAGTCATTTTGTAGGAAAAACCGAGCTGGTACCAAATTAGATGAATTATTCTCTACATTTTTAAAATACATATGTAAACGCATTTCAAAATGTGGAAATCAATTTGATCTCAGAATTTATGCTTCTCTAAAATTGTGAATATAGATTTTATAATTCTGCTAATTGTACATTTGGGAAGGGTTCTAAAATATGCTAGGCTTGAAAATAACGTAACTTAAAATTATAATTAATAAAACTGCGTTTAAAAATATAATCCACTACGTATAGAATATAATTCTTCTTTCTTCACATTTTTCTAAATTTTATGCATATCACGCATATTATAGAAACTGTTATCCTCAAGAGATACTGTCAATTAGACTGTTTACATATCTGGGCGAATAACAAAACGCTTCGAAGATCCTGTTATGACGAACGCATAGAAACGCATGTACTACGAACCTGAAAAAAAACGATGCCCTCGGAAAATATATGACAATAATTTCCAGGAACGAAATAAAGATTTTTGAAACATTTGTATTATATTAAAGGCAAAAAAAAATTCTTTATTATAAAATTATTATGTAGAAAGTAAAAAAAGAAGTAAATATTCGATTTTAACTTACTTCCAGCCTACTCTCGGTAATCTCGTAGAGCATTACCAAGTCTAGCGGAACATCGATTGGTATTTCAGTCACAATACGATTTAACCAAATTGCATTCAAGTTTGGATATTTCATTCCACGAAAATACCATTGATGACATTTATGAGATCTAGGCCCTGTTTCATCGGCTACGAATAAATTCCGGATAAACTTATCTGACAGATGGTTTGACACAAATCTATGGAAAATACGTCAAATTATCTGTCAGATAAGGTATCGAAACTTAACTGTAACCAGTGAAACAGGACCTTAAAGTAGTCTGAACTGAATTTTTAACGACCTTTGACTTTCTGTCACTTACCTATCGTTACAGTTATTCTCAATAGATGTTGTAATGTCTATTTACAGTGATTGCCACTATCACAAAACACGCGGGCATCGTATTTTTTAGTCGTAAGTTTATTGCACTTTGAATTTTAATTAATTCACTAACAGCTTTCGAATTTGGCCATTGTTGAGACAAGGTGTGTATAAATAAATGTGATAGTAACGACTTTACTGAAGGTTTATCTTTACACATACTTCTGAGACGGATATCATATAAAGCGTCTTCCAAAGTTGATCTTTAATTTCAGTGACCCTACTAACTAGAGTAGTGGTAACTCACTGCAGTGCCTTGAAAAGTTAAACGGTTATTATTGACCAACGATAACTTTTTAACTGCCTAAGTCGCATTATACGATTTAAGTAGCACAGTCGTGCGACTTAAAAATATGTAGGTAGATAGTTTTGCTCAATCTATTTCGGACTTCATTTATTTAACTTTTAGGAGTTGAGTTTTATATATTTAAATTAATATGTGAAGTAGATGTATTAATAACCTTTCGACTAAAGTCGTTATGTCACATTTTTAAAGTCGAAATTGTGGCCCGTTGACAGATTTTTTCACATTTCGTGCGATGGTTTACCATATGTACGTAGGTTTAAATGTAAACCATATTTTACATTAAATCCGTACATAAATAAATGAAAATATGTAAACTTATGGTTTGAATCTAGCCCTCGAAACATACGGATTACGGATTTTCATGAATCCAATTCCGTAAAGTTTTCCGCGCTTGGCTATCGTTCATGAGCCGAAAATCCTAAATTTAATGTTCTGTTCATATAGCTTCAAACCTAAGGTATATAATATTATTTCTTGTCAAATATTAAAGTGCCATAATTATAGAAATTGTTATACAAATTGTTTTTATTTATTCTTATCCCAGTAACATTGGATTAAGTACTCTCTCACAGAAGACCAACCTAAAATGACAGCAAACGTGTCGTGTTTCATTGATGAGTGCGAGACCGGGGGCCCAATGATGCAGAAGCATCACTAGGCCGCCATAGTGTGGGTCACCATGCTGCATAGGTTGCATTCGCAATAAGTATGGTGACCTAATTTTGGATTCTGTTTATGCTTTCCATCAGGCAGAGTAGAGTAGAGAGAGTTTGTCATTCTGTCTGTCCTGCTTTCACGGCCAAACTGCTGCACCGATTTCAATGAAATTTGGCATGGAGATACTTTGATTCTTGAGAAAGGACATAGGCTACTCTATGCTTCGATAACCGACAAACACGCGGGCGGAGCCGCGCGCAAAGTATAGTATGTTTAGCAGCAGTCTGATTACCATAGTATTTGCTTTGGCTAGTTATTGGGCATCACTACATAGTATAAAACAAAGTCGCTTCCGCTCTGTCTGTCCCTATAAATGCATAGATCTTTTAAACTACGAAACGGATTATGATGTGGGTTTCTTTAATAGATAGAGTCATTCAAGAGGAAGGTTTTTATGTATAATAAATGCATAATATAGTATGGAAACACAGTTAATTTTCGCACTGTGTTTCTAATGTGATGTAGCAAATAAACACATTTTTTTGCGCTTACATTGTAAACGCTGGTTGCACGCGACGAGACAGCTCAAAACCTTTCTTTTAACGAGAAATAATGGCTTAAATACGAAGCGATATTAAGGGCCTACCTCCCTTCAGATGCGTAAAAATGGTTGCATTCTAAAGACTACTCCTCCTTGACAGCTGCATCAAAAGATTCAAAAAAAATATATGTTTACTGCAGATTCATGTGCAAGAATATGTAGATTTAATTTTTTACATACGATAAATAGTATTGCCATAAAAAAAAAAATAACAACACTCTATTTTGTTCGCTTTTTTGCCTAAAGCTTTTAAACGGCTTTGAAGCAAAAAAATATTTTTACACAGAAATATTGGTGGTTGAATTAGCTATAAACTAGGCATACTCATATTTAAATCAATCAATATTTTGTAAAGAAAATGATCAATATTGCGATTCCCAAAATTAAAAGTACAGCGGGTCTCTGTGCGGGCGCAGGCGGCAGTCGCACAGAGTACATTGTTATATACTGAAATAGAGGTATATCTCAACCGCTTCTGGAGGAAATTCTATAACAACGTCATCTGTAGGTCGAGATCAACAACTTTAGTCTTGCTCAACATTTGAAACTATACCTATATATATATATGTATATATATTTGGTACGTATACTTATATAAACATAGTATAATACTTATTGTATACATATATACCTACCTATTTAATTAGGACTTTTGTAAAATGAAACAATGTAAAAGATTAATTAGTTTATTTTCTCTTTTTAAAAGCTTTCTGTGCATATATTTTGGCTTTTTGTAACATATCACCCTCGATGAATTTCACATAAAGGTTTGGTTGGTAACTGCCTCCAAAACAATGGCCCTGAAATAAAAATAAATACAATAAGCATTATTTTATTTTATTATTATAATTAATGAAATTTAATATATTGACAGCAACATTTATGACAGCTTAAAACATATTCACAAGATATTGGATTACTGGAAAGTATTACTACATATACTATTTGTTTCTTCATTTTTGTATGTTCATTCATACGTTCTACAAACAATAGTTATAATACTTTGTTGTCATAAGTTTCTGTAAAAACTTTATAGTGCAATAAGAATGTTACTTGTATATTAAAATAAGAATCCTCAAAAAGGTTTTAGTTAAATCACCTGCTGGCATAGCTTGCATACAAAACAATATGTTTTTGCAACATTTTAGTATGTTGTATGTATGATCTAATACTACTTTATCAAGTGAGGTTATATTATTTCCTATGCGGGTTTTAGAAATTGAGATTGCCTGAAGAATACCTCTCAGGAATAAGAATTAGACTACAGGTTAGAATTTGAATTAGATCCAACCATTCAATATATAAGATGTTATAAAGTCTTTAGCTAGTCTAAAGCTTTTATTTATCATCATTTATTATTAGTAATAACAATTTACGTACCTTCATTATCCGTGCGCTTAGGAACACAACAATGTTTAACAGACATTGCGACACGAAAATAAATTGTTAAAAATAACTCTCTGCCTCAATATTACTTGAAAACAACACACGCGGATATACTCAACGAAAATCGGAGGAAGCTAAGCTCAACTCACGTATTAACAGATAAATCAGAGAATTGTTGTTAGTGACTATCACAAGTAAACATTCAATTAACAAAAAAGCCTGTAAGTATGTATGAATATGTTGATTGTTGACGGATGACATTCACGACAATGGCGGCTGCAATAAACGCTGATGAAAAGTACCAAAACAATGCAATAATTAAATAATATAGGCACTAAGTTAAGATTTTGTAGAATCATGTGTTATGAAATGCTATAATTATCAGCAAGTTTTTCAAAAGTTAAAATATAAGTGTAATTTTGTCAATTTTGTCACAAAAAAAACTACCTTTTCATTGTGTGATGAAAAGAATGGCAACATTTTGTTTTCAATTGTCATTTTATAATGACTTCAAAAAAAAGTGATATCGGTTCTAGAATGAACATAACTAAAACAACTCTCTTTGTGATTTATGCGGATTATACCGAAAGTAACGACATCTTACAGTAGCGACTGGCGAAATTACACGTATTATACGCCTAAATTAAGTCTACGTAATTTCATGAGTATATTCGAACCAATTAAGATCCATTGTATTTGGTTTCTTTATTTTCGTAACATTCCAAAAACTATCGACTAAGATTGTACCGCCTGGGCAGTCGTGCGTTGGCATTCAGACGGGAAGGCTGTGTCGCTCGCTGCTCTGCTCACGCTTACGACTAACTATGCTTAGACGTTTGTGTTTGTGTAAGTATTTAGGTACTTTCTGAGTTAGTGTGCATTAGAGACTAACTCGCTGCAAAGGACTCAAAGTGATCGTGCGCTTGGATGATTTTTGGTGTTTTGACTGCCTCGATGGCGCAGTGGTAGCGTATGCGACTGCAGGCTATGCTTGAGGTCTCGGGTTCGATTCCCGGGTCGGATTAAATATTTGTATGATTTGAAAATATTTATTTCGGTATTTGACTGTTTTCTATGCATAATATGTATCTACTTACATATTTACAAAAAAGTAATATATTAGTAGAGAATACGATTAGGAACGCCCTTCACCCATCTGTTTATTAGATGAAAAGTATTTTAATATATCATATTTAATATTATATCGCGGGTGGGTTGGCTAAAAATCCCTGTCTGAACTATTATAATATGTTTATATATCTAATATTTATATAATTATCATTTATTTATTATCATATTTAAATATTAATACGTGTATCCGTGTATGCATTTTACATAGCATTAATATTATTATTGTTACTTATAAACCGATAAATTAAAGTTTTTCTTCCCTTATCTCTTTTTCTTATTACAATTGTATGATAGGATAGGCACCTGCCTTGTCCCTTACTGAACCAACTCAAGGTTGACTGAGAGATAATACCATGTGGCATAAAGTCTATAAGTCTTATAAAGGCGGACTTATCGGTTTATAAGTAACAATAATAATATTAATCACTACATAGTATAAAACAGAGTCGCTTTCTCTGTCCCTATAGGTTTCTAATGTGATGTAGCAAATAAACACATTTTTTTGCGCTTACATTGCAAACGCTGGTTGCACCCTACGAGATAGATCAAAATAATGTACTACAGTATTATACACCTTAAAAAGATCTACAAAAAAGTCCGCGACGGTATATGTCTATCTCTTAGGGATAATCCACAACAACCATTTTTTATTCCTTTCTTTTTACGAGAAATAATGGCTTATTTACGAAGCGATTTTAAGCAATACAGAATGAATCCTTATACAATTAAGTAAATTAAATACATTGTGCATTTAATATAGATCAAAATAGCCCTTTACAGTATCTAATTTAAATGAATATATTCGAAGATATTACAGATTTAAAATGCACGAATCGTGTCGTCGGCGGGGGCATCTGAAATCCACCCGAGCGAAGCCGGGGCGGGTCGCTAGTGCTATATAAAATGCATACACGGATATACATATTAATATTTAAACATTATAATTATATAAATATTTGATATATAAACATATTATAATAGTTCAGACAGGGATTTTTAGCCAACCCACCCGCGATATAATATTAAAGATGGTACAAGAGTATAGAGGTCTAACTTGTAAAATACACACACTCACATTCAAAGCTTTGAAAATAATAATCAATATATATTTCGGACATCTGACACACAACGTCTATTAGTTTCAAACTAAGTGGAGCTTGTACTATGAAAGCTAGATTGACTGATAGAACAATTATATGCTTTTATTTGTAAATAAATATATCATACATAGAGAACACCCAAACGAACCTGAGACCTCATGTACAATAGTCGCGTAAGCTATCACTGTACCAACGTACATGTAAAATCTCTACAAATAAAAAAAATGGAGTGTCTGTTTGTAATATTAAAAAAACCGCTTTTAATAAAAGCATATGTATGTATACACGATACATGTACCATTTTTTTTTTTTACAATTTTTGTCTGACTGTTTGTTACGGGTAATCTCTGCAACGGCTGGACCGATTTTGACGGGACTTTCAGTGATAGGTCGTTACCCGCGGCAAGACGATAGCCGCGGGTAACACCGCGGGGTTCAGCTAGTTAAAAATAAATTCATGATAATTATCTGTTCGACACGATTTTATTTCAATTTGTAGACATTGCAGGTGACTTCGGAACCTTATTCTATGGGTGACCTGACACGTAACGCATTTACCTGTTTTTAACCGACTTAAAAAAAGGAGGTTTCTCAATTCGACCGTATATATATATTTTTTTATGTGTGTTCGGGGATAACTACGATTTTGATGATTCCTTTTTTAACGGAAAGGAGATATCCCAACGGTGGTACCATGATAAGGACACTAAGATCTGATTATGGCATCCAAGATAAATCGAGTTGAACCTTGAAGTCGGTTTTATTTTGTTAAAATTTTACTTGTTAATTTATTTAAACATGCTAGAAGTTTTCAGAAATATGATAATTTTTACTTTTTTCTACAAAGGGTAAAATGAATTAATTTATTTTATCAGATTTCTTACCTAATTTAACATACTTTTTCGTATTTAGTACCTACCTATGATAAAATGTGTTAATTTTAAATCTTACTAAACTTTTAGAAATACCCCTTTCTTATGTTAACATTTTAACCATTTATAATTATGTTTTGAAGTTAAGGCAAAAACGTCAGACAAGCGCGCATGTCTGTCTCGCTCCCTAGTCTTTGATCATCGTTTTGAAGTAACGCGTAAGGTACGGAGATATGAATGTGTGCGGTGCAGATATGATACTATGCGTTTAGCTCCGCCCAGACGCTCAAGGTCATTGAGGCTACTATACGCCTTAAGCAATACAGAGTGAATCCTTATACAATTATGTAAATTAAATACATTGTGCATTTAATATAGTTTAAAATGGCCTTTTACAGTATCTAATTTAAATGAAAATATTCGAAGATATTACAGATTTAAAATGTACGAATCGTGTCGTCGGCGGGGGCATCTGAAATCCTCCCGTGCGAAGCCGCGGCGGGTCGTTGGTATTATTATATAATGACTAGCTGACCAGGCGAACTTCGTACCGCCATATTTATATACAATAATTAGCAATAAATTAAAATTGCGACTATAATTTGAGATTTAAACTATCCTACCTGTCAATTTGGATCGAACTGCACATGGTGTGAAAATTTTATTATAATCGGTTAAGTGGTTTAGGAGTCCATTGAGGACAAACATTGTGACACGAGATTTATATATATTAAGATTTACCATGTGTGGGTATAACCCACGTACTTTAACTTCGCAGTTAGGATGTAGCCAGATAAATAAAACGAGTTAGGTGAGAAAAAAAAAAATTATTTACAACAGGTACTTTAAAAATAAATTACAGTCATAATTCAACAATAATATTATAACTAATATTTTAAAATTATATTATAAGACAAACATATTTAAAGCTTTTAAGATAATTGTAGACTGCCTCGTTGGTCTCGCGGTTGGCGTGTGAGACTGCTGATCATGAGGTCTCGGGTTCGATTCCCGGGTCGGACCAAATGTTTGTATGATCTACAAATATTTGTTTCGGAGTTTGGGTGTTTTCTATGTATAATATGTATGTATTTACAAAAAAAAAAAGTATATATGTATTTGTATCAGTTGTCTAGTACCCATAACACAAGCTCTGCTTAGCTTGGGACTAGATGGCGTTGTGTGTTAGATGTCCAAAATATTTATTATTTATTATTATTATTATTATTGTCGAAACATTCAGAAGCATCTCAATAGGCCGCCATAGCGTGGGTCACCATGCTGCATTTTACACTGTGTGCTTTCGCAATGAGTATGGTGACCACCACTCCCGGATTCTGTTCATGCTTTCCATCAGGCAGAGTAGTCACTTTAAAAAAATAGTATGTATAAGTACCGGCATTACAAACAATCAACGTGACCAAGTGAGGGTAGTAACACTTCGCTTATCACGAAGGCATCGCTGAGCTCACACGAGTCTACTTATGACCACGAGCGGTATAACCCGTTTAAAACGTCAGCAAATAGAAGGTATCGTATTTTTTAAAATAATTATACCGCGAATAAGTCCCACTATAAAAACTAGTATAAAACAATTGTGTACCTTATTTACACTCCAAAAGGAGTAAAAATTAACGTGTGGACCGCAAAACACACAACTCGCTCGCTCGGCTCGGGGCTCGATGGATCGACCTCCATTAACGTTTCTCCTTTTCATTTTCCGTAATTCTTTTATAATTAAGAATTGCTGGACTTGCTAAATGTAGCCACCGTCTCCTTTCTTAAACAGACATCTTTTGGCTCGAACGGTTCGGTGAATACGAGCGAGCCAAAAGATGCGTCACTCGATCGATCAATGCTGAATGTGTGGACGAAAGCCCATGCCGTGGTTTTTACTCGACATGTTTGCTCGATCGAGTAAAACCGTATGTGAGTACTTAGCATTAGTCAAAGTTTTTTTGCTTAAGGCATCCCATAGAGCAAAACGGTAGCTAGTAGCTATACGCAGGCGTCTGTCAAAGTATAGGCACAAATGGGCCTACGCGTTACACTGTTATGACACAATCGCTTACCATCAGGCGATACGTCTGCTCGTTTGCCCGACTATTCCATAAAAAAAACACAGAATACATTCATATGTGTGTGTGAAAGTGTAAATGTTTTAATTGTCATGTGTACTTACACATGACACTAATTTTTGGGCATCTGTCCAAACAATAGTCTGTCACTACAAACTTTTGTAGTGACAGACGATTGTTTTTATATGTGAGTCAAAAATGTGCATATGTGAAGACTTCCTCCGCAACAAATGACAGATTGTTTTGTGTAGGGAATAGACGTTGTTGGATTTCGAACGTCATTGTACTGGCAACATTTTGATTGTAACAATAAATAAATATACGGACATCTAACACACAATGTCATTTAATCTCAAGCTAAGCAGAGCTTGTGGTATGGGTACTAGACAACTAATATAAATACATATAAACTTTTTTTTTAATACATACATATTATATATAGAAAACACCCAAACTCCGAAACAAATATTTGCAGATCATACAAACATTTGGCCTGACTCGGGAATCGAACCCGAGACCACTGCGCCAACGAGGCAGTCGTTATGGCTACTTTCCTCCGGTCCGTCGGCCTCTGTTGCTCTAATAGTGTACCTAAACAATTTTAAAACATAACTAACTTTAAAATAACGTATCAACGACTTCAATGCGTCAAAATCACAATAAATACACACATCAAAAGTGTCTAGGGATCAAGCATTTTTATGCGGATTTCTTGAGATTGAGATGTGGCTTTGGCCCTGGCCTGCTCAGTCGCCAGACTTGAACCCGATTGAGCATGCATGGGATATGCTACAGAGAAGAGCTCTGCCGAATATGGAGGGTATCCAGTCGCAAGAAGACCTTTTTTTGTTGTTGCAATGAACATGGGCGGCCATTCCACAGCGTGATTTGGATGAACTCATTTTGAGTATGCCAAACCGATTCTTGTGTTGTTAGTGTTCGCGGTAGAAACACGGATTATTAATTGTTTAAGTTACCTAATAAAATTTTAAAGAAAACTGTTATTTCAGTATTTTTTTCGAACTTTAATGTTAGTGGTTCAAATGTCAAAAATCCTTTTATTAGGAAAATGGCAAATTTCTTTATTAATGCAAAGGTGAAGTTTGGTTTATCGTTACTGTGACAAACGAAAACACTTTATTTGATGAATCCTTAAAGAAAATTTTAATTAATATCAATCAGGAGAAAAGTTATTGCAAAAATATATGTTGATCCCTAGACACATATGTTGATCCCTAGACACTTTTGATGTGTGTAGTTGTGATAATCCGTATTCCTTAATCTTAAGAAATCTCTACCTTGAGGTAAAAAAACATTAAAACAAATTAATCAATTCGATATAAACAATACGATAGATACAATCGGATTATTGGTAAAACACAGCACGAGAATATTCTTGTACTATCGAAAAAATTGAATCATGACCCGACCCACCTTTCTTTCTGACAGAAATTCAAATACAATTCTTCTTCTTTTGATGAAATGGCAACCAGCCGGATCTTTGGGATCAGCTATTTCTGCCAATGTCAAGTGTTTTAGTCTTCTAGTGTTTAAGTCTTCGTCGTGTTGAAATTAATGATAAAAATGTGGATGAGATGAAATGGGGACCGTCTTCCGAAAAAACAAAAAACGATCTCCAAATACAATAAGGTCGATATTAGCGCAAAAATTGCATTTCCATGGTAATGACCTTGTTATCTGTCATTTAATTAGACAGAATTATCTGTTGCAGATGTGTTGCAGTATCCAAAAAAGCATTTGTTCCGAGTTATAGTTAATTCCAAAGAGCATGGATTCAAAATATGATTATTATTGTTAAGCTATTGCATAGCTTTTATCGCGGGCTTTGAGCGCGGCGACCGAATCAAGAAATTCTGTAACGAAAATAAAACCTGACACCCGAAGCTCGCACGGATCGAGACGAGCTGCACCGAAATCTGTCTTCGTGCTTCGTGCGTGACAGAGACAGACAGATAAAACAGTCTGGGTTTGCGCCCGCATGTGCGCCCCGTAAGTATACATGTTCAAAGAAAAAAAAATCTGCATAAATAAAAAATAAATTATAATTGCATAAGTTGATAAAAAATGCTGTGCAATAGCTTTACCGCGGCAGTCCCCGAGTGCCACACGTCTTTTTTTATCTAATATATCTGCTGCAGTGATGATAAAGGTAAAAAAAAAAGATCTCCGACCAGTATTGACGTAACTTGCTTAATATTTAAAACGTCCTAAGTTCGGCATGCACTGTAAAGGAGGAGAATCTTTGTTGTTTTGACGGTTTCAAACAATCAATCGGCATAGTGGGTCATGATTCAAATTTGTCGATAGTAACTACATAAAATGCACAAACAAATAAATTTAATTTATATTATTTTAATTTTCAGATAGACATATCTAACAACACCTCTCAAATTAAAATCTATCAAACCCCAAGAAAAACCACATAACCCATCATCTATCGCAGTTGAGTAAAAAAAAGATGAGAATGCTGTCACACAAACAAGTATAAGGCTTAAGAGTTCTTTTAACATATTTTTTTTATATTTTAATAATTTAAGAATAAAGATAGGTCATATATACATAATTATATTATATGTATTGATAGCATGAAAAAAACATTGAATTCTTGTCATACAAAAGCCTGGAAACTTAGAAAAAAAAACCATAATTAATTTAAAAACAGCCATTTTCATGCTTTACTTATATAATGTGATGTATTTATTTATCACAAAATCCTTTTTAAAAATTAGATAATAAACAAGAAGTACAAGAAGATTTTTGTACAAGCTAATTTATTTTGGATCACTTATATTTTGATTCTTTACGTGCCAGTTTTATAACTAATAGAGTGCATTATTACATTTTAGATACAAACATTCAAATGTACCTCGTAATTGTAAAATGACACTAGTGACAGCTGTCACAGAGATCAAGAGTGACAGCTGTCACTTCTGAAATCTGTCAGTATCTATGAAGATACTACACACCACAGACAATATTACTAAGTTATTGGTTAAGATGCCAGTTGCCGTCGCTATTTAATAAACCCGAAATTTTTTAATAGAGTAGTTGACTATCATAAATAAATAACAATGCCCGCTTCATAAATATCACAATATCTACGAAAAAATGGATATTCTAGCTTCTGTAACTATTACGAATTTAAATCAAATAGTCATTGAAATGAATAGTTTGTGTGGTCTGATTTACTGACATCGAAAATTGTTATTTAGTACATTTTTTATAGAAAATTCTCGTTTTGATTGATGATAAAAGTAACTATTTTGGCTAAGGTGTCAGTGTCAACTACCCTATTTTACTTTTACTTCTTAGTAAAGTCATCTATATATGTATTTAGAACTATTAAATATGTTTGAAATTAGCGACATCTATATCACAAATAAGTAAACAATAACTAACAAATAACGCCATATATCTTCTAAAACGTGAACTACTGAATTTTACCGCCAACACAGACTGTTCTGATGCCGTGATAATCGAGAGGGCAGTAATTAAAGTAACTATTTTGGCTAAGGTGTCAACTACCCTATTTTACTTTTACTTCTTAGTAAAGTCATATAACTAAGTATTTAGAACTATTAAATATGTTTGAAATTAGCGACATCTATATCACAAATAAGTAAACAATAACTAACAAATAACGCCATATATCTTCTAAAACGTGAACTACTGAATTTTACCGCCAACACAGACTGTTCTGATGCCGTGATAATCGAGAGGGCAGTAATTAAAGTAACTATTTTGGCTAAGGTGTCAACTACCCTATTTTACTTTTACTTCTTAGTAAAGTCATATAACTAAGTATTTAGAACTATTAAATATGTTTGAAATTAGCGACATCTATATCACAAATAAGTAAACCATAACTCACAAGTAACGCCATCTATCTTCTAAAATGTGAACTGCTGAATTATACCGCCCAAAATCTTGCGTTCACAGACTGTTCTAAAGCCGTGATAATCGAGAGGGCAGTAAATCAAAGACGCTCATTTTATAATTGGTTTTTGGAATGTACGTGAAACGAGCATCTCCTATCTAGGTTTCTTATGTATAGTTACGTAAATTAGTAGCGCATTTTCTTGTTAGAGACAGTGAAGAAAATTGCGCGTTCCTTTCTCGACTTTTCTTTTCTTACTGCTCTCTCGATTACCACGACAGTCTCGATAATCGAGACTTATTGTATTTTAAGTTTAAATAACCCTGTTAAGACCATAATGCTGCGTGAAATTTATATTTCTGTTCCAGTCAACCTGAGTTTCTCCATGATGGACTCTGAAACAAATTTATGATTCGATTTTATTTTTTCCATTCATTTTGAACTTTATTGCTGGATATAAGGTGTACAATCTCCTTTGCCTTTGCCAAGGTTGGTTTGTTATCTGTCTGGCCAATATAATAAACTAGTTGCCCCGGCAAACTTCGTACCGTACCATATTTACATAATGTATCTGTCTCAACTTCCAACAGGCAGTGTACAGTCACGGACAAAAAAAAAACTTTTTCCGTTATCTTTTAAGTTTTCTTGTACACAAACCTTGTCCTAACAATAACGAACACATAAAAAAATGATTTTTTTAAATAGCCAATTTAAACAGCCGATCGGTACTTATGCGCGTACATACATTTTGGCGATTCATTTTTATTTAATATCTAGATTATTGTTATTTATTTCTGTATAAGTATAAATAATATACAATATAATTTAAGCGACGGAGTCAGGAATGCAGTGATAAGAGAACGTTGCAATGCTTGAAAAGGGCTTTGCCGATAGTTTGACCACGTGGCACGTAGATGGATGATAGAAGGCTCTATAAATTATTTTGGTAAAAGGAATTTATAGAGGTGTGCGCAAATGTCGGAAGCGGTCGTATACGGCGAACATTTACCGACCAAATAGTGATGTTTTGAAAAAAAAGAGCCGTGTTTTATGGAATAGGCTGGCAAACGAACAGACCTGTCCCCTGATGGTAAGCGATTACCGCCGCCCATGGACACCCGCAACACCAGAGGCGTCACATGTGCGTTGCCAACCTTTGGGGGGATGGGGGGGGGGGGAGCTAGGGGGAGGTGGTTTGGGGTATGGGCCTCCGGTCGTGAACTGAAACACTCGGTGAAACACAGCGCAAGCGCTATTTCACACCGGTTTTCTGTGAAGCCGTGGTATCACTACGGTCGAGCCGGCCCATTCATGCCGAAGCGTGGCTCTCCCGTGGTTGATATGGATGAGGCAACAGAGGTGAGTCAAGACCATAGTACGTGGACATCAATTATTATTATTGTCACCTCTATGAAATAGGCAGTCGGTTCAGGTTACTGCGTGTGAGATGCCTCAAGTTATTTTCGTATATTATTACTAGCATTTACCCGCTGCTTCACCTGTGTGTATGTCAGTTATCCATTAAAAAACACGCCAAATGCGAGTCGGACTCGCGCACGAAGGGTTTCGTACCATAATCTATAATGAAGGGTTATGGGCGAGTCCGACTCGCACTTGGCAAGCAGCCGCAGCAGCAAGTAACATAATATAAAAGTTCTTGTAGTTCGTTGTAACTTTGATCGATGTTTTAATAAAAGTGTTTTTTTTGCGGTTTATGATTTATGACGCATGGTAATGTACATCATATTTTTTTTTTTAGTTTTATCATTCTCTTATTTTAGAAGTGTCTCTCGCGCAAACTATTCAGTTTAGAAAAAAATGAAATTAGAAACCTCAATATAATTTTCGAAGACGTATCCATAGATCCACACGTATGGGTTTGATGAAAAAAAAAATTTCGAGTTTCTGTTCTAAGTAGTGGGACCCCCAAAATTTATTGTTTTTTTTTTATTTTTGTGTGAAAATCTTAATGCGGTTCCCAGAATACATCTACTTACCAAGTTTCAACATTATAGTTCTTATAGTTTCAGAAAAAGGTGGATGTGACATACGGACGGACAGACGGACGGACAGGCAGCCCGACAGACAGACAGACATGACGAATCTATAAGCGTTCCGTTTTTTGCCTTTGGCACGGAACCCTAAAAATGGCAAAAAAATCACGTTTGTTGTATGGGAGCTCCCGTTAAATATTTATTTTATTCTATTTTTCAGTATTTGTTGTTATAGCAGCAACAGTAAATACATCATCTGTGATAATTTCAACTGTATAACTATCACGGTTCATGAGATACAGCCTGGTGACAGATGGACCGACAGCCAAAACTTATTAATAGGGTCCCGTTTTACCCTTTGGGTACGAAACCCTAAAAACAAAATACAGTCTACGTCCTTCTTCACGAATCAAAGTATCTTCATGCTAAATTTTATTACAATCCACGGTTTAGTCTTGAAGACGTGACAGACAGACTTATTTTCATCATCTTTTAACTGACGAAAACTCCATGTATTCAAGCGAAGCCGCGGACACAAGGTAGTGGTGTTCCACATACAGCGCAGCAGCAGCATACTACAGCGCCATCTACCGTAGATACACCAAACTACGGAGTGACGTTACTACATGGAATACACAACACTACTAATCCTGAATCGCGATATAGAAGGTTTCGCGCCGATTAGCATATAAACGGCATGATTACCTCGCCTGGTCTGAGGATCCTCCATTTGTGTTGGAGAGACATGACACATCGTTCCTCCATAGTAGTGAAAAATACACTTACTCATTTCAGTAGCGTTAGGGCAGCTTCGTAGATGTTCCGTAATGAGGTTATTCAGCACAGCCTTCTCAGCCAAGAGCCTCTCATTCAGCTCTCTCAGCTGTCTATTCTCCTGAGCTTGACGGTCATATGTTTCTTTTAACCGTGCCCTGATATATAAAAAGTATTAGAAAATTATTATCTTATCTATAATAATATTATTATATAAATAATAAATAAATATTTCGGACATCTAACACACATCGCCATCTAGTCCCAAGCTAAGCAGAGCTTGTGTTATGGGTACTAGACAACTGATACAAATACATATATACTTTTTTTTTTTTTTGTAAATAATATAATAATATATAATAATATATAAAAATTATAATAATAATATATAAAGCTGAAGTGTTTGTTTGCTTGAACACCCTAATCTCGGGAACTACTGATCCGATTTGAAAAATTGTTTCAGTGTTAGATAGCCCATTGATAGAAAAAAAAAAATCATCGCACTATGACCAATAGGAGCAGAGCACCAATGAAGAATGTTATGAAAATGGGGGAAATTATTACGCTACGGGCAATACAAGATGCAAACGAGGTTGCGTGGGTCAGCTAGTTATACAATACTAGCTGTGGCCGCTACTTCGTATACGTGACATTTGGATTTTCAATTTTTTTTTTTCAGAGTCGGATTCTTTAAAGAGAGAATACCCGTAACATTGCCCCAATTATTTGTATACTGTTCTGCTGCTAAACAAGCTTGAATCATACCTATATCGTCTCGATGCTGCAGATCTGCTTTCCAAGTCCTCTGCAGCTAAACTTTTTTTCTCACTCTTACTGCAACCGGCATTCGTATCACCATTTTTCACGTTATCCACATTCCCACTCATTTTTCTCTTCACAGGTCTTTTGTCAAATTTCTCTGGGACTTTAAGAGGTATAATTGGCACTTTTGGTATCCTATTCACTAGAGTCACTGGGATTAGTGTCCCTGTCACTACACTATTCATATTAGGCACTACAACACTAGACATATTTGGAACCACAATACTGTTGAGTCTTTTGATTGACTTTTTAGCTTCAACTTTCTCTGAGATCACTTTTCTTAAAGCTTCTTTAGCGTTCGGTTTTTCAACAACTTCATCAACTGAACGCATTCTAACTTGTTTACCATTTGGTAGTTTTATAATTACTTCATAATTTTCATCAGTAGCTTTCGATTTCTTTTTGGCCTCATCAAAATCAGTATTCAAGCTATCTACGATAAAATCTAGAGATTTTTGTGACATAATCGGTGGGATTTCTGTGTAAGTGTTTTGAACTTTATCTAGGGTGTCTTTAGAGATCATATTGCTATCACGGATCACAGTGTCTTCATATATGAGTGTCTGAATTGGGTTCTTTTCAACGCTGTCCTTTCTGACCGTGTTGCTGATTTTGATAACATTATTTTTGTATGAGACAGAGTCTTTCCTGACATCGTTTTTGCTATTATCTAATTTCTCTTCAGTCTTCCCGACGATTCTACTGATTGTGGTGACTTCGTTGGTTAGTTTTGAAATAGTGGTTCTTTCGAATTCTTTGATGGCACCGGACTCGTCGCTTGAGGATCTGGAGATAAAAATTACCGCATTCTTAGTGATTATAGAAATCTCATATGGGTTTTTTTTTTTAATTATTGCGCTGTTGTCTGAAAGTAAGTCGCTAACGTCGTCTAACCTCGTATCGTCACATCCTACTAACCGATTTCGGCCACGACGGCCAATCTCCACAGAGACCAGCCAACTACGCAGGTGATAATATAAGTGCACAAGTGTGTCCTCAAACACAGGTGCACTTTCTGTTCCCTCTCTCACATAATCCAATGGAACGGTTAAGCGTCACGACCAGGGAGAGATCAGGTGCAAGATCAACGTCTTTACGTGCTCTCTGTCCTAGCAAATGCTATTGCCTTTGTCTGGGCCGGCTAGGCACCAGGTATACCTCATATGACCCCGGGTTTACTATTGGTGGGGAAAGTGTTTCAATAATATCAGAAACCGTGCCCTTTAAATTCCTTGGAAGAAAGATAGACTACAAAGGTCGTACTCCATCTATAAACGTAATAGTCGATGACTTCGTAAAAGACATTGACAAGGTAGACCAACAGCCAATTAGTAACGTAAAAAAAGCTTGGATTTACGACAAATACTTAACATCACGTCTCAACTGGCCGTTTCTAGTATATGATATAGAATGATATATAGAACCACATAAGAACAGTGGACGCGAAAGTCACTAAGACATTGAAGTCGTGGCTTGGGCTAGCACCATCTGCAGACCCGTCAACGTTGTACAGGGGCTCGAATAATTTTGGAATGAAATTAAAAAAACCTTCGGAACTCTACAAACACCTAAGAGTTACCAAAATGCATGTCTTGTCAAAATCCCAAGACGAAATCGTTAGATCCCTTCCAAAAGACAAAACTTTGTCAGAGCTAGAGTCACGGCTCCAATTCCACAAAACATTCATGATAGGTATGCAGTCCAGTAGAGTTGGATTGGGAAATGCTAGAAGACAGACCGACAAAGAGATAACAAAATCTTTCATACAACAAGATGAAAACGAGACCTACAAGGTGCACGCAATGAACCTAGAAGTGCAGAATGAATGGTTAACTCTAGGAGAATTTTGTATCCCACCAGCTTTGAAATGGCGCACACTTTTATATGATTGGTCACCCGCCCTGTTAAAATTCTACCTCAACGCCTTTCAATTAACTCTCCCGATCAAAGCAACCTAGTAAGGTGAGGAAAAGCTACAGAAAAGGCTTGTACGATGTGCAATGCGGCAATAGGTACAGCCAGGCACTTACTGACAGGTTGTAAGGCGCTATTAGACCGGGGTCATTATTCACGTCGCCATGATAGGGTATTACTCATCATACGCGAAGCTATGAGTTTATCACTGGCGAGAGCGAAAAAAGGAATAACAACAAACATAAAAACTAACATCGCGTTTGTAAAGGAAGGCTCAACAAAAAAGACTTCACTCACACAAAAGCCGTACTCAATTATAAATACCGCCAGTGACTGGACATTATTAGTGGACACGTATGAAAATCACTACAGAATACCGGAGGATATCTGTGCCTCGGCGTCCAGACCGGACATATTTCTTTATGCAATGTCAATTAAGCGTGTAGTACTAGTAGAACTCACGGTGCCGTGGGAAACGAACATCCCTAAAGACCACGCTTTAAAAAGAAACAAGTACTTTGACTTAACCAACGAAATAACTAAAAATGGTTATGTCGTTGCGCTGTATGCCGTGGAAGTGGGTGCGAGGGGTATACCAGCTAAATCCCTCTATAACCTGCTTAAAGACCTTGGATTGCCAAGAGCTTCAGTAAGCTCTTTTCTTGAACGAATATCCAAAGCGGCATTGCTAGGCTCACTTCAAATATGGTTAGGTAGAGGGGATAACACGGCGGACAGTGGAGGTGAGCGTTGACGCGTCGTAAGGAGTGCTCCTTAAACCTAAACCTGGGTCGCAATTCCCAGGCACTGTCGAAGTCGCATGTGTTGCCCCCATCTATCACGCGATGGACCCGGCACCCGCACGGTGAATCCATGGAACGCTAAGAAATAGGTCTCTATGCGGTCAGTATACATATCCTGTTGGGAGTTTCCACTCAGGAGGGGGTTATCTGCAAGACGTAAATGCATTTATTTTCTACTGTTCACCTAGTTCTACTACTACTAGTACCTGATACGGCTTGCAGTTTCTAGTCAGTTCGAGTCCGATGTCACCACCGGACTGTCTATCTATTATTAAAGGTCCAAATTCTGTATTAAACTTATATGAAGCTGGACAAATACCTGCTTATTGTGATGTTCTTGTTATTAGTGGTGCTATGCAGCGTTGAATCACCATCAATCAGTGGGAATACCATCTGGGGAGTGTGAAGCTCGTCCGATGATGTGGCTGTACTGTCTATGCAAAGAACTCCAGCTCTGTAAAAAAAATAGAAATAATAAAGGCACCAGTTATATGCTACGTAGTAGAGCCACCGTCACGCTGATTTCACCACGAACGGCGAACGGGCGCGGCGCTTCGAAGGAAGCGATACTACCCTCTCACAGAAGACCAACCTAAAGTGACATTCGAATAACATTACCCTCCTTCTTCGCAGTTGGGTAAAAACAAGAAGAAATAAATGAAATGGACTATGGTCGAATTTTGACCACTGGGCCACTAGTTATAAATTAATATTTCTATTCTGTTTTTATAGTTTATTTTTATCCGACTGCGAAAGAAGGAGGGTTATCTTTTTAGAGAGTCTAAACGGTCGTATTTTTATGTGAGTGGTGTCAATGGATTCGTGTTAGTCGTGAGAGTGACACTGGGTACATCAAAATAAAATAAAAAACTAAAAAATATTACCTGAATTTAATAAAGATGGCAGATATTGCCGCAGTCGGTTTTAGTAATCGGTTTTTTTATAAATAATTTTACTTGTTAACGGAAGTGGTTTTAAACTGAAGGACCAATTTTTTTATCTATAAGCAGGTTTTAATAATCGGTTTTTTTATAAATAATTTTATTTGTTAACGGAAGTGGTTTTAAACTGAAGGAGCAATTTTTTATCTATTGATGTAAAGATAAGTTCCTGCAAAATATATTTTTATTGTGTTTTATCGACAAACAGAATTTTTTTGTTAAGTAATCTAGATTCTTAAGATAAGTGTTTGGTAATGTAGGATTTTATCTACATTCAGAGGGTTCAGGGTTCTGACTCTGACTGGCTTAACTAAGGTGTGTGGACACTCACCGGAGGCTGGACTGGTTTTGACGGGACTTTCACTGGCAGATAGCTGAAGATATAAGTAACTTAGGCTACTTTTTTTAAAAATAAAACTCATAATAACTTACTTAGTTTCCATTGCTCTTTTAAAGCCCTCATCAAAAGGGTTGACATTCTGAAGATCCTGAAATAATCCCACCTCCTCACAATTCCTGATGAAACGAGTTGGCGTTGGTGTCTGGTCCGCTTCAAAATAAAAATATGATGAACATCTTTACTTTAAATCTAAATAAATAAATATAATTGAAGTTTCTGTTTGTAATTTCAAATTAACAACAGCTTTTCACTAAATAAATCAAGGTTCGAGGATATATATCAATGGATATATATCCGATTTATATCTGATATATATCAAACTGAAATTAGATTGGATATCGGATCCTTCTCATGATGATAGCGGATGATATGATTATAATCCAGTCCAGACTCAGAATCTAAAGATGGCCTACCTTTATATTCCTTGCAGTCAAACTAAAGCACTATGAGTATTATGAATACTGCATTTTTTGATGATTTTATTAATTATTTGATAATAATTTACAGTTTATTACGAATGACTGATGACTGATTTGGTAACTAGAAGACTTATGATTATATTATAAAGTTGTTATTATTATTTGTAATGTTTTAAAACATTAAAATCAAATTCGTTTTTTTTGTTGATAATTTTAGTATGTTTATGTAACACATATGCAAATAGTATTCATAAATAATACAATACAATGATACTATGGCTTACAAAATTTATATATATCAAACTTGATATATATCCTATTTTCGAACCCTGAAATAAATACGAAAGTATATATGGTAATAAGATCAAGAAATATTTTTAAATCTATGTTCATCTATCTGTTTGTTCCAGTGTTTATTCTTTTTTTATGGACTAACAGGCAAACGAGCAGACGTATCACCTGATGGTAAGTGATTACCGCCGCCCATGGACACCCACAATATCAGAGGCGTCACAAGTGCATTGCCGGCCTTTGGGGGATGCCTTTCTAGCACAGAGAATTAGTATTACCATTCAATGTGACAATGCTGTCAGCCTTTTGCTAACACTACCAGTTTTACCAGGACCAATTTTTTGACGCTTGTATAAAATTATTGTTACTGCTTTTATTATTATTATTTCCTAGTATTTTAATTTAATTTTAAGATAGTATATTATAGTTTTAATACATTTTAAATTAACTTTGTTTCATAAAAAAAAGCATTGTTTCATTCTATAAGTTACATCTGAGTTCACTAAAAATGAAAGTGAAACCTGCTAGTTTAACTGATGTTCAGCAGAATCTTGTATTTTCAGAAGCAACACAGGATCCTACCGTAATAAAGTATCTTGAGCATTAAACATATTTACCGACAAATGCCGCTTTCTGCTCCATCCCAAGTTGTAATACCATGTCATGTTTCTTTGTATGAACATGGAGGTGGTCTTCATTAGTGAACGTCATCCCGCAATCAGTAATCGTGCAGGCAAATGGTTTTTCTGGTTCGACCATTTTCTAAATCCCGACAAAAACTTTTCCAACACTCATTTAAATAAAATAATTATCTCATATATTGAAATGCAATTTTATTTTATTCAGATTCAGAACACATTTATAATTAATTTAACTCATATTAATAATCTAGTTTAATTAAAAACACTGAATGAACACTTAAGATTAGGGATTTTTTTGACAATGGAGTTAGGTAGAGTAATCAAGAACTAGAGATTAGACTTTCCGGGAAGATTTAACGTTATTAATTACCTCCATTTGATGAAAAGAATAGCAATATGATTTTTCTATTTGAGGGACAAAGCTAGCAATATTTCAATGTTAAGTTCATGCCCAGTTTGTAAAATCTATCCGAAGTATTCGAACTCGAACTCGAACCGTCACATTTGACAATAGGCTTGTTGAAAAAATATCGATACATCGATATATCGATATTATTGTTCCAATGTATCGATATTTTTTAACGATATTTAATATTTCGATATATCGATGTATCGATATAAAATTCCAAGTATCGAAAAGGTCGAAAATCGATATTTTTCTAGACCAACGTTTTTTTATACTAATACCTTAAAAAAAAAAAAGAAGTTTTCTTTAAAAAGTAAAAAAATCATGAAAGAAACTCAATCATAAAGTACCTATGTGTGTACGAGTATTAATAATACTAAAAAAGATACATCGCGTTGGGGGACCGCGTTCGTGATCGCGTTAAATATACTTTAATATTTGTAAGTGAATTGTTAGGTTTGGAGCAGTCCACTGCACGATTTTTTTTTAATTATTAATACTCGTACATACATAGGTACTTTAAGATTGAGTTTCTATATTTTTATTTTATACTTCTTTTAGGTACACACCGAAGCTAAGAACACTCTCAATTAAGTCATTAATATTCTTTTTCAGTGCTCTTTCATTTGATACAACATTAGGATACAATCATAGCCATTCTGTTTTCCATCCCAACTTTTAACACTTTAACGCCCCATTAACTTCAAAGGGCTCAATCGTTTTTTTTAAATATTATTAATTTTATTTTTATTATTAATTTTGTAAAGTGCATGTGATGCTATTTCATTTGTGACCCTACTTGGGTAAATTTACTGACATTCGGATTTCCATACTCATTTTATCCCCACCACATATTATTATATTATTTTAAACGACTCAACCGATTTTCATCAATCACGTCTAAAAACACTCGCCCGTAACTCACCTTTCATACCAAAAAAACTGAATTGAAATCGCTTCATCCGTTCGTGAGCTACGGAGCCACAGACAGACAGACAGACACGTCAAACTTATAGCACCCCTCTTTTTGCGTCAGGGGTTAAAAAGTATTCTGTTTTGGGTTCACTCGATTTACTGCTTTTTTTTTGGTTTGTAAATTGGCAATTCCCTGCCAAATCATTTCGATATATCGATATATCGACATTTTTAAAAAAAAATATCAATATTGATATTGATATTTTTCAAGAATATCGATACGATATATATCGATACTTTTTTCACATTTCCGACATCCCTATTTGACAATGTTTGTCTGCAATATGTTTAGTTTTTCCATAAACACGACAGTTCTATGCCTATGTTACACCGTATTGAAAAATTACTATTGGGAAACTAAACGTGTTTTACATATCTTGGCGTTGCAAATATATGTGCTAGGCCGCACTACGGTTAAACCGCCGCGGTTTTAATCACCTGATTTTGTAACTAAAGGAAGTATTATAATAAGTTATATGCCTTACCAAGTGCAGGCACTGTTATTGGTTTAGCCGTGAAAGCATAATAGAGAAACAGACTAAGCCACTTTCAAATTTATAATATTAATATAGATCGCGATAGGTACTATCGCGGACTTTTTGTAAATATTTTACAAAATCCTGTGTTTTTAAATGTTCAATTTTATGTGTTAATAAAACGTATAAAACTGAGCTGTATAAATAATACCACTATGTTACCATAATGGTTTGTAAAATACTGGGGTATTATAAGTACATAAAGCTTCCTTGAAACATGGCCTAAATGGTGATAAGCGTCTAAAAGCTACTTTATTTCATGCTTTGTAAATATACGTAATGTAACATAACACTAAATCAACCGTACAACCTTGGGTTTCGACTATTACAATAAAAATTATATTGGTAGTCTACATTTTTTTTCATTGTGTGGTCACACTACTCGTATATCTGTTCATAAGATCACTGAAATGCTATAATCTCATTTTAGAGGTAAGATACACACAATTAAAGATACCTATTATTTTGTAGAAACTTTTTACAAAAAGTTAAATACACTACACTTTGTGATACTTTAGTCGTCTAGCAGCTAGACATGCAAGTATGTTTAAGAACGTGATGATTGAGGGACCAGCTTTAATTTTAAATATCTTCAAAGTGCGTCGATATTTTTTTTAAATTTATGTTTTAAAAATTGCTATAAGACTTGTTCTAAAACATTATGTAAGAAAATAAAGATTTTATTCCGTTGATATGATAATATTCAGTATAGCAAAATCTTTCGTGTGTGGACTGAGGGACCACAGTATAGTCGTTGTATTTTTTTAATCGTTGATGATTTGTGCTCAGTTATTTAGTATATATCTTTACAAATTCTCTACTAAATGTCTGCAGTCAAAATACCTTATTTTTTTGCATACTTGCCGAGATCTGGCTGATGGTATGTGAGGATTGAGGGACCATACTTAAAGGGCTGTAGTTTTTAACATATCTTTTTACAAATTCTCATATTTGTTCTACAATTGTTTTGAGCCTACTACTAAATCTTATAAAAATTTCAAACAAAAATATTACTATGGTCCCTCAGTTCACACGCACACATATTTTTTTAAATCGTATTTACGCAGCAACGCCTCCCTTTGTGTTCGATACTTGGCACACTCCGTCAGCAAGTGTTGGACATCATCAAGAGTCCCACATATCTCACAGTTCGGTGTATCTACTTTCTTCATAAGATGTCCAAACTTCCTAGACGGATAGTGTCCTGAGCGAAGTCTATGCGCCACAACAATAATATGTTTGTTCACTTTGCTATTAATGAACCATGGTACGCGAGAAGGCTGATGCTGAATTGTTTTAAACCAAATACTCTTTTCTTTCATCAAAATATTCTTTAAATTTATCATAACACACTTTTTTAACGTTGCCAAGATGATCAGAATACAGTAATTTAATATTATAATCAATACCTTCTCTAGCTGCTTGTTTAGCTAACTCATCAGCCTTCTCGTTACCACGAAGCCCTATATGCGAAGGCACCCATTGCAGTCTCAAGGTTTTCCCATCGTTATTCAATGAAATAATTTGCTTTAATATTTCATAACCTATCGGTGCACCTCTGAATCCAGAGGCGCATCGAGCTAAATGTTGTAAAACACTTCTACTGTCCGTTAGAATTACTATTTTTTCGCTATTTTGATTCATAGCCTGACCAATAGCTTTTGAAACTGCAATAAGTTCCAATGCCATAATTGTTGTGTTACAATTCACTTTAGAAATAGCCGACTTCATATAGTATGCGTCAAAGTATGCAGCCCAACAACGCTTTTTGATCCATCGGTAAAAAAAAGGTGCCAGCTACTATATTTGGTATGAATCTCGTCAGTAACTTCAGATTTTAGCAATGTTGGTTCCATATTTTTTTTGGCTTTTTTGTGAGTAACGTCCAAATCTAATTTAACAATATCTTCTAATTCTATATAGTTAGTCCATATGTCAAGACTAAACATTTCTAAAGGGTTTGATGATTGTAGCTCCAACAATTTACAAGTATCGTAGACAGTAGTCAGCAAAGGCACTTTCTTACGTTGCCTCGACCTTACGACCTCTGCTAAAGATGCATATTTTTGATTTATTTGAAGCGATAGAAAGTCCAAAAGTATTTAAATTTTCGACCGCTGTATTTAAAACGCTTTGTAATCTGTCTTGACAAAAGTTTAGATTGCTGTCAGTGTGACTTATATAAAAAACAAAATCATCGGCATATTGTGAAACTACGACATCCCCATCATCAATGAGCCGACATATATTATAGGTCGTTAAGTTAAACAGTAAAGGCGACAGGGGATCACCTTGTGCTAATCCCATACCGGTCCACCTAGCATCAATTATCTGATCATCAGAGCGGTTTTTAATAACAAGGCATCTTGAACTTAAAAAAGACCACAGATAATTACAAATGTTATGCCCTAGCCCTAATTGGTCTAGTAAACATATCATTTTGTCAATTAATATATTATTGTAGGCTTTTTCTATATCAATAAAACAAGAAACCGTCAGCAATTTATTGGAAAACCCAATCTGAATATGAGAGATAAGTCTAGCTAAATTATCCAAAGTAGATTGTCCTTTTCTAAATCCCGTTGTATAAGAAGGTAATATATTTCTTTTTTCTATGTACCACTCTATTCTTTTATTTATTATATTATGAAATATTTTACAAAGACATGACATTAAGGATATAGGCCTCAATTTTGATTCGATATTATTCATACTTCCAGCTTTAGGTATCGGAACAATGAAAATTTTGCGCCATTGATTAGGTACTTCGCCACTACAAAAGATTAGGCTATATAAATTGAGTAAATATTTTTTAACAATGATAGGAAAATTATACACCATAGAATACGTAACCCCATCGCTACCTGGAGCAGTATATTTTTTCTTTATACATGATTTTAGTTCTTGTAAGGTAAATGGAGATTCTAATAAGTTATTACTGGACTCAATCATAGGTTTACAATTTAAGACCAAATCTGGGGTTAAAGAACTTAGTAAGTCCTTTTGTTCACTCTCTGACACATAAAAATAAGGCTTGCGGCGGTGTTTTACCCACTGCATCTTCCTCCACATTTATGACACGGAAGTCTTCTCGTATCACTGAATTGGTGCCAACTTTCTAACTTAGCTTTAAAAATTAATTTATGTGATTCTTTGGTCATTTCATTAAGTTTTGTGAGGTTGTCAGGGGTGGGGTTCCTCCTAAATTCTTTTAACGCTAAACGTCGCAAAGCTACTGCTTCAGATAGCACGGGGCCCCAATATTCATTGGGTTTAAAATTGTTTAATGGGTTGGAGCATACCTTAATTTTTGGAATACTTTTACTAGCGCTTAAGTTAATTTGTTGCTCTAGATAGTCATACAATTGCTGAACATTACTTCTATCCAAATTACCTACATCTGCGAATGAATCTTCTAGTACTGTTTTATATTTCTTCCAGTTAGCACTTTTAAAATTAAACTTTTCTGACGTTCGCATATATTGTTCATGGTTGTAGTTTATAGTCATCTTAACAGGGAATATGCCTAACATTTTTATTTGTCCTAAACATTTTTTTCTAGATTCTTTATTGTCTTTACAATATACATAAAAAGTATTTTTTTATTTAGTGATTATTTAAACCCAGAAAATATTAAATAAAAAGTGAAAATTAAGGGAGGGAAATTCAAACCTACAAAACGCGTCCTATTGGTCGAAACGAAATGTGACGTCGATTGTTACGTTATCGAAATTATCGGCGTCGAAATTCCTACTGTGTTTTAGTGTATTTGAGAAAAAATTACTTCTTCCATGATTTTTATAGCAATCAAAACTGTAAATGGCTAACCTTTAGAATCTATACAATCGATTTGAGAGTTGACAATTTTATGTTTGATAGTTCTTGCTTTTGTTAGTCTACTCCTAAAATTTCAACTTGCGGAAAGTCGTAGTTTTTGAGATATAAATTTTTTAAATTACAAATAAAATACGTGAAAATAATTTTGACATCTTCTCTGCGTTTTGTTATTCCTTACGTTATTCGTTTTAAACTTTTTTCAAACTCTCAAAATAGTTTTTGTGTAATTTTTTTGCTAAATAATTTAGTTTTTATTGTAATACACACCGTAATATACGAAAAAATACTTTTCGAGTATTTTTTTATATATTACGTTTTGATATTCACTTTTAATAAAGGACTTTTTTTCTTAAAAAAGGAGAACCAAAACGCAACACTAATGACGCGACGCCATTTCAATTATAAAACTACAACAATTTAGCAACACCCTAATGTTTTTGTTAGTCTACTTTGTAGGTTAGGTTAGAGTTGTTAATTATAATATTATGTGTTATAGGAAATGTATAAGAACAGGATATAATTCTTAGGTAATTATTAGCAATGTATTACTCCGAGTTGGCACAATCCGACTTTATTGGTTTAGGTTAGATGGCTAAGGCGGGAGCGCAGCGCAGCGAAGCTCCCGCCTTAGCCATCATGGTTATTTTTTTCATAATTGAAGCCAGTTTTTATATACATATTTATATAATAAATAACAGTGATAAAACATGTTTATTAAGTGAAATAAACAAACAATTTTTGTACAAATTTCTATTTTTTCTAAGGGAACCAAGTATTTCCGGCGGGTGAAAATGGTGAGGAGGTAAGGAGGACCCCCAAGTAAGGGGTATCCCCCACCCCCTCCCCCCAAAATCTATTGTATATATTGCGAAATGCGTCCTAACCTATAAAATTTTCAAAAATTCATATTAAAAAAACTATGAGGAATCGCAACCCCCCCTTCAAGGGGGGCTATCTACCACCCCTCCCCCACCCCCTCCCCCTACCCCCGCCCCCGAAATCGATTGTATAGATTCTAAAGTCCTTCCCTGTAAATAGGTATAAAATAACTAAAACACTAAATAGTAAACAAACACGAAATGACAATGACGTCATTTGTTATGTCAATAGCGCGCGAAAAATGGCGGCGTTTGAATAGCTCAAATTTAGTCGGTGTTTTAAATTTCACTTTGAAAATTAGTTTGACTATTTTCAAGCCTATTTATATTTTTTTCTATGTTATGGAGACTTATATGATCAGATTAAGAAATAAAAAAAGACATGCATATTCCCTATTATCATGTGATCGCTACCAAGATTTTCATTAAAAACCTGCCAATTAAAATTTGTAACTATATCTGATGAGGCGAATGTAATATCCGGCGCAGTACTTTGTATTAATCCGTTAACTAGCTTGATTCGAGATGACTCACCATTATTTACAGATATAAAACCATGATCCAGAGATGAATCCAACAACTGTGTACCTCTTTGATCTGTTTTGTAGGACCAGTTGGTGTGGTGTCCGTTAAAATCTCCAGCGATCAATGTTTTTTTAGGCGTTATTGAAAACAGGCCATCCCAATCAGACTGTCTAGTTTGCACATTAGAGGGACAGTACACAGATATTATATTTTGGAGATCATTGCAATTGAAAATTTAAACATTGACTGCTTCAATACCACCATTTTTTAACAAAATAGGACTCACTTTAGACTGCAATGATTTATGTACACATATAGCTACCCCTCCGTAACCATCAAACCTGTCCCGCCTATAAATATTGTATCCCCTGATATATAAGTCACGGTCATTATTCAACCATGTTTCGCTGACTACTGCTACGTGTATTTTTCCCGAATTAATAAAGAATCGAAACTCAACAATTTAGGCAACGAACTTTGTGCCAAGACCCTCAGCTTGTTTTTATCGCTAAATTGTATAAAATTTTTGTAAGGATTGTATACCTTCATCCTGCAACATTTTCGCCAAAGCCATTTGTTTAGGTACCATTTCCAGTGATGTTAAACAAATTTCATTTTTTTCAAAACTACCCTCAATTTTCAGTTTGTTCAACTGTGTTAGTAATGGTTTGTGTGTTATTTTCCTCAATAGAATCGCTCCTTATGAATCTTTTCGGCTTCCTTCTATTTCTCCCTACTGTTATATAACCTTCTTCACTGCTTTCTTCACTTTTATCTCTTATTCTTTTTCCGATATGCCACGAATTCTCATTACTTGCATCCTGGTTCATTTCCTCTATCTTCCGTTCACATTCCTTTAATATGTCCGAATCACTTTTCTCCTCATCCTCACTACTTGTGTCCAGCATAGTAAATAATAAGTACTATTTATTATAGCGAAAAGCGTTAAAAGGTAATATGCGTTCGCACGTCACCGCGTCTCGCTAGACACTAGAAGAATGAGGTTAAATCTTTTATCTGTTATATTGAGAGTACGCTGTGTTTTTTTTTAAGGAATAGGGGGCAAACGAGCAGACGTATCGCCTGATGGTAAGCGATTACCGCCGCCCATGGACACTCGCAACACCAGAGGCATCACAAGTGCGTTGCCTGCCTTTTAAAAAGTCGTACGCTCTTTTCTTGAAGGTTCGACGGTCGGAAGGCAAATGCTGCTTTGATTATAAAATTCCATACCATTTTATTGTATATTTGTTAGTGGTTTTCTGGTGGTTTTAGAAGTTGAATCTAGTGGAGAGCTACTTTATCTGTTGGCAACACTGTTCGCGGTTTTTAACCGTAGTGTGTGCGCTTCAGGCGGTTTAGCGGTTTAACCGCTAGCTGGAAAAAACTGTAGTCTGGCCTCAGCTTAGGAGGAAGTATTCATAAAAATAACTGTTGCTTTTTCAGACACATTTATTTTATTTTTGCTTTCCAATACTCTTGATGAGTATTTTCGAATCATTGGTAACTGGCATCTTTACATAGATATTTGTATAATCGAAGCCTTACTTGCACAGACCACAAACACCTTCTTACTTGAAAGCATTCATTGCTAAAGCTCTTCAAACAAACTTCAATGTAGTTAGTTATGCAATTAAGTAATTTGCACTTTAATTAGTCGGGAGTCATATTGCATTAAGTGCACCTATCAGGCACCTATTAGTTTTAAAATAAAAGTTTATCTCTATTTGACGGGGATATGGCCCATTGGTCCAAGTCCAATTGTATTTGGTGATTCTGATTTTTCAGCTGGAGGTCGAAATATTGATTAACTTTGAAAAGTGAAGTGTCTGTTGTAATTTCAAATTAACAGCTTCTCAATAAATGAGTACGAAAGTATGTAAGTATGTATACGGTACTTGTGGACATAAAAAAAACAATTTTAAAATATTTGTCCGTCTGTTTGTTTGTTACAGTTAATCTCTGTAATATACAGCCCGATGGCTGGCCTCAGGCACCCTGAGGAGGACCTGTATCATGTTATTTTAGGACTTCGCCAGGTACGATGTCGCAATAGAACAGAACGAAACAGGATCCTGGGGGAATCTTAGGAAAGTTGACAGTATTATCGTCTCTAGGAACTATGTACTAACGGTTTGGGTACACCTGGAACAACCGACCCTCTTCCATCGTATAGATTGGGGTAGTAACAGTAGGTACTCATACGACCATCTCATTGTAAACTTAGCAAACCGAATTTAGACATATCAAACATATTTATAAACTAGCTGACCCACGAAACCTCGTTTAAGTCTCCTATTGCCCGTAGCGTAATAATTTTCCCCCGTTTTTGTAACATTTTTCAATGTTGTTTCGCTCTCATTGGTCTTAGCGTGATGATATATAGCCTTCTTCGATAAATAGGCTATCTAACACTGATAGAACTTTTCAAATCGGACCAGCGGTTCCTGAAATTAGCGCGTTCAAACAAACAAACAAACAAACTCTTCACCTTTATAATATTATATTAGATTTTTAGGTATTCTAAATACATATCTCCATTATATAGACCAACAGGGTAGATATCTGGATCGTAAATAAATACCGATATCTCCTTCATTATAACGAATATTACCTACAAAATATGTTGGAAAATATAATTATTACAGCTTTTCATTTCTATTACAAATTTTAATCAAATAGACCTTGAAATATATTGCTCAATTGAGTAGTCTAAAACAGTGACATCACAAGTTTGTATTTATTACATTTTATAAACAAATTGTGGAGTGTAGAGATAATGGGTACAATCTCTATGTCAAAAAAGTGTCCGCCAAAATGCACTAATTAGGTGACGCCACTGTGCAACGAGTGTAAATTTTAAAGAATTAGAAAAGATAATCAAATGAACTATTATTTGTATAAGTTTGTCGGACAGGATACTACGCAAAGTTTTTAATATTTAAACCACAATTTAATTATTTGATTAAATTTCTCAGACACTCACTACGCAAAGTTTTTAAATTTTAAACGACTTCAAAAAAGGAGGAGATTTCTCAATTCGACCGTATATATTTTTTTTTTTTATGTGTGTTCGGGGATAACTTCGTCGTTTATGAATCGATTTTGATGATTCTTTTTTAATGGAAAGTAGATGTCCCCACGGTGGTACCATGATAAGGAAACTAGGATCTGATGATGGCATCCCAGAGAAATCGAGGGTAACCCTCTTTTTTTCAGGCACGTACTATGTTTTTCGTATATTTTCTGAAGCTACGCTGCGTCTGGTAGTCATCATTTAATGATGATGAGCTGATGATGAAAGGTAAAACTCCTTAACGGTTAGGAGTTGGAGGATAAATCTTTAAATGTCATATGTATGTATGTTACCTTTAGTCGTATTCTTTCAAGTTATTTAGGTAAGCTGATGATGGAAGGTACAACTCCTCAACGGTTAGGAGTTGGAGGATAATTCTTTCAATTTCATACGTATCTATAGACCTTTAGTTGTATACTTTTAAGTTATTTAGGTGAGTGAGCTGATGACACAGGCGCTATGATGACTAGCCCCTTAATGTATTTTGCTTTAAGTAACTCACCTGCTTCTATTTCATCACGACATTTAAGCTTGGACACGATTCCTATTGCCCCGTAGACAACGTTCTCGGTAACAGAAATCTTGCATCTCAGCATAATTTTGGATACTGATCATACTCAGTTTTAATACGTGTTCAAACTACTAAAGTTATTCGCATCAACAGAAATTATATGAAATAGTTCAACTTACTGATAACGTATGATTGTCTGCACTAAAAATGAAAAAAATAAAAACTTTTTATATAAGAAAAAAACCGACTTCCAAAAAACCATCCGATGAAAACTCCCTGCCAAAAAACACTAAAAAGCGTAAAATAAACTGGCTCTTCATAAATTGCTATGTGCCAATTCTTGTCTATACCTAATTCTTTATTCATTTAAATAGTAGTATTATTGTGTATGCTAGGTACCTAAAATCTGTTTGAAGTCGGCGCCAAGCCAAAATGTAATAGGAGGGACCGCACTCGCCGCTGCCGGATAGCTAGCATAAAACAACCCAAGTGAGCAGACACGCGCGGGCTGACGCGACGTCGTTGATGGTCGTCTCGAAATAAAGCGAGTGTGGTAACTACTATTACATTTGGCTTGGCGCCGACTTCAAACAGATTTTAGGTACCTAGCATACACAATAATACTACTATTTAAATGAATAAAGAATTAGGTATAGACAAGAATTGGCACATAGCAATTTATGAAGAGCCAGTTTATTTTACGCTTTTTAGTGTTTTTTGGCAGGGAGTATTCGTCGGATGGTTTTTTGGAAGTCGGTTTTTTTCTTATATAAAAAGTTTTTTAAATCACAATTTAATAAAAAGAATTAAAGCGACTTCACACTCTCGTCTCACTCTGGCGCCTCTGTGGTCGGTTCTCGAACTATTGTTTAGTCATGTTTGATGGACAATTTTCCCCTTAAGGGGCCATCAGAGATTGTACTCCTTACCTCTATACTCCATGATACAAAGTTATCGTTTTGACAGATGATAAAAAGTAGCATAGTTGACTAGGGTGTCATCTACCCTATTTTAAACAGTATACAGACACAGTAGAAATAATCGTGCACATCGGTCAATTGTCCGTTCTACAATAGAATCGAACCCAGGACATCTTGATTAGAGAATCAACATCACACCACCAACCAGTGGTGGATTTACCCTAAGGCAAAGTAGGCATGTGCCTAGGGGCGCGAGGTTGTTTAGGGGCGCCAAATTTTTAATAGTTAAAATATATGCCTCACATATTAAAGAAAAATTACCAATACTAGAAGTATTGGTAATTTTTCTTCGACTAGTTCGACTAGTGCTGTTTCTATATAAAAATGTACTAGCTACAACTGCAGCTGTAGTTGAGATTGTTTTAGTTTTAGTAAGACCAGATTTGTTCATTGAAAGGCATATGGTGCACCCGAGTTGGCGGTGGCGACGACCGCAAACAATAAGGCGTGGACAGGGCGGCAGTATAGGACAAATTGTAGGAGGAACATTGCGCCTGTAACAATTTGCGTGCTTTCCATCACTTCATGCCACTCTGAGCGTGGTCACAGGACGGGTTTCATTGTCCACCCGCTACAAAGGTGTGAAAGGTCTACCGCGAGAAAGTGACATTCGTGTACCGGACGTCACTTCAATTAGAGTTTTTTAAAACAGGTGGTGCCCATGCTTTTGAAAACTAGGCGCTAGGAGAAATCTGGCTGGAGCTGTTATCTACACAAGTAGTTCCGCAAGGGTCGTTGTTAAGACTCCTACACACTATGCGGGTTGCCTGACCGTCGGGTAGGTATGTCGTCAACAAGCCGGGCGGCAAAACTGGCATCTAATTGAACTGTTTGCCGTGCAAAGTAGCCACCGACCAAAAAAATTTGTGCCGACGGCCATTATTATGCTAAAACCTTTTTATTAGTAATCCGTTATGGGCCTTTAGGGCCGTTCCTGTAGATCATCAACTAAGACGCCGTCTCGAGCTACCTGGAAGATATGCTCATGATGGCGTGGAGAAAGGTACTGTGAGACAACTCTGAGGGCCATGATTTCAAATGTTCTAGGGCGGATCCAGTGTCAAGGTCGTGGGATGGCTTTACAGAAATATGTTACGTTGCTCTTACATCGACCTTGAAGGGAGCCACCTGCAGCTTGTATTTTTTTATATATAAACTGTCGTCCTCTTGTATGACAAGAGCTCTTGTTTTTCGTTTGTCTATTTTTGAAGTGAAAACTTCTTTATCGGAGTTGTGCACTTTTCTAGGATGGGTAAAAAAATGTTAAACTCGCGTCAGAAACTCGCGTCAGGACACCTGACCTGGTTGAATATTTGTAAGACGGAGGCGTGGCGTAGGAGAGGAAGTAATATCCCCTCTCTTTCTACCGCGCGGCGAATGCCATCGATACCGGTGGGCCTTGATCAGTACAAGGCTACATCTTTACCACGGGTCAAGGCCTCGCTGAGGTTTCGGCGCGCCTTGGTTGCGAGAGGATCCACGGTCCCGGGGCTCGTCACCGTCTCCAGCGCTGCCCTCGAGTCACTGTAGCTGCTGCAGCTCCCCGCACTGCAGTTGAGGATTTCGTTTGAAGCACTGCATATGGCTAAGAGCTCGGCCTGGTACTCTGTGCAGTACGCTGGCAAGCTCAGTTTCCGGCTCAGCAGCTCCGCCCGACTGTCCCATATAGAGAGCGCGGAGCCGACCTTGCCCTGAAGCTTGCTTCCGTCGGTGAAAATACGGAGCGACTGCACGTTGAGCTGGTCTACCAGGCTTTAGTCCTCCAGACTCTGGAACCTCAAGTCCATACGTAGAGCCGAATGCGGTAGTTCCGCAAATCACACGCTCTATCTCTCGGTCTCCCAGTACTAGCCGGGTCGACCCTTTGCGAGCTTCGCGCTGAAGCTAGAATTAGCTCGGAATCCTGCGACTTGAGAACTCGAGGACCCGAAATTTCAACCTCACTGGGTCCTGGTTGAGGAGCAAAAGGAAATATTTAGGTAACCTAGCGCCAAGCAGACGGCGGTAAGAAGGCGCCGAAGGGATGGTTGCCTAGGGCGCTTTTGTAACTAAATCCGCCCCTGACACCAACAGCCTTTAGGTCTCTCTTTAGAAAAGAGGTTTTTTTCTAGTTTATTCTCTTAGTCGGCTCTTACGACACCCTTATGGATGGATAGGGGCATGGTATAACAATATACTAGTTATACTACGCCAGGTATGGTATTCCGACGAACGACTTGAAGTCATCATCGCTGTCGCTGTTTCTGGTTGGTTTCTTTCGTGTTAAGATGCTATTCGCTGGTTCTGATTGGTTAATTTCGTATCGTGTTGCTATCACAGGGTAACTGGATAGTGACGTCACCTCGGGGAGCTCTCAGAATGCGAGACCTTGTTTTCTTAGACCATATAGGGGGAGGTGAAATAAACTTATTTATTCTGCAATTAGTTCACAAGAACACTTTTGCATGTTTTTGAGCAGATGAGTTCAGCCTTTCCTAACTGAACTAACCCTGAGAAGAAAGGACGAAATAAACTCAGGGATTATCGTCTCTTCCAAACAATATTTTTAAAATGCAAACATTATTAGTTGATTCACAAGGTAAGGAAAAAACCTGTCAAAAACTATATTCAAAATTTGAGAGCTGGTGCTTTCCGTGTGGTCCCATTTCAACTTGCTCCAGTTCTTGAAGTCGGTTTTTAACCGACTTCAAAAAAGGAGGAGGTTCTTAATTCAACTGTATTTTTTTTAATGTTTGTTACCTCATAACTTTCGACTGGGTGAACCGATTTTGATGTTTTTTTTTTTTTTGAAAGCTAGTGCTTCCCATTTGGTCCCATTTCAATTTGGTCCAGTTTTGACATGTCATCCATGAAAAAACCATATAAGTCTTCAATTTGCATTAAGTATGTGCGCGACAAATTGACGAATAACTCAATATCACTCTAACCGGTTTCGATGATTCTTTTTTATTTCAAAGCTGGTGCTTCCCGTGTGGTCCCATTTAAATTTGGTCCAGATTGAAGTCGGTTAATTTTTTTGTTTAAATTTGTGATTATTTGTTCAATAAATTTCGAACATAACTTCCAAAAGAAAATGATAATAGACAAAAAATCAAAACATTTAATGTATACTTACTAATACTTATACATGGATTAACAAAAATACATTTACTTTAATTTAATAACAAATAACCAAAAAAAAACAAATAAGAAAATAAACAGGATTAAATTAAATAAAACAAAAATTACACTTTTCTTTAAATCATCATGCTAGAAACCAAAGCGGGATTTACAACTCTTCTATTATTCATTACACTATTAAAATATGAAGTATATCTTTCAGGGGAATAGCCATGGAGTTTTTTAGGTTTGTTGCTGAAAAATTCAGCCTCTGCACGGAGTATGCGATCCCGAGGGTCAGCCATGGGATATTCCCTAGGATATGCGTTCCTCTTCTTTCTCGGTGATTCCTGCATTTGAGGGTTCGGGTAGGGATCCACGTAGCGGCGTCCATTAATATCGTTGCCATCCGCTGTCGGGAATATCGTTGGCTAAATTAATAAAATATTAAAGTTTAGCTACTCGTAAATATGAAGCATCTATGTTATATAAATAAAAGTGTTAAAATATTAATTAAACAGTTTATTTAGTAATAGCTACATAGAACGAATTACAAATATAATAAATAAATAGAAATTCTAAATAATCTGCTACTACGATACTACATTTATAGAAACAAGTAAAACATTTGAATATGTGTGTTACTTCAAATGTGCCAAAAATTGGTAAAAATCGTAAAACCTTCGTTATTAGCCTGAAAATAAGGTTCTAAGTTTTACTCTATTAGTTTCTACAATTACTACTAGAAAATTAAACTAAAAAATGTACAAAATTCCTTCAATTCCAAAACTCTGCGACGCCGACGTGAAGGTTTTGTGGCATCAGAGGACCCAAAGTCGAGAACCGTAGATGATTTTTACACTATTATCGCAAACAACATATTATTTATGTCAATCATTAAACAAATTAACCAATATCTTACAACACACAAAATTCTTACGCACATAAACTGTATTTGGCTACTTTATTTAAATAAATATTCTCCTATGTTTTATATTATAATAGTCAGTCAAATATATCCTTGCCTGCTCCTCTGCTGTTGAAAATTCCAGGCGCTGGTTGACCTTGGGGTTCAGCTCCGACGGTGTTCTGCTGAATACCACCCATGGGGACTACAGCTGGGTTGGGTTCGTTCTGTTGACCTTTCCATGGCCTGCGAGTAAATAAGTATTATTCGTTTTAGGAAGAAATGAATGGAACTAAGGTTTGCTTTGCAACTAGTGGGTAAATTTTATAGGTATGTGGATCCGTGGGAGAGTCGTGCTAAAACACATTTGGGCCAGCTTGACTTTGCCACGGCTTCGGTGTCTCCCAGAAATCTGGTGCTAAGCAATTTTACCATAAAGTGAATGAGGTCACAGAACCACCTAATTCCAAAATCTACTTGAAACCTAGCAAGGTACCTGTGACTCTAAAGAATGTACGAGTAGTAACTATCAAGTGAAACGTTTGTTTGTTATTTACGCAAGTCTTTTGGAAGTCAATGCCTCATTGACTTCTAAAAGACTTCCCTAATGACCAGCAATAAAAGTGGTGTATGGTTTAAATGACGATGAAGGTCAAGATAAAGAATCCTGTATAAGGCTTACTTGTCAGGGAAAAGTTCACCAGGCTGTCCCCTTGTCTGAACAATTCTTTCGCCGTTGACTTCCACCACACATCTAAGTCGAGCGCAACATGTAGGGAATTCTAGATAATTAAATTACAGATTAGTTTCGATCCAATACTTCATAAAGAAAAAGCCAAAATGGTTTGATCAGATAAGATCAGCTTCTTCTTAATATAAAGTTAAACAACCATTTAGCATCCTCGAAAATTTGCCATTAGGTGCAAAAAGAATGTTCCAAACCTGACGTTTTATTCTAGAAATAAGTGCTTTAACTAAAGGCATGAAGGATTAATTTAGTCTGTCGTTGGGTCACAGTAAGACTTCGTTTACATAGATGTTAATGGGTGAACATAATTCTCTATAATATTCCGCCAGCCGCCAGTCAATCTTCAGTCAGAGAAGAGATTAATGAAAAGAAGACGTCAGAATTCGTAACGGACTTTCCCAAAGAAAAAAAAACAGTTTAATTGATTCCTGGGTAAAATAAATCATACAGAATAAAACTATCATCGAATTAGATCACTAAATCACACAGAATGGGGCGCATAATATGTAATCAGATCATCAGATGATAAACTTGAAATGAATGAGAGTGACTTAGAGGAAACAGTCTAAGTAAAATGTAGTTAGTTTTACATACTGACAATTATTACCACTTCTCAGAATGTAAAACTCTATCTTAATAAAGATAACCTAATAAGGTTATTTATTTCTTTTTAATCTATTTACATACCGACATTTTCATCTTCAATGTATTCGTGGCATTCCAACGCATTTTCAGGTATTTTCGGTTTTCTACATCTGAATTTAAAGATCATTACAAATTATTGTGTTATGCAGAAGTTTAACATATGATAGAAGATTTGGTTAAAGCGGCAGATTTAATTATTTACCGAAATTCTTACCCGACAGCAGCTATAAAGTACTTTCCGTCTCTAATTTCGCATCGATATCTATGGCAAGTGTAATGATCTGACCATTCTTGCCAAGGTTGGTATCCTTTTCTTGAATATTTGTCTACGCAAGCTTGATCTGAAAATACGCAAGGAACGTGACCATAATACAAAATTATAGTTCGCCTGAGGGTTGGATTACGATCGTTTTGAATATTTGTTTTACTTTTTGGCGATTTTAACTCGTACAAGGCAAAACATATGCTGGACCGATTTTTAAAGCAATGATGCAGAAGTATCTCAAGAGGCTACCATAGTGTAAGTCGCTATACTGCATTGCTGCATTATATGCATTCGCAAGGAGTATGGTGACCAACTAGTCTAGGAGTCTGCTTATACTTGCCATCAGGCGGAGTAGAGTCACTTTGACAGCTTAATATAAAAAAGTAATCACTTAATTAGTCTACGTATTAATATGCGCTAATACATACAGTAAAATAAGTATCATACCAATATCTGCCCTTTTTTCCTATCTGTACTTTCAAAATACTCCCAAGTATACTCCCAAAATACCCCTTAGAAGGTAGTAGAGCCACGCTGATTTCAGCACGCATGGGCCGGCTCGACCGGGGCGGTACTACCCTCGCACAGAAAATCAACGTAAAATGACCACGTTCGTGCTTTCGTGTTTCGTTGGTGAGTGCGAGACCGGAGGCCCAAATAGTCTAGTCAACAAGTTCCATACTTGTTGACTAGACTAAAAGATGCAGCAGCATCACTAGGCCGCCATGGTGTGGGTCGCCATACTGCATTGTCTGCATTCGCAGTGAGTATGGCGACCAATACTCTTGGATTCTGCTTATGCTTTCCATCAGGCAGAGTAGAGTCATTTTGGCGGGCCAAACATAAAAAAAAAAAAAAAAAAAAAAGTAAGTGGTTTGATAAGTGGGACCAATTATAGTCGAGAACATGAGACTGTTTATACGCCTGCCCTTTAAAGGATATCGACTTGTTCATATAACTTTTCGAATTAGATGAATTACGAGTAATCTTGAGTATTTTTACTGAACATAATTAAAATATACTTACAACTAACATCTTCAGCAAACCTGGCAGGCAACACGAGATAAATAAGAAACACAATCGCTCCAAGTTGCATTTTCACTGTATTTATTTCAGCTGCAATTAAAAATCTTTTACACTACTAAATCACCTTCCAATTCCAGCTCGAAGCCCACACTAAATCAATTTAGGTTTACACCGGCTAAAATACTGTTTTTGGTGTTAAATATTTATAAAACAAAGCAAGGAAGACAGCATCTGACCATTTTTTCGTAAATATTATGATAAGCCTGGCTTCTTTCCTCTGTAACTTCAACAAACAAATTTAAAAAATACGGAAGAACTGTGAGAATTTCAGTTGAGTTGCTTTATGGATTTTTGGTTAATTGACTTAGTTTTACGCTTGGAAATATTCGTGTCTGATCTTAGTCTCTTTTCACTATTAAAGCATGCATGTCTATACACCAAAACTTCTTTTATTTATCACAGGACAACTTTGTAATTTAATTTACCACATGTATTACTGTACCATAATAACAGTGCGACCACAATAAGCGAGTAAAGGATCATCACTTCTTGAACGCGCATGAACGGAACTGAAAGAACATGTAAGTAAAACAAAATTACGTAGATTTTATTTTTAAAAAAATCAGTTAAAAAAAATAAAGAAAACAGTTAAAATATCAATTCCGTGTCACTCGTGTGAAACGATGGTTAAAGAGTTATACAATACTATAATTAACTTCACATAGATGATCTTCTTACGTGATCTGAGAATAAATTATAGACTAGAACCCATGTTCAATGTTAAAGACCTTGAGGAATACCGATTTCTTGGTAATAATAATAACTGTTGACTAGATAACAAAATACAATGTATTTCCTGCCCTAAATACTGTTTCCCAAAAGATATTACCAAACCTGCAAAAACTAGTGAGCTAGAAAACGTTTTAAACCTATGTTTACGGTTAATACAACGTAATCAAATCACGTGAATTCCCTTACGTATTACTAATTGTGTAATATACTGCGATTGTTTTAAGTAATCGTCACGTTTTAATTAATTGTGTAATAATATTCCTTGTTCGAGTTCTAAAGTAGTGCGCAGTGTATAAAAGAACCTCCATGGCCTTAACTAAAGAGCTGAAAGTTTGTATTCTATAATTTTAATTACTGTTGATTGATAAGAATCATGTAATACTTAATACGGGAAAACTTTAGGTTACTGGACATGAAGTGACAAACTATCCAAGGCATTTGACACGGCTATCAAAGTTTTTTTTTGTATATAAATGTTAAACTTACTAGCAGTAAAATAATACTCGACTCGACATATGCGACTCGATACATGTTAGTAGTTGTTGATTGAGAATTTAGAAAAATATACCTTTAGTATCTGCAGCGTGCCACAAGGAAGTATATTGGGCCCTACTCTATTCGTAAATATGACAATTAATTTAATTTGTGTTAGTTTATAAATACATCAATACCTGGAACGGATATTTTTCTTAAGTTGGAAACCATCCATATCCACCGTTCCATAATACAGTTAACGTCTTTTATTATACACACGTATTTTGATGATTTGATACGATTCACCCATTTTTGAGCCCCTTGCTAGACGCGTTTAGAAACCGCTTGTATTGCTTCACACCAAGACGGCGCTGCATGTTGCGTACGCAAACTGACATTATTAAAATTTTAACAAAAAAAAACCACGGAGAGCACGTTAAGCTGCCGGTCCCGGTTGTCATGAACATCTTTGGCAATCGTTATTGGGAAGTCAGTGCCCTCAAATATACTGACAACAATCTTCGAATTCAGTTCACCCTCAGGTTTGCGGAGATCTGATGCCAGTCGCTCCGTGGAAAAACTGATGTTCAGGTAAAACCGGTTGAACTAGTAGCCGACCTCAATTAATCTTGGGAATAATAAAGGAAGCTAGGAAGATGATGATGACAATCGAATTGAGAACCTCCTCCTTTTCGAAGTCGGTTAAAAATATGATAGTGATATCGCTTTTAATTTTTCACTTGATAATTTTTAGGAATAAGAACATAATGCCTTCTTTAAAAACGTACTCTACAGAATGAGGACCATATTGTCATAATGACGCTTCGAAGACACACCCCACATCCTCAGGGCTTACATCCGATTACCATTTAACCACACAAAATCACTAAGCAATCTTGTTCATCATTTTTTTTTCTACAAAAATTATTAAACGATACACATACCTAATGCGTGGCAATAATAGATTTATTATATTCAATATTGTCTGAAATATTTCTTCAAATCACGGAGAACCGATAATGCCGTGTTGTTAATAGTTCAGATCCCTATTCCCCGTTTGGTTTTGGTTATAATCCTGGAGTAATTGTAACTAATTACCTGCCATGTAATTGATCCTTGCGAGAAGAAATTAAATTCGAGAAGGATTCAGGACAACTGAGTAAATCATATAGTTGCTACTATAAGTATTCAATAAATTTCAATGAAATATATTACACTACTATTTTATTGTTCATTGTATTTTTTTTTATTATGACTTCGTAAACTGCCTTCCGGTAGGGATCGTGGTTCTGGACTCTGGCAATGGTCCAAAGAGTGCGTGGCTGTTTCTAACGTGTGTTTCAGTAATGAAGTGATGTCCACTAACTTTACTATATGCGTATATTTTAATTTAATTTCTAACTTCTGGGATTCTAACTTAAAATTTAAAAAGTACTATAAATTTAATTTTGTTTTTCACATACAAACCCCTTTGTCACGTAAAAAAATTAATATTATTAAAAACTCACCCATTTTCTAAACAGTTAACTCCAACACACGGAACAATGATATCAGCAACAGTTTGCCGATAAATGGACTTGAAATGTTTAAACAGTTCGCGCACAGTGTCGAAGTGTTTTCTGTTATACGAGCTAAATACTTAGAATTCCATCATTTTTCTTCAATGTAGATGTTATTGGATACTGTGAGTTTTACTTTGTTTTCTTTTATTGTTATTGAATTCTATGAATCAGTAAGTGACACAGTTTGAAGCTCTCTAAGGTTTGAAGTCCAATTGAAACAATTTGTTATTTATATACAACATCGTAATCGCATGCGTGTAAATTTAATTATAAAGGTCAAACTTAAATAAGCTCATTCATAAATATCAATTCAAATATATAATCGTTTTTAATGTAATACCTATATATTTTAAAACAATGTATTTTTTTTTGGTAATCTGACACACAACGCCATCTAGTTTTCAGACAAAGTAGACTTTAAGCATGGCGTGTTTAGAACACGTAGGAATGCGTTTTGTTAATGCAGTTGTATCAACTTTACGAGCAGAATGAAAATTATTTTAACACAGTTCTAAAAATATAATAAATACATGAAAATAATAAGGATGATTCACATATTAAACGGTATAAATCTCATAACCATTCATAACATACTCATATTGCCAGCGGTACAGGATCTACCATTCTCATTTTAAAAAAGTTTTCGTTGTACAAAACGTTGTTGTAGAGTGAGTGTCGTCTGTTATTTGTTTGAACTTTTAAGAACCTGCTTCTATTACGGACCTTCCAATATCTTCTACCACACGATAACCACGGCTGACATGATGATATGAGGTGTCTAGATCATTGAGTTACATTTAATATACAAAAATATAAAGTTGAAATAACATTATTTATGAATTCAAATTTTGGCGGCACGCGTCGCCGCATCGATGGCGCATCTGTTTGTTACCGTACGGCCACACACTCGACGAGTGGTGAGAGAAATGGGTAGAGACGTAGTGTGGCTGCGTTACTCGTCATGCTGCTCGTCTTGCCGCTCGTCATGCCCGGCGATCCATTTTTTGTCGGTTGTTTGGCGCGAGTCAAAGGAGCGCAATACGAGCGCGAGCGACCAGCCACACACGCGCGATGCACTCACTTTGCGTCGAGCGCTCGCGTGGTTTGTACGTATTGTTGCAGTAATTTTGACATGATGTAGCCGACGCCACTTTGTAATGAATGGTCTAATGAAACAACTTTAAAATTTATCGAATTATTTTACAAACTGTTTTGTTTTAAGACATTTAAAGTATTTGCTATGCTGTAAAAACATAAAAATGCGTACGCTGCTAGAACGTTGTCGTCCATTGCAAGGTGAATACTGGAATAAGAAACAATGCGATGAACATCGCGAGTACAGGAGTGTGTGGCTGATAGGGCAATATTCGCGGCAGCGCGAGCAGCAGCGCGAGGAGCAGCGTGAATGGCATAGTCTGGCTGTAGGGTTAGGACGAATAAAAATTAACAAAAAAGCAATTCTATTTCTAGTATATATTATACATTATAATCTATGGTAAGTAGTAAGTAAAGTAATAATAATGCACATGATTTAAATTGCAAACAAAACTTTTAAACTTTTTTAATCAGGTTAAGCTGTTAGAATTTCATTAAGTGAAACGAATTTATAAATTACTTTGCTATATACAAGGGATAACAGGCAATCCAATTAGTGGAAATTCTGTTAGCACGAATCACTAATTAATTCTAATTGGAATTTGAAATTTCATTCATTTTAAGGATCTCTTCTAAAATTATAAAAGATTTAGTGGCATGAGTAACGAAACGAACCTTTGGCGTGTGCTTTGTGCGCAATGAAACGCAACTTGATCAAACAAACTGTCAAAGGTGTCAAAGTGTCAGAGCGATGCGACTCTTGATGATTGTTGTGCGATTAATTTTATTTTTTTACAATTTTCCGAATTATTCTTTAGTAAAAAATAGTATTTATTTTTAAGTTCAAGTGCTAACAAATGAGGTAAGTACACAGAATAATACGTTTTAATTCTCTATATGTATTTTTTTTGCTTTTAATTTTCGAGCGTCGATTTTTAATATTTTTCACATCCTTGCAATGTTTATGCGTTAATATTTTTTTGTATGGTATGTGTGTTTTTGTTTAACCTTCCTGTTATTACTCATCTCGAGATGATTCAGATCTTATCACAGAACAAGTTTTAAGATGCTACCCTCGAAATAATCTATCGAAAAATAATAAACATTTTTCAACGCTTATTTTTACAAGCTTTTTTTTAAAACAAGCTATAGATAGCCGCTCATTGGAGCGGCAATGATTTTTAACCAAATACGACGTTATTTCTTGATTAAATATATACATTTGTCTAAAAACACATTTTGGTATTCATAATAATATGATGTTAATTTTACAAGTATATATAAGTACAAATATGTGTATGTGTGTTAGGGGCGTATTCGCCGCAAGGGTTACGTTCAGTATTTTTTTTAATGTAGTAAAGCAGACAACTGGTGTAAAAGAAAAAAATAAAAAGAAAACATAGAATACATGTTCAAAATGCTGGTAGTCACATAATTCAATAACTTGATTGACACTTATGTCTACAATTTGAGTTTAAATTGTCATAGTTTAACACACATCATTTCATAACACACATCATATAATCTATTTTTAGCCCGTAAATCCTTGGTATATATTAGAAAATATGCTTATAAGTCTCTGAAATAAGAAATTAAAAGTTTTAAAGGTTTGGTACTTTTTGTTATCATTATTACAGCTTTATTTTTCCACTTAATACTTTACAAATATACAATATAATAATTTCATTTCCGTTTTATTGTTAAGTTCCCCCCCTATGGGTAAAAGCCTCCCCCATTCTTTTCCACATTTCCCTGTCCTTGGCCATATGCATCCAACTTTTTCCCGCTATGTTCTTTATGTCATCTGCCCATCCAGATCTTTTCTTCAGTCTTCCCACTTTTCTTTTGCCTTTTGGGCCCTGCCATCTCGTTGTTTGGTAAGTCCATCTGTTGTCCTCGTATCGTGACAGGTGCCCTGCCCATTTCCACTTTTGTTTTAAACTAAAATGAAGTGCATCTGTTAATTTAGTTTTCATGCATCTGCGTTTCTTGTTTTATGTATTTTCCTCAGTTTCAGTATCCTTCGTTCCATTGCATGTTGGCATGATGAAATTTTGTTCTTTACTTTTCTGTGAAGACCCATGTCGGGCTGGTGAAAGTCAAGATTGAAAGAATGCAAGAATCCATTATAGTCTTTTTTACATTAAGAGCTCGGTCCCACTTGTCGTGTATCGTGCCCGAATATTAATCGGATGTCGGTGCCTCTGTTCACACTACAGTTAATAATTGGTTGTCGTCCACAAACCGTACCTACAATAACAACACAACAACTCTGCTGTGTGTGTGCAATCGCAGCGACGTACACACGAAAGGAACAAGGGGTAGCGGGGGACGCCAGCAGTCGACACGACAAATGTGAACAGCGCCATTCTTACTTATAGGCGAGCGAGATCCGACACGATTTTTTTCCACGGGCGTAGAGGGCTGGCAATACACACGACATTTATTGTCGTGGACGACACAAAATCGGTCAACGACAAGTGTGAATAGCTTCATATACAAAGTTCTGCCACTGGAAACTCCGATTAATATTCGGACACGACACACGACAAGTGTGAACGGGGTGTAAGGCTGTAGTTCCCCTTTAGAATTTCTTTTTGGGCCCAATATTTTTTCCAAGTGGTACTTATTCTTTTGTCTACTTCGTTTTCGTTGATATTTGCATCAAAGGACACCAATTTACCTAGGTACACATATTCACTTTCATAGTCCATCGGTTTTTCCTCTTCTTGTTTTCTTTATACTGTTTGACTGCATATTTTGGATGCGTTCATGTGTATGCCGATTTTGTTGCTTTTACATTGCATTTTAGTTTTTGTAGCATTGATTCTAAACCTCTCACGGATTCACTAAAAAGAGCAATGTTGTCTGCAAACCTCAGGTGTGTTTTATTTTTTTTTACCTTTTATTAAGTATCCATATGCCATTGTTTTCCCAATTGAGAAAAAAATATTGGAGTTTGGTTCTATTGAAATATAAATGAAAGCTACACTCAAGCTAACAAAGATTCCCAACCAGGATGAATATTGTGTAATGAGTAGTCATTTATTCTGTGCATCCAGTAATATACTTATGATATATGTGCACAGTGCAGTTGTGGTGCCTGCTTATTATCAATTACCATATTCGTAACACCAATGTTGTAAACACTCACTACACATGTTTGGTAAGTTTAGGTAGCAGTTGATTAGAATAAATAAATAAAGTCAAGAGTGATGGTCACCATCCTCAATGTGAATGTGGACAATGCAGTATGTATCGCGACCCATATTATACACACACCCTGACCCAGGTTCATAGTGGGCAGGAAACACGTCCGCTGCTAGTGAGTTCTAGGTTTTGGCCTCGGCATAGGGAGGAAGAACCGAAATGTTGAGTTTGAGAACATATGTCTACCACTCTGAAGCTGTGACTTCCAAGCAGAGTTGATATGATTTAAATCAATAATAGTATAAATCGAAACATTTGATTAAAATCACGGTTTAAATCAAATGTTTTTTATTTCACGGTTTCCTCGCCTTCTAATATTACATTGCAATAATCTTTACTAGAGTATAAAATGAAGTAGCTTCCGCTGTCTGTTCGCCTAGATCTTTTAAACTACTCGGTTTTCAGCAACCCCTCAACCCCCAACAGTTGCTTAAGTCGGACATACACGTTCAAGTATACTTGCGCAAATCCAAACTGTTCTGCCTGTCAGATTGAGAGACAGATAGATGTCAACGAATCTGCGTGCGTGACAGAGACAGACAGATTCGTTGATTCGTCGTTCGGAGCAGCTCGTTTCGATCCGTGCGAGCTTCGGGTGTCAGGTTTTATTTTCGTTACGTTACGGAATCTCTTGATTCGGTCGCCGCGCTCAAAGGCCTCAAAGCCCGCGATAAAAGCTATGCAAAAGTTTTAAAAACTATAACGACTACGTAAAATCTTTTGATAAAATGTATACGAGTATAGCCTGTGTCACCCGGTAGAACGAATCTATTGACATCTTATTAATTAAAACCATAGAGTTATTATAGATAGCACAGGTGAGCCAGGCCTCCAGCCGTCCCTCGATTAGAAAGAGAGAGACGATCGCGATACCTATCTGTATCTCTCTACTCGCGCATGCGCAGTTTGCGCGGAAAAGTAGATAATTGTTGTGATGAGATTACCATTATTAGTCCTTTACTGCGCATGTGTCAGTAGAGATAGACAGATGGGGTACCGCGATCTTCTCTCTCTTTCTAACCGTTGGACGTTTCCACTTACAGGCAGCCACATGTCTGACCAACTCTATCTATAATAACTCTATGATTAAAACCCGTTCAGTAGTTAAGGCCCTTTTTTTCTGCGGAAATCCACTTTGATACCACCAACAGGTGGCTCTGTCGGTCTCGAACCGACTAAAAACCGCACACCATCTCGGGTACTCGGGAAGCCGCGGAACCAGGTGCATCCTCGGAAGGAAATCCCTGGAACCCTGACGTACCTCGGGCCACCTACGGTTTGTAGATGGCCCCCTTCTGTGTTAAAACCCTGATGCTCCTTTTCTATTTAGAAATGGGCGCGAGCTCTACAAAATGCTCACCTGTCACCCCCGGGCTTGCTTACCCGGCAGGCAGGCCCGTTCCTGGGCCTGACGGTGAAATAATACAAACATACATAGACCCTTCATTTCGCCTCACCGTGTGTGTTTAAAAGAGTCGAAGAAACCAATTTTGACTTAAACAAGTAAAATTTTAACAAAATAAAAACCGACTTCAAGGTTCAACTCGATTTCTCTTGGATGCCATCATCAGATCTTAGTGTCCTTATGATGGTACCACCGTTGGGATATCTCCTTTCCATTAAAAAAAGAATCGCCAAAATCAGTTCATAAACGACGAAGTTATCCGCGAACATACGAGTACATAAAAAAACGGTCGAATTGAGAGACCTCCTCCTTTTTTTGAAGTCGTTTAACAACTAAATAATAATAATTAAATTACTAAATGAAAAGTGTCACAAACAAACGCTATGACGCAGTTATAATATTGTTACTATTAATAAGGTAAGGATATTTATTAAAGGATAATATTGTATGACATACTTACGTATATACATAATATAATAAAATAATAATAAATAACTCGACATAAGGTCGTCTGACCTTGTTCAAATTAACCACTTTTCACTAAATCCATATGAAAGTATACACGGCACCTACTTACATCAAAAAAGCAATTTATAAAATTTTTGTTTGTCGGCTAGTTTGTTCCGCCTAATCTCTGGAACAGCTGGACCGATTTGACGGGACTTTCACTGGTAGATAGCTAGTGATATAAAAAGTAATTTAGGCTAGGTAGGTTTCTTAAACCGTGGGAGAGCCACGCTTCGGCATTCATGGGCCGGCTCGACCGGAGTGATACCACGGCCTCACCGAAAACCGGTGTGAAATACGCTTGAGCTGTGTTTCACCGAATGAGTGAGGATACTGGAGGCCCATACCCCAACACCTCCCCCATCCCCCAAAGGCCAGCAACGCATTTGTGACGCCTCTGGAGTTGCGGGTGTGCATGGGCGGCGGTGGTCGCTTACCATCAGGCGACACGTCTGCTCGTTTGCCCCCTATTCTATAAAAAAAAAACTAGCTTTTGCTCGCGGCTTTACCCGCGATTACAACAACAACCGCGGGAAACACCGCGATGCTCAACTAGTCTTAGATATATTAATTAATGGTTGTTCAAAATATAAAATCTAACACGCCATGTCAAGCCCAATTGTGTAACGAAAGTTTTGAACATGGAATGTCTCCCATGGCACAGTTATTGCATTCTTACTGACTTTCACACCATGTGTGTTGGGGTTCCATTGTAATTGTGACGTTAAGTACCGTTCACACCGACGATTTAATAATAAGTACCTGTATGACCGAGATATGTATGTATGTATGATTTTTTTTTGGTATATTTTCTGGAAATGAATCCCAGCTAGATCGATTTATCACCCACGAAACCCCCCTTTGGATCTCCTGGCTCTTCGGAGACTGAGGAGCCAGGTATGTGGTTGGTGATTCGTTTACCCAGACTTGGGCTTCCCCCTGCCTGTCGGCCCAATTATTATACAAGGTGAATTTTTAAGACGGGACAGAAAGGGCAGGTACCTTAACCGTTATAGTTACAGGAAAACGCTTTTAGGAGACTATCCATAATTTTTTAAGATATTCTGGAATGCATTTACAGATTTTGGAAAAAATGTATAGTCAGCAAGAAAATTGTCATTTTAAACAAAAACTTTTTTGATGCCAAACGATCCAGTTTCTTATAAGGCTTAAAATCTCTACTGGACCGACTGAGGTTTGAATACTAGAAATGTGAGAAATCGCAAAAAACTTTTTCCATACATTTGTACGGAAATACAGGGGGCATAAGATAATTACAGTTTTTGTCAAGCTGGTGGCTTACTGTGCCTAGAAGCAAAAGCGCCTACCTAAGTAAACAATCATCATATGTAGTTGCATCGATAATCTTCTATAACATTAGAACCAAAACAAATAATAATAAAATAAATCGTTTTAATTTGTATTTTAGACACACAAACATAACTTACATTTAGATAATACCCCTTACCGCTGACCGGATCAATTAATCTGCTACCAGATACCCCACTCTCTGGTAGCTTGCGGCCTTGTCGGCGACTGGTGTAGCCGCCGACGTCGTCTACGTTCGGAATCGGCCCTCTCCCGATCCCGTTCAGCGGTCTCTTTCTGGAGCATTACAACATCAAAGAAAGAGACCACTACGCCCCAGCCTTCCTCACTCGCCAGCATGGCAGCAGCCACGGAACCCCCTGCATACTACATTTCATGAAAATCGTTGGAGCCGTTTCCGAGATTCAGATAATGTATATAGGTACATACACATACAAGCATTGCTCGTTTAGAGTTATTAGAATGTAGATGACTAGTGGTCGTCCTGTGGTCGATATCGACCATAATTCGTTAAATTAGCTTTCTGCATTCCTCCTCCATATAACCTTTAATTGTGACAAATTTTATACCCCTCTCTTCGCATAATTTTTGTAAAAAGGGGTAAAAAGTTTTTACTTCACGTATTAATATTGTTACGTGTTAGGGTTCGATTTAATTGAGAAAGAAGCCTTTTGGCGTTTTAAAGAGACTTTATTAAAACCACTATTAAAATCACAATACTACTCTGAATTACAATCCTTAAAGGTCGCCGAGGTCGTTTGGTTGATCGCTGATATCACTTCGATGTTTATCTCACTATAGCTCAAACTGTACTGAACTGACTGCGACCCGCGAGACGCTCTATTTATACTCATATTATTATTACTCTTTCATTTCTAGAAACGCCTATAAAACACGAGAATCTACTAGTAAAAACGCTAATAAAAATAATCGAAGTTAATAATAATTAGGCAACAACCAATCGATATCCGACAATAGTGTCGGATATCATTAGCATTAGCATTATCATAGCATATAGAAATAAGGTCCATTATTCCTTGCCTCAGGAGATCGATAAGAATTTGTGTGCGCAGATAAGGCTTGCAGATTATTATTATTCGTAACAATATATAGATAATAACTTCTCATGTCTCATCTCCTCGATAAATAAGGATGGAGTGGAGACACCTCGTATTTTACGTATTACTAGCTTTTGGTTTATTAGGTTTAGTAATACGTATTTAACTTAAAAAAAGACTTATGGAGACCAGCTTTTTGACCCTCAAAGGGAGTATCCACGAACGAGGCGGTGAGCGGAAATACGGTTGATATTAGGAAGTTATAAATATGCTAATCGGCGTGAGAACTTTCATTGCGTGATGCAGGAAAAGTAGTTAAGTACCCAGTAGTTCGGGTGTGTTTTGTCTGATTTTTAAGGAAGTCGCCTTAGACTCTTTAGTTTTATAATTATTTACGTACAATACAAGTCTAGAGATTGCCTGAAGGTCGAAATTCGACATTAATTAGTTAATATTAAATAGGAAATACAATCGTTATTTCCTTGACCTTTTTGCGTTAAGTTCTTAACTTGTGTTATTAAATAAAGTGTCATTGTTTTATAATTCAGGCTTCGAATTCAGGGGATAAAGTTGCTCGAGGATCCAGTTATATACTTTCTACTGAGAACCTCGTTCTACGACTTCTAGTACCTGAGACGGCGTGCGGTTATTTACGGTTCGAATACGAAATAACCACCGGTTCTTTCTCGGGGGATTTCCGCACTGGTAGAAAAGGGGATAAATTAGCAGACAGGGCAGGATAGAAAAAGGCACCAGCCATTCATTAGAGAATCTTCTAGTGTAGGCATCTCCAAAATAAGCAGTAATTTAAAACTGGGAGAGTAGAGAATTGAGTAAATTTTAGCAGCACCTTTTGTAACATGCAGGTTTGTTTCAGTAACTTCAAAACCCTTCGGCTAAATGACGATGAATTAACATCACCATCCTCAGATGAAAAGATGGACACTGGATCCGAATCTTTCCGATCACAAGGAACGCCAAATTCTGTTCTATCATCAGATTTCGAAGGCGACCACCCTGAACCGGTCCTCCGTCTCCAAAACCCTGAGATCTTGCGTCTGACAGCCACAGAACAGCTCAACGATAGTCTCATCACCAAAATGTCGAATCTCAGAATTGAATCTCCCAAAACTGGAATCAAACCCCCTAAAAGTCTAGGAATTAGCCCACCGAAGTTCAGTTCAACATTAACCCTCACTACCAGTCATCCTTTAATGAGCCCAGACGAAAACTACCCAGACCTGATACCTAAGAAGATACATAAAATCGAAGATGAAAAGGATCTGAGTCTGTCCAGCATAGAAGATGAAAGGACTGGAGAAAATAATGGCTTCTACAGTCCTCAACGAAATACGTCTAAGAATAATTTGTACTTTAGTGAAGCCTTCGTGACTGCTGAGAGCCACGATTTAGATCTGACAGTCCCTCCTGATGTTGCCAGGGTGGATAAAGTGGAGAGGAGGAAGATAGTGCCTAAGTTAAAAGATGGAACACCAAGTAAGGGAGATATGTTGCAGTTTCTTGAAGAGAGACACCACAAGCAAAGTACTCCGAAATCTCTGCCAGTTGACATAAATAATGTTAATGATGAGTTTCATTCGGTAAGTATTTTGCAACTATTGTTTTTATGGCATAGGCACAAATGAACTGACAAGTCACTGACTGATGGTAAGAGATTACCACTGCCCATAGACACCTGCAACTCAAAGAGTACTTTGCAACTCTTCCAGGGCTTCCCTTCAGGATAAAGGTGTTCAGGCTCTAGTAACCTAAGGGTCAGTGCCGACTGACGGTGTGTCGGCGAACAGCCTAATTCAGTAACAATCTACATTCAACCTAAAGTTCTTCAGAATACAACTGTATTTCATGCAACGAAATATAATGCCGGCGAGCAACGCGAGGGACGATTGGTTTCGCCGGCACTCCGTCCATCAGCGCTGACTCGTAAGTCACTCGGTGAAAAGTCTGGGAGAAAAGCTTAACTTAAAGACTGCCACGGTGGCGCAGCTCTGTCTTGCATGATGTAGAGTTAGGGTAGTAATAAATTAAAAATACGAAGTGTCACCACCCCTATTCATCACGCGGGTGTTGTGAGAGCGGACTAAGGGAGCAAATTACCAGGAAAACAGCACTGCAAAGAGAAGGAAAACTTGCAACAAACCCTATACCAACCCGTCTGGTCAGCTTGGGATAGAAGACCAAAATCTCCGTTGTGAAAAGGCTTGCTGGACAGCAGTGGACTATCAAAAGCTGTTGATGATGATGCATGATGTGTTATTTCTCGCTTGCTGCAGGTCGCAGAGTGGTGTGAATCTCCCTCCCATCTTCGTGCCATGCCTAATTTTGAACTACCCATCGAAATGTCTAGCAGTATAGGATTGCATAATGTAAGTTTTTGGGGATCTTAGGGAACATTAGTGGTGATTCTTCCGTTTATTTATTATAAATCAACTGCTCCTCCTCCCCCTTAAAAATCAACTGAATTGGTCAGTGGAATTACTCAGCTTCGTGTGGCTCAGCAAATTTAGCGTATTTCTGCATAATTGTTGTACTTTGGCTGGCGGGTAGCTTTTTACCGGATTCTTCTTAGGAAGAACTACTTGGTTGAGCCAATTAAGTCTACTGTCTGAAAGAAGACCAGATCCACGTATGGCTGTTATTTATGTTATTTATAATATACTACAAGAGGTTTGATACTCCTGAAAACATCTACAAATCAACCCTTTCTCCAAGATCATGCAAAGAGACTGTTCTCTTTGTATGATCTTGGAGAAACGTCAGATGATTAACAACCCAGAACTTGGTTTCTGCAATCAAGTGCTTAAGGGTTCTAACAACTATCTGATACAGTATTCCCTCGATCCTGCCTTAAGACTGCTCATAACAAATCCGGTGTTATGAGTAACATGTTTATTCTCCAGGACCTGGATTCTCCAGACGTTATTTCAGCATCGACCCAAGAGGATAGATCAGCGTATCAAGCCCTCCTGGATCCTTACACTGGAAGTGTGGCACTCCGACACACGCCAGCTCCACACAGAAGTCCAGGAGCGCAGAGGAGGAAAATACAACTGGTAAGAGGTTATCATATTCGTTCTATAGGTATCTTAAGAGCTGAAGCAAAAAACTTGGCAACAACCTTTTTATTTAATGTTTTTAGACCCAAAGGTCATCACTCCACCGGTATTGTGGCGGGGTCGTGTACCAGAATCAGGCCGAATTTAACCACATGGTGTGCACTTTGCCCCTGAGATAGGGGGGATCCGGGACCAGCTGCTAAGACATCTAGACCCTCGCTTTTTTTGTTTTTTTTTTGTTGACGGAAAATCCTTTCGGATCTCCGGCTCCTCGGGGACTGAGGAACCAGGTATGTGGTGTTTCCACTAAAAACCACCCGGTCTCAGGCGCCCTGCTTTGGGGAGGACCCGGGCCATGTTGGGTGTTGGGGTGACAACCCTTAGAACTTGACACCCACCTTCTACCAACCCGTTAGGCCAGCGTGATATAGTTGGCGTAAACCATTCCTTCTAAGGATGGATCTATGTCAAGCTGTGGACTGCTGGGAGCTGTTGATGACGAGATAATCCATTATGGTTTAGACTGAGATACAAGCCGAATTCGGCTTAGGTCTTATTCGGCCTCGGCCTTACAATGACATTTTAGTAAATACTAGCTGTGCCCGCTACTTTGTACACGTGGCATTTGGATTTTCAAGTTATTTTTAATTTTTCACCGTTTAAACCTTCCCTGGACTAAGACAAACATTTCAAAACCAAAATCAGCTAAATCGGCCCAGCCGTTCTCGAGACAAACGTACAGCAATTGATTTTTATATATAAGATTAATTGCTGCACAAATAATGATTTTTAATATATAATAGATAATAGATATAATTGAAGTGGCTCTTTGTGATGTAGCAACCATCGACCTTAACCAAAGACCCTGAACTTTTACACGGCATTTGCACTGAAACATAATCACCTAGTCAGTAAATAAATAAATATTTCGAACTTCTAACACACAACGCTATTTAGTCCCAAGCTAAGCAGAGCTTGTATTATGGGTACTAGACAACTGATATACATACATTTTATATATTTTTTTGTAAATAAATACATATTATACATAGAAAATATATAGGAGGTATAGTGAGATTATATCAGGCCCAATCCCCACTTATGGCAAACCTAGCCATGATTAATCGATCTAAGAGGTCTCGGGTTCAATTCCCGGGTCAGGCCAAAAAAGAGTTAGTGAAACGCTTAATAAATAACTAGGGTTTGAGAGTTGGGGTCCTAAACCCCGTACCTCGACGAGCACATAAAGCTGTAGATCTTGCGCCGGATCTTTTCCGGTATAGCCGTCCCCTCGGATTGTAAGAGTAAGGGAACAGAGAGTGCTCCTGTGTTTACGCACACACTTGTGCACCATGTAAAACTATTCATCCCCTGGGTGTAGTAAGAGTCGACTGAGACAGCAAACTACCAGGACATCAGCACTGCAAAGAGAAGGAACACTTGACACAAACCCTATACCAACCCGACTGGTCAGCGTGCTGTAGTAGACCAACACCTGCTTTCTAGGGAGAGGCCAATGTCCAGCAGTGGACTGTTAAAGGCTGTTGATAATGTAGAACACACTGTAGATGTTTTATTAAACGGTTTTTTCATATCTAAGTCAGTATTATGGCACTGTGTTTCGTTCTACGGTGCGTAACTAATATCAGATTACGTGAAAACATAATGTTTCGAAACAATGGTTGTTCGCACGCTGGCAATAAGTTTACAAACACTGTGGCAAGGAAATAAGCTAATTATTGAAAAGAAACAGAAAACCGTACTGCGTGAAATGAACAATAACTTCATAGGTAATAATAAATATTTCGGACATTTTAACATACCACGCCATCTAGTCCCAAGCTAAGCAAAGCTTGTGTTATTGGTAGACAACTGATATAAATACATTTTTTTTTGTAAATACATACATATTATATATAGAAAACACCCAAACTCCGAAACAACAGTCACGAGGCGCAGCTAGCTTAGAAATAAGTATATAAATTAAGTACTAGCTTTAGCCTACAACTTCACCCGCGTGTATGTATATTCTTTAAACTGAATAAAATTATCACGCTTGTATTCCAAATCTAATGTATAAAATTCTCGTGTCGCGGTGTTTGTTACCAAACTCCTCCGAAACGGCTGGACCGATTTTTATGAAATTTTATGTGCATATCGTGTAGGTCTGAGAATCGACCAACACCTATTTTTCATACCCCAAAAGGAGGAGGGTGATGCACCCCTATTTTTTTTGTTTTTGGCAAATCAACGTTTGTCGGGTCAGCTAGTATCTACATATATTTAATATTTCGCCTTGTCTTTCTAGCCGCCAGAAGTGGAAGAAGACAGATGTAGTTTGGACAGCGTGAGTATTTGCTCGATGGAGTCTGAAGAGGAACCTCCCGAACCTGATATTCAGCTGGTGGAGACTCCGCAACCTGTCCCTATGCCCAGAGATTTGTGTGATAATAGCATGTAAGTAATATCTTCACACATCTCATACTAGGCCGTTTGATCCGAAACTAGACAGATACTGTGCTGTAGCAACCATATTGCTGATTAATTCCCGTCACCGCGTCACCGACGTGCTGACGTCACAAAACTTCTTTGGCCGCGTTGAGCACTTTTTTAATAGGGGAAAATCATATGAGTTGACGTCACCGCGTTACCGACATGCTGACGTCACAAAATTGGTTTGGCCGCGTTGAGCACTTTTTGGTAGAAGATAATCTTATGAGGTCGCATCACCGCGTCACAGACATGCTAATGTTTGATGTTGATAATTTTAATTTAAAAATTATGAAATTTCTAATTTTACACATTAATTTTACTTTCTACTTTTATTACTACTTAATTTTTCCACAACAAGTATGTATATAGCAATATATAAGTATGTATATCAGCAATCTAGTTACCATAGTACAGGCTTTGTCTAGTTTCGGACCTCCTGTAAAAATAATGTTCTTTAATGTTTTCTTTCCTTCATAGTTCAAAATCAACGAACACTTTAAGTGAAGGCAGTGACCCCATACCTGAATATTCTGCTGCCGAAGAGTTGAGCAACGAGAGGGCCTGGATCAGCGTCCCCAGGGGTGCTGGACACGCCACTTGTGATATGAAGGTACTGTGCATCATCTTGACCTGGATAGGTGTTCATATCACGGATTAAGAATACAGGTTGTCACCACCCCTATTCACCCCGTGGGTGTCGTAAGAGACGACTAAGGCAGCAAACTACCAGGACAACAGCACTGCAAAGAGAAGGAACACTTGACACAAACCCTATACCAGCCCGACTGGTCAGCGTGGTGTAGTAGTGTAGAGGGAACTGGTGTCATGTTCCTCCAATACAAAGGAAGGATCCTCCGACCAGACGAGGTGAGGGTGCCTCATGCCTGGTGGGCCACTGCCCAACGGTTGATGTTGGGATATTGTATATATGTTAATTGGCGCGAGAACTTCTATTGCGCGATTCAGGATTTGTAGTTTCTTCGTATTGTGCGTTACTTCGTAGTTCAGTGTATGTTCGGTAGATGGCGCTGTCATATGTTTTCTTGTTGCGCTGTGTACGGAAGTCGCCACAGTAGACCAAAACCTTATTTTTAAAGAGAAGACAAGGTATTCAAGGTAAGTAGAGCCACGCTGATTCCAGCACGGTTGAGGAGGTACTACCCAGAAGACCAAGCTAAAGTGACAGCATGCTTGTTGTCGTGTTTCGTTGGAGAGTGCGAGACAGAAGGCCCAATGATGCAGAAACATCTCAATAGACCGCCATGGTGTGGGTCACCATGCTGCATTGTTGCATTGTCTGCACGAGCAGTGAGAATGGTGATCACTACTCTTGGATTCTGCTCATGCTTTCCATCAGGCAGAGTAGAGCCACTTTGACAGGTTCATATATAAAAAAAACGTGTGGCACTCGGGGACTGCCGCGGTAAAGCTATTGCATAGCATTTTTTATCAACTTATGCAATTATAATTATTTATTTACTTTTTATTTATGCAGATTTTTTTTTGGAAATATTGACAACAAGTAAGTGAAAAAATTATAACACAAAATATATCACATGACTTCCCCATGTAAGTATTTCATGATGATTTAAATAGTTAACGACACGGCAAATTTCATAACGATGACAATGATGTGCATATTATGTGTTATAATTACATTTTAATACGAAAATAACTTTTTCGCTGACTACTACCAAAATATTTGGGGGTGTTAGGTTTTATTCTCGTTACGGAATTTCTTGATTCGGTTGCCTCGCTCAAAGTCCGCGATAAAAGTTATGCAATAGCTTAAAAAATGCCAATATCCAACTGCAATGTTAAAACATAAAAATAAAAATCACATTTCCAGTTCTCATTTCTTCAAACTTTAAAAAAATAAAGTGGAGTCTCAAAGACTTTACTTATTTCCCTTTATCCACCTATTCTATGACTGAAGGTAGTCGCTTAACATCAGATCTATCATATCTTGTGACGAAAACCCTATATAGAATAGCAACCCGACCCAGCTTCGCACGGAAAAGTCTTAAAAATTCTCGGAGTTCTTCTACTATAATATGCATGTATTACACATATAAAACTTCCTCTTGAATCACTCGTATCTATTTGCTAAACACTGCATTAAAATCTGTTGAGTAGTTTAAGAGATCTAAGCGAAAAGATAGTCGAAGCGACTTTATTTTAACCGACTTATATTTGTTACCTCAGAACTTTCGTGGTGAACCGATTTTTCTTTCGATTTTGATGATTCTTTTTTTTATTTGAAAGCTGGTGCTTCCCGTGTGGTCACATTTCAATTTGGTACAGTCCTTAAAGTGGTTTTTTTGGTACAGTTTAAGTTATACACTATGTAAAGATTTAGAATGTTGTTTCCAGGTGATAGAGCCATACAAGCGCGTGATATCCCACGGGGGTTACGACCCCAGGGGTGCAGCGCTAATTGTGTTCAGCGCATGCCATCTGCCAGACGGAGCCCGACCAGATTACACTTATGTTATGGATAATTTATTTTTGTAAGCATACATACATACCTTTTTTAAAATATTATCTATACAAATAAATAAAATTAAAATGCATGTAAAAGTATTATACGATACATACTACAAAAAAAATTGTCTGTTCGTCTATCTGTTTGTTCCGGCTAATCTCTGTAACCACCACTAGATCGATTTTGACGGGACTTTCAGTGGGAGGAAGCTGGTGATGTAAGGAGTAACTTAGGCTTTTTTTAGACTAGCTTTGCTCCGCGGCGTTACCCGCGGTGTTAACTAATTAGAAATAACATAAACTGTATATAATGCAAGAAATAAAGGTTTTATTTTATTGTTATTATACATACCTTGCAGTAACAACGCTTAAACGTTCAAAAGTATTTTCGAAGTAAATATTACTCACCAGTAAATATTACAATTTTGACTAACTTTATTCAAACACTAGCTGACCCACGCAACGTCGTTTGCGTCTTCTATTGCCCGTAGCGTGATAATTTTCCCCCATTCTTCATTGGTGCTCCGCTAACGTAGTTTCTTTCTTCAGACGATTTAATAAAAAATTTTAACACAAAAGCGGTTATTGTAACTAAACCATGATAGTTAGATATATGCTCTCGCGGACTTTTTTGTAGATCTTAATGAGCCCTAGTAACCCGTAATACATTATTTTGTTCTATTGTCAATAGTTATTGCAGCGCACGCAAAAAATTGGTTTCGATTTGACACCTTGGGTTACGAAATAGCAATTTTCTTACGGATCCCTATTTTTTTGAAAATAAAATATAGCCTATAGCCTTCCTCGATAAATGGACTATCCAACACTGAAAGAATTTTTCAAATCGGACCAGAAGTTCCTGAGATTAGCGCGTTCAAACAAACAAACAAACTCTGCAGCTTTATAATATTAGTATAGATTTTATTATTCTGATTGACTTGACTAGTTTCAAACGTACACTTTATTGTCATTATTTTAACTAATTACATACAAACTTTATTAATTATTCTGTTCCATTTGATAAATTTCACAAGAAAATGCCATTAAAAATATGGTTTTGACTAATAATAAATATACACTTTATTGTTATGATTGATTTGACTAATTTCAAACATACACTTAAATGTTGTGATTGGTTTGACTAATAACATTTGACGTATACATTTCGTTAATCTGTTAAGATTTGACTAATTACAAACAAGCACTACATTGAGGTGATAGATTTGACTAATTACAAACAAAAAATTTATTGACATGATGTCTTTTATAGGATAGTTTTTTTAAATGGTTTGATGAAGCCACTTTTTTAATATTAACTGTATTACCATTTTCATCAAAGAATCATACTACTGTAGGTACGTGATATGGACCCTGGAGAGGCTGGTCACAGACGAGTATATCCTGGTGTATCTCCACGGCAGTGCTGGTAGAAGGAAACTGCCCACGTTCCACTGGCTCCACGAGTGTTATAAACTCATAGATAGAAGGTGAGCTCTATTCGCTGTATGCGCGATGACAGCGCCCCTAGTGACATCAATATGGTAGTTAACTGTTTTTTTTACACCGCTACACCAGTGGCGTCACAAGTGCGTTGCCGGCCTTTGGGGTATGGGGAGAGGGATGTGGGGAGGAGTTGGGGTAAGAGCCTCCGGTATCCTCACTCACTCGGTGAAACACAGCGTAAACGCTATTTCACACCAGTTTTCTGTGAAGCCGTGGTATCACTCCGGTCGAGCCGGCCCATTCATGCCGAAGCGTGGCTCTCCCACGGTGAATATCAATTTGACACATGACAGTCCACAGTTAGTTCACATCGCGCGCTGCGATCTATTAGGCGGTCCCCACCACTTTGCACATGGCGAATAGATAATGGTGATAAATTTGACTAATTTAGATGACTGCCTCGGTAATGACAGGTGTGCTGGTCTGGGTTTCGATTCCCTGTCGAACATATGTATATTATTATGTTTGTATGATCTGGTTTTTATTGTTTCGGAGTTTAGGTGTTTTAATTTGGTGAAAATCATTGTTCTAATGGTTAGTGACTCCGAGGGATGAGAGGTTATGGATTCTATTCTCGTTTATGATGATGATGAGTGTAGAAAGGTTTTTACCTTACTTAATAAATAAATATTTCGGACATCTAACACACAACGCCATCTAGTTCCAAGCTAAGCAGAGCTTGTGTTATGGGTACTAGACAACTGATATATACTTTTTATTTTTGTAAATACATACATATTATACATAGAAAACACCCAAACTCAGTAACAAATATTTGTAGATTATACAAACATTTGGTCCGACCCGGGAATCGAACCTGAGACCTCATGATCAGCAGTCGCACACGCCAACCGCGAGACCAACGAGGCAGTCTAATAAATGAATTGTGATCGAATTTCGATCATTAGGCGACCACTAAGCTGACAAATTCGATGTTTTTCATATTTTAAGTTTATTTCGTTTCAGGTTACGCAAAAGTCTGAAACACCTGTACCTGGTTCATCCGACATTTTGGCTGAAGTCCTTTGTTATATTAACAAAGCCTTTTGTCAGGTGAATTATTTTTTTTAAGTATTCATACTGAGCACTGAGTGCTACAGGTTCGATCCCATCATAAGACAACACTTTAGCATCATCTTCCTGGCCTTTATTATAGCCAAGATTATTTGGGGTCGGCCTGCCAAAGAGCCTCTACTCTGCCTGATGGAAAGCATGAGCAGAATCCAAGAGTGGTGGTCACCATACTCACTGCTCGTGCAGACAATACAACAATGCAGCATGGTGACCCACACCATGGCGGGCTTGCACTCACGAACAGCTCGAACGCTGTCACTTTAGGTTGGTCTTTTTTTTCACGTAGCGACTGGCATCGGACCTCCGCAACCCTGAGGGTGAACTGAATTTGAAGGTTGAACTAGTTGTCAGTATATTTGAGGGCACTGACTTGCCAATAACGATTGCCATAGATGTTCATGACAACCGGGACCGACGGCTTAACGTGCTTCCATACTTCGGGCTGCTATTAAGAATTTCTTGTAGGACAAACACAACAACAGTTTGTGTGATCCACAAATTGTTCACAAAGTAAATAAAATACTTTAAAAATAAAATAAAAATGTTTTTTCGTTGTAATTTCAGTTCAAAATTCTTTCGTAAGCTGTCCTACGTCAGAAGTCTCTCGGAACTGATGGAGAAAGTGCCAGTGGAACCGAACGCTATACCGGAAATGGTGAAACAATTCGACGCCACAAAACGATAGATGTTCTCAAGAGAAAATATCCAAGATATGTATCACAGCTGCCGTTGTAGTGAGGAAACTATCTGTGTATTCTGATATCCTCTGTTTGGCTTTAAAGATAATCATTTATATTTATGTACAGGGTGTTAGAGAGTGTTATCAACATCAATACCTTTTAACAATCCACCGCTGGACATAGTCTTCTCATTATAAAGGGGGTTTCGGGTTGGTATAAAGTATAAGGTGTATTAAGGCTTTACCGTGGGAGAGCCACGCTTCGGCATGAATGGGCCGGCTCGACCGGAGTGATACCACGGCCTCACAGAAAACCGGTGTGAAATAGTGCTTGCGCTGTGCTTCACCGAGTGAGTGACAGCCAATCTGGATAGCGTGGTATAGTAAGCACTGTGAAAACTGTTGATTACGACCACACTTCTATAACCATAGAGTTATTATAGATAGAGTGGGGCAGACATATGGCTGCATGTAAGTGGACACGTCCAACGGTTAGAGAGAGAGAGAAGATCGCGGTACCCTATCTGTCCTTCTATACTGACGCATGCGCAGTAAATGACTAATATATAATGGTAATCTAATCACAACAATTATCTGCTGTTCCGCGCTAAACTGCTTATGCGCGAGTAGAGAGAGACAGATAGGTACCGCGATCGTCTCGCTCTTTCTAACCGGGGGACGGCTTGCCTGCTCTATCTATAATAACTCTATGTCTATAACATTCTGTATAAACTAATTTTGTATTATTTAACTTTAAACAATGCAGGTGTAACGTACAAAAGAAAATATCGTAAAGCATAAAAAACATTTGATTTTGTGCTATATTTTTATAGGGAATAAGGTCCAAAATGAAACTGTTATATTTATTAGAAAAAAATTACGCCATTTAAAAGTTTTAAACTTAAATTTATCGTAAATATATCACACTAATTGATTTTTAGATTATAAAACACATCATCACGCCTATATAAACAAAAGGGGTAGGCAGGTGGGTATTGGACGCCTACTTTTTGTTGCCTATGATTTGAGTTTTGTTTCATTCCTATTACCGTAAATCGGAGACTTTAGGGACTACATAGGGAGGTTGGATAATATTGAAAGGTAAGGGATATGGCTTATGTGGATGGGTTGGCTGTTAGCAATAATTTCTAGAAAGCATGGGCGTAGCTAGGGCGGAGGGAGGTTAGGGTTTAAATCCCCCTAAAAAGGTTCTCTCATTTTTTTTTTTTCACATAGTCATTTTATTATCTTGAAACAAAACAACTGGCATCGGACTTCCGCAACCCTAAGGGTGAACTGAATTCGAAGGTTGAACTAGTTGTCAGTATATTTGAGGGCACTGACTTCCTAATAACGATGGCCATAGATGTTCATGACAACCGGGACCGTCTTAACGTGCTCTCCGAGGCACGGGCGGGAAACACCGCCACCGTCGTGTAAATATTATTAAATCTATGTATATAGAACTTATTGTTGAAATATATGTAAATGTATAAATGAAACTATCTACAACGAAATAAGCACAATATCTGATATGGACACAAATTAAATTTACGCAATGGGGATATTTGATATTAAAGGTCATTCGCTTTAAAAAAAAAGTGATGAATGAACCATACTCTCCCCCTAGCCAATTAGATTTAAAAAGTATTAAGTTAATACCATAACACTTTATGGGGGTTAGATGAATATTATTTATTGTAAGTCCATTTAAAACATCTTAAATTTTTCGGTATCATTTCGTACAGGTAGGTTTTCGTTTCACAAATAATTTTAAGCATTCTTTTCCGACGGGGTCAAACTTTGTCACTTGATCGGTGTAAGTGAGCGAATAAAATGACATTAGTTCTATAAATAAATGAATCTTTGAACCTGTTGAAAATTACGTACTTTTGCCATATTTAGAACCACGTTAACGACAGCGAATTAGTGTTAAAAAAGATAGAAAAGATTAAAATAATGAAAATTATCAAAAGGGGTCATACCTCTAGTCATTGGGGATCCTTTAACTGTTCACATGGGGTCATGTAATCTCCCTTTTCCAGTATTTTAGCTTTACTTATATTTTAAGTGTACTTTATTTAGGCATAAATATTATTCCTTATCAACGTTCCAATAGTAAATATGTAAATAAAAATAAATATAATTTAACATAAAACAATTAAAGTACCTGTAAATATAGACAGCCTGAGTCAGGAACGAACTTATTTCGAATGCTATCCTTTTCTTTTTGATTTTAAAAAGAAAGAGATAGCTATATTAAAGTTACTTGGTAGTATAATGTGCTAAAATATATATCTATTGTAAGCAAATAAAGTTGAAATTTGTTTGATGGTTGTTGTTTATTAAAATGCTAACTTTGTAACAACAGGGGTACTAAATAAAATCGTGCAATAAAATATATTTTTTATATAGCGACTATAGAAGATTTTGTTTTAATACTAGTCTCTATAGTCTAGAACTTAGAGTTGAAATTCGTTTGTAAAATCTGAAAACTCATAGTGCTGTCTCTCTCAGACCATCGTGCCATTTCTTTCAGAGTGCTGGTAAAATATGCTAAAATCTTAACTAAATAATTAAAACGAAAGTTTAACATTGTATTTTGTGATATATAATTATTGTGTCGTGGTAAGATATCTCACTCTTTCTCTAACTCTTATCACTCCTCTTAAATCTCTATTTATTTTTATACTCTCGCCACTACTAGATACCTCACCAAATTATATTTTTTGATAGTTCCAACTTAAAAGGAGTTTTTAAATAATATAACCAATATAGTTTAATAGATAAGCTTTCAGCCATGTTTTTTGTCTATAGTGTAGAGTTAAGACATTTTATAATTGTACACATTCAAATAGGACGATTATTTCATTTGTAACTTTGGTTTTCTTTCAGAACTGTTGATTTTAAAGGATAAAAGTTCTGGTAAACTTACAATTCTCTAAAATTTGCTCCTACAGAGCACCGCGCGCGTTCATTGGTCAAAAGTAATAGCGTTCATTGGTTAAAAGAAATAGCACGCGTTTGCCCACCTTCCTGACACACACTTCCATACCTTTTCATAAATACCCTCTTACAGATTGTTGCAAAATGAGAGGAAAGATAACACACATACAAAATTTCATATTAATACTACTCTTTTAAATATCTTCCTATCAGTTTCTATTCATTCCAGAAAATACATTCCTTTAACATCATTCCTACACATATAACATTGTTTTAGGATTATCACAAATACGATCTTATTTGTGGTCGGCGCAATTTGTATTTATTGCAAGTATTTTTGGTTAGTTTTTTTTATGACTTTCTCTCTACCTAACGCCGACACTTCTTGATAACGTAATAATTTTCAAGCAGGATAAAATTGGGGTAAGACTGAAAAGATAAAACAAATCAGCTGGGGTAAGGGATGCCATAAGTCGCGGGGTATAAACGGAACTAGGAATAGTAATTTCAAGACAATAGCAACGCGTAATGACAGTGAATAAAAAGGTTTAATTATGGGTCCTCAATGGAATACAGACATCTATGGAGCAGTTAGACGAAAAATCTTAATTCGTCCTGTACTAAAATTAGATGCAAAATATTGCCATAATCAAGAACAAAAATAGTCATTAATACTTCTATATATTCAAAAAACTTCTCAACTGTGTGTGCCGCACATATACCGAAATTAAATATTTTGTAGGGTCATTTGTGAATACCTTTTTCTGTTCATGTCTTGCGACAAGCTTTGATATGTTTTAATATTATTTATAATTATGAGAATATTTAATAAGGAATTAGTTTTTCACAGTAACTCATAGGTATTGTAAAGAAATTATTTTATTTTTTTGATGAATATATAAAATATTAGTTAATCCTTTCAAAGTAGATATATTCACTTTATTAAAAATTATGTACAAGAAAGAAATAAAGGCGAAATATATTTTTCTTTAACGCTATGTATTTAAAACACAGCTTTAAAATAATCTATTAAGTTCCATCCGAAGAATGATCCCAGATACATCTTTGGATTATATATATTATGGATTTATTATAACTATTTTATAATTACAACGCATTCAATTGTGTGAGCTAAAACTAGTTAGCCATCAGCTTACACTCTGATCATATAATATTCACATTGAAAGGTAAACGGTAAAAATAAAAAGCTAACGTCAATTTCAATGATAGTTATATTATTTATGGAAAAATAGTCATTTAGTAATTATATAGCCTTCGTTAGTACATGAAGGGACGTTAAAATCTTTCGCGGGAATCTTCTTAGATAAATTGAGTTCTCACGGGACGTCTGGCATATGTGAAACATCGAAATAGTTTTGTAGAAATATTGAGTATAAAAGCATATTAAAAAAATAATAACACACTTTAAAGAACCGGTCACCGAGCGTTCACCACACGAGCAGCCAGTCTGGACTTTCGCGTTAGATGTTTCTCATAAAAAAATCAGTTCACGTAATTAATGGATGTTGAATAAGTTTGAAATTTAATTATTTCCATAATTTTCGTTAGGTACATTAAGTTAAAAAAGAAAATTAATTTAAAATTCCTTTCGCCAGTATTTTGTTAAGTTAAGAAGGTGCCATGCTTGATCCACAAGTAGATTTGTAAATAATATATTAAATAAATAAATATATAGTGCATATGCATGTTTGTATGTGTGTTCGTGTGTAGACGTAGGCGTGTGGTGTCAATATGGTCTCTGGGTAAATATTAATAGTATTTTGTATATTGTAATGCAATTTGTTGGTCTGCATGTTCTCCATATACCTACTAAACTAGAAATTAATAGTAAAAACCAGATACGGGTACTGGAAATAAGGCATAATGATGCAGAAGCATCACTAGCCCGCCATGGTGTGGGTCACCATGTTTCATTGTCTGCAAGAGCAATGAGTATGGTGACCACCACTCTTGGTTTCTGCCCATGCTTTCCATCAGAGTAAAGTCACTTTATCAGGCCCATATATAAATGGAAAATTATTTTCTTATTGAATTTTGAACTAGAATCTGAACGAAAACATTAATATATCGATAAAACTAAACCCTTTACTTAAAAACTTCATCCAAAATGTCACAGTCGTTTACAAGATACACGAAAGATTATCATTTACAAATATGGCGAAGATGCAAATCACTATATTGTACAAAAGCAAGCTTTAATTTGTTACACGTTTTGGTACATAGCATATTGTTAATATAATAAATATAGATTTGCTAACGATTGTTTAATATTTAAGATGTTCAAACATTTTAGAACCTCGCACAAGTATTGTACTTCTGCCTACTAAAGCAATAATTCTTTCCTATGTCTCAAAATTCTCTTCTATATTTAAATCAACTGTTTAAATAATAAAAATTGTGTCACGAATTATTAATTTACCCCAACTTGGGTATATTTTACCCTTAGGTCAAATATAGGGTATATTTACAAAGATACAACTGATTATAAATGGGTACACTTGACTAGTATATCGGATCTGGATGGACATCATCCTTTTTATGAGAAACGGTTGACTAATATACCGGCCTGGATACATATATGATTCATTCTCAGGGGATCCATTGGCCAGATCCATAATGAATCTAATAAGAATATTTTTTGTACGAAAATAATGATATTATAAAAAATGAATATCGCTAATACAAGTGATTATTTTGGGAGTTCCTGAAACTTTTCTAAGTGAAAAAGATTTCTTTAAATTAAAGTTAATAATCGATCTAATGAGAAAAATATTTTCATTAGATCCATCATGGATATTCTGAGAATGAACCATACATATGCTCATTAAGGGACTAATAATAATAATAATATTATAATAATAATAATTCTTTATTTGGAATTATAAACAAATTTACATAAAAAATTGTGACCGATGATACCTGCATAAGTAATAAAACTGTGTCACAGGTATCAACGCCCTCTCCCGAAATACACGCAAAATCCAAAAGTAACAGAACTAAAAACAAAAATAATAACAAAAACATTCCGCTTGTAACACGGAAAAAAAAACAGTAAGAAATAACATTCTTGAATAAATTACATTAATATACCCCTGGTAGGGTTATTTACCCTAAATTATTCAAAAATAATATATTTTCTAAACGAATAAAATTTAATAGTGTCGAAATAGCACAGATAATATAGCAATAATAGTTTTAAGTCAAATATGTTAGGATTTATCCATATCTAGTATGAAAATATTTATTTTTTATGTGTTTAAGTTCTGTGTGTCCATAGGCGACGGTCGTCGCTTGCCTTCAGGTTAATCATTTGCCGTCTCCATTGTAACAGTTCTTTAGCATTGTATAGCAATATCATCTGAACACATTAAAGATCTAATATTTCTGCTATGCGATGCGTATGCGACTAATGTGCTTTTGGGGCTGCTTCGGATCAAATGTTTGTATGATCCGCAAATATTTGTTTTCTATGTATAATATGTATGTTTTTACAAAAAAGGTATAAATGTATTTATATCAGTTGTCTAGTACTTATAGTAAAGCTCTGCTTAGTTTGGGAGTATATGGCGTTGTATGTCAGATGTCTCAAATGTTATTATTTCTAGCTTAACATAGTTTTTGTACTAGATATGGAAAAATCTTAGGAACCAATAAATTCTTACATTGATGTTCTAAAGCACTCTAGTTTCCTCGCACGCCGCTGTGCAGATTAGCATTGTGTAGAGGTAAAAACGTGTTGTCCTGCTCCAACGTTACACTTTCAGACGGTATAGAGCGAGACAGAACGTTTTTATTATGTATGGTTAAATTACGTGACCAACGCCGTAAATGCTGTCCGGCTTTTTACGTAATATGAATCTTATTATTTTGCGAGTAAGGCGTATACTAAGTTGTAATAAATAAAAAAGGGGATCGTTTTTATTTTGTTTTATTTCTGATTTACACTTGAAATTTATAAATTATAATATAGACCCGCCATATACACGTTCTATGATGACTATCTACGTATTTTTTTTCTAATATACAAATTTAAGGTCAATTTACCCCAAATAGGGTAAATTTTGACCCCAAGGCATAGATAGGGTAAATTTACACCCCAAATTTTGGGGTAAATTTAGCCTAAATCTTGGGGTAAATTTTTACCCCAAATCTTGAGGTAAATTTTTACCCTTTGTTGTGATTTTGTTTCCTAATCTGGTGTATTAATGTGTTATATGTTTATTATGTAATAATTAAATGTATTAATTTGAAAATAAAACTGGCAATACAAAAAATTGCCAGTTTTATTTTCAAACTAAATTAGTTTTGCCTTTCTTACTGTTACAGAAAATAAAAATAAGTTTACAATTTATAACTTTCTTTTCTAAAATAAGACGTATTACACATTTTCTTTAATTACTTCAATAGAGTGAAATAAACGAGCGAGTCTTACATCAGTCGCACACAGAGTAAAACAAAGCAAAAGGGAGTATCCATACGCAGGCGTTCTGTCAAAGTATTAAACACAAATGGGCCTATGCGTTACACTGTTATGATGACACAGAAAGTATTCATGTGTATGTATGTGAAACTGTGAATGATTTAATTGTTGTGCGAGTTCGTAGTGACAGGCGATTATTTTTGTATGCGAGTCTAAAATGTGTATGTATGAAGATTTAACTCCGCAGGTAATGACAGACTGTTCTGTTTCAGGACATGCCGCTATGGGTACTTCCCTCCGGTCCGCCGGGCTGTGTTGTTCCATGGTCGCGCATGACGTGTAACATGTTACATTTCAGCTACCATCTTCAGCTGGCGCACGCTCGTCGATTCCATGGTATAACAGTATACTCAATATTTACCCTTTATGGAAAAAAGGGGTAAAAATAAAACTTAATTTAAACATAACATAGTGTCAAATAGCGCTAATTAGTGACATATTTTATATTTTCGAAATAATATCTGAACTACGGTTTCTAACGTCTTTTTTAATATGCTTCACTTACACCTGCCATCTAAAAACCTAATCCATTTTTGCGTCGACTTTTCCTTGAATAGTTTTCTTAGTTTTTCCTGAAAAAAAAAAAAAAGTTTTGTGTAAACAGTTTCTCACAGATCAGATTAATCTGATAATTACGTGACTGGATTTTGAATTATGACTGTATGCATGCGGGAAGGATAAAGAAAACAGACAAGGACATATGGTACGGTAAGTCTCAGATAAGCAAAACAGGACTTGGGCTAAAAGTAGCTCCAAGTGGACTTATATCCGTCTCAGATTGGACAGGCCCCCAGAAAATGGTTTTATAATAAGTGTATATATTTACCGTACGTTCTCGATAACAAGCTTTTCAGTTCTGTACAGGTTCCCAACGATTATCTGAAATAATAAAACAAGAGATGTTTATTGTATTTGATAATCCTGTAATATTATATATATTCCTGAACCAGCTGATGATGATCCACTGAAAACACAGCTTGATGTCAGTCGAAACGAACAACTGAATTATTTTTATATATTAGCCCCGCAGTGCAACAAGCGGTACAATAACAACCGAGGATAATGCCGCTCCGCGGAGCCAAGTTAATCCTTGTAACATTAGCTATCTGCCAGTAACAGTCCTGTCAAAATCGGTCCAGCCGTACCAGAGATAAATTTAAAAAAAAGTAAAAACTAAAACCCACGGTGCGACAAAAAAACGACGCTGAAAAAGTATGAAACAAGTTTGAAAAGCCGTAGTAACGCGTTTTTAAAGTGCTATGGTTTCTATGTAACGTGTGACTACGGCTTTTCAAACTTGTTTCATACTTTTTTAGCGTCGTTTTTTGTCTTGTTGGGTTTTAGTTTTTACTTTTTTTATTTAAAATATTTTGGTTCCTATCTAATATTAATTTCTTTGCAAAGTATATTTTAAATAGGTACCATAGAAATATCACAATTATCGAATAAATATTGACAAAGTCACGAGCAAATGCTAATAATATATATATTTTTATATGTACAAGTAACGCCATTTCCAATGAAACCAGACACGGCATATTTATTTCAAATTTATTATTAAACACATTACTATATGACCGCTAGAGGGCGCCACATTAGAATCAGTGACACGCTATATAGCCTATAACCAGCGGACGATCAAGACGCTTCTAACGATACCTCATTTGTCCAGTTCTAATAAATAGTTAAGGAGCTATGAGGGAACAGATGAACATACATTGCCTGTCAAAATCATAACCCTCGTTTGGCTTTGCCGTAGTCGGGTAAAAATACATATTTGGCGAAAAGCTGTTACTTTAAAATTACAGACACTACAATTTAATTTATTTGTATAGATGTATATTATATACCTGTCGCCTTATGACTTCTAAGTTGTCCACTCCTAAATTATATTGAGTGATCCTGTCTTTTTTATCTGACAGCGATTGATTTGCTCTGAAACTGTCCCGCACTTTTCGTAGCGCGTAGGACCTGAAAATAATAAAATGGTATATTAAATTAATTTTGTTTGAAACAATTCGAATTTTCAAGGAAATTCCAAGTAAGTAGAGCCACGCTGATGTGAGCAGGGTGGTGCCGTGGAGCGGTACTTCCCTCGCTCAGAAGATCTACGTAAAATGACGATCGTGCTGTCGTGTTTCGTTGGTGAGTGCGAGACCGGAGGCCCAATGATGCAGAAGCGTCACAAGGCAGCCATGGTGTGGGTCACCATTCTGCACCGTCTGCATTCGCAATGAGTATGGTGACCACCACTCTTGGATTCTGCTTATGCTTTCCATCAGGCAGAGTAGAGTCATTTTAGCAGGCCCATACATAAAAAGTATATATAATAAAGTATATACAGTCATAAGGACTGCTGATAGAAGTGATAACTTAGAATGTTATTTGTAAATTAATGTGTAAAATTAGAAATTTCATAATGTTTAAATTAAAATTATCAACATAGAACATTAGCATGTCCGTGACGCGAACTTAGATTTTCTCCTACCAAAAAGTGCTCAACGCGGCTAAATAACTATTCACTTAAAAAAACGACCTCAAATTAGTGCCCTAGTAACATCGGCAGTAAATAATCAACAAATGTATTATCTATCAACAACAAACAAGTCTCTTATTTATTTTAAATGTACATCATTAAAGGTCACACTCAATTTAATTTACCGATAACTCCAAAGTTTATCAGTTTAACAACAGTCATAAATTATTGTGTAAATTGGCTCAAATTATGTTAGACTGTAGGTCATAGTTTAAAATATTCTGATAATATGTGTTATGCTACTTCTATTTAGATAGACTTATTTGTTTAACTTAGGGAATATGCATAAAATTTTTATTTGTCTCAAATATTTTTTTTCTAGATTATTTATTGTCATTACAATATACATAAATGGTATTTTTTTTTATTTAGTGATTATTTAAACCCAGAAAATATTAAATAAAAAGTGAAAATTCCCCTTCAAGTCACTCATCACAATATTCAATGTCAGGATACCTGGCTTGATCTTATGCTCACTTCCTCCCCAAACCTTATCTCCTCCCATGGTCAACTCCCTGCCCCAGGTTTCTCACATCATGACCTGATCTTCCTATCCTATACCCTTAAACCTCCTAAAACACCTCCCAAGATTATTGAAATTCGCAGTTTCCGGCACCTGGATCTTGACAAAGTAAACATAGATGCTTCGAATATAGATTGGACGAGCGTGGCAGCTGCTACAAATGTGGACAACAAAGTCAATATTTTTAATGAAATTATTGTTAAGCTTTACGACGTCCACGCTCCTAAGAGGTCAGTAAAAATAAAACGTGCCCCGGCACCCTGGATGTCGGAGGAGGTCCGTAGAGCGATGAGGCGAAGGGATCAGTGCTTCCTTCGCTACAGGAGAGATCGATGTGAAGACAAATTGAATTGCTACAAGACTGCGATAAATCAGTGTAACCAGGTGATACGCAATGCTAAACGCCGACATATTCTACTAAACATTGAATCCTCCTCTTCTTCCAGTCTCTGGAAATTTCTTGGTACTTTAGGTATTGGCAGTAAGCAACATCCTGACTTTAAGAACACAATTAGTTTGAATGATATCAATCGTTACTTCTCATCCACAACCGCGTTGGACCCTCAAACTAAGTGTCAAACTATAAGCTATATATCTGGTCTCACCAGTCCTAATATCGACTCATTTGAATTTTCTCCGGTGTCGTCTGGGGATATCAAAAAGATTATATTATCCATCCGCTCCAATGCTTTGGGGTACGACGGCAGTAGCCGTCGCATGATCACTACCATCCTGGACCACACGCTCTCAGTAATTACCCATATCATCAACTTCTCACTCGACTCAGGAGCCTTTCCTTCTATCTGGCGTAAGGCTTACATCATCCCTCTTCCTAAAAAAATAATCCCTCACTACCTGAACACTTTCGACCTATTTCCATTCTTCCCTTCCTATCCAAAGTGCTCGAGGCCTGTGTCTACAAGCAGCTTTCAGAGTTCGTGCTCAGACATAAACTGCTTAGTCCTTTACAGTCGGGCTTCAGACCTGGTCACAGCACTGTTACTGCCCTCCTTAAAGTGACTGGTGATATACGGAGGGGCATGGAAGACTCCAAAGTTACAGTTTTAGTCTTGGTTGATTTCTCTAACGCCTTCAACACAGTCAGCCACGAAATCCTCCTATCAATCCTTTCATATCTTAAGATTACCCCAGATGCACTGGAATGGTTCTCCGGCTATCTTCAAGGACGCCAGCAGTGTGTTCGTGTTCAAAACTCGACCTCGAGTTGGTGCTACCTCTGCACTGGCGTCCCTCAAGGCGGAATTCTGTCTCCTCTTTTATATTCTCTCTATTTATCAATCTCATTACTCAACACCTTCAGTGTGCGTATCACCTGTATGCCGATGATCTGCAGCTTTATGCACAGGCAAGGGTGGAGGATTTGGCTGGAGCCGTCGACAATATCAACAAGGACATAGATTGCATAAAATTGTGGTCGCTAAGGTTTGGACTGTCCTTAAACCCCACCAAATGTCAGGCAATCGTAGTAGGCAGCAAAAATATGATGCGCAGAGTGGACACAGCTTCAATACCTCCAGTCGTCCTCTACGGCTCAATTATACCTTGGAGCCCTGTAGTCAAAGACCTAGGCCTACACATAGACTCAACGCTTGATTGGCGAGCTCAAGTCACTCATGTGAGTCAAAAAGTAACTGGAAACCTGCGAACACTATACCGACTAAAAAATTTCCTGCCACCCAAAACGAAAACCTCTCTTATCCAAACCCTAATCATTCCTATAATTGACTATGGTGATGTGTGTTACTTCGACCTGAATGCAGATCTCCTCAATAAACTAGACCAACTTCTTAATAACTGCATTCGATTCATATTTAATCTTCGCAAGTATGATCACGTATCTGCTTTATGTTCCCAATTAAAATGGTTACCCATTCGTCTACGTCGTAATCGGCGAGCGCTGACCTCTCTCTTTTCATTTCTCAATTCCCCATTCTCGCCGACTTACTTTGATCCCGATTTGCGTTTCCTTTCCTCTAATCATGACAGAAATCTTCGTTCTACGAATAACCTGCTACTCTTGTGCCCTTCCCACAGTTCCGATTTCATAAACGCCTCTTTCTTTGTGCAAGCGGTGCTGCTATGGAATGCGCTCCCACTTGTAATCAGGATGTCCACTAACCGATACTCGTTTAAAAAGAACGTGCATAATCACCTCCTTCAGATGGCGGATTAACTTAACCAACAGTACACCTCTTACTTTCTATAGTGTACGATTATGTTAAATATATGTATGTATGTATATATAAGCGTATGTGTGTATGTTTAAGTTTATATGTATATATATGTGTATTTGTTATATAATATCAATTGTATCGATTTCTGACTACCTCGCTGCTCCTACCTTACTAGATCTCTACACCCCCTGAAGGTTGGCTGGTAGAGAATGCCCTGGGCATTAAGTCCGCCGATGTACACAAGTGCATGAAGTTGTAAAATAAATAAATAAAAATTAAGGGAGGGAAATTCAAACCTGCAAAACGCGTCCTATTGGTCGAAACGAAATGTGACGTCGATTGTTACATTATCGAAATTATCGGCGTCGAAATTCCTACTGTGTTAGTAGTGTTTGTGAGAAAAAATAACATCTTCCATGATTTTTATAGCAATCAAAACTGTAAATAGGTATAAAATAACTGAAACACTCAATAGTAAACAAACACGAAATGACAATGACGTCATATGTTATGTCAATGGCGCGCGAAAAATGGCGGCGTTTGAATAGCTCAAATTTAGTCGGTGTTTTAAATTTCACTTTGAAAATTAGTTTCTATTTTGAAACCTATTTATATTTTTTTCTATGTTATGGAGACTTATATGATCAGATTAAGAAATAAAAAAAAGACATGCATATTCCCTATTGTTAGTACTTCTTTGATAAACATATTACATTCAACACGTTAAAGTTATACTACCAAAATACTCGGGGCTTACGTACAAAAACACATAATTTTTATCAGCAATTATCTTGCATGACTGAAGAGAAGACGGGTGAATACTCAGGAGTGATAGTGTCGCACAGCCAGTAATCCTCCTGTTGGGACTTCATAACCAAGCCCAAAACGAAAAATACATATAACTCGTTCACGTTAGTATCTTTCCACAGAGTAATACGACTACTAGGACCAATTTCCACTAACCCGGAGCTCACAGTATAAAATATTTATTACTAGATGCACCCCGCTGTGTCACCTGCGGTTGTGGTATACCTTCAAAACCACACCGCGAATAAGGCAGCTATGCGAAGCTAGTCTTAATAAAAGTAGCTTAAGTCACGCCTTATATCATCAGCTATCTGCCAGTGAAAGTCTCAGAAAATCGGTACAGCCATTCCAGAGATTAGGCAAAACAGACTGACAGACAAAAACTTTAACAATTGATTTATTGATGTAAGTACCGTATCTACTTTCATATGCATTTAGTGAAACTTGTTATTTTGAAATTACCAGCAGACACTTCAGTTTTATTTATTTTGACTGACCGCCCGCGTGTATGTTGGTTATCGCGGCAAATAGTAGCCTATGTGTTATTCTGATGTTTTTTTAATAATAATAATAATTCATTTATTCGCTGAACAAAGGTGTACAATGGTGTTACATTTGCTTTTGCATTTGGTTTTACATTTGATGTATAAGCTATATTACTGAAAAGTTTCATCCAAATCCGTTCAGTAGTTTTTGCGTGAAAGAGTTACAAACATCCATCCATACTTACAAATTTATTTTGTATCTACATTTGGACCAGCTAATGCGTGATAGGCAGAGATGAGCAGGATATGACAAAGAAAACCGTAATAGCTGCGCTACCTACTTCATAAAAAAAAAACTACTAGTTTAGTTTTTTTTTACGGAATAGGGGGCAAACGAGCAGACGTCACAAGTGCGTTGCCGGCCTTTGGGGGATGGGGAGGGGGATAGGGGGAGGGGTGGGGTAGTCCTCCGGTATCCTCACTCACTCGGTGACACACAGCGCAAGCGCTATTTCACACCGGTTTTCTCTGAGGCCGTGGTATCACTCCGGTCGAGCCGGCATGCCGAAGCGAAGTTTAACACGGTTTTGCAACACCCAAAGGTTTGAACGGAAGAAAATGCCTGTGGCATTAAGTCCGCCTTGTGCAATATGTCTGCAGGAAGTTTATATAAACAAAAAACTTTTTAAAAACAAGCTTTTACTGGAATGCCTCGAGATGAATCAAACGAGTCCAAACTCGATGATGTTGCGACGTTTCTATACAGAGTTCCTATGGCCACTTTCCAGCTCCAGCATCAGATCAGCTCCATGACATTATAATATTGATATCTATACTTATAATAAAAATGTAACAGGTCAAATTCTGTACATTAAAGATATTTTGAAAAATTTCTTTGGAGTGCTTTCTATAATCCATACTGAAGCCAAAGCTGTATTTTTTTTTTCATTTTTGTCTGTCTGTCTGTCTGTATCTTGGCCGTGCATCACGCCGAAACTACTGAACGGATTCAAATGAAACTTGGCATGATTTTAGTTCATACTACGAGGTAGGACATAGGATACTTTTTATCCCGAAATTCAGCACGGTTTACTAGAGAGAGGGGATGAAAGTCAAAATATGCACTTAGTTGTAATTCAATAACACATAGTCCGATTTCATTCATTCTTTTTTTGCTAGAAAGAAAAAAAAATAAAGATAACGGGAAAAGTATTTTTTTTTGTCCGCGACTGTACACTGCCTGTGGGAAGCTGAGACAGATATGTAAATATGGCGGTACGAAGTTCGCCGGGTCAGCTAGTATATAATATAAACACATGGTTATATGATATCCTGTGTATATCAGAATAAACGATTTTTCTTACTTTAAAAAATGTATGTATGGAAGTTACAGTTCTGAGACTATACTAATAGGATGACAAAAGAAAAGATGGATGGGCAGTGTTGAAGAGAATATGGCTAAAAAGTAAGTGATGATGTTCTACCCGATGTCAGCCATGGCTAGGAGAACTTATCTCGAACGGTTTCTACGGAGGCCGCAGCCAACTACTATAAAGTGCACAAGTGTGTGCGCAAATAGTGCATTCTCTGTTCCCTTGCTCTCACAATCCAATTAAACAGCTATCTCACACAATCGAAGGGAGATTAACAGGACCGACGGCTTTGCATGTTCTCCAAGGCACGGGGGTTAAAACCACAATTTCCAAACTACAGGCTGTTATTTAGCATTTCTACAGTCAAAAAACTCAAACACTTTTTTTGGCTTGACTCATGAATTGAACCCGAGACCTCTTGATCAGCAGTTGCATACGCTAACCGCTAGACCAATGAGGCAGCTAGAGCAAGCGACGGGAAGTTTGCAGAAAACTGATGAGTGATAGAGGGAAATAGGAGAAAAAAGCTCACTAAGTAATAGGTAGTAGAGCCACGCTGATTTCAGCAAGAACGGGCCGTCTCGACCGGGGCGGTACTACCCTCGCACAGAAAATCAAAGTAAAAAATAGCGATCGCGCTGTCGTTTTTCGTTGGTTAGTGCGAGACCGGAGGCCCAATGATGCAGAAGCATCACTAGCCCGCCATGGTGTGGGTCGCCATGCTGCATTGTTACTTTGCCTGCATTCGCAGTATGGTGGCCACCACTCTTGGATTCTGCTTATACTTTCCATCAGGCATAGTAGAGTCATTTTGGCAGGGCCAAACATACAAAAAAAAAAACAAGCCGAGTCTCCACCGAACAAAAGTTGGCAACTTTTGTGTCGTCAGCGCGTGTTTGTGACAAAATTTCGGTGATTTCCTTGTTTTGGCAACAAAAATTGTCAAAAATTGTCAACAAATGTTGGGAACCGTGTTTCTGTTTTTGGCGGTAAACATCAAAATAATACGCTTGTTGCAGATATTTATTGGCTCTGTGAAGACGCTTAGTTGGAATGTTTTTCGAATTGTTGGCGACTCAGTGTAGACACAATGAAAACAAGATTATTAACAAAAAGCATCATGTGTATGGGTCCTATGATTTACAATAATTTACCAGAAAATATTAAAAATCAAAATATATACAAATTTAAAAAGTGTTTGACTTTATTATTACTTGATAAATGCTATTATTCTGTATTATGTTATCTTAATGACAAATTGTAATTTATTTTCTACTATATATTTAACGCTCTGACATAACAAATTTAATAATTTATTGGACTCATTAATTTAATTTATAAATCGCAATCACTATGTATGATTTTGAATTGTTTTAATCCAATTGTATATTATGGTAGTATTTATTATTGTTGTAGTATTAATTATTTAATGTTGACTCGACTAATTTTATATGACATTAATTTTTGCATGCTTATATGGCAGAATGTATTGAGACTAACACAGTACTAAAGATCTTATTTATGTAACTACATACATTCGATGCAAATAAATGATTTGATTTGAATGATTTGATTTGATTTGATTTGAAGAGTCGGCGATTTTCTGAAGAGTTGCAAACACCTAAATTGCCAACAATTTCGGTGGCGACGCGCCTTAAGACAACCCCAAATAAAATTGTGAAATGGGAAACAAGCTAACAGACTACCAATTAAAACGTTACTAATACGTTTAGCCGACTACAGTAATAATAAATAATAATAAATAAATAAATAAATAATGTGTGTTTGTATGTCCTACCATCACATCACACTAATATATAAAGGTGAATTTTGTGTGTGTGCAGGCGGAGCCGCGGGCAACAGCTAGTAGTATATAAACTACTACTACTAATAATTAGTAACAATGGCCTGGGTGACATAGACTATATAAATATCATGAAAAGCTTTTATGTACTGGGGTCAATGTTTTTTAAACTTTCTTGTTAGGGTTCGATACCCAGACCCTATTAGTTAGTCTCCAATGTCCATTCATCTGTCCATCACCAGGCTGTATCTCATAATCACTATATGGCGACTTCCACATACAGCGCAACAAGAAAACACACTACAGCGCTATCTACCGGATATACACCGAACTACGGAGTAACGTATAATACGAAGAAACTACCAATACTAAATCGCGCAGTATAAATTCTCGCGCCAATTATCATACACACATCAAAAGTGTCTAGGGATCAACATATGTGTCTAGGGATCAACATATAATTTGCAATAACTTTTCTCCTGATTGTTATTAATTAAAATTTTCTTTAAGGATTCATCAAATAAAGTGTTTTCGTTTGTCACAGTAACGATAAACCAAGTCACCTTTGCATTAATAAAGAAATTTGCCATTTTCCTAATAAAAGGATTTTTGACATTTGAACCACTAACATTAAAGTTCGAAAAAAAGACTGAAATAACAGTTTTCTTTAAAATTTTATTAGGTAACTTAAACAATTAATAATCCGTGTTTCTACCGCGAACACTAACACAAGAACATCGGTTTGGCATACTCAAAATGAGTTCATCCAAATCACGCTGTGGAATGCCCGCCCATGTTCGTTGCAACAACAAAAAAAGGTCTTCTTGCGACTGGATACCCTCCATATTCGGCAGAGCTCTTCTCTGTAGCATATCCCATGCATGCTCAATCGGGTTCAAGTCTGGCGACTGAGCAGGCCAGGGCCAAAGCCACATCTCAATCTCAAGAAATCCGCATAAAAATGCTTGATCCCTAGACACTTTTGATGTGTGTATATACAACATCCCAACATCAACCGTGGGCAGTAGGCCCGCCAGCATGATCACCTTGCCTGTTTGGAGGATCCTCCTTTTGTGTTGGAGGGACATGACACCCGTCCCTCCACAACTACATATTGTTAAAACAAGATCCTCCGTCAGGTATGTCTGTCTGTCCGCAATAAACTGATAATAAATAAATAATAAATATTTCGGACATTTTAACACACAACGCCATCTAGTCTACATACATACATACATAGAGTGATTTTTAAAGGAAGGTTTTCATATATAATTTGTTAAATTTTTGAGTATATTGGCTAAAATATAACAATATTTGCTGAAGACCTCGGAAAAAGTTAAGCCGCACAACTTCTCAGAGTAACATCCTACTAATATTATAAACACGAAAGTTTGTAAGTATGGATGGATGGATGGATATTTGTTACTCTTTCACTCAAAAACTACAGAACGGATTTGGATGAAACTTTACAGTAATATAAATTATACATCAGAATAACTCATAGGCTACTATTTGCCGCGATAACCGACATACACGCGAGCGGAGCCGCGGGCAACAACTAGTAGGCTATATGTTCCGTAAAGAAGCTGTGCAAAGCTGGAGCGGGTTGCTTGTAATAAATATTTTGGACGACTAACACATATCTATCCAGTCCCAAGCTAAGCAGAGCTTGTGTTATGGGTACTAGACAATGGATATAAATACATATATACTTTTTTTTTTGTTGATACATACATAATATACATAGAAAACACCTCATACTCTCACTCCGAAAGAAATATTTGCAGATCATATACTTAAGCATTTGATCCGACCAGGGAATCGAACCCGAGGCAGTCCTCAACTAGAATATGATAGCTAGACAGTTGAGATTTTCACAGACGAAGTATTTTCGTTGCCACTATAACAACAACTAGTAAGAACTGATTATAATAAATATTTACAGGGGCTCCCATACAGCAAACACGATTTTTTGGAAGTTTTTTGCTTGATATTAATACCAGCAATGGGTAGATGCTTGGAACCTTCCCTAGATGCGAGTCTGACTCGTACTTGCCGATATTTTTATTATGAGTGAGACAAACAAGTCTCGTTGGTCTAGTGGTTAGCGTAAGCGACTGCAGATCAAGAGGTTTCAGGTTCGATTCCTGGTTCGGTCTGCTGTTGGTTGAACTAGTAGCCGACCCCAAATTTTGGGAATAATAAAGGCTAGGCAGAAGAAGAAGATTGAGACAAACAAGCAGACACATCAGCTCATGGTAAGGGACTACCCATCTGCAACTCCTTACCTTACTACTCTTTGAGTGCCTCCCTTTTTACCCGACTACGGCAAAGCCAAAGGAGGGTTATTAGCTAAAAGAATGACACCTTTAAGAAAAAATACTGTTTTATCACAGGCAATCTTCTAAAAGGCAAAATGCTTTTCGAGTAAAATATAAATGACTATAGAGTACTGTTTATAAGAACTTATTAAGATTGGAAGATTATGAAGGGCAGTAGACTAAACAGAAATTATAAACGAAATTCATCATTAACATGGGAACCTTAGGAACAAAGACGACATATTGTTCTGAATTTAAAATATCACTAATTACCATAACCATTCAAAATGTATTAAGTCAATAAAACCTGTCTTAACATATTAGGTTATATAATTTTAACTTCATAAATATATTACCTGAAGTTGTAATTCGGAAACTTCTCTGACTCCCTCATGAGATTTTTGTATAACGTTAAAATGGAACGCCTTGAAGGTGATGAAGCCATTTTTTAAATTATTTTTACATAAAATTTCACTTCACGATTGACAGACAAAAGTAAAGTAAATATTTTCGTAACGTTAGGTTTCACGTTTATCTCCAACCAAACAAAAAGTGATAAGTATAAATAATCCTGTATTTAACTCAATTCAATTTAAGTATTGAATTAGATTGTCTCATAACTATTATCTTTTTATTATATTTTAAAGCATAATATGCATGAAATTATATCTTCATTTGAACTTCATTATAGTATGATATGCGTGTAAAGGATTCTAATTGGAATGTTGCTCCCACAGAACATAAAGAATAGGTAGAAATGTTTTGTGTCTTAATTTACAACGGAACGACTGTCGCCAAACTCAGACAAATGAAAGCACTATTTTATTACTGCACACTACTAACGAATTGTTTTGATTTGATGTTTTTATTTGCTCAAAACTAGCCTACAATACATAAAGTCACACGTTTGATAATATATCTTATCGCGTAATGTTAACAGTTATTTTGCCATAGCGTAAGAAGAACTTACAACGTTTCGTAATCTTGAAAGTAAGAATACTTCATTGCAAGCTATTCAAAAACAGATGGCGTTATTCTAAATTCACGCAATTATAACATTAATCACTATAAGAATAAATTCGATATTTGTGTCATTCTTCGATATTTACCGCTACTCGCTTAGTGTTGTGGCACATATTACAATATTATCAATAATATCGATACCTAACTTTTGTTGTAATAGGCAGAGCAGATTAAAAAAACATGAATTGAAGGATATCTGAGGAGGTAACATTATAAAGGTGAAGAAGCTAAAAAATAAGTACTTGCATAATAATGTTTATTAATTTTAAGAATCTGTATTATAATCATATTATATTTAATAAAGACTGTTTAGCCACTTAACAAAATTCAAAACAGTGGTTACATAATTAATATTTGGCACAGTATGTATTCATATTTAGTTTTATAGGAAATACACATGGTATCAATAATCATAAATTTTATTGACTGCAATGAACAAAAATGCAATACGTCTAATTGTCGACCCGTTGGTATAGTGTTTAGCGATCCTGACTGCTGAGTCAGAGTTCGGAACAGACAGAGAGACAGAAAAAATTAAAAAAAAATGTTATTAAGGTATACGGCCCGGCCCGTGCCTGCAAATTTCACAGAGAAAAGAATCACGCTTCGACATAAATGAGCCGGCTCGACCGGAGTGATACCACGGCCTCACAGAAAACCAGTGTGAAATGGCGCTTGCACTGTGTTTCACTGAGTGAGTGAGGATACCGGAGGCCCATATCCCAACTCCTCCCCCTCCCCACCCCCCAAAGGTCGGCAACGCGCTTGTGACGCCTCTGGTGTTGCGGGTGTCCATGGACAGTGGTAATTGCTTACCATCAGGTGATACGTCTGCTCGTTTGCCACCTGTTCCGTAAAAAAAAATTGTACCGTGTACCTACACATGCAGATGCATTTAGTAAAAAGCGGATATAAATATTTAATATAACAAACAGACACTCTTATCATATATATATATTCTTACTATATACTTATTTGTATAGATATTCAATGGTTAAAACAAGTGTTTTTCTTTCAAGGCCACGTAAACAAACAAGCAAAATTTAATATTTATAATTATTATAGTAAATAAATAAAACATGTTTAAAAGTATGCAAATCGATAAAGCTAACATCCTACCTGGCTACATCACTAATCGAGTAGAATAGAAAATACGAGAATAACGTTGAAAACTGATAAGACCCGATCATACCAGATTGAGATTTATGTGAATGGGATAAGGAAGAGTTTAGCCTAAATCTCTAGTCAATTATCAGTTAAATAAAATATTAAGATTTTATTGATAAAACTTATAAAATTGTACCTACAGATGGTAAGAAACACCTCAATTATCAATCTTTTTCCTTCTGCTATCATTTTTACACTGTAAAACAGAACAGTACTGCATTGTGGCGTAAAAAAGAACTTTCATTGGACGACCTATTCAACGCAGCGTTGTAACACGACTATGATACAAAATACCTACAACTCATAAAGGTATGCGTTGCAACGCTTATCAGTGGCAAGCGCGCCACGCCTACTAGTCATTTCTACTTATATCTTTTTGTTTTGTGGTTGCTCCAATGGGAGTCCAAAACTAAGCGATAGATGTCGCTGCCGTACCAAATGGTTTTTAACCGACTTCCAAAAAGGATGTTCTATGTTTCACTGTATGTATTTTTTTTTTATGTATGTTCACCGATTACTCCGTCAGTTGTGGACCGATTTTGAAATTATTTTTTGTATCCGAAAGGGTATGCTTCCGAGGTGGTCCCATTGCCAGCATATCAGGATCTGATGATGGGATCCCAGGGAAATCGAGGGAAACCCTCATTTTTTATAGGCACATACTATGTCTTTCGTATATTTTCTGAAGTTACACCGGTATTTGCGTATGGTAGTCATCATTTTATGATGATGAGCTGATGATGTAAGGTACAACTCCTTAACGGTTAGGAGTTGGAGGATAAATCTTTAAATATCGTATGTATATATGTTACCTTTAGTCGTATTTTTTCAAATTATTTAGGTAAGCTGATGATGGAAGGTGGAAGGTACAACTCCTCAACGGTTAGGAGTTGGAAGATAATTCTTTCAATTTCATACGTATCTCTTTAGATACGTATGAAATTGAAAGAATTACCTTCAGTCGTATACTTTCAAGTTATTTAGGTGAACTGATGATAGAAGGTTAAACTCTTCAACAGTTAGGGATTAGAGGATGATTTTAATATTACACGTACGTATAGACCTTAATTTGTATTCTTGATAGTGAAATTTGATGAAATAGTTCAACTTACTACTTACCTACGATTAATTGCACTAAAAACTGAAAAAAAAAACTTTTTATAAAAAAAAAAACCGACTTCCAAAAAGACATCCAACGAAAACTCTCTGCCAAAAAAACACTTAAAAGCGTAAAATAAACTGGTTCTTCATAAATTGCCTATACCTAATACTTTATTAATTTAAATAGTAGTATTATAATGTGTGCTAGGTACCTAAAATCTGTTTGAAGTCAGAAGTTGAAGTAAAAGCTTTTAAGTGTTTTTTTGGCAGAGAGTTTTCGTTGGATGTTTTTTTGGAAGTCGGTTTTTTTTTTTATAATGGAAGGATACCCATCACTTCGCGAAATCTGTCTTAAAGAGTACAAACAATGTATGTCTGTCTGTCTAAGACAGACAGACTGTCTGTACTGGTCTGTACCGAAGCTTTGTTACAGACAGAGTAATATTATTAAAATTAGCTATTGTTCTGTGTAGGGAGTTAAGGCGCGTCTCCAACAGAATTGTTGGCAATTTCAGTGCTTCCAACTGTTTGCAACACTTCCAAAAATCGCCAACTTTTGTTTCCATGCATTGTGTCTACACCGAGCAGGCGCGGTTCCAGCCTGAAATTTTGGGGGTGTCACTAATCAAATAAGTCGAGTAAATTAGACTTTATTGCACAATACACAGTTTTATTTCACACATTAAAAACAAATGGATTTCTTTTGTTTTCATTGGTAAATCTATTAGGATCATAATATTTGAGACATCTGTGATAATCTCTGGATGAATATTTAGAGGATCTAGCTCCGTTGGGGGACGAAGGGCGTGTATGGCACTCCCGACAAATCGGTCTAACCACTAAACCTCGGCGGCGGCCTACATCTGCAGCCAAGAGGAGCTCCAGTAACGCATCAGCGGCTTCTGGAGTTCCCCCTGTCTTACCTCATCACTGAGGTACATCCCGGGGTAACCAGATTCAAACGCGGGGCATGTCACTGTCGTACCTCTCACCGCTCTACACAGTAAGAGAGTCGGAACACTGACCCGCCTGTGACGACACCCCCGGCCGCACCGAGGTGTTGGGTCGTTTCCAGTGGCCACATCTCCCCTGCATGTGGCCACAACGACCCTTAACCGATGATTGTGGAGCTAGCGGCCTCTATCGCGCATCCTTCGTCGCCTCTTTCGAGCGGGATCGGCCGATTACCGATCCCGCTCTTCAGACTCCTTCTAGAGCATATCGTCTTTACACTACTCGCCAGCATTGCCGGGATCAATGCTGGTGGTGACAGGTTTCGTCCGATCTGTCCGACCGGGCGAAGTCACCGAAGCAACCGCGCCCGCGAATTGGTAGGTGATAAGTTGGTTCTCTCTATGCAAGCTTTGAAGCTCGGCAGAAAGGCTCCGACAGCGCGTTGGCTGGCACAACCCTGGGTGTCGAGCCGTGCCTGCCAAGCTCGTAGGGCTTGCGTATGTGTGTTCTGACGAAGCATTCCGGGCTCATGATACGGCGCTATCTCTTCGTCATTCCGACCGACAGATTGAATTTCGTCGCAGACCATTGTGTTGATGTCGGCTAGAATGTCATAGGGTGGAGATCGTGTCAGGATCGTCACCGCCTCGTACGAGATCGTACGGTGGCCTCGTACGATCCGTATGGCCATCAACCGACCGCTGCAGACTCTGAGATTAGGCAGCAGACAATGTGGCACCCCTGCTACTCCTCGTACTGGGGACTAGTCGCCCGAAATGCTTTTCGAAGCTCTACCGATTGTCCATGATGAGGTACTTCATGTACTGACCCACTTGGACTTGGGTGTCATCCACCCGGAGGTATGAGCTGGCTACGTACGTAAGCGCCAGGAACCACTCCTGGCGCTTACGTAGGCCATAGAACCATATCGCCTCAGTTTTCTGAGGCGCCACCCTCAGGCCCAGCTCATGAATCTTATCTACGATATCGTCTGCATCGCAGGCGACACTGATGTCCGAAGTCAGACTAGTGCGAAGGCCCGCATCGTATGCGACCTTCCATAAAAATGGGCCCAATACAGAGCCCTGGGGAACCCCACAACACACCGCCCTTCAATTTTCCACTCCGTTCCGATCGAAAAACTTCACTGTCCTGTCGCGCTGATAGACCTCTATGACGGCACGCAGGTAAGTCGGATATTCAAGGGCCGCCCTAATCGCGCCCATTGAAGGGTGCCGAAAGCGTTAACAAAATCAAGGCTAACTACCAACACCACCCACCCGATCGGACTGCCGACCCCGACAGGGAGCGAACACACCTATATATTAGCGTCGAGCGTCCCCGTTGGAATCCAAATTGGCAGTCCGATAGATAAGGGCCATAGGATACGGCCATAAATAACTCTCTTAAAGACTTCCTATCATTTGATTTCTTATCTCAATTGACAATTATGGAAACTGATAAGAATAAGAAAATCAGGTTCTAGTAGCAGATTTTGGGGGGGGGTCACGTCCCCTGTGACCCCCCCCCCCTGGAACCGCGTCCTCCTCCTTCAAAAAAAGGAGGAGATTTCTCAATTCGACCGTATGTTTTTTTTTTTTTATGTGTGTTCGCGGATAACTTCATCGTTTATGAACCGATTTTGATGATTCTTCTTTTGTTGGAAACGAGATGTTCCGACGGTGGTACCATGACAAGGAAGCTAGGATCTGATGATGGCATCCCAGAGAATTCGAGGGGAACCCTCATTTTTTTCAGGCACTTACTATGTTTTTCGTATATTTTCTGAAGCTACTCGTGTATTTGCGTCTGGTAGTCATCATTTAATGATGATGAGCTGATGATGAAAGGTACAACTCCTTAACGGTTAGGAGTTGGAGGATGAAACTTTAAATGTCATATGTACGTATGTTACATTTAGTTGTATTCTTTCAAGTTATTTAGGTAGGCTGATGATGGAAGGTACAACTCCTCAACGGTTAGGAGTTGGAGGATAATTCTTTCAATTTCATACGTATCCATAGACCTTTAGTTGTATACTTTTAAGTTATTTAGGTGAGCTGATGACACAGGCGCTATGATGACTAACCCCTTAATGTATTTTGCTTTAAGTAACTCGCCTGCTTCTATTTCATCACGCTGACTCAACTCGACAGCTTGGTCACGATTCCTATTGCCCCGTAGACCACGTTCTCGGTAACAAAAATCTGGCATCTCAACATATTTTTGGAAACTGAGCATACTCAGAAAGTTATTCGCATCAGCAGAAATTATATGAAATAGTTCAACTTACTGATAACCTACGATTGTTTGCACACAAAAATGGAAACATAAAAACTTTCTATAAAAAAAAAAAAAAAACAACTTCCAAAAACCATTCAACGAAAACTCCCTGCCAAAAAACACTAAAAAGCGTAAAATAAACTGGCTCAAACAGATTTTAGGTACCTAGCACACATAAAAATACTACTATTTAAATGAATAAAGAATTAGGTATCGACAAGAATTGGCACATAACCATTTATGAAGAGCCAGTTTATTTTACGCTTTTTAGTGTTTTTTGGCAGGGAGTTTTCGTTGAATGGTTTTTGGAAGTCGGTTTTTTTATGTTTACCGCCAAATATAGAAACACACTAGCTGATGCCGTGCACACACGTGCCTGGCGGACAGATCCGTGCGTGTATGGTGAGAACGTGCACGGATTTGACCGCCAGGTGCCTGCCCGCTGCCCGTGGTCAAATCGAGCGGATCGGGCACGGGGCGGGCAGATCCGAGCTCCCAACTGTACGTGTGTGCCTAACGACGGATGTGCCCAGATTTGACGTCAGTCGCGCACTAACACTCTAATTAGTTTAAATGCGTTTGATCACAAAAATGGTGTTAAGCGAAAATAAAGCATTTTGGACAAGTTTTATAGAGCCTTTAAGTCTTTGCCTTGTTTTTGAAGAGTCAAAGATGAGCAATTGTACCTTAATAGAATTAAAGGCACAAACATACGAAAAATTGGTCGAAAATGCAACAAAATCAATCCCGCTGCAGATACAAAGTAATTTAGGCTTTGAAATAGACATTTTTACAGACAACCGTATATGAGCGTATATGCTGGAGTTATGATTTGAACTACTGCCCGTCAGTTGCCCGTACTGCCTGCCGGGCAGATCCGACGGGCAGATCTGTACGTGTATGGCTAGGTATTATTGTTCGGTGACATGACAACTTTTGTTCGGTGGAGACCCGGCTTTAGGGACACGGTATCGAATAGAAAGTATCGATCCTGTACTCCAGTATCGAAAATAAAGTATCGTACTCATATAAGTATCGAAACAAAAGAATCGATACTTCAAAGTATCGAGTACTTTTCTTACCGAGGCCTACTGGCGACCTTCTTTTTTTAGTTGACGAATTGGAATTGCCGTAAGGTCACAAGTTGTAAAGATTACCCATTTAGAACTTAATTTCAAAATCGATACAATAACTGTATAAAGTACTTTATGAGTATAAAAGTATCGACCACTTTTCTTACCGAGCGAGGCCTAATAGCGATATTACTTAATCAATACGATACCTGTACAAAAGTACTCATTGAGTAAAAGTATCGAGTACTTTTCTTACCGAGGCCTTAATGTCGATATTATTTTTTTTGTTGACCGGTTGTTAACGCCGTAAGGTCGCAAGTTTTAAAGAATACTTAATCGATACGATACCAATCCAAAAGTACTTATTGAGTAAAAGTATCTAATGCAAAGCATCGAACACAAAAGTATCGATCGAAAGGTAAAAAACACGAAAAAAGTATCGATACCACAAAGTATCGATACTTTTTTCGTGTCCCTCTCTAGCTCTACTTAGTTAGTTATGACTTATGTGATTCTGTGCCACAGAACACATATACTCAATGAGAAGAATGTCAACTCCATACATAATAAATGAGGAAATTTTTCCTTAGCGTCCTGAGCCATCTTTTGGCGGCCCAAATGAAACTTTTATTAGGGCGGGCAATTCAAAATATGTATTTCTATTTTCTAGTTAATATTGGGGTTCAAAATTAGATTACTGTACTTTTCGAATAGTTCCTTGAAGAAATCTGATTATTAATAAAATCAGATAACCACATCTTCAAAGAAAATTTTAATCGAAAAACACAGTTTAGAGAGTTCAATAAAATCAGTAACTTTATTAAAAGTTTATTGCAATTACAAATCTTGCTATGAACGTACATGTACATGATTACTATATATTTAAAACAGGTTTTCAAGTATGTAATAAAATATTTCATTGATTTCCTTTAAATATAAGCCTAAAGTCGATATCCAGTTGCCATTCCAACATCTTTAAGGAAATAACACCATCATTCTTTAAATATATAATAAATATTCTTTAAACTCTATAGTTAAGTACACATTCAAATTAAAACTTACATTTTTGTAAATATAAGTTTTAATAACTCGGAACTGAACGCAACGGATATGTTATATCTTTAACTAAAGGATACGGTCCATAAGCGGTAAGCTAATATTAAATTAACCTCGTAACATTGTTTACATTTGTCGTAGGAAAATGAAATAACCAGGAACTGATTACATCTTTCTTTAGTAAACTAGATCATAAAGTAATACAACAACAATTGTTGAGAACTCTGACAAGTTTAATAATTCAAAACAAGTCAACTTATATCTATTTAAGTTTCAGTAAAGTTTGTTTTTAACTTAATATAATTAAAATGTTCAATTCATTGAATAAAGGATTCAATACTGTATGGTACTTTTTTATAGGCACATTTATTTGTTGTGTGTACTAAAATATTTGCTTTCATAATTTATATTAATTAAAACCAATTGAATATTTTCAAACACTATCATTAATACTTGCTGGTTTGAAAGAATAATCTCCAAACTCTATAGGTAAGGACACATTTAAATTAAAACTTGTACCTATTTGTGTAAATATAAACTCAGATTATGATATTTTTAACTGAAGGATATGGACCATAAACAGTTGATGTTAGAACATTATCCTACTAATATTATAAACACGAAAGTTTGTAAGTATGGATGGATGTATGTTACTCTTTCACGCAAAAATTACTGAACGGATTTGGATGAACTTTACAGTAATATAGCTTATACATCAGAATAACACATAGGCTACTATTTGCCGCGATAACCGACATACACGCAGGCGGAGCCGCGGTCAACAACTAGTACCTACATAATATCTAAACTTACACAATATTAACGGCGTAACATTGTTTACATTTATCGCAGGAAAATAATATAACTAGGAAGTGATTACATATTTCTTTAGTAAACTAGATCTTAAAGTAATACGACAACAATAGGCATGACGACAGTAACCAAGAACATGTATTTATCTGATGAAATTAGGTTCATCTTTACAAATAAATAAAATTGGAGTGTCTGTTTGTAATATTAAATAACCGCTTTTACTAAATACATATGTGTGTATACATGGTACATATTATACCAAAATATCACGTTTTACATTTTTTTCTGTCAGTCTGTTTGTTCCAGCTAATCTCTGGAACGGCTGGACCGATTTTGACAGGCATTTCACTGATAGGTAGTTGATTATATAAGGAGTTACTTAGGCTACTTTTTCAGACTAGCTTCGCCTCGTTAAGTTGAACACTAATCAGAGCGAGTTACGTCACGTTTATGTAAACATTTAGTTTGGATATAATCGACGATCACTTTACTGTTGAGTGCTATAATTGACACTAGTTGACAAATGGCACCACTGAGCGTTTTGGCGTGAATTATAAACATAAAATATTAATCGCGTTTTTTCCTACTAAAACTTCATTTTTTTGCAGAAATACGATCGTTTTTGACAATCGGAGATACTTCCGAACATCATACAATAGTTTTTCAAAATTTGTCATCATGCTTATTCAACGCTTAATCAAGTTTTAAAAGAAATCTTGCATATCTAGAAACAGTTGAATGTGTCCTGTGCTTTCTTTGACATTGGTCGAATACGTTTTGCCTCTTCTAAGATCTGGCGTCGCAGCATTCACACTATCAAAAAGCATGTCCATTTTTGGTATTAAGTTAGATGTTGCGGTGGCCTCACTCGGCATGTCCCCTGGAAATATACAAATTCAAATTTAAGTACTAGAAGTACATGATAGAAATATGAATGTATATTTCATCATCATCAACAGCTTTTAATAGTAAACTGCTGGACACATATTGTTTGTTGAAACTAGATTGTAAAACTATATAATTATATAGTATAGTTCTATACATTATATAGGAATATAAAGTATTTACATACACATACACACAAAGTATTTACATATAAACATACAATATACTACAGTGTATGGTCCCCTACAGGCGTCTCTTTAAAAAATATTTATTTTTAATCAATAGCCAATTAATAAGGACTTTCATACAAACTTTCGACCTTTATTTTAACCCCTTTAGGAGTAGAATTCCCATAAATACTGACTTTTTCAAAGATAAAGGTTTCTTAAGGTAACTTAAAAAATGATGGACCTCCATGCAATCTTTCAATGCATATTTCATCTCCTTAAGGGTAGAATATCCAGAAACGCTTGAATACGTATCTATTAATTTTTAATCAGTAGTCCAAAGATAAAGTTTCATGTTTCTAACTTAAAAAATGACAGACTTCCATACAAATTTTCCACCTCTATTTCAACCCCTTAGGAGTAAAATAACCAGAAATGCTTAAATACGTATTTACTCATTTTTAATCAGTTCACAGTAACATAAAAAATGACGGATTTCGGTACAAACTTTCAACCCTTATTTCACCACCTTAGGGGCAGAAATTCCGAAATTCCTACCTAAGTAGGTGTCTACTCAATAAAAAGATCCCAGTCACTAAATTTCATAGCCCTAAATTCAATAGTTTACGCTCAGCGATGATGAATCAGTCAGGACATATTATTTTATAATATATTTCGAACTAGCTGTTGCCCGCAGCTCCGCCCGCGTGTATGTCATTTAAATGTGTGTATGTGGCGGCAAATAGTAGCTTATGTGTTATTCTGATGTCTTAGCTATATTACTGTAAAGTTTCATTCAAATCCGCTCAGTAGTTTTTGTGTGAAGAAGTAACAAACATCACACTCACAAACTTTCGCCTTCATAAATTAGTATGATGTGATATCGCGAAAAATAGAAGCATGTGTTATTCTGATGTCTAAGCTATATTACTGTAAAGTTTCATTCAAATTGGTCGAGCCGTTTGCGCGTAAAGAAGTAACAAACATACACACAAACTCTCGCCTTTATAATATAGTAGGATATCAATATATAAATAATATCTAGCAGTTTATACGGAGCAAAAAGTGTTTTCTTACCATTAGCTATTTTAGAATAAATTCCATCTGCAACTGTGACTTAAAACTTGTGCTGCAAGTTTTCACCTTCATTTTTTTTGTTTGATGTAAGGGTAGAGGTGTTCCTCTTTTAAGCATGGTGCAAACACAAAATTTGGATTACTGTTATCTAATTCATAAAATAGTTTGATATGGCTCCATTTAGCAATTCCTGAAAATAATGTACAAACAAAATCAATAAAATATTGCTTACTTTGTTTATTTACTCACAGTTTTTTATAGGAACTGCACCTAAAAGAAGTTATCGGTAAATTAACATTATTTAATTGTTTGTTTTTAGCTATAAGTAAATCAAATTTGCTTTACTACATAAACACAACTTTAGCAAAGTATTTCATTATTACAATTTAATTAATTTTAACTCAGATTTTTGTCACTATCAGTAAAGTACTCTTACTCCTTACAACGCAGCAACGCACTTGTGACGCCTATAGTAATGCGGATTCCATGGGAGGCGGTAATCGCTTATCATCAGGCTATACGTCTGCTTGTTCGCCCCTATTATGACTATGATATGACTGCATGCGGTTGGCCTAGTGGTTTCAGCGGTCGCCACGCCTCTTGCTACTGCGCCAAATGTCGTGGGTTCAAATCTCACGCGGTAGAAATCTTTGTGTGATCCACAAATTGTTGTCCCGAGTCTGGGTGTTCTTTGTGTCCGTTTCTTGTATGTTTGTAAAGCCCACCGCGACACAGGATGCTTATTCTTAATGCGGGTGTTAAAAAAATACCGATGAAATTGAGAACCTCCTCCTTTTGGAAGTCGGTTAAAAAACAATATTTAACAGAAACAAAAAAGAAACAACTTACCTATTCCTTGTTTGTTGTCAGATGTTATATCAGTCGTAAATTGTATATCATATTTTTAAAATAGATTTCTAAAACACTGTGTTCACCCTCTTTAATTATAGGATGCTCCCAAGAGACATAGAGCTCTCTTGTTGACTCCATCCATGTCGCAAACTGACACACATATGTTTAAGCCAGCAAGACTGTAAAACCTGAAAAAAGTAATATGTAACTTATATAATTATAAATATAATACACACTGCAATACTTAAAGCATAAAATGGAAATTGCTTACCTCTTTTTACCCGACTACTGCAAAGCCTAAGGAGGGTTATATCAACATAGACAATCTATCTGCTGTCACAGATGCACCTGACAAAAAATATGCAACTGGCTGCGTAACTTTTTTCCATATACCACCACCATGAAGACAAGGGTGTGTCAAGCTACCTGTGTTGTATGATTTTGGAAGCCTTCAATTAAAGAAATATTCTTTGAGTAGTACTACAAATGTTTCCTGATGGACATCTCGTCCCACAATAGAAGCAATGTCCAATATGCATTTTAAATTTACTTAATAATGATTTCAGTATAGGCAGGCAAATGATTTTTCTTAATAGTTTACAACAAGTTGATGACTTTTTGTTCAGCCTCAGTGCTATTACCGACGAATACACATTTTTGGTCTCAAAACAGGAATAAACATTCCAGATGTGCCGGCAATAGGAACAAACGTGTTATTTGTTACTGCAACACTGGGAATAGGAACTGTCAAAACCTGAAATTAAGAGAAATAAATTATCAGTCTCCAGCCTTTGTTCCAATTACTTGAAGTCCGGTGTTTACGCAATATGCGTTCTTTACATATTTCGCAACAAGTTTTGCCTAAAATTATATTTTATTAAATATTAAAATAATCATGATAACAACTTAGTTGTTTCATAACCTAAAATTATTGTAGTTAATTTACATGGACTATCAGAATTTTCACATTCATCAACTACCCATAATGTCCCACTGCTGGGTTCGGGTCTCCCCTCTCAGGAGTGTTTTAAGGCCATACGTCCCCACGCTGGCCTAGTGCGGGATGGGGAATTTTCACATATATATCTGTTGAAAATATGAATGGTGTAGTATGTAAGCTCAACATTGACTTGTATATTTCTGAACGTGTGTAATACTTTTTTTATGTTTTGACACTGATGTTAATTATCGTCACTAACCTCTGTGACTACATGATAAATAAAAGTACATCTGAATAAATGTGATTTATTATCCTGCTAGTCTTTCCATCCGTCAACCATTGTAGCGGGGCTTGTGCGCACTCAAGCATTCCAGCAATATCTATATTATAAGTCATACTCAAGTGTATACCAGCTAACTGTAGCATTCGGAACACAAACATTTAATTTTTGACATTTAAATTTAAGAATAATTACCATCAGCGTTATAGAAGATGATGATTAATAATAAAAGTTACTTTGAATATGGTAACGGCACAACACTAGTCTATTACATTTTTTTAATGGGAACAGAAAACATATTCACATATAGATATTAAAGTTACAATGGATTGAATTAGTAAATAAAATTAACTGACCTCATCACTTTCTACATCATGTACTGTTGTTCTACAAAGCTTATTATTAATATAACATGTTGCTCTAAAATGTTTACTGCACAATATTTTGTGTTTGTTAAATAGTTCCTTTTGAAAGTTTGATGAGAACCAAGCTTAATTTGGAAAACAATACTTCGGCCATAGTTCACTAGTTAGGTATATGTTTACTGTTGTTAGTACTGAGGTAGAAAACACAAGTTGAATCTTATGTTGAGTACTAGAGATAATCTTAGAAATGTTTCATAAAACTACAAACAAATTATGAACTATAAAAATTAAAATGACAACTAAATCTGTTATTCGTAATAGAAGGAATCACGCCAGTAATAGAATACGAATATGTAAAGCTAATACAGCATTATCCATAAAAGTACATTCAATATTGACCTGTCGCTTATAATAGGGTATCTGATGGATAAACTAAAGTTAAATTGTTTTGTAAATTCTGTTTAACATTTTATCATAAATTTACATTCTTACTGATAGTTATGAATTTTGGCATGCATCTATTTGCTAAGTTCAAAGGTGCTGTAATGCTGCCTGTTTTTTGGGAACGCTACCAGTAGGTGAAGATGTGGAGTTTTTTGACCCCTGTATGTAAATATTGTTATTGTTTTTTTAAATTATGGTTTTGTTCAAAGGTTATTAAATATTTGTAGGTTATTAATTTTATACCATTTAAAAGTAGAAATTCTATAATATTATTAATACAGCTAATTATAAGTTTAATTATTGTAGGCTTAATTGGCAGAACATAAGTAGTTGATCATTATCAATTCTGTAAACATCACATGTATCCTATGATTCACAATGAAGAATCTTGATTCACCGATATTGATAAATTACCTTCTAGCATATAGACTATATTTAAAGATGTCTCAAGTATCAGTTGAACTCTAATTATCTGAAATTTGTTTTAAGTTTACATCAAAACATAATCGGCATTCCATTAGAATGCGCTTTATATTTAGAAACTCATCTCAAAATTGGGTTTAACTTACTGTTCCTAATTACGTTTGCACATTTTCGACTTTACTATTTCATATCATGTAGCAAAATGAAAATATGGATTTTTACAAACATCAAATTAAAGGCCTGGTCTTGAGCAGCCCACATTCCATCCACTGCAGACCACTTAATCTTGATGAATTTATCAATATTGTTTTATATCATTAACAAGAATCAGTCTTCCTTATATTAAATATAATACTTATTAAACAAAATGAATGACTAGCCGCTACCTTTATCAGAACATTCAAATTATTATGAACACTTATCATGTTGAACTGTCAAAGTATGTATGTTTCTAAATACATATATATATATACTTTTGTATGCATATATATGTATTTAAAGATACCTATGTATTTTATACTTCTGTCATGAAACAAAAGATTGTAGAAATTTTAATTTGAACAATTATGCTGGACCTTGCCTAAAAACTTTGCATTATTATTTAAATGATGTTCAGCTTAAATATCATGAAACTTAGGGAAATTTTCTTATTTTAGACTGATAACGATGTACTGTACTGAACTAATTATGAGAGTAATATTATTATAGATTTTATGTTCCTAACACGTTTAAAGGTTAGGTTTAGGTACCAGGTTATATTCTTCGTTATATGAATCATGAACGCTGCGTAACTTCGATTGTATCAGACTGTTAAATAAGTTTTATACGGATTTCGGGCCTAGAGAGCTTGATTTTTATTTTGTAATTAAAAATACAGCCTAAAAAATTTAGTTAGAAGTTTAGTTAGTAGGATGTAACCACTTACCGTAGACTATTTTTAGGTAAACGATTCAATGTAATACTGGGATCTTTGGAAGGCGAAGACCCCCATTTGCAGCATGTCCTCGTCGTTTCTTTATTGGAACTCTTGTAAAATAATAAAAAAAAAGAATAACTTTTTGTCTGACAATGTAGCACTTGAATTCACTCAAACACTATTACATTACAACGGAACGAAAGGAAAAGAGTATTTAACTCAACACTTTGCACGGCTTAAAGCAGGAGCAATCGAAATTAGTTATATATTAAACCGAAATTACAAGTTAACCGATTCGGAAATTCGTAGGCAGCCATTTTGTAATATTTTGTAGTGCTGCCAGTAAATGACACGAAATTATTGGTAAATATTTAAACTTCGTTTTTTTTTATATATAAACTACGATTAAGATACTTTTCAATGTTGTATAACTACCAAAATTATAATCGTAATTATCTTCAAGGTTTTAAAAAAGAAAAAAATAAATCAACTTTTCAAACTTATGTCAATATTTTCAGTGGTATCATTGCAGCAGAAACTATATCGCTGTTCTTGTCTTTTCACTATCGCTAACTCCGTCATACAATAGCACCTTCCCAGGAAACAAAGTCTAGTTGACAGTTGACTGGGACTGTTCTGTGCTCTGCGCTGCTGCAGCCGAGGCAAGTTGTGTGTGATTGTGTGTTTTCATCGTAGAATAAATAATTTAATTAAATGTTAGTAGCGTTAAAGTGATAATAAATACATATATAAGTGTAAATAGATTGACCTGCTTCAGTATAGAGCCCACGGAATAAATTAAGGTACGTTTTAAAGCAAAATATTTGAACCCTATAGATTTTGTTTATTTATAACTCAATATTCAAACAATATTCACGATTTACATTAGCCAATACCATTCAAAGTATGTTAATTAATGAAGTAATTAGAGTATACGGATTTTTCTGCGCTCTGTTACTCAATATTGACTTATAAGAGAGCAAGGTTAGGAAAAAACATTTGTAAAGGATAATATTATTTAGATAGTTTAGTGTCGATTACTCATGCGATTTTATTAGTAATCTTCAGGTTTATAACAGGTAATTAGTTAGTCAACTGTAATTTTAAATCACTCAATATTGAATTATTCAAAAGAGGAAGATATAAGCTAACCTATGATATTTATGATATATTTTTTATAATAGCCGTATGTTTGGTCGAAGATTACTTGACTTAATGGTGCGAGTTTCCGTAACTATTGTGCAAGCATTAGTCTTCAAATTTGTGATTCCAATGGTGGCTACATTAATATTAATAATTGCCATTACATGTATTATGTTGTGATATGTTTTCTAATAGCACAGATGTTAAACGAAAGTTTAAAGTTACGAGGTATTGTGTCGTTACTCGTTCGCCTTGAACTTTTTCAGGGTTCTTTTTTTAAATATTTAAAAAGTAAACTCCTTATCTTTGAATTTGATTTTTTTTGTGTACACGGATATAGTTTTTTGTTTTTTCGAAAGATGGGTCCCCATTTCATGTCATCCACATTTTTTTTGCTGCTGATATACCCAGAGATCAATGCACATCCCAAACCGCTGAAGCTAGAATCCTGATATTTTGCATGTAGGTTCTTTATATAACGTAAGTGAGCACTAAGAAAAGAATTTTGGAAATCAGGGGATGAAAGTCTGCGTGAGCGAAGCCGCGTGTAAAAGTCAGTGTAATATAAGGGGTTTCTGGGGTGATAAATTGATGTAGCTAGGATTCATTTTAAGAAAATTTATCAAAACAAAAACAATACCTGCCGCTTATTACTGCTGCTACTACACTGACGGACTCATAAACTGCATCAAACTTCAGGATTACTTTGAAATGATTTTTTTAATAAGTATGCAAACTTTTTAGATTAAATTATATAAATATGGAGAGACTGGCCTTTAATCTTTAAAAAAATCAATATTTAAAAATAGAACTGCAGTAAAACAAATGAATATAGCCGGGAAAAGAAAATTTACTCGTAGTATCAGATTTGGGTGTTTTTTAAAATTGATTCTTATTGATTTTTTATTCTTTTGACAATTGAATTATTGTTACCAGCAGAATTGTTGGGTTAGCTTTTTAACTCATCGAGAGTTTCTGAACCATAATATGGATAATAAGTCTTTACCTATGAAATTGCCGTTTTGTGTGCAATAAGTGAAAGTACTTATTTTTTCAAATTTTTTTATTTCTGTTATTCGAAGTAATCACCCATGCAATCGACGCATCTTTGCCAACGTATTGGCAGTTTATTGATGCCCTTGTAAAAATCAGCTGGTCGGGAGGCAACAAACTCTTCAAAGTCATTTTGTACTTCCTCTCGGGAATTGAATTTTTTACCCACTAAAAAGTTGTCTAAATTTTGGAAAAAGTAATAGTCGGTAGGTGCAAGGGCTGGTGAGTATGGCGGATGAGGGAGAGCTTCCAACCCCAGCTCTTGCAGCTTGGAAACCGTCTGTTGCGCAGTATGGGCTCGTTAAGGTCGTGGGGCACCCATCTATCAAGCTTTTTTACCTTGCCAATTTGTCGCAAATGGATCATTATTGTTTTGATGCTTACATTAAAAGCTGCTGCTAGCTCAGCTGTAGATTGAGTTTCGTCAGCTTGCACAATCGCCTTTAATTCATTATTGTTAACCAAAGTCTCCGGACGATCACGAGCTTCCTTTTTCAAGTCAAAATTTCCAGAACGGAACCGGAAAAACTAATGACGGGCTGTGCGTTCGTTTCTACAGTTCTCTCCGTGAACGTTTTTGATGTTACGTGCCGTTTGTGTCGCGTTGGTGCCACGACGGAACTCATATTCCTTAATTACACGAATTTTTAAAGTATCCATTATGACGAAAAATGTTCAAATGTAATGAAAATACAACGCTAATCAAAAGACTGAGTTTGTAAATAGAATGTCATGGTTTTAAAACAAAATTAATTTGAATTTAGAATACAGAGCCATTACAAACTTTTTTTTATTTGAAATGACCAGTACTGAAGAACGGCAATTTCATAGGTAAAGACCTAATACTTCGTCCGAACAAGTTTCTCAAATTGTAGCATTGGTGCGGGAGGGCTTGGATCAACGAACGATTGGTAGAAATTTAAATTTAAACCAGTTTACGGTTTCTAGAATATACAGAAGGTTTGTGGAGACAGGTTCTCACAAAAGGGACGTGGTACAGGCAGAACTAGAGCAACCACCGGTTGTGATGACCGATTTATTGTTACAACTTCCCTGCGAAATCGTTTCCTCACGTCAGTAGCCATTAAAACAGAGCTTAATGAAGTGCGTGGAGTAAACTAGTGCACAAACAATAAGAAGAAGGTTAAAGGAAGCGGATATAACCCCTTTTAGACCAGCATATGGTCCAAAGTTGTCTGTAGCTCACAGACAAGCTCGCTTAAGATTTGCTCACCTAAATTGGACAGATGAGCAATGGGCCTCCGTATTGTTCACAGACGAGTGTAGGACATGTTTAAATGGTGCAGATGGTCTCAGAAGATTCTATCGTCGACGTGGGGAGCGATATGCTCGAAGTTGCATTGAGGAGCGTGTTCCTTTTGGAAGCGGTTCGTGCATGGTCTGGGGTGGCATATCAATGAACGGGCGAACAGAACTTGTGTTCATAGACATGGTCTGTCAAAACGGTAGTAGAGGGGGTTTGACAGCACATTGCTACATAACAGAGATCTTAGAAGATCACGTGGTGCCTTACATGGGATTTATAGGCGAAAATTTTACTTTAATGCAGGATAATGCCCGGCCGCACGCTGCTGCACAAGTTTGACTATATTGCGAAGAGGTTGGGATACGTACAATGAATTGGCCAGCACGCAGCCCGGATCTTAATCCCATTGAGCATCTTTGGGACAGTTAAAAAAGAGCTGTATATGCGAGAAATCCTGTGCCTACGACAGTGGCACAACTAAGAACAGCACTTTCAGAAGAATGGGACAATATTCCGCAAAATGTTTTAATAACCCTAATCAAATCTATGCGGAACCGATTAGAATCCATAATAAGGGCATGTGGAGGTAATACTCCTTATTGAAACATAAAAAAACCCTTGCATAAAGCTTGTCTATTGTTAAAACCATTTTTTTTAATTAAACCAATTTTCTTTAAATTTCTGTTTTTATTCAAAAAAGTTTTGAGGTCCTTTTCAGTACACAAACTTAAACTTAAGGATATGACCCTACGCTGTTTTAAAGTTAACGAACCAATCTAGACGTTTCAATTTAAATCTGTGTAGAAAGTTTGCATACTTGGTTAAAATAATAGGTCTTTACCTATGAAATTGCCGTTTTGTATGCAATAAGTGAAAGTACTTATTTTTTCAAACTTTTTTATTTCTGTTATTTGGAGTAATCACCCATGCAATGCAGCTTGGAGACTGTCTGTTGCGCAGTATGGGCTCGCGCGTTGTCGTGAAGCAGCTGCAAGAGCTGGGGTTGGAAGGTCTCCCTCATCCGCCATACTCACCAGACCTTGCACCTACCGACTATTACTTTTTCCAAAATTTAGACAACTTTTTAGTGAGTAAAAAATTCAATTCCCGAGAGGCAGTACAAAATGCCTTTGAAGACTTTGTTGCCTCCCGTCCAGCTGATTTTTACAAGAAGGGCATCAATAAACTGCCAATGCGTTGGCAAAGATGCGTCGATTGCATGGGTGATTACTTCGAATAACAGAAATAAAAAAGTTTGAAAAAATAAGTACTTTCACTTATTGCATACGAAAAGGCAATTTCATAGGTAAAGACCTATTATTTATTTCAAAGTCGTTTTTTACTTTGATGCAGTTTATGAGTCCGTCAGTGTATATTTGTTAAAAATACTGAAATACCTAATTAGCAATAATTAGTATACATAACCTTATTAATTATAATATTTTTCATTCTGCATTTAATGAATGCCTCCTTTTTTATTATAAACATAAATTAATGAGTCTATGTATAAATATATTTTGTTTGTAAGTTTAGCCTTTATTAGTGATAACCGTCCAACACAAATTGCAAAGTTAAGCAATCATAGTCAGGTCAGTTTTTGAATGGGTGACCATTAATCACATTGTGACTCCTTAGTGCTGAAGCCTAGTGCTCTAGAGCCTAAACGGCTTGTATTTTTATGTGAGTGGTGTCAATAGATTCGCCTTAGTCGTGAGAGTGACACTGAGTATATCAAAATTAAAAAAGAAAAAAATATTTTTGGCGCAAAAAAGTAATCCCAAAAAAAAAACAAAATTCATCGGTGTTGGTATCAAAATAAAGAATTTTTAGCGGTGATTACGAATATACACACATCAAAAGTGTCTAGGGATCAACATATGTGTCTAGGGATCAACATATATTTTTGCAATAACTTTTCTCCTGATTGATATTTATTAAAATTTTCTTCAAGGATTCATCAAATAAAGTGTTTTCGTTTGTCACAGTAACGATAAACCAAGTCACCTTTGCATTAATAAAGAAATTTGCCATTTTCCTAATAAAGGGATTTTTGACATTTGAACCACTAACATTAAAGTTCGAAAAAAAGACTGAAATAACAGTTTTCTTTAAAATTTTATTAGGTAACTTAAACAATTAATAATCCGTGTTTCTACCGCGAACACTAACAACACAAGAATCGGTTTGGCATACTCAAAATGAGTTCATCCAAATCACGCTGTGGAATGGCCGCCCATGTTCGTTGCAACAACAAAAAAAAGGTCTTCTTGCGACTGGATACCCTCCATATTCGGCAGAGCTCTTCTCTGTAGCATATCCCATGCATGCTCAATCGGGTTCAAGTCTGGCGACTGAGCAGGCCAGGGCCAAAGCCACATCTCAATCTCAAGAAATCCGCATAAAAATGCTTGATCCCTAGACACTTTTGATGTGTGTATATACATATACTCGTATAACTTATGTTTTATTAAATAAAACTGAATCTAATAAAGATGACAGATATTGACGCAGTCGGGTATTTTTTTTAAATAATTTTACTTGTTATTCAAAGCGTGAAGGTCGTATCTGCCCGGTAATAGCGCAGTCGACAATTTGTTCCACAGTTCGGTTCCGCGAGGTAAAAACTTTCCTAAAACGGACAATTAGATAATTGACATTCAACAATTATGATTATCCCAATTTGTTTGCCGTGTCTGGTAAGCATGTCTCATTGATAGAAGGAATTGGGTTTACATTTCCTATTTGGAGCAATTGAGGTTCATCCTGGACTCTGATCATCGAAGGGGTTCCTTTAAATACTAAGTGTGAAACTCTGGGCTGGTGGTCAGTGGACCTGGCTGCTAAGCCAAAGATAGTAGGTTCGAATCCAGGACATATATAAATAAATATTTCGGACATCTAACACACAACGCAATCTATTGCCAAACTAAACAGTCTAATACATATTTCCATTAATAACGGAATGTACTATTTGAGTGTAAGCGATAGAATGGACAAACAGTTTTATTCTAGTGAAGCGCGTGCTTTAGCTAGTACATTATAAATTGTTACATAAGAAATGTTTTCACAGCGACAAAATATGTAAAAAAACCAGTCAAATGCGGGTCATACACATACTAAGTAGTTTTCCGTAGTAGGTACGACCTGTTTTATAGTAGGTAGGTAGCGTAGTACCAGTTTTAAACATGTTACAGCTTCAAATTATGTAGTTTTTCTTCTTCATCTATACTAATATTATAAAGCTGAAGAGTTTGTTTGTTTGTTTGAACGCGCTAATCTCAGGAACCACTGGTCCGATTTGAAAAATGCTTTCAGTGTTGGATAGTCCATTTATCGAGGAAGGCTATAGGCTATATATCATCACGCTAAGGCCAATAGGAGCGGAGCATAAATAAATAATGTTTCAAAAACGGGGGAAAATTTTCACGCTTCGGGCAATAGGAGACGCAAAAAAGGTTGCGTGGGTCTGCTAGTAAGTAATTAAATTATAATATGCGTTAAAATAACTTGGTCATTAGTTTTATTAACTTTTAAAAAGTAATTAGGTACTAAATTCAGTGTCTACGAAATAACTTTTTATCGGTTATGTCACCGTCATCATCAACAACCCATAATGTCCCACTGCTTGGCTCGGGTCTCCTCTCAGGAGAGGGTTAAGGTCATACGTCCTCACGTTGGCCGAGTGCAGGTTGGGAACTAGCGACATAACGATTTGGCTACGTAATCTTGCCGTTGAATGTTTTGAAGCCGCCGAAAGGCCTCCAACTAAGCTTCACGACTGTTATCCTATGATAACCGGGAGTACGGGACCGACTGCTTAACGTGACCTCCGAATCACGGAGACGCTCATGGTGTAATTGTTTGATTGAACGTGCTAATCTCAGGAACTAGTCTAGTCCGATTAGAAAAAATATTTCAGTGTTAGATAGCCCATTTATCGAGGAAGGCTATAGGCTATATATCATCACGCTAAGACCAATAGGAGCGACCAATGAAGAATGTTACAAAAACGGGGGAAAATTATTACGCTACGGGCAATAACAGACGTAAACGAGGCAGGTTGCGTGGGTCAGCTAGTGTATGTATAAGAACGGATTAGAAACATACATATATATACTCGTAATAACATACCAGAAAGTGAACATATATATAATAAGAATAACATCCAGAAAGTGAAGGTCTCAAACAAGTTATTCGTAACAGAGAAAAAAATCAAAGTTCAGTTCACGGCATAGATATACGGTGCTATTGTTTTTACAAACACGCGACCTTTCAGAGTGAGTGATTTGTAAATGTCGACTGTCGAGATTCGGCGCTCGTACGATTCCGGTTTCTTCCGGTTCACCGAGCCTTTTCGGCGCCTGCGCAGTACAACGGTTTGTGTTCTGAATGCCACAATCATAATTTCCGAGTTACATATTGTTCTAGTAGTCAGGATTCGATTTCCACCCAGGATGAGGACCACGATCGTCGGTTCTCGGATTTCCTCTACTATAAAGCATGTATTACAAATAGGTATAAATCTTCCTCTTGAATCACTCCGTTGAGTAGTTTAAAAGATCTAAGTGAACAGACAGTGGGTGCGACTTCATTTTCATCACCAGCCTATCGCAGTCCGTCATCATTTGTTTAATGTTTGTCTCTGCCAAAATGACTATATTCTCCTTGATGAAAAGCATAAGCAGAATCCAAGAGTAGGGGTTATCATACTTATTGCTCGTGCAGACAATGCAACAATGCAGCATGATGACCCACACCATGGCGGCCTAGTGGCTTGCATTTGGAGAGGCCTAGGTCGAGCAGAGTGGACTTCATTTTTAACCGATTTCAAAAAAGGAGGAGGTTCTCAATTCGACTGTATTTATTTTTTATGTTTGTTTGGTACCTATTAAAACCTTCTTAGGTTTTAACAAAATAAAAACACTTAATATTCTTGTTATAAAACACTTATTTACTGTTTCACTCCTCGACCAAGACTACCTGCTTCCCTGGCAGCCAATCTGGACTATAGCCAAACACTAATCACTACTAAACGGATACGAAGTAACTTACATACCAGCAACCCCCACGAGGGGGTTGGGGCAACGCTCACTCCTCCGCGGTGCCCTGTGGAATTCGTCACCAGACTTGTAATTCCCCCACAGGTAAATATCGCCTCGTACACACGATATAAAACACGGAGATACAATAAACCACAAATCAAATAATAGAAAACTACTTACGACTCAGGAGTGACTCATGTCACAATCAAGAGATGTGGTCGTTCCGAGATCTGAAGAGAGACTGTCCTGTTTCCGATCGCGCCGCTTTATATACTACCTCGCCCGACTCACGGAACCACACTTTTATTATTCGGATACCCTCATTCTGACAAGTTCAATAAAATGTATTCAATACTCCATTGCATCTTACTATGAGATGTTCCGGAAGTCAACTGCACAATCACAACTGTATTTAGAATTACCGCTAACACTATCTCAGAACTTTCGGCTGGGTGAACAGATTTTGATGATTCTTTTTTTAATATAAAACTGGTGCTTCCCGTTTTGTCCAGTTCTTGAAGTCATTTTTTTTTGTTAAAATTTGTGTTTATATAAGTTTGTTATCTCAGAACTTTCGACTGGGTGAACCGATTTTGATGATTCTTTTTTTAATATAAAGCTGGTGCTTCCCAAGTGGCCCCATTTTAATTTGGTCCAGTTCTTGAAGGCGGTTATTTTTTAATTAAAATTTTAATATACTTGTATGAAAAGAAGCTGTCATTGATAGAAATGCATTGAAATATGTAAAATGTACGCAATCGTTTTTGTTATCGCTTTAAGTATTAAATCACTGCAACTTACCGTTTTGCTGTTATCCGACATATTTTTATATCCATATAATAGGTCTTTACCTATGAAGTTGCCGTTTTGTATGCAATAAGTGAAAGTACTTATTTTTTCAAACTTTTTTATTTCTGTTATTCGAAGTAATCACCCATGCAATCGACGCATCTTTGCCAACGCATTGGCAGTTTATTGTAAAAATCAGCTGGACGAGAGGCAACAAACTCTTTAAAGGCATTTTGTACTGCCTCTCGGGAATTGAATTTTTTACCCACTAAAAAGTTGTCTAAATTTTGGAAAAAGTAATAGTCGGTAGGTGCAAGGTCTGGTGAGTATGGCGGATGAGGGAGAGCTTCCAACCCCAGCTCTTGCAGCTTGGAGACTGTATATTGCGCAGTATGAGGCCGCGCGTTGTCGTGAAGCAGCTGCAAGAGCTGGGGTTGGAAGCTCTCCCTCATCCGCCATACTCACCAGACCTTGCACCTATTTATTTATTACTTTTTTCAAAATTTAGACAACTTTTTAGTGGGTAAAAAATTCAATTCCTGTCATTCAAGTCAAGTACGAAAGAGTCTCATTGTTTTAAACCCACCCATACTCGCCTACGGGGCCTCTAATGAAATAGTGCTCATGGAACAAAAACCACTTGTTCGTGATATTTCCTGGACATATCTTACACACGATCGTCTGACCGCAAACAAGGGGAGCTTGTACTATGCTAACCAGAATGCTGATAAACATACTCATGTATTTGTAAATACATACATGACCGACTTCAATAGGGAATTTGCATGGTCTAGTGCGGGTGTGATTCACCACAGCTTTTTACAAAACGGCATGAGCATTAATGCAGATATGTACTGTGAAGAACTGGAGAGAATGATGGAGAAGCTTGCACATCTGCAACCAGTTTTGGTCTATCAGTCGTCCTCACTGCTCCTTCACGACAACGCGCGACCCCATACTCTGCAACAGACAGTCTCCAAGCTGCAAGAGCTGGAGTTGGAAGCTCTCCCTCATCCGCCATACTCACCAGACCTTGCACCTACCGACTATTACTTTTTCCAAAATTTAGACAACTTTTTAGTAGGTAAAAATTCAATTCCCGAGAGGCAGTACAAAATGCCTTTGAAGAGTTTCTTGCCTCCCGTCCAGCTGATTTTTACAATAAGGGCATCAATAAACTGCCAATGCGTTGGCAAAGATGCGTCGATTGCATGGGTGATTACTTCGAATAACAGAAATAAAAAAGTTTGAAAAAATAAGTACTTTCACTTATTGCATACAAAATGGCAATTTCATAGGTAAAGACTTATTATTAATAGTTATTATTCAAAGCTTCGTATTTATAAACGGATCTGGTAAATTGTTTTTTTTATTTAGGACAGTATAATAATAATATTTCGGACATCTGACGCACAACATAAATTAAGCAGAGCTTGTAATATGGGTACTAGACAACTGATTTAAAACATGTATACTTTTTTTTATAAATACATACATGGAAAACACTCAAACTTAGAAACAAATACTCGTATTTGGTGATCAGGGTGGAAAATTATTAAATGCAAGATTATAGTTGAATAGCTTATACCCGCGGCTCGCAATATGTCGGTTATTGCGGTAAATAGTAGCGTATGTGTTATTCTGATGTAGAAGACTATTGTACTGTAAAGTTTCATCTAAATCCGTTCAGTAGTTTTTTAACATTTAGTAGTAATGAGTTATTGGCTCGAAGGTGTAGGTGAATGATTTATGACGAAGGTGCCTCGAGTTCAAATCTCAACTGTGCGTCGTCGTCTTTTTGTGAACGTTTCCTGGATATTGTGATAAATAGGTATTTATTAAATAAGTAATACAAAATTACACAAAACAAAAAAGATACGAAAACTTCACAACAAACAACAGAGGGCGCTGAGTGTGGATTTCGGAGCAGCTCGTCTCGATCCGTGCGAGCTTCGGGTGTCAGGTTTTATTTGTGTTACGATATTTCTTGATTCGGTCGCCGCGCTCAAAGGCCTCTAAAGCCCGCGATAAAAGCTATGCAATATGCTTAAAATAATATCAAGGAAAATATCCCATTTTATTTAGGTTGATAATGATTGTGTTATTTTTCCTTGCCAATGTATTGTTTTAAATCATTAAATATTTAAAAACAATTTGTTATCAAATTGGCTGGAGGGAAAACCATGCATATACTCATATTATTCACATTTATTAAAAAAAAAAGCGGCCAAGTGCGAGTCGACTCGCCCATGAAGGGTTCCGTAGCAGCAAGTTATAACATAATATAAAAGTTCTTGTAGTTCGTTGTAACTTTGATCGATGTTTTAATAAGTGTTTTTTTTTTAAAGGTAAATTGCGGTTATGACGTATTAAAAAACTACTTACTAGATCTCGTTCAAACCAACAAGTTTGAACAGTATAGTTTTTATAGTTTCATAGTTAGTATAGTATAAAAATCCATAAGGGTTCCGTTTTTTGCCATTTGGCTACAGAACCCTAAAAAGGGAACATCATACCTACTTATAGTACGTGACTTTTTTAATTTTTTATCCAACTAAGGTGAAACCAAAATGAAGTATAATAGTTTTGACAATCTATGTATGTTTGTTCCACTATAGCGCCTAAACTACTCGTAATAATTTCCCGGATGTACGGGAGTTTACTTAAATATTAATTTTATTCTGTTTTTTGTATCTGTTGTTATAGCGGCAACAGAAATACATAATCTGTGAAAATTTTAACTGTCTAACTATCACGGTTAATGGGACGGACAGCGGAGTCTTAGTAATAGGGTCCCATTTTACCCTTTGGGTATAGAACCCTAAAAACTATAACCCATACGTAAAAACTTTCTTTAACAACTACGACAAAAACAACGCGTGACTACGGCTTTTGAAACTTGTTTCATACTTTTTCAGCGTCGTTTTTTGTCGTAGTTGGGTTTTAGTTTTTACTTTTTTTTATTTAAAATGTTTTGGTGCCGCTATAATATTTATTTATTTGCAAAATATATTTTAAATAGGTACCATAGAAATATCACAATTATCGAATAAGTACGGACAAAGTCACGAAAAAATGCTAATAATATATATTTTTGAAATGTACTAGTAACACCCTTTCCAATGATACCAAACACGGCATATTTATCTCAAATTTATTTTTTAATACAGTACTTTATGTCGGCTAGAGGACGCCACATTAGATTCAGTGAAACTTCATATAGCCTATAACCAGCGGACGATCAAGACGCTTCTAACGATACCTCATTTGTCCAGTTCTAATAAGTAGTTAAGGAGCTATGAGGGAACAAATGAACATACATACATAGCCTGTCAAAATCATAACCCTCCTTTGGCTTTGCCGTAGTCGGGTGAAAATAGGCATTGAGGTGTACAATTTCGCTTCGCCCATCGAGATATTACGTACTACGTACTAGAGGAGCCACTCAAAACCAATTATATGTTCCGTTTATATTTTAATTAAAACTAAAAAGCGCTGCAGCGCAGCCAAACAAATTAGTAGTCTAATCCAACAGTATTAACAAGCAGCGCTCTATCGCATTTGAGCTATAGTTTCCTCGCGAGCGAAATGTCATAAGCGCCGTCATTTTCATGGCGCTTACGCGTTTTGGCCAACGAACTGTTGCAAAGATTCGCTTTCATAGAGTAAGCGCCAAGCAACAAAGCAGAACGGATAAATAGCTTTATACCTACGAAATTTTATTAGGAAATTCACACTGAGTAAATAGTACTTCAATAGCTTTGACAGTTTCAGTTTTTTTTGTAGAATGCAACGAGGTATAAAATATAAAAGCAGTTTTTTTAATTATACTTTAAGTATAATTTTAAGTGTAATTATTACAAAAAAAGTGTTAAGGGTTATCAACGAAGCTATTTTTAACAACATATTATTTTTACTTATCCAATTAAATACGTTAGATACGTTGTGCATTTAACGTCAGTTAATTCTACCTAAATATCACTTCTGTATGTTTTACTCTAAGTACTCTATGTCGAGTGAGGCAACAATGGCGTCTTAAAATATTTTGTTCGTATTTAATTTTAAAACAATTATATCTAGTTAATTACTGGTGAAAAGTTATTCCTTTGTTTTTCTCCGTATTCCTTGTATTATTAGTGCAATATCTCAAGACACAAAATGGCATATTTCACGAGTTTTAGAACGTTTTAAATTTAAACAATCACACGCTAAAGCCACCGCTTCTGCAGAGTGTAGCTAGCAAGCGACTGAAGGAAGTGCGGCGCAATCGCCGCAATTGCATGGAACACCGCACTTATGAGTGGCGTCTTCTTGTAACCTTTATACGTGGGATTAGTAAATAAAAGATAATTTTGTAACACTTAATATATTTTAATGAAAGAAAGAAATGCTCCGGTAGCTTAAAGTCAGGGTCGCGGGTATTTCGTCTCAGGGTTTTGATGAATCGGGGTCGCGCACGGTTTAGGACGTGCCTGTGGTGGCCCCTTCGTCGGTGACGCGGCACAGTGGAGTCACCCGACGCTCTGGCCGCAGACTGGCCGCTGGCCGTAAGGTGGCTTCGTACCCGTGGGGTGAACTGGTAACCCGTGGATGGGTTCGAATCCGTAGGGGACTTGACCCCGTAACGTGGACGTGAACCCGTAGGGTTGAATGCGAACCCGTAGGGTGGATGCTAACCCGTAGGGTGGATGCCAACCCGTAGGGTGGATGCGAACCCGTAGGTTGGATGCTAACCCGTAGGGTGGATGCTAACCCGTAGGGTGGACCCTGAAGCGGAGAAGGTAGGCGGCCTCAGTAGGGTACCACACACAACGTCGAAACGCGCAACGAACACCCGTTCAGGCATTCGCTGCACGTTTACAGACGCTTCACAAATTACACAATTAAGGAGAAAATAATACACATAAACAGCTAATAAACAGCAGAGCAAATACTCGTACAATTATTAAATAACGAATTCACTTAAGGTGATTGCGGGTATTCGATTCAAATTATATATTTAATTTAACAGCTACTAAGCAGTTTAATAGCCCTGGAGCGGAATAAGAATTTAAATTATGGAAGTTAACTTACCGAAATATATTCGGGTCACGTATAGGTAAACTATTAACAATTTCACAATTAACAGTTGCACCAAGCTCAGCACAACGACGGCAGTTCGGTAGTTTTTAAAGCAGTTTGTGGTTTAAGTTTGTAGCACGAAATGACAAAATCTCCATATACCGACAGCAATTAAATAAGGTACACGCAAATAGTGGTGTACCTACCAACTCGACTAATCAACTTGCGTACAATCGATTATTTATAAATGATACCGTCTAATATATATCTACCACGTTACAGTATCCCCCCCCAAGAGGAAGCATTTCCGTACGAGGAAATGCGTGCACACGTCCCGGGTGCTCCAACACTAAACAAAAAAATCCTTTCATACCTCGCGCTAAAATGGTCGTCCGAAACGTAAAACCTATCTCAAAGGCCGTGCGTACGCCAAACATACAGAGAGCAGACCCTATTTATTCAGAGCTGCGCTCAAAGAAGACACACCGGTGGATGGTTTGTTGTCCTTCAAGCCTAACTAAAGAGGGGAAGGAATCAACATAGAAAAAACAATAAGAAAGTTGGGGAGTGGGCAACGTTAGTAACAAGACAATCTTCAGTAATAAATGACGACACTGATCGAGACTTCATACGTAAGTTCAAAAAATCTAAGTTAAAGTTAACAAAACTAAAATATTTGGGACAACCCTACTGTTAAAAAAATACAAGTGGTAAGTGGCAACAACTACATCAATAAAAAATAAAAACAATTTGTAAGTAAGTGACAGCCCTAGAATAAACATTTGCTAATTTCGTGGCAACCCCGATACCCGACAACAAGTTATAACAAAAAAAAAAATGTCGACTAAAATGTCAACCCTAACAATAGACAAAACACTGTCTAAATGTTGGCCAAGCACAACCCTAAGTGCTTGCCAAACAATAAAAAAAATGTATAAAAGGCGTTGCCTAACACAGTGACAACCCTATACAAAAGACAAATATTGTCCAAATGTTGGCAAAGCGCAACCCTAAGCGCTTGCCAAACAATAAAAAAATATGTATAAAAGGCATTGCCAAACAGTGACAACCCTATACAAAAAAAAAAAAACATGTATAACTGTTGTCAAGTATATGGGCACCCTACTATAAATAAAATATAAATTACAAGTGCTGACTAAACGCGGTGTCACCCTACCGATGACTATAAAGTTATATGAAAATTAGTACCATATACCTACCTAAATAACCCTTAAATAAGTTTATAAAAAAAAACGAAAAGCAAGATTAACGATGTACCTTACTTCAACAAACAAAAAAAAAAATTAATGAATTTTAAGTGCAAGTTAAATAACCGACTTTAATATTTTAGAAGAAAAATTCGCGTAATGAACGAGGACAATTTTATAATTCAAACCACAAACTAGCCGATCGTTTGCAAAACAATTATTTAAAATACCGTTAAATTTTACCTACTACTACAAATATAATCGCGAGTACTATTAAAAATTATGCTTATTCCAAACAGAATATATAAGAAACAAGTTCCGTCCAGGTGCTATTACACAGTTGTTTACAAAATCAATGGAATGTTAAATGATACCGTTATGACTTTAAAATAGATCTACCCTGCTAATTCAAGAAATAATTAAACACTGTGGGTAGAATTTTTTCTTTGCCGAGTGTTCTGTTCGACTAATCTTAAAGATTACAATATAAATGATATGAAGATACTAGTGAAAAATTACAGTTAAATGTTGTAACACAATTATTGAAAACAGTAAATAATGAAGTTCAGTGTTTGAATGTTGTATGCTAATGAAATTAAACTTGGAATTATAAAGATTTATGTAACAGTTATATTAAATTGGATAAAGTTGAAACGGTAGTGCTAAAATTTTAACGGTGGTAACTACGATGAAAAAAAAAACTTTTTTCTGGGGACTATAATTTTTTTTTATTTGTATATATACTTATATTTAATAAGTGTGTGCTGGGGACAAAATGCAAATAAAAACACACACTGGACTAAGACAGGCCTCGGGCGTCCACACCGAATCAGCTTTATGCTACTTTTACCTTTGGGAAAGCTGGCTTGGCCGTAGATAGAACACACAACATCCAAAAGCAACCAAAAAAAAAAACTATGTAGTAGGTACAGAAATAAATTAAAAAAACCGTGTGGCGAAGCCAATTCTACCCTGAGACGAAACCTAGTTGGCGCCAATGTAACCTTTATACGTGGGATTAGTAAATAAAAGATAATTTTGTAACACTTAATATATTTTAATGAAAGAAAGAAATGCTCCGGTAGCTTAAAGTCAGGGTCGCGGGTATTTCGTCTCAGGGTTTTGATGAATCGGGGTCGCGCACGGTTTAGGACGTGCCTGTGGTGGCCCCTTCGTCGGTGACGCGGCACAGTGGAGTCACCCGACGCTCTGGCCGCAGACTGGCCGCTGGCCGTAAGGTGGCTTCGTACCCGTGGGGTGAACTGGTAACCCGTGGATGGGTTCGAATCCGTAGGGGACTTGACCCCGTAACGTGGACGTGAACCCGTAGGGTTGAATGCGAACCCGTAGGGTGGATGCTAACCCGTAGGGTGGATGCCAACCCGTAGGGTGGATGCGAACCCGTAGGTTGGATGCTAACCCGTAGGGTGGATGCTAACCCGTAGGGTGGACCCTGAAGCGGAGAAGGTAGGCGGCCTCAGTAGGGTACCACACACAACGTCGAAACGCGCAACGAACACCCGTTCAGGCATTCGCTGCACGTTTACAGACGCTTCACAAATTACACAATTAAGGAGAAAATAATACACATAAACAGCTAATAAACAGCAGAGCAAATACTCGTACAATTATTAAATAACGAATTCACTTAAGGTGATTGCGGGTATTCGATTCAAATTATATATACAGCTACTAAGCAGTTTAATAGCCCTGGAGCGGAATAAGAATTATTTAAATTATGGAAGTTAACTTACCGAAATATATTCGGGTCACGTATAGGTAAACTATTAACAATTTCACAATTAACAGTTGCACCAAGCTCAGCACAACGACGGCAGTTCGGTAGTTTTTAAAGCAGTTTGTGGTTTAAGTTTGTAGCACGAAATGACAAAATCTCCATATACCGACAGCAATTAAATAAGGTACACGCAAATAGTGGTGTACCTACCAACTCGACTAATCAACTTGCGTACAATCGATTATTTATAAATGATACCGTCTAATATATATCTACCACGTTACATTCTCTATACATTATATCTCGATGGCTTCGCCATATTTATGTCACTGATGATTAGGGATATATAGGGATTATAATTGATTATCTTTTATTGAATTAGGTTTCCGAGTAATCAAGTCCAACTCCAAGATTGGATAGTAATTCTCTGAGAGCAAAGAGGGAATTAGACTGGATACCGTTAAAAGCATCATGATTTGTAGAAATCACTTCAAGTTTTGAAGTGATTGAAGATAAATATATTTCGAAAGACGCTCATAGCCCAGTTGCACTCGGTGATTAGAAACAATCAAGGAGGGTAAGCAACGACGGCGCACTGGTGGCATGATACCATGAGCGTCTCCGTGATTCGCAGGTCACGTTAAGCAATAGGTCCCGGTTGTTATCATATATCGTGAAGCTTAGTTGGAGGTCTTTAGGCGGCTTAAAAACATCCAACGGCAAGATTACGTAGCCACAATGCCGTCTTGCCAGTCCCCAACATGCACTTGGCCAGCGTGGGGACGTGTCGCCTTAACCCTCTCCTGAGAGGAGTCCCGAGCCCAGCAGTGGGACGTTATGGGTTGTTGATGATATTTCTAGTGTGTATGTACACACATCAAAAGTGTCTAGGGATCAAGCATTTTTACGCGGATTTCTTGAGATTGAGATGTGGCTTTGGCCCTGGCCTGCTCAGTCGCCAGACTTGAACCCGATTGAGCATGCATGGGATATGCTAAAGAGAAGAGCTCTGCCGAATATGGAGGGTATCCAGTCGCAAGAAGACCTTTTTTTGTTGTTGCATCGAACATGGGCGGCCATTCCACAGCGTGATTTGGATGAACTCATTTTGAGTATGCCAAACCGATTCTTGTGTTGTTAGTATTCGCGGTAGAAACACGGATTATTAATTGTTTAAGTTACCTAATAAAATTTTAAAGAAAACTGTTATTTCAGTCTTTTTTTCGAACTTTAATGTTAGTGGTTCAAATGTCAAAAATCCCTTTATTAGGAAAATGGCAAATTTCTTTATTAATGCAAAGGTGACTTAGTTTATCGTTACTGTGAAAAACGAAAACACTTTATTTGATGAATCCTTAAAGAAAATTTTAATTAATATCAATCAGGAGAAAAGTTATTGCAAAAATATATGTTGATCCCTAGACACATATGTTGATCCCTAGACACTTTTGATGTGTGTATGTATATTTCTTTGGCACGCCCTAGAGCCTAAACGACTTGTCGTATATTTAAGTGATTCGTCTTAGTCGTGAGAGTGACGCTGGGTACTTCAAAATAAAAAAAAACAAAATTAAGGACACTACTGAATGGATTCAAATGAAACTTGGCATGATTTGAGTTCATACTACGAGGTAGGACATAGGATACTTTTTATCCCGAAATTTAGCACGGTTTCCTGGACAGAAGGGATGAAAGTCAAAATATGTACTTAGTTGTAATTCAATAACACATAGTCCGATTTCATTCATCCTTTTTTTTTTTGCTAGAAAGAAAAAAATAAAAGATAACGGGAAAAGTTTTTTTTGTCCGCGACTGTACACTGCCTGTGGGAAGCTGAGACAGATATGTAAATATGGCGGTAAAAGTTCGCCGAGTCAGCTAGTATGTATATAACTTATATGTTTTAGGTAAAAAAAATTGTAATATAGATGGCAGATATTGACGCAGTCGGGTTTTTTTACTAATAAATAATTTTACTTGTTATACAATGTAAAGAAGTGATCTATCATCATGGGGTGCCATCCTCGAAATGAAGTTTGGAGGTCAGCAGACGGTACACCTTGCGATCATGAGCGGCCTCCTTTAGTTGGCGATACCGCAGTCCGGTCCAGACCACGATGTCATATATCCACTTCCTTCGTGGTCGACCTGGTGTCCTGCCAGGTATTTTTCCTTCTAACAGAAGCCTCAGGAATTCATGTTGCGGGCCTCTTTGTATGTGTCCAAAGAAGGCCACCTTCCTTTTCGCTATAACAGCCATCAGTTCTCTCTTGCACTTGGTTCGCTCCAGCACCTTTACGTTGGATGTAAAACTAGTCCACGGTATTTTAAACATCACATCAGTGCAAGCAGCAGTAACCACATCTCGAAGGCTTGCAGTCGGTTACAGATGTCTTTCAGAAGACCCACGTCTCACACCCATACAACAGTGTGGACCAAACGTAGCATTTCATGACGCGGTGCCTCAAAGGAAATGGGATTTTTGGGTCGCATAAAACCTTGGACATTTTGAAGACAGCGGTCTAAGTGAAATCACTTTGGCTCAAAGTGATCTAGACAATACATTAATAGGTCGTCGCTCAGGTCATAGAACACGCAAGAACCAATTGTAGACAAATTGATAGTCAATTTTATTGTACTGATTAATCTATTATCTGACGACCTTCATATGACATATTCTGTTAATATTTGTTTACTAGCTTTCGCCCGCGGCTTCGCTCGCATTTAATAAAAAGTATCCTATGTTACTAAGTTGACAACTTTTGTGTTGTCAACACGTGTTGGTGATAACAGTTTCTGTAAAGCCACGTCCCCTGAACAAAACTTGGCAACTTTTGTGTTGGCAATTTTTTTTTGTGTTATCAAATTTCGGTGGAGACGCGCCTTAATACCTCCATGAATATGTACAAAGTTTTATGATGATCGGTTAAGTAGTTCTCGCGTGAAAGCGTAACAAACATACTTACATTTACATTTATAATATTAGTATGATATGAATGAATATGTAAGGGCAATTGTGCAGATGTGTCAAAATCAATAAGCTTTAATTTCAAGTAGGCCTTTTTAGACACTTTCGAAACGTTACATTACTGAGTTGCGCGATTCAGAGATTTCATTCCTATGGAGAGGAACCGGCAAGAAACTCCATTAGTTACTCTTTTAAAATTTAAGCTGTTGACTTGTTGTCTAGCAGTTATCGTAAACGACTGCCGTTCAAGAGTTCTGGTGGTCGATTCCCGGGTCGGATGCTGTTGGGTTTTTCTTACAAGAAATGTTAATAGCAGCCCAGAGTATGAAAGATGGCCGAGTTTCTCGCCCGTGCCTTGGAGATCACGTTAAGCTGTCGGTCCCGGTTGTCATGAACACCTCTGGCAATCGTTATTGGGAAGTCAGTGCCCTCAAATATGCTGACAACAGCGAGTTCATTTTATCTATACATCTATACAAATCAATAAAATTGGAGTGTCTATTAAAATAACCGCTTTTTACTAAATGCATTTGTATTTATACGTGGTACATATACCAAAATAACATTTTGTCTGTCTGTCTGTCCGTCCGTCCATCCGTCCGTCTGTCTGTTTGTTCCGGTTAATCTCTGGAACGGCTTTACCGATTTTGACAGGACTTTCACTCATACGTAGCTGATGATATAAGGAGTAACTTAGGCTACTTTTTGACGTGACAACATCTTATAATTCGATAGAGCCGGCTGCACGCACGAAAAAACATGACTCGTGCGGCGTTACCTCGATCTGAGGCGTTCCATTTAAGGCTTGAAGTGCAAGCGAGAGATATCTCTCATCATTTCATCAATGTTTCGTTATGACGTTGTCGCGTTAAACTATCGTCCGTAAACAGACTTTACAGACAACCATTTTTTTAGACTAGCTTCGACCCGCTACGTTACGCGCGCGCGGTCCGACAATAACCGTGGGTAACACCGCGGGGTTTAGCTAGGACATACTATATAAAAATTAGCTGTCAAAAACCTTACCAACGTAGGAAAATGTGATTATTACACTTCTGTCTAATTGTTCTTTTCTTCTGTTCCAGTTTAACACATATGGATGATGATAAACACTGTTATGATGATGATCGACTTTACCCTTCTGGCCGAGACAGTGATGACAGCCCAATACTGTCTAACAGGTAAGGAAAATTCCTGACGTCCTAAAATCATTATCGCTCATTAATTAGTTATTTGTAACCGAAATTGAACCGTATCACAAAGTGTTAAGAATCGATATACAATGTTACACATTGTATTACCCCTATATGTAAACAAATACATGTAAATGTAGTCCATTGTCCTTGTTTTTGTACTAATTACGATGTCAAGCTATTGATTTTCTATAATAATACTAATAACTTGTGAAATAGTGCACATAGTTGCTTAATCTCTACATGTACTTAGTACCTTTTATAAGTTTTAAGTTTATAAACCACTATATACTCTATATAATTATTATGTAGATAAACCACAAGCTAAATCTTGCTTAGAACCTTTTAGAACTCGAGTACCTACTGGGCTGGGCTGATACTGGACTATATCAACATCTCGAACGGACTGACTCGACGTCGTTGATGATCATTACAAATGATATACATACACCATTTAATCAAACTCATCAAGCAAACTCATAAATCAATCAAAGAAATTTTAGAACCGTTAGGTGTAGGAGTTAGTTCATTAGTCGTGACGCGAGATATCTTTTATGGTATAAAGTACAAATAAACAGATATTCTGATGGTAAGTGCGTACCCTGCCAGTAGACAACTGACACAAGAGTTGACACTTGTTGCCACTTTTTGACCTCACCCTCTAGAATTAGACATCATAGGAGGCGATTAGGCAGGATTAGACCAATAAGCCAATGAAAAAATGATTTATTTTATTAAAAATAACAGTGGCCGAAAACTAGCAAATAAAGATTCCTTCGAGACTTTTTCCTAAACTAGCTTGGGGTCGGCTGAAAGTCCACTACGATATGGCTGACTTTCGGCCACGTGAAGCGACTGCGATTTAAGTACAGTCAGCATCTTATAGATTTGTGCTCTCAAAGTGCTCAAAATTATGTGAAAAACATAAATTCCATTTTATATTGGCAGACATGGCACTCATATTTTTGTACGCATTCAAAGTGGTCAAAATATCTTAGCTATCAGTTGTCAATATTGTGTTGGCTGACAGAGTGTTCATATCTATACTAATATTATAATGCTGAAGAGTTTGTTTTTTTGAACGCACTAATTTCAGGAACCGCTGGTCCGATTTGATAAATTCTTACAGTGTTAGATAGCCCATTTATCGAGGAAGGCTATATTTCATCACGCTAAGACCAATAGGAGCGGAGCATCAATGAAAAATGTTTCAAAAACGGGGGAAAATTATTACGCTACGGGCAATAGGAGACGTAAACGAGAGGTTACGCGGGTCAGCTAGTTAATGTTATCAAATAGGTTGTTCAATTGTATCTATGCATGCAAAGTAGTGAAAAATATCTTAACTATATAAATTTGAATTGATGTTTTTCACATAATTTTGAGCACCCTGAATGCACAAATCAATGAGATGCTGACTGTACTGCCATACTAATATTTAAGTTCTGTACAAAGATTGTTGTACCCCTAGCGATTGCCAAAGATATTCCTTAGGCGATTAACACCGACGGCTTAAGGTACTCTCCGAGGCACAGAGGGATCTCAATGCGCTAAGAATAGTCACCCATCCGTATTCTGACCTGGCTAGGATTGCTTAACTTTACATTATGTAAACCTACGCGGTTATCACTTAGCCACGAGTCCCTCTTTCTCTTCAAATAATATGGGTACATCAACTTTACGAACTACAAACACCCGAATGCATTTGTATAATTAATTACAAAGATAACGTACGTAAAGTCAATAACAATAAATTAAAAGTACATATCGACATATTCATAACGATGTACTATTTGGAAGTAGTGTGACATATTGTGGCTATAAAATGGACATTTGGCGTAGGTACGTAATTAAAATAGTAATATTACCCTGTTTTAGACCGGACTACACTCCAATATTGTTAATTTTTATTTGAGAGTAGTTTGATATATTGTGACTAAAATGGACATTTGGGCTAGGTACGTAATTAAAATGGTAAAATTAGCTTGTATTAGATCGGACTACAATCCAATATTGTCATTTTTTTTTCACTTAAGAGTAGTACGAAATATTTTGGCTATAAAATGTAGTGTATTTTTTACCCGACTACGGCAAAGCCAAAGGAGGGTTATGATTTTTTACTTATAATGTAACCCAGTGCACCTTCCTACAATATTTCTACATTACCCCAAAGTTGACTGGAAGAGAATACCCTGGGCATTAAGTCTGCGGATGTACAAAGTGCATAAAGTGTTAATCTTACTAATATTATAAACGCGAAAGTTTGTAAGTATGGATGGATGGATGTTTGTTACTCTTTCACGCAAAAACTTCAGAACGGATTTGGATGAAACTTTACAGTAATATAGCTTATACATCAGAATAACACATAGGCTACTATTTGCCGCCTTAACCGACATATACGCGGGCGGAGCCGCGAGCAACAACTAGTTAATATATACTTTTTCAATATTCCAGGTATGAAAGGTATCGCCGCTGCACACCATACGCAGTTCCCAAAATGGAAGAGCGGGAGAGAAGATCGACTCTTACGGTCCTAGCGAAGTTCTTTCTCTTTTGCACAGCCATGATACTGTTCTGTGTGCTTATGTATATACCTGTTTATAATAAAGCCAGTGATCAGTTAACGAAAGGTGAGAAAATATTTGTTTTACTTAAATTCCATGTACAAAGAAAATAAAATGTATTACAGTGCCATCTAACGAAGACACACTGAATTACGGAGTAACTGCTAATCTTGCATCGCGATATGAAAATATATCACAGTGCTTTGTATGTACACAGGAATCTCTGGTGTAACACATCTTACTACTCTTTACGGTTGGCTTAGTTTCTTTAATATGTTAAAATTTGTTACGATTAAGACTTTTTCCTATTGTGTAATTAATAAACATGCTGTGTTTTTTTTTCTTTTCAGAGTTAGTCGTTGGTTGGTCAAAACATACGAACCGCGACACAAAAATCTACGTACAACCGAACAACGTAACCATTATACAAGAACCAAAAGATGTTTGCCATAAAAACATAAAAAACAAATTATTTTTACTTATAGTTGTTTGCTCCTCAACCACAAACTTTGACAGCCGGTCAGCCATACGAGACACGTGGGGTAGCTATAAAAAATATTTACAAATGTCAAAATTGTACCACGCTGTCAAAGAAAAATATAAAAATTATAATTACAGTTACGACTTGTATTCAGATTCAGGTGATTTAGATAACATAAATGAAACTAGTGTTAGGAATAGGAGAGACATATCTAGCTTTAGCCAGCTTTTACCTGAACTAGCTAAGGCTTTGCAAAATAACTTGGTTAAGGATAAGACTGAAAATGTACCTGAAAAAAGATTCGAGGATGATGATAATTCAATGTTGCCAGAATTCGATATGAATCAAGAACTAGGGGATCACACCGAAATGCCCAGCTACGATTATTATGATAGTAATGTTATGAAAATACCGCCTAACGGTTATGAAGATAACGTTGACCTTGAAAAGGTGTTAAACTTACTAAGAAGGGATAATACTTTAAAAGAAAATCTACCGAAAGTGAAGCAGTATTCGGAGGATGGCACCACTGGGCCAGATTATAAAGTAGTTTTCCTGTTAGGGTTACCAAGTAATAGTAATGATTCTACCATCCAGAATAAAATTTTGGAAGAGTCTGAAAAGTATGGTGATATTATTCAAGAAGGTTTTATTGATTCTTATAATAATTTAACTCTGAAGTCTATAATGATGCTGAAATGGATCACTAATAATTGTAATGATAGTGGTATGTATTTGTTTTTAACATTTTGATATAAATGGTCAAGGAAATTCCAAATTGTCTCGTTTAAAACGGTCAACTGTCTCTCTGAATTTTGTGGGTTTGATTCCCACATGGGACAACACTGGGTGTTTATATCGACATAGGATTTACTCATGGCACTAATGATAACTGACTATAGCGAAACTTAAACATGAAATGAAATTTATTTGCATAGAACATAGGTTAGTACAGAGTGTCACATTGGTGTCACTTTTGATCATACTTAATTCTGCCTTGTTGGACACATGGGTTGCCAGATTTAAAAAAATATTAATTTATTTTTAGTTCGTTACATTTTGAAAACGGACGACGATATGTATATCAATGTGCCAAATCTAATAGAGAACTTGAGAAATAGATCGAAGGAGTTCGACAAGAGACCGAACGGGAAGAAGGAGAAGGAATACATGTTGATTGGTGATCTCATCTGTGGAGCCAGACCTGTGCTGGATTCTACCAATAAATGGTAAGTTTTTGATGTGATGTTTTCTGATATCTTTATCACGTAAAATTATCGTCCGTAAACCGACTTTACAGACGACGAATTTTATATTCAAGTCCACTGCTACACAACGGGGGGAGGGGTTGGGGTATGAGCCTCCGGTATCCTCACTCACTCGGTGAAACACATCGCAAGCGCTATCTCACACCGGTTTTCTTTGAGGCCGTGCTATCACTCCGGTCGAGCCGGCCCATTCATGCCGAAGCGTGGATCTCCCACTATAAATAGTTGCCGTTTTTCACTTCTTTTAAAAATTTATGTGGTCATATAATATGTAAATGTAATTAGATTAGCACATCTACTAAATATGCCCTAAATAAATACATTCTGAACGATATATTTGTATAATCCAGGTACAGTCCCCGTTACATGTACGGTGGTCGCGTGTACCCCAAGTATTTGTCGGGTACTGGCTACGCTCTGTCCGCGGACACCGCCCGCGTCCTCTACGAGGCGGCCTTGAAAACTAATTATTTCCATTTAGAAGATATATTTATTACTGGTATGTAAAACATTTATTATTTTATTTTACCTATTGACGAATTTTATTCACAATTATTGTCTAAAAATTCCCACAGGACAAAATGAGTGTCCACACACATGAGTTTCCGTTCCGTCACACATATAGTCATGACTTCTCACTTCGTCACTCATAGTCATGAGTTTCCATTTCGTCACTCATGTAGTCATGAAAGTTCCCACTTCGTCACTCATATAGTCTTGAGTTCCCATTTCGTCACTCATATAGTCATGAGAGTTCCCATTTCGTCACTCATATAGTCATGAGTTCCCATTTCGTCACAGAAATAGTTATGAGTTTGCATTTTGATTTACATGTTGTATTTGCAAGTACATAAATACAAACTATGATTGTGAAATACCATAAGTTATTATTTATTTATTTTTCATACCAATTTCTTTTGACTGCTTCGGTGACGTGTTGGTATCGTATGTGACTACTGTGGTGAGATATCCGGGTTTCGACACAAATGTTTGTGCAAATATTTGTTTCGGAGTTTCGAGTTTTTTATGTAGGTATAGGTATTGTATGTAAACAAAAAAGTATATGGGTATTTTATCAGTCAATCTAGCTGTCACAGTACAAGCTCTGCTTAGTTGGAAACTAGATGGCGTTGTATGTCAGGTGTCCGAAATATTTTTTATTTTACGTTCGTTACAAATATTGTCCAGAAATTCCACTTGTCTAAAAGAATGACCTTTTGTCATACATGTCGGCCTGAATTTTCATTTTGTCAAAGAAATAGTCATTAGTTCCCATCTCGTCACACATAATATATTATTGTCTTCTCAACTAAATGAAAATTACAAGTTTGTCTCGTGTTTATTTTAGTTTATTAACATCAATTTTTAACCGTCACATCAATAATTACTTACTCACTACTTACTTCGGTGGCTCAGCGACCAAAGTGTGTCTTAGCCTCCGACAGTAGAATGCGCCATTCTGTCCTGTTAAATCAATCATTAGCAAACGATTCGAAAATAGCGGCCTATGACGTCACTAGTGACTTGACAGAGAACCCCACGTCCCCAGGTATGTGTGCGAGTCGAGCCCGCCCGCGCATGGTCCCCCGCGACGACCCCACGTTCTCGTACCAGGCGGCCGGGGGGCCTGCTGGGGGCGCGGCTAGGGCGGCGTGCGGGGCCCACGCGCGGGCCACGGCCCACCGCGTGCCGTCCCACACCATGCGGCTCCTGCACACCATGCTCGCCAAGAAACATGTCTTGGACACGTGAGTATCCTCCACATTATACAGGCTGTTACAGATATATAATATTGTTGCGCCATAGAGTTAAATGGGTCTCGTATAATCCAGAGGACAGCGCCATCTAGTATCAAGTAGCGCACGACTGTTGAGATTATGATTAATAATTTCAACGCTAAATGGCGCTGCAAGTAATTCTAGGACCTTCTACTTGTTGCAGAATGGTCTATCGAATATTATGGATCATTCCAAATATTTCAAAGCCCTAAAAAGCGGAGCGTGTTAGCCGTACGGGCGAGTATTGTTTCACGATACAGCTGATTAACATCGCAGCGATTTTCTAGTGCGACTAGTGATTTTGTATTCTTGTAAAGGTGTTGTCAATAAATATTGTGTTATTTTTTTTTAAATCAACTGACAACATTTATTTAATTAATACCCGGCTCGTAACAATATGAGACTTTTGTAGTTGGGTCAGAAAAATTGGAAACAAAAAAAAAATTCAAAACTTTTTATTGTAATAACCTACATTACTTACTTAAGACTAAGGCGTCTCAATTAAAATATTTATGCATATGTACTATATTTTAATACATTCTAGAATTAAACTCACTTGTACTTATTCCACTATTTTTATATAACCAGTAACCTTTGATAATGCCATGAGGCGAAACCGGTCAGGATTAAACTTAATTAAAATAATACAAGTAGAAAAAAATATACAAGTGAGTTTAATTCTAGAATGACAGTCGAGAGTGTAAATTACCTTCTGAACTAGTTGAGACTGTAACTCAGAAGCTAGCTGTTCATTCTTGCTAATAATATCCTAAATTAAAACGCAAAGAATATGTGGAGATAGTATAATTGTTCAAACGGGTTAGGTAGAAAAATTATAAGTATGAATTTATATGCTAACTAGCTGCCCAGTACGTGCTTCGCTACGTATAAAGTGAAATAAAAAAAAAATGGTGATATAATTTCAGATTTAAAATATCCTATCTCTCAAGTTGGATCGAACTGCACATGGTGTGAAAATTTTATTATAATCGGTTATGTGGTTTAGGAGTCCATTGAGGACAAACATTGTGACACGAGATTTATATATATTAAGACTAGCTGACCTGCGCAACCTCGTTTGCGTCCAAACTACCATCCCCCGTTTTAACCCCAAAAGGGGGTTGATTTCTAAAGATACATTATTAGTACACCTCCACACCATCTATAGAGCATACATTTTAAATTTCATGTCTCTTACTTCAAAAACATAGGACTTTCATACAAACTTCCAACCCCCGTTTTGCTCCCTTAGAGGTGGAGTTTCGTTAAATCCGTTCTTAGCGGATGTTTACACCCTATATGGAACCTACCTGCCAAATGTCAAGTTTGTAGATGTTATAGTTTCATTTCGTGATTAATAAGTGAGTGGTATTTCGCTCTTATATATATAGATTAGGTTGCTCCTAGCCTTAGAATCCTTTCTGAGTACTTCTCAGAAAATATTCGGCGTCCTCATAGATTAAAGTTTTTAAATAGTTACATGAAACCAAAGTCTGGTTAGTCACATCTTTTGTAAATCAAAATAGTCACATCTTTTGTAAATCAAAAACGACTGGACTCTTTTGTGATATATCTTATGTCTATACCCCGGTATTGTCTATCCTTCGAACATCAGGGTTAATTTTATATTTTCTTATGTATGACCCTGCCAAAATGACTCTACCCTGCCTGATGGACAGCATAAGTAGAATCCAAGAGTGGTGGTCACCATATACATTGCGAATGCAGACAATGCAACCATGCAGCATGGTGACCTACACCATGGCGGGCTAGTGATGCTTCTGCATCATTGGGCCTCCGGTCTCGCACTCACCAACGAAACACGACAGCACAATCGCTGTCACTTTACGTAAATCTTCTGTGCGAGGGTAATACCGCCCCGGTCGAGCCGGACCAACCGTGCTGATCTCAGCGTGGCTCTACTACCTTGAGAAAATAAATAAAATGTTTATTTATTTGACGCGTTGACCGTTTGACGTTGTTAGAAAGGAACTGTAACTAAAAATGCAGACGAAACTTAGAATACTAGTTTTTCATTTGTAAACAGTTCCAAATAAACGATTTTTACAATTATACTAAGTCTTGTACGGTACATTTGCCATCTTTCGGAATATTTAACAAAACAAATAAACTCAGTATAATTTAAGTAAGTCATTGATAATTTGTTAAAACCATATTACATAAATTAATTTTAATTATTTATTCATTTGTATTTCAGGTGTGAAAGAATGCGACTAACCAAGGTAAGGAGGGACCGACTAAAGCCAAAAACTACGCCTAAACGCCTAACCAGACATTAGTCGATTAGTTAGTCGAGCCATAGTCATAGACAAAACGTCCAGTTAAAGTTCAACACTTTCGTGATAGTCATGTACATATTTATTCAGATTTTATTATATGACCGATTGTAGCTCGGTCAGAATCCGGTTAAACCGGAGACTGGTTACCGGTCGCGTCGGTTAAAGCGGCAAATTTCATTTAAAAAAATCTTAAAGATGTAGACTTAGTTTCTGTCAACCGAATTATTCGGTCAGGCTCTCTAAGCTAAAAATAAATATGCTCGAATAAATTGAATCTCAATATAGTAAGACAACGGGACAATACTAATATGTATTAACAAAAAATCGATATTATAATAAAATATTTTAACCGAATTGACCGGTACTATTGACCAACATTAATTGGTTAACGCCTAGCGTCACAATATTATTTATTCAACTTTAGGCAACGATAAAAATCCTAAAAAGAATATATGTGTATAAATATATATACATATATATTCTATCCTAATATATATTTACCTAGTAACTTAGTTTAGGCGTGTCGCTGCTAAGCGGTACCACGCTAGGCGTCTTCGCCTAATTTAGTGGGATGACGTTCTCACTAAATACGTGTCCTTTACTGTTAAAGTGTTAACATAGTGTGTAGGGCCTTACTTATAATATTTTTTTAACTGTAGGAAGCGGAGTCATGAAAGAAGCATTACATAATCGTCCATTTTGAATCAGAAGTAGACATTACACAACACTAAAAAATAATTTCAAAGTGTCTATTAACTTCTGCATTTGTGCCGGTCGTGTGACCCTAATTGGTAGGTACCCTTACCGAAGTTGATCGAACCGGTTAACCGAAATCCATAACCATAATTTATTTATTTAAATTGATTTAATACAGTTATATTCATAATGTATTTTGTGTTGTGTGTTATAAATGCTATTGTGTAGCTATATATTATGCAGGGTGCTACAGAAAGGTGTGGTCATAAATTAGGGTCGTAGGATGGGACGTGTAGAAGAATCGATTTGATCATTTGTGTAATTTGGTTGGAATATATAAACTTTTTATGAGTGAAAATTTTATTCCAAATTTTACATTCCTAAATTTTATAATTTATAACTAATTAATCATATACTCATTTTAAGACTAAATATTGATAGCTTAAAATTGACTGAAACAGTTAATATTTTTAAAATACCAGGGCTGTTGGTGGTATATCCGAATTTGTTCGGATATATCCGCGGATATACATTACGGATATATCGGATACAGTAGTTACTGATCCTGACTGCTGAATTATGGACCAAGAGCTACTGAACCTTTCGACTAAGGGTGTGTCTGTAAGGCTAGAAACTCTTGTAGTGATGATTCATAACGTGCTAAGTACGTAACCATCGCCTGGCAGGCCTCAGCCCTGCACAACATCATCTTTCATGGTTTTGAAAGTGTAAAAAGAATTACACAAAAAAACTTGTTCCTGAAAGGTTGAAATTTTTATAGGATTTAGTTCATTCATTAAGAAGTTCTAAAACAAAATGACAGGCGATTCCGATGAGCACTAGCACCTGCCAGGCGAACAGAAAGACACACCTTGCTCCAATTACATCATCAATGTAAATAAATTTTATTCTGTAAAGTTGTAATTTATATATATGTTTGTCTGAGCGATTTAAAGAAAGTAGGAACAATGACCGGCAGTGCTGGCTAGCATATTTCCTTGACAGGTGAGGAGAAAGATAGCACTGGAGTGCAAGTAAAAATGTGTCTGAGAACACTTGGTCGGTCCTAACACGACAAACTTCTCATTATTAGTCATAAATAACATTAAATCGTCGGAAGCATCTAAATCAATGCAATATACATTTCAACTAATCGATATATACGATTTTTTATGAACAAAAATAAAGCATTGCCCACACTATTGTGCGTATGACATAATTATATACAAATGTACATGTACTTAAATGTATGTATGTCAAAGCCAAATTGAAAAGATGCCAAAAAGTGGCCATGATGAAATCTTGGATCAAGAGGTATAAGCCTTGACAAAAGAAACCTAATAAAATTCAAACAAAAAAAATCCAAAAGAATTAAGTTAGAACTTCAAACGTTGGGTGACCACTATAATTATAGTAGATATTTTTTGTACCACTAGTATTATCTTTATTGTACACACATTTTCTTTTTTTTTCTTTTTTATGTTTGGCCCGCCAAAATGACTCTACTCTGCCTGATGGAAAGCATAAGCAGAATCCACGAGTGGTGGCCACCATACTCATTGCGAATGCAACAATGCAGCATGATGACCCACACTATGGCGGCCTAGTGATGCTTGTGCATCTTTTAGTCTAGTCAACAAGTATGGAACTTGTTGACTAGACTAATTGGGCCTCCGGTCTCGCACTCACCAACGAAACACGACAGCACGAATGCTGTCATTTTACGTTGATTTTCTGTGCGAGGGTAGTACCTCCCCGGTCGAGCCGGCCCGTTCGTGCTGAAATCAGCGTGGCTCTACTACCTTTAACATAAAACATAGAAAAAAGAGTTGCAATTTACAAATGTGTCAATTGGCGACCTTATCGCTCATGGCGATCTCTTACATACAACGGAAAATAGTACCTTATTGGTAAGTGACATTGATTATTATATAATATATGTATATCTATTCTATACTAATATTGTTACGAGCCGGGTATTAAATAATGAAAAATAGTCGGTTAATTACCAAAAAATAACACACTGTTTATTTACAACCCTTTTACTATAATAATTCGCTATGTCACTTGTTAATCGCACTAGAAGATCGCTTCGATGTTAACTCCGCTGTATCGTGAAACAATACTGACTCGTACGGGTAACCCAATCTGCTTATATATGGCTTTGAAAACCCTAGAAAGATCTATAATATTCGATAGAACATTCTACACTAAACAGAAATTACCAGAGTGAGTAATCTAGCGTCGAATATCAGAGTTACTCCACAGTTGCGCGCTATTTGACACTAGATGGCGCCTTCAATTCAATTCTCGCAACTGGTAGATTGTTCTAGACTAATTTTCTCGAAGGCGCAACACTGCCCCCTCCTAAGACATGCTCGTCCCGAGCATAATCAGTTCCATAGTATCGTGCCAATCGATCTACGTGAACTATCTTTGGGGCGCCTCTTGGACACTTCTGTATCCGGTAGGTAACATCATTGATTTTTGTCACCACCCGGTATGGCCCTTCCCACTTGGCTTGTAGCTTTGGAGATCTCCCTTTACTGCGAACTGGATTATGGAGCCATACTAGAGAACACTCTTCAAAGCCCTTATTGTTCACCTTCCGGTCATATCGGGTTTTCATCTTCTCAGACATTTGCTGGCCCGATTGTCTGACATGCTCATAAATGTCATTCATCTTGTTCCGCAAGTCATTAGCGTACTCCGTTATACTTCGCGGGGTGTCAGGGGGTATTCCAGTGATCAAGTCTGCAGGCAATCGTAGTTCTCTTCCGAAGTTTGCAAAAGCTGGTGTTACTGAAGTGCTTTCGTGGACTGCACTTCGGTATGACAGAAGAAACGGTTGGATGTGTTTGTCCCAATCTTTTTGCCTACTTTCAACAACTTTTGCGAGATACCTCTCTAGTGTTTGGTTAAATCGTTCCACCATTCCGTCAGATTGTGGGTGATAAGAGGTGGTTCTGGTTTTGTGAGCACCCATTACTCGACACATCTCTTGAAATATTTGAGACTCAAAATTTCTTCCTTGGTCACTGTGAATTTCTAAAGGCACTCCAAAACGACAGAAGACTTCGTGCACTAATTTGTCTGCAACTGTTGATGCCTCTTGGTTGGGAATGGCGAAAACTTCTGGCCACTTAGTGAAGTAATCCATTACAACCATGAAGTACTTGTTTCCAGTTTCACTTTCAGGAAACGGTCCCGCTACGTCTATTGCAATTCTTTCCCAGGGTGCCCCAACATTGTACAATTTCAATGGACCTCTGCTACGTGTGTGAGGTCCCTTCACGGCCGCACAATTAGTACACTTGCGACACCAGTCCTCAACATCATCACGACAATGAATCCAGTAGAATCTCTCCCTTATCTTTAACAATGTCTTCTTAACTCCCATATGACCTCCTGAACATCCGTTATGGTAGAGCTGCAGAACCACTGGTATCTTAGCTTTAGGGACAACCATTTGCAGATGACAGCTGTCTCCTCGAGCGTTTTCCCATTTACGGCACAAGACTCCATCCTGGATGACTAGGCTATCCCATTGAGCCCAATAACTCTTTGTGGTTGAACTCAGCGATGCAACATCGCTCCAGTGAGGCTTAGGAGTCTCAGCTTTAATCCACTCGAGAATTGGTTTGATATCTGCATCCTCTTGCTGTGCTTGCTGTAGGCTTTCCTTCCATTCGATGCTAAGGTCCGTCTTTATTGTCCTTATAGGAACAGCTTCCTTTCCTTCTTGCTTGGCACAGTGTTTGCAGTCTTCAGGGCAAGGTCTTCTTGATAATGCGTCTGCGTTACCGTGTGATTTTCCACTGCGATGTTCAATCATGAAGTCATATTCCTGTAGTAGCTCAATCCATCTCGCGACTTGTCCTTCAGGATTTTTAAATTGTAAGAGCCACTTTAGTGCAGCGTGGTCAGTTCGGAGGTGGAATTTACGCCCGAGCAGATATTTGTTAAAATGCTGCAGTGTCTTCACTACTGCCAGTAGCTCCCTTCTTGTGACACAGTAATTTCTTTCCGGTTTTGACAAAGATTTACTGAAATATGCAATAACGACCTCTTGATCACCTTTCCGCTGGGATAACACACCGCCAAGCCCATTATCACTCGCGTCTGTGTCAACTATGAATTCATTTTCGGTATCTGGATACCCTAAGATAGGTGTGTTGCATAGACGTCTTTTTAGCTCTTGAAATGCAATGTCACAACTTTCATCCCAGCAGAATTGTCTTTTCTCTTCAGTAAGTTTATGAAGGGGTTTGGCAATATCCGCAAAGTTTTTCACAAATCGCCGATAGTAAGAGCACAAGCCCAAAAATGCTCTTACTTGGGTCTTATCTCTTGGAACTGGCCAATCCTTGACAGCAGCGATCTTTTGCGGATCTGTTTGGACACCCTCTTCCGAAACCACATATCCTAAAAAGCTAACCTGTCGTTTGAAAAATGAACACTTCTTAGGACTTAACTTTAGGTTGGCACTTCGGATTTTCGATAATACGCGCTCCAGGTTTCGAATATGTTCTTCAAACGTACGGCCTACAATGACAATGTCATCCAAGTAGACCAGGCAAGCGTCTCCAGTTAATCCGGTCAGTACTGACTCCATCAGTCTTTCAAAAGTTGCTGGCGCGTTACATAATCCAAAGGGCATAACTTTAAACTGCCACAGTCCTCTCCCTGTAGAGAATGCAGTCTTCTCTTTGTCCTTGGGATCAATTTCTACCTGCCAGTATCCACTTTTCAAATCTAAGGTGCTAAACCATTTTACCCCTGTTAGCATGTCCAGTGTGTCATCTATTCTAGGAAGTGGATAGCTGTCCTTCTTCGTAATGTCGTTTAAACGGCGGTAGTCAACACAAAAACGAATGCTGCCATCCTTTTTCTTTACAAGCACTACAGGTGAACACCATGGGCTGGATGAAGGCTCTATAACACCGTCCCTGACCATTCCATCAATCATGGTTTGCACTTCCTTTTCTCGTGCTACTGGCAGTCTTCTTGGTCGCTGACGAATAGGCAACTCATTCCCAGTGTTTATTTTGTGTTGAACTAAACCAGTCTTTCCAATATCAGCTTCATTAGTAGAGAAAATATCAGCGTACTTAACTAACATTCTCTTAGCCATGCCAATCTCTTCCCTAGACAAAACATCTTGACAGTCTTCCAAAAGTGTTGACACGTTGACTCGTGCATCCTTGCTAACATTTGAAGTAGTCAAGTCTTGGCATCGATGCATCCAATCCACATCTTCGCAAGTGCCAATCAGTGTGCCCTTATGAATCACATGTTGCTTGTCACTTAGATTTAACACACGTACTGCAGGGATGTTAGTGGTACTTACTAGAGTCCGTGCGATCTTCCATGGAAGGTCATTATCTATCCTTTCAATAAGTACACACCGTTGCATTCGTCCGGAGTTATAAGGAAGACTAACTGGCATGATTGTTTCTGATCTGGGAGGAAGAACAACTTTCTTTAAGCTGTACACTTTTCCTGGTGACGCTCCTTCCATGAACAGTTCTTCTTGACTACATCTCAATACACCTTGATTGATGTCGATCTCACAACAATTGTTCTTCATGAAGTCAAGGCCAAGGATGCAGTCGTCAACTATATCAGCCACGATGACGTTATGCAGGTAAACTTGGTTGCCCAACTTCAACTCCACCTTCTGTTCGCCTCGGACGGGTATGCGCTCACCAGTGGCTGTTACTAGGTTTATTTGCTCACGGTTACAGGTGATGTCCCTCAGAAACCGATTTGCAAGTTGGGAACTGACAACTGTGCGAGAAGCTCCCGTATCAATCGTCAGCTTACATGTTGTTCCGTTGATTTCGCCTCTGATGACCAGGCTGTTCCCATCATGACTTTGCGAGATCGAAATCCTTGGGGCTCTTTGAACACCAGCCAGCACCCGCCCCGCAGTCCTGGCATTTACTCGTTTCCCTGCTGTTGTTGGGCAGTACTATCAGTCGCCCTAATCTCCTGAGGCCGCTCGTATTCATTTCCTATGCTTCGCTTAGAGCAGCTGGACCGAAGGTGACCTTTTTCACCACAGGCGTAACACCTAGGGCTGTACCCCTTAAACCGGTCCCGCACAGGTGACGCCACAACCTCCCGGACCCGATGAGACCGATGATCTTGTCTCACAGCTTCCACCTCCAAAGCATGGGCCAGAGCATCCTTGAGAGTTTCATGGTGCCCAAGTCGCACAGCAGCTCTAACTTCGAGATCACGAATGCCATCGATGAAAGCTTGCACCAGATTCCCGTCCACGAGCGCAGGTGCAGACTGGTATGCCTTACGGACCAGTTTCTCAACTTCCAGAGCCCATTGTTGCAAGTTCTCACCGATGCGTTGGGCACGATCCTTGAGCTGTGCACGAAAAACGTGCTCCAGGTGAGCGTCACCATATCTTGCCTCCAATGCCTCCAGCAGTTGCTCATAGGTTACCTTCTTACCGAGGGCTTCGAGGACGGTTAGAGCCTGGTCTCGAAGACCCAAGGTGAGCGCGGTCATAGCCTGTTCCTTAGTCCAGCCGTTCGCCATCATAACAGCCTCAAACTGGATCTTGTAGGCTGACCACGAAGATGTCCCATCAAACGGCGGTACTTTGAACCCCCGCACCGAAGGAACAGCAGTTACTGAAGTCGCCGCTCCATCTCCAACTTTGAGGTTCCCTAATGCCTTCTTCACGTCGGCAATCTGAGTTTCGGCCTCAGTGATACGGTTCTCGTGTTGAAGAACCTGATCCTTCACTACCTTGAGTTCTTTGCCGAAGGTCTCGTGAATGCCTTTTAACAAGAGCATTTGTTCCTCCTGGCGGCGGGCCTGCTCCTCCTGATGGCGGGCCTGCTCGTCCTTGTCCCGCTGCAGCTGTTCCTCCAATCGGCGGGCCTGCTCCTCTTGACGTCGGGCCTGCTCCTCTTGGCGGCGGGCCTGCTCCTCCTGATGGCGGGCCTGCTCCTCCTTGTCCCGCTGCAGCTGTTCCTCCAATCGGCGGGCCTGCTCTTCTTGACGGCGGGCCTGCTCCTCTTGACGGCGGGCCTGCTCCTGGAGCATCACCATTAGGGCCGTGATATCTGGAGCTGCTGACGATGTGGACAGCGTGGCTTCCATCGCTGGCTGCTGACCTTCCGGTGTGGGCAGTTGTGCACCTCCAAATCGCCTCAGGTCCGCCTCTTGCTGACGCTGACTCCTAGTTCGGATGCCTTCCGTGTCCTCCTTTGGTAAAACCGGCATACTGTAATCCCACTACTGACACCAAATTGTTACGAGCCGGGTATTAAATAATGAAAAATAGTCGGTTAATTACCAAAAAATAACACACTGTTTATTTACAACCCTTTTACTATAATAATTCGCTATGTCACTTGTTAATCGCACTAGAAGATCGCTTCGATGTTAACTCCGCTGTATCGTGAAACAATACTGACTCGTACGGGTAACCCAATCTGCTTATATATGGCTTTGAAAACCCTAGAAAGATCTATAATATTCGATAGAACATTCTACACTAAACAGAAATTACCAGAGTGAGTAATCTAGCGCCATCTAGAGTCGAATATCAGAGTTACTCCACAGTTGCGCGCTATTTGACACTAGATGGCGCCTTCAATTCAATTCTCGCAACTGGTAGATTGTTCTAGACTAATTTTCTCGAAGGCGCAACAATATTATAGACGCGAAAGTTTGTAAGTATGGATGAATGGATGTTTGTTACTCTTTCATGCAAAAACTACTGGATGAATTTGGATGAAACTTTACAGTAATATAGCTTATACATCAGAATAACACTACTACTACTATTTGCCGCGATAACTGACATATACACGCGCGGAGCCGCGGGCATCAACTAGTAATATATAAAGATAATTAATACTTTTTACGGAAATTGTGCGAACGAAGGACATACTCCTTCGTAAATTTGGCACAGTTGAAGTTTATACCGAAAAGTGCATAAAGCGAAAAAAGAAAAAAAAACTAATTTCGACCGCTTGGCGACCATTATAGTGAATATTTTTTTCCTTTAAAATATTAAATGTGCAGTTATTCATATGTATTGTTCGTTAGTAGTGACAAAAACTTATCAAAACGAATATATTGACAAATTATTGTGAAGTTTTAAATTTTAAGTAAACATTAATAATAGTGATTGTGCAGTTGATTAAATTTGAAAATATACACTTGTATATTTTCAAATTTAAATTGTGTGTATAAGATGGAACCTGAACATATTATTTGTGTGATTTGCAACCAATATTGTTAACGTTGTCGTTTCGTGTTGGTTATTGTTAACGTGTCGTTGTAAATTTTACAGCATCTTTAAAGATGCTGTAAAATTTACAACGAATACTTTAGATAAAAACAAATTAATATTACGAATTCGAAAAGAAAATAATTTAAAATACAATGACATTTCTTTGCCAGAGAAAATTAATGATAATAGTGTTCAATCCTTTCGCCAATGCAGCGTTCACCGTGTGAAGTTTGCAATGCCTATAGGGCCCATTGTACAGGCATTCAATCGCTAAGCTAGTTCACTGGCGAGAGCATTAAACCAGGGCGTTTCACCCTGTTCTTATTCTAAGCTAATGTAATATCAAGCACTTACTGGAGATGTGTGGATTCCTTGATATCGGCGTCCCACCTTGGTAGTCTTCGCTCAGCGTCGTCACACATTCATACTCCTAAGTGGCTGTACAGGCTCCCAAGTATCGTAATTATAATACACCCGTTTTAACTGTCGCGGATCGCGCCTATTTGAAGGGACTGCTAAACTCGCGTGTCCAAACCATACTAATCATAACGGTATACAACGAAAAGAACCGAGTCTGAGGACAATCAGCTAAATTTCAATTATTGAACGGCACCCAAAAACGACAATGGTCGACCGTTTTTCCTGGTATCTCGTTAATTCTAACTTGTCACTTCAAAACGTCAAACAAGAAAAATGACAATCAAAAATGTTGCCACTACAATGACGTTCAATTTCTAACATACAGGTTATCATGTTGTCAAGTGTTACAAAAACTTTCTTGCCCTCATGAAAAAAAATCGTAATAATTAGTACATTTGTATATATTATGTGACATACGCACAATAGTGTGGGCAATGCTTTATTTTTGTTCATAAAAAATCGTATATATCGATTAGTTGAAATGTATATTGCATTGATTTAGATGCTTCCGACGATTTAATGTTATTTATGACTAATAATGAGAAGTTTGTCGTGTTAGGACCGACCAAGTGTTCTCAGACACATTTTTACTTGCACTCCAGTGCTATCTTTCTCCTCACCTGTCAAGGAAATATGCTAGCCAGCACTGCCGGTCATTGTTCCTACTTTCTTTAAATCGCTCAGTCAAACATATATATAAATTACAACTTTACAGAATAAAATTTATTTACATTGATGATGTAATTGGAGCAAGGTGTGTCTTTCTGTTCGCCAGGCAGGTACTAGTGCTCATCGGAATCGCCTGTCATTTTGTATTAGAACTTCTTAATGAATGAACTAAATCCTATAAAAATTTCAGCCTTACAGGAACAAGTTTTTTTGTGTAATTTTTTTTACACTTTCAAAACCATGAAAGATGATGTTGTGCAGGGCTGAGGCCTGCCAGGCGATGGTTACGTACTTAGCACGTTATGAATCATCACTACAAGAGTTTCTAGCCTTACAGACACACCGTTAGTCGAAAGGTTCAGTAGCTCTCAGTGTATTAGAGGTGTAGAGATTATAGATACAATTCTGTATCTGAGTGTAACAAAATGTATGAGTAATATATAAGTATGTTTATCAATAGTGGTTACCATATTACCCGCTCTGAGATTTGGGATCAGACGACTGTGTGCGAGACGAAAGCATGTAAACAGCATTCTAAGTTTATTAAAAAAATATATTATTATTAAAAAAAAAAGTCTATGATGACCACATGCCCGTAAAATTTTGACCACAATTTTTTTTTAACATCCTGTATAAGCTGTAAACAATTTGTATGTGAATCAAAAATCGGCTTTAAAAGCTTTTTAATCTGTGATGTCGTTTGTTCTTTTAAGGGTGGTTTTTATCTTTTCTTTTAACTTCTTTTCTATTCTGAAGCGAATGATTACTGATATATTAAACGACTGTTTCTTTATATTATCTAAGAATCTCAGTTATGTGGCGGCTCAAGTTATCAATTAATTTATAAGAATTATACCTATATAGGGTTGACAATTTCATTTTGAGTGTGATTTGAGTCTGTTAAAAAGAGTTTGAATAAAAGCCGCACAGATTTAAATATTTCACATTTCATTGTGCTAATACCTCATTTTATTAAATGATACAAATGTTATATAATATAGCTGCTATATAATACAATGTTTTCTAACTTGGCTTTTATTAGAGCAGTAAAAAGATTAGTCCTTTTTATATTTTTTGGAATTTCTACACTCAGTAAGAATATTGGCAACTCTAGGCAGTAATATAGATGAAATATTTCTTAAAACATTGAATATTAACTTAGTTTAAATACTTATTTTAATCTTAAAGTAGTTCTTTAGATGGGCGTTTGAGAAACGGGGCCATTTGTGTTTTACGGTCATCATTCACAATAGTGGGCTCACTTCCGACCCTTAACTTCACTCCTATCATATATACTCTCTCTTCGTTCCTCTGAGCTTTTTCGCCAACTAGGTTGTAGTCGGTTCTAAGTCTTCTACGATGTAGCTGAACTTGGATTTGTTACGTGGAGCGATTACCACCAGACTTCCACAGCACAAGTATAGTCCATTCGCTTAGGTACGGACACCTTGATCGCGCCGCCGTCGCACGTATGACTTGTCAGTTTACTCCGTTGTATGAATTAATATATTCTATTTCACAATAATAACCACAATTGCGTGCGGGTGCACCGACACTATCTAACTAAACGAATGGACTTTACTAGGCGATATCAGTACTGTTGATAGACTGTTGTTGAAGTTCACATGGCCGCTATGTGTCATCATCTCAGGCCCACTGCTTTGCATAAGCTTCCAAGGTTCTCCGCAACAACCGATCCTACGTATACTTATGTGAAACTAATGCAATGAGATTTTGATACCTATGCTTTTTATGTTTATTTTACTTATTTCTTTTACATTACATCTTATGCATTAAATATTTTATTATTTTATGGATTCAAGTAATAATATAATTGATCAAATGAATGAACAAATTCTGTGTAAATGTTTTGTGTAACATATACGAAGAAATATCGAATACTCGATATATTATAAAAATCTGTCATCATATATAATTTACTAACTATTTTTTATAATCTTTGCTCATGCTCTCTTTTTAAATCTAATCCAAATTTATTCAGCCGTCCGGGTATCTTAAGTCTCTATAAACAACTATGTCTTTCTTCTATCATTACCTACATTTTTCGTCAAAGTTTCAACTTGCCGCTTTTTACGGTGATGTGTTAATATACCTAGTGTAAAAAATACACTAAATTTTCCCATCTTCCCATTGGATAAAGGTTTTTCACCCCTATTCACCCCACGGGGTGAATAGGGGTGGTGATACTCCGCATTATTAATCCCTCACCAAACGGACAATATGTCAATGGGATTAAACTTATATTATAGTTGTCGTTTTATATGTCTGTCTCCCCCTTCAGGGATGAGGGTGTGATGTTTGTATGTGTAAAGAACTATTGTCTCTATAATGTAGACATTTTTTGCTTAAGGACGATGGCGTATCTGCTTTTGCTTTAGTATTCTTGTCACAGCAAAAGACTTACTTATAGAAGCTATACTGATTAAAAAAGGTATTTCATTATAAAAAAATTAATGATGTAGTGCGGATATCCGTATCCGCAAATATCCGAAAAAAATGTATATCCGTGTCTGTATCGTAACTTTTTAGCGGATATTAAACCAACGTTTTATATCTAAAGTTTAGAAAAGAAGAAGCGCTGAGTAAGAACAGTTGTCATTATTAACTGAGACAATTTTTTAAATTCCATATTCGTTTTAGCGGATACAAATACTAATGATTCGTATCGGCCTGTACTGTCCTTTTAACGTTTTAAATTCTTCAAAGACCTTAGGTATAAGGTGTTACTAATGAATATCGTCATAATTTAATCATCATTATTATTTCACATACATATAATGCTTATAAACACTCACTTGCACATAACCCTAGCGTATAACTAATAAAAAACGCCTAGCACAAAAAAATTAAGGAACTCATACTACTGATGCCGCAAAATTGGCCAACAACAATGTTATACATCAGTCAGTGCCCTCAAATATACTGACAAATAGTTCAATCTTTGAATTCAGTTCGCCCTCAGGGTTGCGGAGGTCCGATGCCAGTCGCTCCGTGGAAAAACTGATATTCAGGTAAAACCGGTGGAACGGTGGAGTTTAGTAACTATCGACCATTTAATAGTATAAGTTCCTTGATAGATGCTATTTCGTAATCGCCTAACGTGAGTCAACATTTTTTTTTCAAAATTACTACGCTTCATTCAAGGGAGGAACCATTCACTACGCGTGCTATGTTCGGTTTTATTTGGACTCTACTATATATTGTCTCTTACTCAAAAGAGTAAGAGAAAGTAAAGAGTTAAAAAGCTCAACCCTACAATATACATATTGTCTAACTAGATTGACAATCCCCCATCAATAAATTAAAATTTTACTGGAACGCCCACCATTTTGAGCTCACATTTTAAAGGATGCTCCCTTACCTTCGTCATTAACATATTTTGTCTATTTTTGTGTAAATTTGTTAATTAGTGGGTGTTTTGTTGCTTTATTGATCAAAAATCTCGCTTGGAACATGGTCACACAATTTTCTTGTCAATTAACGCTTGCTACACGCGCCATGACACTTTATCAATTTTTTTAATTGATACTTTTTGTATATTTTTTTCAATTTTTGTTTTTTTCTGATTCATTTCAGATGAAGCAACGACAACATAGGTTATACGTTTTATATAGATTTCTACAATTACTTGTTAGTATGGAGTGTCAATGATAGTGAATTTAGTGATATATAAAGGCGTAGTTATATTTTTATCAGGTGTTTACGTACAACCGTTTTTGGATCTTGTGAATTTGATATTTAAAAAAAATGTGTAAATATATCTACGCCTCTATAGTATATGCTGTTGTGCAGACTAAGCTGTAAAAACTGTTTGAGATGAAAGTTCGCACATATTTTAAACGAAAAAAAACTATAATTAATAAAAATGAAAAAAATACGCAACTTCGTCTGCGACTTTTTTAATCATGTTCGTCTACCAACAAAATACACATTTAAAAAACCAGGGTTGATATGATTGAAATCACTGTTTTGTTGATTTTATTTATCAAAAAATCAACTATTTAAATCTTTAACTTTTTACTGCAATCAAATAGCCAAAATTGACTAGGGACTTCCCCCGACATAGACTACGGCGCGCACACGTGCACAATGCCGTGCGAACGAGCGAAAACCGACATAGTTCCAGTCCCCCTAGCCAAGTTGCAACCGTTTTTCTTTCTGCAATCTTTAACGCCTAAATTCTAGTGTATCATTGGCTAATCTTAAACAAAGTAATCTTAGACAAAGTATCAATCAATGACACACGAGAATTTAGGCGTTTGCATAAAGAAAAACGCTTGCAACTTGCCTAGGGGGGGGGGGGGGGGCTGGATTCTAAATGCTAAAAAAATCTAATTATCTGATCTGAATCTGATTTAAATCAAATTAATCTGATTATTATGATTTTTTTAAAAAGATCATGATTTTTATCAACCCTGAAAAAAACCTAAAACTCGGTTAGATAGTTTTCGCGTTCATCATGAGCAACAACATGACACATAATCGGTAGGTTCTACATGCCTGACTTATCGATTAGTGATGGGCTGAATATTCGTATATATATCCGCGCTTGAGAGAAGATCTATACCTGTTATATTTAGGTGGATATATTTAATTTTTGTCACTTCGTTTTATAAATTTTTGTTGGAGTTTATTGATTGTTTTAATTTTCTATTGTTAGCTTATTTATTACAAAAAAAAGCGAATAAAATATGTGCGAACTTCAAAGGCTAAGAGAGTCACAGGTGGTAAGGCTATGTCTTATAGACAATGTTCATTTTAGTGTAGCCAAGATACTCGCCTTGTTGAATTTCTACACAAACTTAAGAACAATATAACATAACGAGTAAATACCTTGACACATGTCATGTCACATACGAAATATTGACCCCATATAACACAGAGCATTTTATTACGGCAATCAGAATGCCGATAAATATATATTACTTAATACATACATACTCGTAGATCACACCCAAACACAGAACAAATGATCGTGTTCCGTTTGGGGTCAAATTCGGCTCACCAGTTGGGGTCACTTACAACTAGAAGCAATTAGAAAACGGAGAAAGGATATGTTTTATTTAATTGCATGTTTATATATGGGAAAGGTCCATAAAAATATTATTGGAAAGGAAACTAAATACATAAAAAACATAAAGACCTCTTTGTGACCCCTGTTGCAAAAAAGTTTTACTTTCATTGGTTCAGGTCTGAATTGGTAATTATTTGAAAATTATACCAATGACATACAGCAATTGGCACATAGAATCTATTAGCCAGTTCAACCTACTCGCAAATAACGATTATATGATACGTTTATCTTCCTAAATATTCATAAATTATATATAGAAAACGGAAAGCATATATAAATTATAATACTATTAGTATAATTTATAAAAATAACTAAATCTTTATGATATGTTTATTTAAAACGATGAGGTGATAAGGTGTGTTGGTTTGGCAATTAGTGATCTAGACCGCCGAATTAGGCTTCGCTAACTTAAGCAAATAATCATTTGATGAGCTCGACCATTTGGTTTGTTAATTTATGCCTGATAACCTGGTTCTGTCAAGTTTGAGCCCAGAAAGTCGTATGTGAGATGTGTCAAGTTACAAAGTTATTTAAATTATATAAAATAGTTTTTTTCTATCATTTAAGACTTATGTTTGAATAGAAATTCGATTATTTGTACATAATGTGAAAGTAAGTAGATCTAGAGACGTTTAGCTCAATTAATATAAGTTTTTTTTAACCTATTTCATGTTTTTAGTTTTTTTACAATTATATTTTGATATAATTTTATTTTTTGCACACATATTTCTAAATGCATGTTCTACTATTCATTTGTCATTTATAAAAATACTTTATCTTACATTTTAAGCATTAGTAGTAAGTATAAAAAAAAGAATAATGAACTCGGAATCTTTGAGAACCAGTGAACATTAATTGGTGCCATACTTCGGTTGTATGTTTTACAAATACATGGATTTAGAGACGATATGAAAGGGAATTTAGATAAAATAATATTTAATGTAATGAATACGGTATTTTAATTCGAATAAGAATTTCATTGGGTATGCGACATTTTTATATGAAATCAGATATCCAAACTAGTAAATAAAATAGTATTATTTCAGACAATTTTACATAGTAACAGTATATAATCTCATTAATTAATAATTCGAAAATCAATATTTTTTTATTGTGAGTATATTATTTAATTATATAAACTAACATAAAACTTTAAAATACAACGGGCAATAAATACGTTCGCAAAAATACATTTTACTTATAAAGGGAATAACAAAAGTATTTTGATCGAGGTTATTTAAAGTTACCAATAAAATAAAAATAATTAATACATATTCTATAAAATAGCAAAATTTGAAATTATAACAGATATTTTTCTTGTCCTTTACCATGCTTTTCGTGAATCTCTGCATTATTATAATACAAAATCGCAAAGAGGCATATGCTCTTTTTCACATAGTTATACTAGTGTTTGTCAAAGTTTTTAGACCTTTGACCCCTATTTTAGGAAAGAAATTTTCCTAAACAAAAAAGTATATAAAGTAACAACTTTATATACTTTTTTGTATAAATATTTAAATGTATTTAATTTCGATCTCATATGTGCATGAATCTCATCTTGATTAAATGTTAAATCGACACTTTAAGTAACACTGCACCTCAGTTTTAACCAACAAGCACAGCACTTTAGTAAAATACTATTCTCATTTAAATTCCATAAATAAGAAGGCGATTGATTGAAATCTAAAAACGTTAAAAGGTGAACAGCAAAAAAAATGCGTGTCAATGTTTAGCATGAGCCTTTGACTTGGGGTCTTCTGTTGACAATACTTTAATAACATTACTAAAGTTTTTTTATGTAGAGATCGGGCCTTTACATACTTCGGTTGTCATTTAAAAGTTAGAAATATAATACCACTCTAATATGTAAATTAAGCTAAATCTTCTGTTTGAGATGGTCCCTTTTTGAATGCTCCTTCTCTTCAAGTTTTGTTTAATTTTTATCTTAGTTTTATTTCTTTTGAAAATCAATTGTAAACCGCTGAGAGGTTTCCTAAGCCTCGCTGACAAAAAAAATGAAAAAAATTAAATAGGATAATACACGAAATATATATAACCTGCTGAGGAAGTTCGAAGTGAATCAATTTTGCTTCAAAATAGTGGTTTTGCAATTGAAAGAAACATTTTCTTTTTGAGTCCTTGTAATGTGTATGTAAAGGTTTTGGTTGATTCCTTTCTTCCCTGCCTAATATTAACCTTCCCTGGGAATATAATAGTTTTATATACATTCCCAACGGTTATTTTTAGATATATTTCATATCTCCTGCACCCACACTGTCCTTACATAAGTTTAAGAAATATTTCATCTAAAATACTCTCCCCCACTTCGCTTTATGTAAAATCTTTGAATGTCTCTAATTTCTTTTAAATTTGAACAATGATAAATGCGATCATGTAAATAGTTATAATTTAAGTTTTGCACGGGCGTAGCTGTTGTAGCTACAAGTTATTTTAGCCTATTGTTTTATTTAAAATATCAATGTTAGTGCCTTTTTTTAAATGTTTCCTATATTATGCTCAAAATTTAAATTTAACAAAATTTATTTATTATGTATTTTTGGATATTGGTTGTGTTTTATTGTAAACGTTGATTAATTTCGATGATATTATTGAAAATTTAAGTTTCATCCCTTTGCATGTGCTAAAATAGGGTTTAATTTCTAAGTACAGAACTCCAACTAAGTTAAAAGTTAAAAACTCAGTTAAAAATTTAAAATAATTAAATTTAACCATGCTATATCTCAGATATACATAACAATACTTTTATGTCATAATTATTTTGGCATTCGTGATATAATTAAAAAGATACGTTGTATATAAAATATAAATCATGTACATAATCTAAAATTGTTATATATTGACAATCACAATGTGGTTATGTATGTGCCTATACTTGATTTGAACAATGCGTGATGTTATGAACATTTAGATGAAATATATATAAGTATTTTTTCAGTTTCCGTTGGAGAATATGCGTTGGAAGTCGGGTGATAGATATAGTATATGTGAAAGTTATTTTCAGTTCCAAAATATGATTAATTAATGATTAACGATTTGTACGTTATTGCCTAGTTACAGGCGCTCGTTGTCATAGACCGACGCAACCTGGCGCGTACACTTCAAATACCGAAAATATTGGTTATAATTTAGTTACAAAATTCATGTTTTAAAATTGATTTTTAATATAGTTATAATTCGTGTGTAGTATTTTCAGTTATATAATGATGCAAGAACTATTTTAATTAGAAATCTCGTACGTTTTACGTAAATTATTTTTAACGATTCGTCATTATTATTGTCATCAGTTCATTTGTGAGTGGCGCAATTTGTAACATTGCTTGCCAGCCTGCTTGACATCAGCCAATCAATAGGTGGTTTTCGAAGCATTCTTTCCTGATGGTCACTTGTGTCAGTCTCTATGTTTGCCTAAGTTTTTCCCTACCCTTCTGCACGAGGACTTGATGGAGTTTGAATTCCTAGCCCTCGATTCCTTGAGAACTGCAACTTTTTGGGCATAAAAAAATATGAGGTCCAGAATCACAACAGTGAAAGATATTTAAAAGTATTATAAAGTATTATTTCATATTGACTCACTTTCATATTGATTCACTCACTCTCAATACTCGGTGGGCTCGACTGGAGTGTAAATGGTAGATATTCAACACTTATTTCTGGTCACCAAGGGAATAGCAACAGTTACTAATTGCCCCTTCCCATGTGAGAGGGCTCAAAGAGTGACGAAGCAGTTGTATCTTTTAAGCTGCAGGTGCCCATGGACGTCGGTAGTCGCTTAAAATCAGGTAACCCGTCTGTTCGTTTGTCCCACCCCCTCATATTATCTAAAAAATATAAAAACTGTTATATAAGTTCCTGATGAAACATATAACATGAAGAAATAACGTGCAGTGCCCGTGTCTATCCTCCCTATAAATCTCTCCAATACAAATTACCTATAATAAAATTGCAAATGAAAACTTTTATTGCGGCAGTTAGAATCCGTAGTAAACGTTAACATTTACTGTGTAGTTCAACATGACTTGGTTAGATGGCGTTAACATACATTTTATCTGTATACGCTGTGCATTGGTAACAGTTATGAAAACCTAATACCTCCTAATAATATCGATATATTTAGTAATAATCTTCTAAAACAAAAAATAAAATAAAAAAGTTAATTTTCCATAAAGTAAAATGATACAGTTCGTTGCGCTATTATCATTAAATATACTAAAAATATTAATTATTTCTAAAAAATATAAAACATAGTGACTTAATAATTGTTAAGAAAATGATAGTGAAATTTAAGAATTTGGTGCAGTATTGTTGTTAGGTATTATTAGCTTTTATTAAATGAACAAATCATAACAATAATATAATAATATATGAATGTATATAAACAAATTATGTGTGATACAAAACACTATAAAAATAAACTAATATCTGTAAACAGCGGTATAATAACAACTTAATTATTTCGAATAATAATTATTATTAATAATCTCGATTTCATCGAATCTTTGAATTCTAATAAAACAGATTTTTATCAGAAATATCTAGTAGTGCCTACTAATTTATTTCAAATAATGTAATATAAAATTAAATAATTTATATTATTTTATTTAAAAACTATGTGTATTTATATTGTTTTATATATCAAAAATGTAATTATACAAAAATATTTTTGTTTTTTTTATACAATCTTACATCAAATCACAATTTGTATAATTATATACCAGCATCATATTTTTAAACAGATCAACACAGGAGTATCCATTGCATCTTATTCCGATACAACACAATCTCATTTGTTGCGCGGGAAAATCTACACACATATGCATTTTAGCCTCGCATACAAAAACAATCGCCTGTCACTACGAACTCACACATAACAATTATAACAAATCATTCACAATTTCACACACAAAAACTTATTGTGTCATAACAGTGTAATGCGTAGATCCATTAGTGATTTTAATTTGACAGAACGCTTGCGTATGGGTACTCCCTTCTGTGTTGCTGTATCTTTTCAATAGTAAGTCATTTTCGCAATATTCAACCAAATATTGTTACCTATAGGAACTTTATGAACGAATACAGTTTTTTTATTTAGCTAGTTGTAATACAAGGCTGTGATATGCCTCTGTAGATCTTAATATAGTATATATATAAATTATAATATATATGTGACACAGTATGTTTTTTGGTAATATAATAATAATATTTAAAATTATAGTTTTCTTGATGCATAAAATCTTACTGTAGTTTGCTGCTACCTTTCTGAAAATACTCTAAACATACCTTTATTTCGTTCGTGTTTTACGGAATCCGGAGCAACGTGCGCTAATTGTTTTGACCAAATAAGCGCGCGGGGATAAAATTAGTCTGTCAGATCGTAGTGATGTCACATGTTAGACATCATGTGTGACAGTTGTAAACATCATTCTCTTTTTTTTAAATCACATCATTTCGTTTTACACGATGATCTAAGTTGTAAGGAATAAAAAAGATGGATCTTTTTTACTTCTAAAAAAATACATTTTTTGTCAAATTGTCAACTCAATTTCCTTTTTTGGTATCTAGAAAAATAAATACTACTACAAGGCTAAGCTGCATTACACAAGGCAATACAATACAAGGCTAGGCTTAATTTTCTTTACACATAACTATTATTGTTATTTTCGTCGTTATTTGTGAGAGAATTATTTAAATTATTAAAATATTATTTTTAAAATAAAATATATAACTGATTTATATCATTATATTTATATGTTATTATTTATGAGATATTATTGTTATATTATCCATGATATTCTGTGTTACGTTCTTTAGCAGAATGAGATGAGGTGAGAATACGATGAAAAATGTTAGTGTGCATGTGTATTGGTCCCAGAAGTATTGTAAATTGGTATTTTTTCACAGAATATTGTCAAATGTTTAAGGTACTGTATAAGCTTTGCCTTTCCTTGTGCATAGTTATAAAATAAAACATTTTTATATATTAAACGTTTCTAAAACTGATTGACTGTGTTTTCTTTTAATCAGACTTCAAAGAAAGGGTGATTCTCTAATGTTTGTTACCTCACACTGGTTCATTGTCTCGGTTGTGCAGTGGCAGCGTATGCGACTACTGTGTTGATATCTCGGGTTCGTTGCCCGGATCGGACTAAATGTTTGTATGATATACAAATATATATCTTTCGGAGTGTAGGTTTGTATGTATTAAATGCATTTATCTACAAAAACAAGTATATAAGTATTCTATCAGGCCAAACCATTGAAGCATGAACTCAATCCTTGTCACTACATCTTCATAATATGTGTTTTTTTTTAATATAGAATAGGGGGCAAATGAGCAGACTTATCGCCTGATGGTATAAGCGATTACCGCCACCTATGGACACTCGTAACATCAGAGGCGTCACAAGTGCGTTGCCAGCCTTTGGGGGATGGGGTGGGGAGATAGGGGTTGGGGTATGGACCTCCGGCATGGTGGCTCTCCCACGGTATACTGTAGTAGGCCAAAACCTCCTTTCTAAGGAGTGGGCCCTTCTCCAGCAGTGGACTGTTAAAGTCTGTTGATGATGATGAAATAAATAATACCACCTAATTCTTCATTTTAATTAATACTTTATAAACACAAGGAATTTATGTAGGCGTTGGACAGCCGTAGTCACAGATGAGAGAGTCTATGAACTTGTATGCGAGGCCGGGTCCCCTGGCGTGACAGTTCTCTCGTTCATAGATATACAGGTGACTCAGGTCTTTGGACAGGTAATTAGCTGTTGGTTTATCTGCAACAAGAATATAGAAAGAGTAGAAACAAGTAAAATGTTAACAAAAACCGACTTCAAGGTTCGACTCGATTTCTCTCGGATGCCATCATCAGATCTTAGTGACCTTGTTATGGTACCCACCGTTGGGATATCTCCTTTACATTAAAAAAAGAGTCATCAAAATCGGTTCATAAACGACGAAGTTATCCGCGAACACACATAAAAAAAACATACGGTTGAATTGAGAACCTCCTCCTTTTTTAAAATCGGTTAAAAATATATATATAAAATTGAAGTGTGTTTGTAATTTCAAATTAACAGTTTTCACTAAATGCATATACAAGAGCATAAAAAAGAATTTCTTAAATTTTTGTCTGGTCTGTTTGGTCTCGCTGCCCTGGAACGGCTGGACCGATTTCGACGGGACTTTCACTGGCAGATAGCTGATGATATAAGGAACAATTAAGGTTTGTTTTATTTTAGACTAGCTTGGCCCCGAAGTGTTACCCGCGGTTGTTGTTGTAACCTAGTAAAACCGCGTACAAATAACGGTAAAAAACACAGCGGCACAAATGTTCAACAAACCAAATGCAATTTTTTTTTTCTGTTTTTCTCTTTATTACGACAAATTCTAGGTTTAGCACCCCATTTGGCATTAGGTATATGTTTTACTTACTTTTAGGGTCTATGTGCAATTTGGGCAGCTCAGACACGTCGGTGAAGATGCTCGCTGAACACAGGTCCATGTGGGTTACGCTCGGCAAGTTGATTGTTATGCGAATCATAGCTGGCGAGAGAAATTAAACTTAACAAACATGTTTTTTAGGGTTCCGTAGTTCATGTCTCGGAACCCTTATAGTTTCGTCATATCCATTCGTCCTTGGCTTACTTTTCAAACAGTTAGTGCTAGAAAGATGAAACTTTACATGGATATGATATTTACCACGTCGACAAAATGCTAAATCAAATAACAAAAAACTTTTTTTTGGGTACCTCCCCTACATGTGAGGATGTTTTTTGTCTCACGTCTACCACATAGTGTGGGGTAACGTTAGATCTTTGAAAAAAATCAATAGGTTGTTACCACTTTATTTTTATTAAGGTATCATTTTCGGCGATATTCAAATTCAAAGCGCATTTTTTTGTTAAAACTCGGCGTCCACCTTTTAAAAGCTAAACGGCTGGCTCGTAAAATTTGAAAAAAAATATGATAGTCCATGTGAAGACCTTTGAAGGAAAACTACAACGGCTTAGATAACTTTGTTAGTTCAGGAGTTATTCAAGCCTAACTTGCAAAATGCGGTTACTTGGATAACTTCGCATAAAAATAACGAAATATTAAGTAACCATGTAAAATATTAAAAAATAAAATCATAACAATGGTGACTACGGAACCCTATTCTATGCGTGGCCTGACACGCACGCCCGGTTTTATAGAAATATATATTGTGAAGGGAGCTACTAATACTTACGATAAACGCCCCTAATGTGGTAGTAATAATAGCTGTCTTCTTGATAAGTTCTGTGCTGGATCAAAGTGCGGTCTGACTCAAAGTCCAGGTTGGGACAGTCCAAGGAAAGTACCACTCTGTCCGTCCGTGTATTGAAGCTGTGAATACAGACTCAAAAATGAAAACTTTTAACTGGTGTGCTCGTGGGTCACTGCTGTTGATCCTGGTGTACCTACAGTAGTTGCAGCAGTGGTGGGCAGCGTGTGGGCGGGATTAGTCCCATACAAATGGAGTAAAGTTATAACATGTTTTTATTAGTGTTTAGACCGAAATGTCTAAACGTTTATTTAGTTTTCAAACTATATTTATTGTTTTTAGACAAATTCACCCTTTGATGTTGGGTATCATAGCATAATTTTTTTTAAACAATAAAATTTTCGAAGATAAAATTTTGATAAAACTCAACTAACTAATGCGATTTATGATATTAAAATAGAAAAGCTGTAGGTATTTCAACATTAGTGAGTTTAAAAACATACATTCAAAAGTATAAAATAAGATTTTTTGGTAATACACTAATACAGAAATAAATTACAGGGGTAAGCAAGTAGTAGAGCCACGCTGAATTTAACATGAACGGGCCGGCTCAACCGTGGCGATACTACCTACCCTCGCACAGAAGATCAACGTAAAATGACAACGTTCGTGCTGTCGTGTTTCGTTGGTGAGTGCGAGACCGGAGGCTATGATGCAGAAACATCACTTGCTCTTCATAGTGTGGGCTGCATTGTCTGCACGAGCAATGAGTATGGTGACCACCACTCTTGGATTCTGCTTATGCTTTCCATCAGGCAGAGTCAAACATAAAAAACCCTGTATCTAAACCTGTGAAGTTAGTCGTTAATTTATATCTTTACAAATAAATAAAATTGGATTGTCTGTAATGTCAAATTATCAGCCTTTCTTCAAATGTCTAAGAGCAATTCTAAGAGAGTATCTAAGGACAAGGTACTTTCATCAAACAAGCAATTTTTATCTGTCTGTTTATGCTAGCTAATCTCTGGATGAACCAATTTTGACGGACTTTCACTGATGAAATGAGGAGTAGCTTAGGCTACTTTTTGCGTTACACGTTGTCGTTTTCGTAATGGTACATTTTGATATAATCAACACTGACATCAATAACAACCACTTTGGTAACAATTTTGTTGATAACTTACAAAAACTCCGAAACATAGCACTTGTCTTGATTTCTAATGATTAAGTTATGATCGATATACGACGCGTTGAAGAAGGGCGTGTCGTAGTGGAGGGACTCCTGTACGTATTTGGAGGGGAGGATTCCGTACTCCTTGACCTTGCAGATCGAATTCGCCGCTAAATTATCTCCAATACATTTGTAATGATTTAGTTTGCAAGGTCGTATGATTGTAGCTAAATCTGTAAATAAATTAGATAGATGATACTTATTTTGTATACTAGGGTTTACAAATATATAAGTAAATGAACTTAGGACCGCATATGATTCGTATGCTCTGCTCACACTCGTGTATGCTTTAGCATGTATCTTTTGAACAACAAAAGTCGAGCTTCTATAAATGTCAATACATAAATAAATACATCTCTCTCTCTCTCTAGAAGCGTGATCGGAGTAGAGAGAGTGAGACTGAGTTTAGTAAGAGTCTGTCTCTCTCACGCAAGCTTCTGATTAGTTGGTGTATTTCCCACCATATCAGTCATGCAAATTGGTAACCAATCAGAAGCTTGCGCGAGAGAGACAGACTCTTACTAAACTCAGTCTCACTCTCTACTCCGATCACGCTTTCCACTCGTTCAGCGCTCCCTCCATATATGTATGCTCTAAGTAATATGTATAAAGTTCTAAATATCTTAGAATTATTTTACCTAACACTTACTTGCGTAGCAATAATGTGCCCCCAACAAAAGTAATAGACCTTTCAGCAGCATTCTGAAGAAGCACCCGAACACAAGCGATGACAAATTACGACTAACAATTAAACTTAAACAACAATATATTGTTACACAACATATAATTAAAACTCAGCAACCAATATTGTTTGATTGTCTGTTTGTCTATCATGCATTATAGATACTTTTGAAAGTTGGCAAGACCTGTTTTTTTTAATAGCTGCCAAAATGACAAAATACTCTGCCTGATTGAAAGCAGAGTAGAATCCAAGAGTAGCGGTCACCACCCTGATTGTGAATGCAACTATGCAGCTTGGTAACCTTTTGCATCTTTTGCATCTCCATGCAATAGGCCGCCATAGTATGCTATGGCGGCCTATTGCATGGAGATGCTTTTTCACCCCCACTTGAAAGACCTGTGATCATAGATGGAGGGAATTCTGAGCAGATTGGTTAGAGATACTGAGATTACTTATTTCTTCACATGATTTTTTATTTCTTTTAAGTTAAGATTTTATATATTACTAGCTTTTGCACGCGGCTTCGCTCACGCAGACTTTCATCCCCTGATTTACCCTCTTAGAGGTGGAATTTCAAAAAATCCTTTCTTAGTGCTCACTTACGTTATATAAAGAACCTACATGCAAATTTACAGGATTCTAGGTTCAGCGGTTTGGGCTGTGGTGGCTCATCTCAGGGTATGTCAGTCACCTTCCTCTTTTATGTAAGATCAGAATATGGGATTTTTCAGATAGCTTTACCCAAATCGTATTTAAGATTCATTCTTCGACCTAATTGTAGGTATCACCTCTAACGCGAATTTTTAGTTATGGATTATTTCCTAGTTATACTTAAACGTAGGTCGTGTTTCGTTTGTGAGTGTGAGACCGGAGGCCCAATGATGTAGGAGCATCTCAATAGGCCGTCATAGTGTGGGTCACCATGCAGCATTGTTGCATTCGCAATGAGTATGGTGACCACCACTCTTGGATTCTGCTCATTCTTTCCATCAGGCAGAGAAGAGTCAATTTGGCAGGCTCATATAAATATTTCTTGGCCAAATAACTCAATTTAGCTTGAGCCCATAGTCTAATTCAGACCAAAGCAGGTTCTTCTGCATTGTTTCATACACAAGTCGATATCCTCGTCTTTGAGGCACCTTCCATCCACCCAAGCAAAGTCACAACACTAACTTAGTTTTTCTAAATAATATAAAATTAGAGTTTCTAGAGCAGATTTATTGAATGGCAAAATTTATTGTGTTTGTACAAGTGCTGGCAAATTGCGTTATTGTTTGTTTCAGTCGTATCTATATATGAGCTAGGTCGTTTAATACCTAAAACCGTCTAAAATTGTGTAGGTACGTTATGCCAGCAAAATGTTGGTCCCCAAGGGTTCTTTTTTTAAAAGACAACTCTCGCATTAGGAATATACATCCTGTGTTGAGGGGACTTTACAAACATACAAGAAATGGACACAACGAACACCCAGACTCAGAACAACAATTTGTAGATCACACAAAGTGTTGTCCCGTGTAGAATTTGAACCCACAATATTACGCGCAGTAGAAAGCGGCGCGGCGTGGCGTCCGCTTAAACCACTAGGTCATCCGTGCAATTTGAATGCTGTGGTGAGGTGTTTCAACAGCGTTTAGTAATACAATGTCTCTCCTCAGAAAGGGAGTTTTGCCCTGCCATATCATCAGGTCTCACGCCTGGCATCAAGGTTATTTTTTTTATGTCGCTTACCCGGATCTTACGACACCCACGGGATGAACAGGACGTCGCCAAACGGATGGTGGTGTGGAGGAACGGGTGTCATGTCCCTCCAACACAAAGGGAGGATTCTCCGACGTTGATGTTGGGATGTTGTATATATGTTAATCGGCGCGAGAACTTCTATTGCGCGATTCAGGATTGGTAGTTTCTTCGTTGTGTTCGTTACTCCGTAGTTCGACGTTTCTTCGGTAGATGGCGCTGTAGTGTATTATGTTGTTGCACCGTATGTGGAGGTTGCCACAGTGGAAGCAGAAAGTAGTGTTCGTTAATAACTGTAAAATGGTTTCTGCATTGACAATAGTAATAGTGACCACCACTCTTGGATTCCACTTATGCTTTTCATCACTTCACACTTCATCAGAGTACAGTCACTTTGGCAGGTTTATATAATAGGTCTTTACCTATGAAATTGCCGTTTTGTATGCAATAAGTGAAAGTACTTATTTTTTCAAACTTTTTTATTTCTGTTATTCGAAGTAATCACCCATGCAATCGACGCATCTTTGCCAACGCATTGGCAGTTTATTGATGCCCTTCTTGTCAAAATCAGCTGGACGGGAGGCAACAAACTCTTCGCCAGCGCAACGTACGCGTCGAGACCTGCCTTGCGCTGCTCAACAGGCAAAAAAATGAAGGAATTTTGAAACGAATTGTTACGTGCGACGAAAAATGGATTCTGTTCGACAATCGAAAGCGCTCAGCAAGTTGGTTAGACCCTGGTTCAGCACCAAAGCAATGCCCTAAACGAAAAATGACCCCTAAAAAGGTGATGGTCACTGTTTGGTGGTCTAGTGCGGGTGTGATTCACCACAGCTTTTTACAAAACGGCATGAGCATTAATGCAGATGTGTACTGTGAAGAACTGGAGATAATGATGGAGAAGCTTGCACATCTGCAACCAGCTTTGGTCAATCGGTCGTCCCCACTGCTCCTTCACGACAACGCGCGACCCCATACTGCGCAACAGACAGTCTCCAAGCTGCAAGAGCTGGGGTTTGAAGCTCTCCCTCATCCGCCAAACTCACCAGACCTTGCACCTACCGACTATTACCTTTTCCAAAATTTAGACAACTTTATAGTGGGTAAAAAATTCAATTCCCGAGAGGCAGTACTAAATGCCTTTGAAGAGTCTGTTGCCTCCCGTCCAGCTGATTTTTACAAGAAGGGCATCAATAAACTGCCAATGCGTTGGCAAAGATGCGTCGATTGCATGGGTGATTACTTCGAATAACAGAAATAAAGTTTGAAAAATAAGTACTTTCACTTATTGCATACAAAACGGCAATTTCATAGGTAAAGACCTATTATAAAATGGAGATATATCGAGATCGAACCCGCAATCAGCACGGAAGGTAGCGGCTAGGTGGCGATATTGGATATAGGACGAAAGTTCTGTTGTGCGTCATCGCATATGTTTTAGTCAATTGTTCAAAAATATACGAGACAAACATTTGGTTATTAATGAAATTGTTTGTTTAAATGTTCAATACAAATTATTTGCCAATTAAAATCGGTTTAAAATATTACGAAACATCTGTTTTTCTTGAAATTCTTGAAAAATAGCATTGTTATTGCCTCTGTCTCTGCCGCAGTGGTAGCGTATGCGACTGCTGTGCTGTGCTTGAGGTCTCGGGTTCGATTCCCGGGTCGGATCAAATGTTTGTATGATCTGCAAATATTTGTTTCGGAGTTTGGGTGTTTTCTATGTATGATATGTATGTATTTACAAAAAAAAGTAATATATGTATTTATATCAGTTGTCTAGTACTCATAACACAAGCTCTGCTTAGCTTGGGACTAGATGGCGTTGTGTGTTAAAATGTCCGAAATATTTATTATTATTATTGGGGGCAATTCATTACGCTGTAATTTAATAAGCAAACTATATAATAATACAAATATTAACTTCAGGCAGGTAGCCATTGAAGAAACCGCACAAAATCTTTTGCAATGTTGCACCAACTCGATATAATAAAAAATATCCGTGGGTCGGTGGCCTGTATTGTTCTATGACATCAATATATAATGTGTTTTCTTCCAATACCCTGCTAATGACCATATTGTCTCCGACACACAGAAAACACAATGCATATTAATGAGTCTGATGTTATTCACATATGTACATTTATGTAATAAGTTCATTGAAATACATCCTAGCATTTTTTTATTAACCTTTGACGTAAAACCAGTTGTTTTCTAATAATAATCAACAGCAGTATATAACAGTCCACTGCTGGACATAGCCGACATAGGCCTCTACTTAGAAAACAGGGTTTATAACTTTAGACTACACCACGCTGACCAGACGGGTTGGTAAAGGGTTTGTGTCAAGTGTTCCTTTTTGGGGATATTCCACAATTCGGGAACGTTGTGATTTTTACCCAACTTAGGGTGATATGATTGATATAAAACACAGACTATCACTGTAGTTGTATATTCACTAAACGATACATACTTGGTCGGCCAATTTAACATTAAAACATTGTCATTGTTGGAAGTGGTAGACAGAGTGGTAAGCGAGAATATCGGGCGAATCTGTGTGACAGCCCTTTTTTGACGGATGTCAAAACTTCGCGCCATTTCTTCCTCCGTCGCGTTCCAACTCGCCACACCTTCTCCACAAAGTACATTGTTAATACAGACCTTCTCTTTGCAGTGCTGTTGTCCTGGTAGTTTGCTGTCTCAGTCGACCTCTACGACACCCACGGGGTGAATAGGGGTGGTGATACAACGTATTCTTAATCTATCACGAAAAACGTCTTGTGCTTGAAAATTGTAAAGGGAAATTTTTGTCTCCTCTCTCATAAATAAATAATTTTCGGACACCTTTTTTTGCATTTGAAAATATTGTCTGGACTTTAAAAGAGACAATGATCCCTGAGTTTGTTTCGTCCTTTCTTCTCAGGGCTAGTCCAGTTAGGAAAGGCCGAACTCATCTGCTCAAAAAAAGTTTAACTTGCAAAAGTATTCATGTAACCTAATTGCAGAATAAATGATTTCATTTCATTAACGCCATCTAGTCCCAAGCTAAGCAGAGCTTGTATTATGGGTACTAGACAACTGATATAAATACATACATAAATACTTTTTTTTGTAAATACATACGTATTATTGTTATTGTCAAGTGATTAGTTTCACCCGTAAGCATCGTCCTATAAGATATGGTTATAAGTTCGGTAACAGTCTCATCGAGCGGGTCGAATCGGTGCGTGATCTTGGAATTCTTTTGGACTCTAAGATGTTATTCTCACGTCATATTGAAAATGTTACAAAGACAGCATTCCGAAACCTAGGATTTGTCATGCGAACATGTGCTCCTTTTAGAAACCCTCATACTCTTAAAATAGTTTATTACGCCTACGTTCGTAGTATCTTGGAGTACGGTTGTCCGGTCTGGTCCCCCCAGTACGACATATACTCCGAGAAAATTGAAAGGATTCAGAGAAAATTCATAAGACACATGAATTACAAAACGCGTAGACGTCACAGTACATATATCGAGGACTGTAAACACTATAACTTACTACCTTTAGTTGATAGAAGAATAATGCTGGATATGTGTTTTATTTTTGATATTCTGCGTGGAGTTTTAGATTGTTCTCAACCTTTATCTTGTATCCAATTAAATACTCCTAAAAGGCGTACTAGGCATACCTCCTTATTCTCGATGCCATCCCACCGCACAAATTATGGTAGAAATTCAATAATGTCCAGAATAGTCAGAACGTATAATAACGGGTTTAGCGATAGACATTTTTTTCTTGACTAAAAATCATTTCAGAAACGATGTCAAACGTGTATTGATCTCTGCCTCTTGCAATTGATATGCGATTTGTGTATAAAATTATTTTTTCTCCTTTTTTCCTTTTTTGTTTGATATTACTTGTTTAATATTACTTAGGTTCAATACTTAATTGTTGTAATATGCTACCACAACTTGCCGTGGAACTCTGTAATTGGCTTAAGTTTGTTGTAAATGCAGGCAGCTGAGGCTGACTGTATAACAGATTATATATATAATGTATCTCATAAAATAGCTGTAGAGTTTCCTTAAAATAAAATAAATAAATAAATAAATTATACTCGTACATAGAAAACACCCAAACTCCGAAACAAATATTTGCAGATCATACAAAATAAAAAAACATTAAAAAAACACAGCAGTCGCAAACGCTACCACTGCGACACAGAGGCAGTAAATAAACTCGTGCGAACCCGGGTTACCTAACTAGTGCATAATAAAACACGTCTGTATGAGTTACACGTTTATTACATTCACTTTACCATACAATGCTCTACACCTAGCTACCAACTATAAAATTTTAACACAATTCAACAAAATGAGAATAAAAGCATTATAAAAAAAAACAATACAAAAATTAGTGATTAATAAGATTTTCTTTTGGTTTAAAGAGATTATCATAATACATATATACTTATACTACGAGTTATGTATCAAAAACTACTTTATGTGTTGTATATAAGCAGATCTTGTGTTGTTCACAGCGTTTTAAATCACAGGTCATAGGGGTCATGACCATACAACAGCAACACTAGCACAAGAGCACTTGCTAAGGGTAATTTTTAATTTGATAGCACTGCTTCCGGTTACCGGATATCCGGATAAACTTGAAAGCAGATGGGTATGCTTTGCGCAATTTTAATTTCCATATTTCCTCTATTGTGTGTTTTTTTGGAGAATTTATGTCCCCTTGACCCCTATTTTCAATTGCGGGTACCCTATTCTTACCTCCCCCCCCCTCGCTCCTAAATCATTCTTATTTAATGTTTATTTATAGATGCCAAAAGTATCTGTATTAAAATCAGAACCTTTAGAACAAATAATTACATTCTAATAATTATTATACACATAAAACGCTTTGAACAACACACTTATTAAATAGATTATACATTTATTTATTATTTATTTGTATATTATATTAATAAGACACGTATTAGCCCGACACGAACAATCCGTTCATGATTTATAATCTTCTTAGAAAAGATATTCTAATTCAGTATTAATTATCAAGAGTATATTATTAATCAGAATTTATATAATCCATCAAAATTATATACAATAAATAATTGAAAAATACAGTGTTGATTATACATGTTGAGTATATGTATAAAAATTATAGTCTTAAGTGTATAATATACATTTACTCATTATATCTACTCTAATAGAATTGGTGTTTTGTTACCTTCAGTGGACGTACGCTTACGCGGGCTTATTATACTAACATTATACATATATTTGCAAAACATTGTGTCACCTACATACTGTTTAAGCTGCTAATAATAAGGCACGTCATATTAACAATTGTCGGACAATCCGACCGCTGGAATGTCCGACAATATGTATAAAGTGAGTCACTGTATAAATTAAATATAATTCTAATCATAATATAATTTTCGTCAATAAGTTTTCACGCGACATCGCCCGAACTCAGCAACACTACGCTAAAACATAAAAAAAAACTTTTTGTTGTTGTTGTTTTTTTTAGTGTTAATGTTTTAAACTGTTTAGTGGACACTAAAAAGGTCACTCAGTTAATTTCGTTTAGTATATTTTAATATTAGTGTACAATAATTTATAAATAACCATTATAACATATTTCTATAATAATTGCACCACGCGATCACTATATTTGTTCTGTTAAATTATCAGACTTTATATATTTTTTTCGAAATTTCTTACATCGTAACTATTATAAATGCGAATGTAAGTCTGTTTAACATGTTTGAGTAGCATGGCTACTTTTCGGAGAGTGCCGCAGACAGAAGTTAGTATTATAGTATTGGCTTCTCAATCAGTTTGTTTTAATTTCGTTTTAATGCTTTTTGTATTGTAACTTCTATTAAATTATGGTTTCATTCGCAACTTGTTGGAGCGAGAATGCCACGTTATATTTTTGTACTTATATGTGTACATGTCTATCTAATATATTAACAGAACAAATCATATGTACAGTCTATATAAATTTCTCAATAAATGTATACAATTTATATAATAATTTAAATATAACTTGTAAAATGGCACATCTGGGTATATTTTAATGGGCTGCACTTTATTTTAAACTGCCATTGAGATCTCTAACAAGTATATATATATTTCAAAGTTTTTTTGTCTTCAATACAACTTAATGGTTCCGTGTAAGTTATTTGGCAATTATTTTAGCTGCTCGACCTCAAAACCACTTAATAAAGGCACAAATGATCAAAAAACAATCTACATACTAATGGCACGTATGGTTTCTATCGAAGGCATCTAGACTAAGGTCCCCGAGGGGGCGTAGCACTTTGTGAGATGTTGGATTAAACCAACAGTCATTTAAGGAGATAGAGACTTCAGAGTTGAGAATTGTTTCTTACATATATCACAATAATGTGGTTTCTCACCAGTGTGTGTATGCATGTGGGTTGTTAAATAACGCTTTATTGAGAATTGTTTCTTACATATATCACAATAATGTGGTTTCTCACCAGTGTGTGTATGCATGTGGGTTGTTAAATAACGCTTTATTGAGAATTGTTTCTTACATATATCACAATAATGTGGCTTCTCACCAGTGTGTGTATGCATGTGGGTTGTTAAATAACGCTTTATTGAGAATTGTTTCTTACATATATCACAATAGTGTGGTTTCTCACCAGTGTGTGTATGCATGTGGGTTGTTAAATAACGCTTTATTGAGAATTGTTTCTTACATATATCACAATAATGTGGTTTCTCACCAGTGTGTGTTTGCATGTGGGTTGTTAAATAACGCTTTATTGAGAATTGTTTCTTACATATATCACAATGATCTGGTTTCTCACCAGTGTTTGCTTTATGCATGTGTTGTTAAATAACGCTTTATTGAGAATTGTTTCTTACATATATCACAATGACATGGTTTCTCATCAGTGTGTGCACGTCTATGTTCAATTAAATGACACTGTATTTTATGCAATGATATAAAATGTCGGCGAGTCACGCGGGCGACGGTAGATTGGATTTGTGAGTGTATTATTACAGTTTTGATTTAACACAACACAAAAATAATAGTATACCCAAATACATTTGGGATACGTTAAAATTACTGGCAATAATTTTAGTACTGATTGCAAATAAATGTTATTTTTAAAATCAAAATTATATTATACCAATCTATACTATTATATAAAGCTGAAGAGTTTGTTTGTTTGTTTGAACGCGCTAATCTCAGGAACCGCTGGTCCGATTTGAAAATTTGTTTCAGTGTTGGATAGTACATTTATCGAGGAAGGCTATAGGCTATATATCATCACGCTAAGTCTAATAGGAGCGGAGCACCAATGAAGAATGTTTCAAAAACGGGGGAAAATTATCACGCTACGGGTAATAGGAGACGCAAACGAGGTTGCGTGGGTCAGCTAGTTAGTCATATAGCTAGCTCCTGTTTTCATTCACAAATCGTATAGAGAACAGTAGAGAAGAACCTAGAAGGATATTCTTTCTTTTATTATGTTGATATCAACATTAAAAAAAAAAAAAAAAAGAGGGTATCTTATCTTTTTTTAACCCCGACGCTATGTTTGTCTGTCTGTAATGTGATGAACCGATTTGCATTCGATTTTTTTAACATTTCTGAATAATGTCTTTTATATGACATTTTAATAAACAATGTTTTAAAAGATCTCTGAAATCTCTATCCACATTAAACATATACATTATAACAGTAAATAATATTCTCTTGGAACTACTAAGACACTGACGTATATTTTAATAAATAATAATAATTTTAGCACCTCATCGTTAACACATAATTCTTATTTAATAAACTTTATTTTTTATTAAAGTATATTTTGGTAATCACGTATTTATTGTTTAATTAATAATGATTTATTTATTTTTCAATTATGTCATTTTATTTTATGTAACCATATGAAGAGATTGATTTAAAATAATATATTACAATAAAAACATAATTACCAATAACTTTAATCATCAAAACAAATACACACTTACATTTAAAAAGTTATTTTTTTAATATTTTCGAGATAATTATAATATTTCATAAACAACAGTATTAATGTTTTTACGATAGATATTCTGAATTTTATAGTTATAACATTCATTATATTTCGAAATTCTGTTTATTTTCTATAAATTGTCCTCAAAAGTTAAAATTTCGAGACATGGACAACGTATTTCAGAAATTTCAAAGGCAAAATATCTATTAATATTACTTCGAGACATTATATTTTTTTAAACATCAATATTGTAAATAAATTTTGTAATTCCATCAAAACGTGCATAAATTTTTTTTTTTTTCCAACACTCATTTTTGTATTACCACGTGAAACTTAAATAAAACTACAAATGCATATCACCAAATTGTTCAAAATAGCAAATAATTATCATCATTTTGAACAACACCCCTTATCTACCCTACACTTTACACAATTAAGTTTCACGCCGTAAGTTTTAAATTTGGTGTTACACACACACACACACACACATATATAGATACCTTAGAAGTTGCCAAATTTCTTGGTGATGGTTGAACTTGTTTCTGATTTATGTGAACTGGTCATAACCGACTTCCTCTCAACCGTCTCAGATGTGATGGTCTGTTTAGAGAACTTCTTGTCCATACTGTCAATTTCCTTGACCAGGTCTGAAGGTTTTTTCACCTTGACACTAGAAGTGGTTTGGTAATCTGATGTCTGGAATTCCGAAGGCCTCATGAAAGAACGACTGGTGTCAGAACTCATTTTCGACTCTAACGTATTGAACCTAGAGTCTAGAGTGCTGTATTTCGATTCGTTATCGAATGACTTCGATAGTTCATCGATACCATCGAGTCTGATGGGCTCGTATTTAGTACTAGTGGTGGTCAGATTGACAGGGGATGAACTGTATATTTTCGTGGTGGTAACTTTTTGGGTTCCATTTGGTATTTCTTTGACTTCCGTGGTGGTTTCCTCCATGTAGTTCGGGCCACCGTAGGGGGAAGAGATTCTGTCGTAGTCTGGGGTGGCAGCTTTGACTAATTCTGTTGACCGGTCGATTTTAGGGGTTGAATGGAATGGAGATTTGACTTCTTCGCGTAGTTCTGTTTTAACGAATTCTGTTTTTGGGTAAGATGAATATGATTCGTTGATGATTTTGTATTCAGAATGCTTTACACCTCCCGGAATTGCTTCGGTTGATTTCTGGTGTTCCGAGAAAGTTTGACCTACGCCGTCGAAGGGTTTCTTCAGCGTGGAGTATATTGGTTCTGGTTTGTCGTCGAATTTCAGTTCTCTTGCGTTGAATTTCGGGCTGAGAGGTGTTTTGGGAGGTTCGTATTTGTACTGTGCCTCTTTGTACTCATATTGAGATTGCTGCGAGTCGGTCTTTATGTCCAGAGGGCGGGGGGTGTCGTATAAACGAGTCTCGTAACTGTAAATGTTAATTTGTTATGTTATTGTTGGTTTAAATAGTATTAACAGGTTAAGTTGGCTATATTGTTTGTGGGTACTGGAAAAAAAAGTTAAAATATGTTTTTTGAAAATTCCAACTCATGTAAGTAAAGATAAAGTCAGAATCATAATAACATTTGAAGACTAATATGTTTTTTTCACACATAATTTTTCCTTGTACTTTTGTGTTTGTGCTGTTACTACTAAAAAATATGTGATTTGTGTCCCACAAACAATATAAACAATACCATCTTTATAAATACCATAAAATAAACAGTAACCAAAATATTTGTACCATAAAATGTTTTAAGACAAAAAGTGGTGTTATTATACCCAGGAAAGTCCCAGAGAAAAGTTAAACACCAACAAACCACCATGCCATGCCATAGAAAAGAAGTTTGCCATTAAAAAGCATAATTCCAACATTTATTTATTAGTTCTCGCAACACCAAAGAGTTAGAACCACATAAATTAGTATACAAATGAGGTTTTAAGTGACTACATATTTTTTTTGTTTACGGACAAGTTAGTTTTAGATGCATTGTTTTTTCACAAAAATCCTTTTTTTATTCTTTCATTCTTCTTTATTTTATAAAAAGTCAACTTCTTGTAATTACATAGTAGACATATATGTTATGTTTAAAACTAATTCCTATTTTCTTTGGTCACAGCATCACACATAAACGGCTGCACTAATCTCGCTTATTCTTTTATAGTTGAATAGGCCATTTACCGAGGCAGGTTTTAGGCTAAATAACATCCCACTACACCCATTAGGGACAAAGCAGCAATGGGATATGTTGCAAAAACGGGATGAAATGTATTCCTTTCGATAGACGCCAGCGAAGTTGTGTCGCAGCTAGTATTACTATAATAACACTTTAATGACCTCATCATCAAACAGCCTTTGTTCCATGAGAAAACATTTCTATTCGTTTCAGATATTCCATCTCATTTCTCTCTTCCTGAATATAATATGTCAATTGACCCGAGGTATCTATCTGTCCCATATTTTAGCACAGTTTGGATATCTGGTCGTAATAATTAAGTAAAATAGCACAGCACACATTATTGACAAGAAAAAACTAAAGGAAAAATATTTAATCGAAATGCTCAAACCTGTACCTTTTACAAATACTTAAATTTTTTCTAATTTATTTTAAAACCCAGATAAGTTTACCCTCTTCTTACAAAAGATTGGAATTGTGACGCCATATTGTGACATATTAACACTATATCCTCCCAATACAAAACTTTGTCTCCCCGTCTCAAAAAAATAAAGATTCAACCTGACAACAAGTTTGGACATAATAATACTACTCGTATATCCCCCCCAACACAAATGTTTGTCCCCCTATCTCAAATAAATGATCCTACCGTAACAGTATCACCCAAAATGACATGATGTAACCTCCAAATGATGAACAACACTAACCCTAGCCTTACTTAAAATAAAAACACTCACTCACTAGGCCTCTTTTAGCAGCGAGGCCCTCCGGGGCGGAGGTAACGGCGCCTCCCTCTTGTACGATATCCGTTCAGTGCTCTCACCGATTAGATGAGCGGTCCTCACCTCCGGGAGGTTCAGAGACTTGACTACAACCTCCTCAACGCTTGTCCTTCATAGCGCATGCGGTTAGGTAGAGAAATTTATTTATTAGTTTTGTTATGTGCGTGTTATTTTAAAGTTATTCCTTCAAGTTAGGTACTTATTGAAAATATGGGGAGTGACGTCTGGCGGTATGACTATTCTCACATAAATATAAAAAACCAGGGTTGGATAATAAAAAAAAAAACAGTGTTGCGGAGCTAGTTAGCGCTTGACACCGACACCTTTACGTCAAATAGGGAGACAGTATAGCCCCTCAACTCATTTAAAATGACTATTAATATTATATAATACGAAATTATGCATCTAGCTTAAACGTTTAATAGATATTTTAACAGACTGCTTGACATTCCGTCAAAATCTATTTATGTTAAAGAACATTGATAGAAAGGAACAATATTGATCTATTTCTTTGTCAATTTTAGTTAACTCTACCCAGGGGTATACCGTATACTCTGGGGCATATTAAGGCACCATATTTCCAATAAGTTTAAAGCAAAATTAAATACTTTCTACTGAAATTTAGTTTCACATTTTAGTAGAAAAACACTTCATTAAAAATAGTGAACACATTTTTAATCAAAAAACATTTAATAACTTTAAAATAAGTACAAAACAGCAATTACTAGCGCATGCCTAGTTAGTTGTGGTACAAGAGTATTATGTACTATAGTACAAAAGGGTATGTACTAGCCATTACACTAGGGTACAAGGTACATTCAAGTATTTCTGCAGAACGATGTTCAAACTTAAAAAGCTGTAAAGGGGGTATGAAATCGCGTAATACATATATACATAATGGTGTTTTTACTTGACTTGGATGGGTAACCAGATGGTGTGAATTTTGATGTTATAGCATGACGTTTTGCACCGCAGTTCCTAAGAAATTTAATGGATGGAGTGACACATTTAAATAACTAATTATTTTGAAAGTAAATTTACTAGGTAAAAACTAAAGGTTTTTAGTTAGATATACTAGCACTGTAATTCAAAATTTGCAAATGTTTAAATCTGCTTTTAATAATATAGGTTTTAATTTATACTCTACTTATTTATTTTACATTGTGGACCTATTATCTTTTATAAATTTAATTATCTGTGTTTCTTAATTTTTTGTCATATGTATCTATATAAAATGTACAGTTTAATATTCAATAATATCCTTAAGGTATATGCTCTAAAACATATTAAACGTCAAGTAAAAACACCCATATAAACAAGCAAATAGATATATTAAAAAAATGTTTTAACAATTTGTAAGCTCACAAAACTGTATGCTGCGGGCCATTCTCTTAACAAATATTTACATAATGTATATATATATATAATGTATGCATGTACGCGCTTGTTGACTTACATTTTGTTCATCGTTCTGTCATTGGTAGACACTCTGCGAAATTAAATAGTCGTCAGTATATCTACTAGGCAAGGCCAGTAAACTCGCAGATCAATCCCATTATATACTAGTATTATGTAAAAAAATAGTTGGTTTGTGGTCGATAAACTCTTAAACTATTTAATCATTTTTGATGATTGGAAAGTTACTTTAACTAGAAATAGAGTGTTTTAGTGGATATATGGGAGCCAAGTACAGCTTTTTCTAAAAGTATAGGGGTGGGGGTATTAAATAAAGAACGGTATTTGGAGATTGTCCGTTTACAAAGATTGTATTAGGTGCGTTGGTCACCGCTTACTATTACACACCCAAATGATTTTGATAAAAAAATACTTAAAAAAAGGGTCGACTACTTAATTTAAAATAATCGACATATTGAAACGTTGCACCCCTTTTTACGAAAATGATACGAACTAAGGAGTACTAAATTTGGAATTTTAAAAAATGGTCGAATTTCGACCAATGGATGACCACTAGCTCACTTAAATTACACAAATTTTAAAAATTACTGAAATATCAGTAGCAAAAGTCGGTCAGAACAGCGTCCCTAACCAAGTTGCAAGTGTTTTACTTTCTGCAATGGTTAAAGCCTAAATTCTCGTGTGTCATTGGCTAATACTTTGGCTACCAATGACACACGAGAATTTAGGCGTTAACGATTGCAGAAAGAAAAACGCTTGCAACTTGGCTAGGAGGGCAGGTCTGCCATGAAGTTAGTTGCATACACCGGAACGTACCTATATTCAGATTCTACTGTGAAGACAATAAAACGAAAGTTAGCCTTGGCTCCAATATATTCCTAACTATAAGCTTTAAAGAGTATTATCTCAAATTTTAGATATTTAATAGGATTGGTCTGCAAGGAAGCTGGATAGATAAGCCTAGATGTAAAGCTAGTCCGGTCTGTGGAGAAGCAGCGACAGTTGTAATTAAAGTGCTTATATGAAACAAATATTATTGTAGTAAGAAATAAGAGAGAAATAAATAACAATACATATTCTACATAATATAAAAAATATGTTTGTCTAAAAACTAATTTTAGTTTAACAATAAATTCACAAAAACTTGCTTATTTGACTTGAATTGTCTGTTTGTAATTTCAAATTAACAAATTATCAAAATATATACGGCTCTAACATCAAAAAATCTAATATCAAAAATGTCTGTCCGTCTGTTTGTTCTGGCTAATCGCTGGAGCGGCTGGACCGATTTTAAAGTAATTAAGGCTACTTTGATTTTTTACAAGTTGATTGATGATACAAGATGATGATACAATTGAAAATTTACAAGTAATCTATATTATATAGTATAATAAAAATGTAACAGGTCCAATTCTGTACATTAAAGATATTTTGAAATTTTTTTTGGAGGGCTCTCTATAATCGATACTGAACCCGAAACTGTAATTTTTTTCATTTTTGTCTGTCCGTCTGTCTGTCTGTCTGTCTGTATCTTGGCCGCGCATCACGTCGAAACTACTGAACGGATCGAAATGAAACTTGGCATGATTTGAGTTCATACTACGAGGTAGGACATAGGATACTTTTTATCTCGAAATTCAGCACGGTATCCTGGAGAGAGGGGATGAAAGTCAAAATATGTACTTGGTTGTAATTCAATAACACATAGTCCGATTTCATTCATTCTTTTTTTGCTAGAAAGAAAAAAAAAAAAAGATAACGAGAAAAGTGTTTTTTTTTGTCCGTGACTGCCTGTGGGAAGCAGAGACAGATATGTAATATGGCGGTACGAAGTTCGCCGGGTCAGCTAGTTTATAATAAATTACGTGAAATAAACAAGAATTGTGAATTTATATTTAATAATAAGGGTATAATTTACTTGCTATTGACACCATCTATATCAACTATAGTTTGTTTGTTAGATATCGCTAATCTCAGAAACTATTTTATACAAGACATGTCCCAAGTGCGGGAGTTGTCTTTAAAAAGCAAGTCAATTAACTCTACTATATTACATAACCAACCTTGTATGTCCATCCGTGTTCGTTTGTATGTGTGTGGTAATCTTATAAACTATATATATAATATACAATAGTAGGCACAGTTCATAAGTGTAGAAGGCACTTAATTATCATAATTTGCTCTAATGTAATTCATCTTGTGTTTTAAAATGTCCGATAGCAGCGTGGAAAAGGCAGAAATGGTTATGTTAGTATATTGGAAATAACATATTTTGAAGATGTTATGTTATGAAGCAATATATAAGTTTGGATTGGCTCTAAATTGGTTTTTAGACTTTATTCAAATCTAATATCTAATTCTTGTCTATATATTATATATCTAAATCTCGGAAACAGCAAAAACGATATTTATGAAATTTTAATGTAGTATGCAGGTGGCTTCGAGGGCGATAAATCGATCTAGATAGGATTAAAAAAAATACTGACCCGGGAATCGAACCCGAGAACTCATGATCAGCAGTCGCACACGCCAACCGCGAGACCAACGAGGCATTATATATACATACATACACTCGAAAAACATAAACCTCCTTCTTTCACAGTCGCAGTAGACTATTAAGAGCTTATGTGTGTGTTATGTCAGCCAGCCTCCATATCTTTCACAGGGTAAAAATAACTTGTGAATTTCCGTACTAAAAACCAATGAAAATGCTTTCTAAAATGTGCCATTTAAAAAAACTTACCGAGTAGTGAACCCTTCGTAGTTCTGCTTCGGGTCTTCTTGAGGTCGGAAGCTGGAGAAGGTCGGCGACTGGACGGTATACGGCTTCTCTTCCCGGCTGAAATTGTTGTACGTGCTCGAAGACTGGTTGTAGGTTGTCGATTGGTTCTGGTTGTACGTAGATGTTTGGTTGTTGACTGGACTCTTTGGTGTGTTGTAACCGAATCTGTTGAAGAAAAATATGTAATTATGGTCATGCGGGAGTTAAAAATGGGATGGGATGAAAGAAATTGACATAAAATTCTATAAATAAAAATGAATCACCGAAATTTATGTACGCGCATAACTTCCGAACGCCTGCACCAAATTGGATGATTCTTTTTATAATGTGTTGTGTGTGTATAAGAGGTTAGATAGAAAGTTTACATATATAAGTGAAAAACGGATCCCAATCGGTTAAACCACTTCCGGGATTAGCGCGTTCACACAAACAAACACACAAAACTTCTAACAACTATTGTTGAGTTCTGTTACTTTGATAAAGACCTCGTTCATTGGTTTTTCTTCAATATCTTTAATGTACAGATATCAACCGCTTACAATTTTGTTAAACGTATGTGTGATTGAACAAATGTTTTTTTTAAACAACTCCATCTAGTCATAAATTAAATAGAGCTTGTACTTTAGAGTACAAGCTCTATGGTGGAAGCTAGATTGTCTCATAGAATATTTAAACTATTATTTTTTGTCAATACATACATATTATACATGGAAAACACCCAAACTCCGAAACAAATATTTGCAGATTATACAAACATTTGGTTAGACTCAGGAATCGAACCGGTGACCTCAAGTACAGCAGTTGCATATGATACTACTGCGTCACCGAGGCAATCTTTGACTCGTTAGCTAATTGAACATGGATGTTAAACATAAAGTCATAGCATTCAATGCATAGCAATGCTGCAGAAGCATCACTAGCCCGCCATAGTGTGGGTCACCATGCTGCATTGTTGCATTCGCAATGAGTATGGTGACCACCACTCTTGGATTCTGCTCGTGCTTTTTTTTTATGTTTGACCCTGCCAAAATGACTCTACTCTGCCTGATGGAAAGCAGAATCCAAGAGTGGTGATCACCATACTCACTGCTCGTGCAGACAATGCAACAATGCAGCATGGTGACCCACACCATGGCGAGCTAGTGATGCTTCTGCATCATTGGGCCTCCAGTCTCGCACTCACCAACTACACTTGCCAGCACTGCTGCTGTCACTTTACGTAGATGTTCTGTGCGAGGGTAGTACCGGCCCGGTCGAGCCGGCCCAACCGTGCTCACATCAGCGTGGCTCTACTACCTAGAGCATCAGGCAGAATAGACTCACTTTGGCAGGCTCATGTTAAAAGATGTAGACTTACCCAGGTGACATGGGGCTCTTAGGTGGTCCAGCTTGCACAGAGTGTGGGGCATGAGGAGTTCCATGGATGGACTGGTTCAGCTGGCTGATCTGGGACGTTATGGTGGTGTTATGGATGGTGTTTTGGGTGGTGTTGTGGGTATTGTGAGGGGAATACGTGCTGTTCGGAGAGTATGTGGTGTTCGCGAAGCTGGAATTTGGTGCCTTGAATCTAGAATGAAAAATAATTTGTTATTTTTTCTATTAGTTTTGGTGTCCTTTTAGTCTATACTAATATTATAAAGCTGCAGAGTTTGTTTGTTTGTTTGTTTGAACGCGCTAATCTCAGGATCTACTGGTCCGATTTGAAAAATTCTTTCAGTGTTGGATAGTCCATTTATCGAGGAAGGCTATAGGCTATATTTTATTTTCAAAAAAAATTTAGATCCGTAAGAAAATTGCTATTTTGGAACCCAAGGTGTGAACTCGAAAACCTATTTTTGCGTGCGCTGCAAAAAGTATTGACAATAGAACAAAATCATGTATTACGGGTTTGTAGGTCCCATTAAGATCTACAAAAAAGTCCGCAAGAGCATATATCTAACTATCATGGTTTAGTCACAATAACCGCTTTTGTGCTCAAAAAAATTATTAAATCGTCTGAAGAAAGAAACTACGTTAAATGTGTATCGTAATATTAATCCTTATCCAAATAAAGCATTATGTTATCAAGGGTATTTATGTAGAAGTAAAATACTTTTTGTTTCACCCCATTCGGACATTTCGTTTAGAAGTTATCACGAGTATAAGACGCTAAGAGTTGGTACCTATTATTGAGTTATTTGTCAAAGAGTTTTTATCAACATAGTACCTAATATTAGTCTTTATCCAAATAAATGTGTTGTTGATTATAAGTATTAGATCTTAGAAGAGTATAATAAACACATCTATACTAATATATAAAGCTGAAGAGTTTTTGTTTGTTTGAACGCGCTAATCTCAGGAACTACTGGTCCAATTTGAAAAAGTTCTTTCAGTGTTAGATAGCCCGTTTATCGAGGAAGGCTATAGGCGTGATGATATATATATATATATATATATATATATATATATATATATATATATATATATATATATATATATATATATATATATATATATATATATATATATATATATATATATATTATCACGCTATGACCAATAGGAGCTGAGTACCAATGAAGAATGTTTCAAAAACGGGGGGAAATTATTACGCTACGGGCAATAGGAGACGCAAACGACGTTGCGTGGGTCAGCTAATCGCGCAAATCTCAGGAACTACTGCTCCAATTTGAAAAATTCTTTCAATGTTAGATAGCCCATTTATCGAGGAAGGCTATAGGTTATATATCATCACGCTAAGACCAATAGGAGCGGAGCACCAATGAAGAATGTTTCAAAAACGGGGGAAAATTATCACGCTACGGGCAATAGGAGACGCAAACGACGTTGCGTGGGTCAGCTATACTAATATATAAAGCTGAAGAGTTTGTTTGTTTGTTTGAACGCGCTAATCTCAGGAACTACTGGTCCAATTTGAAAAATTTGATTATTATAAATGCGAAAGTAACTCTGTCTGTCTGTCTGTCTTGCTTTCACGGCCAAACCGCTACACCGATTTGAATGAAATTTGGTACACAGATAGTCTAGAGCCTGAGAAAGGACATAGGCTACTTTTTAATGCGAAAAAGGGGTTGTAAGGGGTTTAAAAGGGGGATGAAAGGTTGTTCTGGGAGTTCACTCGCCACACGCCTGCGCGTTACCTACGTCGGGCGTCTTGACAACGAATAAACAAGGCTGTTACAATCTTTTTTTTTTCACTTTTTCAATGAAGACTTAACAATGATAGCAATGATATTATATATATAAAAATTAAATATTAAGAATTTAAGTATATATTCATCAATCTGATTTGTATGTTCATTATATTAATAGAAATAAATAAGCCAAATTAATATAATTAATTAACAGCGTTTCTTAACTTCAAAATTCTCTACAGAAGTATCGCCATTATAAGCTAGCTGTTGGATAGATATGAATAAAAATGTAAATAATATCCATCCTGATCAGCTGACTAATGAGATAGTTATCAATTAAACGAACGGATCATGTCAGGCGTGTAGGGAGATGTTGTCGAATACTTAAAGTCTTTAGAAATATCTATTGAGGCTGCAAGTTAATGTTCCAGTACTATTAAATGAGGTATCTTGAGCGCCAAAGCAATGTAATAGTACATGGCTAAATATTACACAACTGGGGTACAACATTGTAAAAGCTACAATCATGACGCATAGAATGGCAAAAGAAGATAATGTTTTAATTCCCCTTATTCCAATAATTCCAACTTATCTGACATTTTAATTTAAAAGAATGCAGTTTTCGCTGAAAACAGCATTTCCAATAACAATATTATCAAAACCCAAGGACAGATGCTTAAAGATACAGTTTTTTTTTTCTCATGGGCAGCATACTCACGTATATCAAATCCACAAAATCTCCATATTTTGGCAAAATATGGCAAAAGAATAAACGTAGTTATTAAAATTGTACTTTTTTTATTTGAAGCTGCCAAAGTGACTATGGTCAGCCTGATGGAAAACTCAAGCAGAATCCAACAGTGGGGGCAACCATACTCACTGGGAAAGCAGACAATGCAGTATTGCGTCCCACACTATGACGGCTTAGTGAGATGCTTTTTCACGCCCCACTTAAAAGCCCCGGGATCATAGTGGGAGAGAAACACTTGCGCTGGTAGCGAGTTTCAGTTTTTAGCTGCTCGGCACAGGAAGGATGAACCAAACCGTTTGGTTTGAGAGTGAACATGTTATTGTGCAGAGGAAGGGAGAAAGGGGACCAGTTGGAAGAGCTCCTCAGATTACTTCCAATGATACAGATGGTAGTGGACTGCTATAGAGGCGATATCTCTACGCAGCTGCAGAGGTTCAAGGAACTCGGTGGCTTCGGGAATGTTGGTAAAGCGGACTGTTCGCCACTGCAACCGATCGAAAGCATCAAGCAAATACTGCGCGGATCCATCACAAAGATGAGAACAGTACTCGAGGTCCCGGCAAATATCCATGCCCAGGACACCGAGCTTACCCCGTAGTGGCAGTTGAGTGCTCTGAAAAGTGGGGAGGGAAAGGAATGGAGACTTTTTGGTAGAGAACGCGCACAACTGTGTTTTCGTAGCGTTGAACTCGACTAGATTCTTATCACCCCATTGTAAAATGCGGTTCAAAACCCGGTCGAGCTCAGCGACAAGCTATTGTCGATTTTCCTCAACGTCTGCCAGCTTGGCTGAACGGTGTCAGAAATATCGCCCATGAACTGTGCTATCGTCTGCATAGCAATGTATGTTGCCAAGAGCTAACATGTCATTGATATGCAGAAGAAATAGTGTGGGCGACAGGACTGAACCCTGAGGTATGCCAACGTTTACATCCAGAACATCAGAGGCCGTGCCGTCGCAAAGGCCCATAATGCGGCGCTGATGAAGAAAAGCGTCAATCCAGTGACAGGGTCTAGGAGGCGGACCGAATGCCGAGAGCTTGGAGAGAAGCGAGCGGTGCCAGACCCGGTCGATGTCAAATGCCGAAATAAGCTCATATAAACACTTTATATTTTATGTACATATATAAATACTTAAATAAGTTTTTAATAGTAAAACGTGTGTGTATTAATTGTAAAAAAAAACGGGTGGTGTCGTGGGACATCAGATAGGAATGAGTTCCATATCAAAAATACAGATGGCGCTATACTACATTTTTCGTTCACGAAATAAATAAATCATTACAGATGGCGCTATACTAAATTTTTAGTTTTCACAAAATTGTCTTAACCCCTTTATTTTATTTAAACTGATTTATAAAAATATATAAAAGTTCTATGCGAGGTAAAGAAAATAAAACTATTCAGGTACCGATACATTTTGTATCATGATTTTATATCGATAAAAATCCTACCTATATTAATAACGCGAAAGTTTGTTAGTATGGATGGATGGATGTTTGTTTCTTTTTCACGAAAAACTATTGAACGGATTTGAATAAAACTTTACAGTAATATAACTTATACATCAGAATAACACATTAGCTACTATTTGCAGCGATAACCGACATACACGCGGGCGAAGCCGCGGGCAACAGCTAGTTTATTAATAAAACTGGACACGATGGGGACTTTGAACACGTATTTTAAAGACTTGAAGATTATCTGAACTCCGCGGTATTACCCGAGGCTGTTCGTGTACAAAAACAACCGTCGGTAACGCCGCGGGTAAAAGCTAGTCTAAAAACAGTAGCCTAGTTACTCCTTATATTATCAGCTATCTGCTAGAGAAACTCCCGTCAAAATCGGTCCAGCCGTTCCAAGGACTAGCCAGAATAAGCACACAAAAAAATAAAACTAGGTTTTTTGGTGTAAGTATTTCATTTGAATTTAGTGAAAAGCTGTTAATTTGAAATTACAAACGGACACTTCAATTTATTTTTATAGATTGTAGATAGTCGGACTTAATGAATAGTCCCAGTACCTATGTTAACAAAACTATAGGTGATGATAACCGCGTTCCATCATACGTACTACACTCTCATTTAAAACTCCCTCACCTGTGATGTCCGCTGGCATCGCTCGCGTATCCCAACTGCACATCAGTGTCTGTCTCTTCCCCAGAGGTTTCTCCAGCTCGCAGCTTGTATTTGGCTTGGCGGATGGCTGTGAGGCGGCCTCGGGCTTCCTCTAACTCTTTCTCTATGCGAAGTACTTCAGATCTGAGGAGAGAGATGACAATTATGTAGGGACAAGCCTATCTATAACCTACTGAAGGTCTTAGATACTAAGCTAATAGAACCCCTATGATATTTTCTAAGCATTATTTTGTAAGAATAGATAAAGAAATTATTTATTATCTATACCATCAACAGTTTTAAAAATCCACTGCTGGCTATGTCTTTCCTTATAAAGGAGTTTCAGATACAGGGTTTGCGTCAAGTTTGCAGTGCTGTTGTCCTGCGTATTTTCTCTTTTAGTCTTTTTTACGACACACACGGAATGAATAGGGATAATATCGCTTCGCATTTTTAATTTGTTCAATTTCTAAGGAGAGACTTATGTTCAACAGTAGGGTTAAACGTAGACGATGACATATCCGTTAATTTATCGATAGGCAGCTTCTTAGGGAAATCGTTAATTATGAGAAGAAAGTGATGGTTTGTGTACAGGGGGAGTAGTGAGTTTTGTGACAGGGGGAGTGATGATTTGTGACAGGGGGAGTGGTGAGTTGTGATAGGGGGAGTGGTGAGTTGTGATAGGGGGAGTAGTGATTTGTGATAGGGGGAGTAGTGATTTGTGATAGGGGGAGTAGTGATTTGTGACAGGGGGAGTGGTGAGTAGAGGGTAGGGAATGGGGTAACTTGTGAGGTGGGTGGTGTGTGTGTGTGGTGGTGATACCTGGCGTCGATCTCCTGCGCGATGCCGCCCACCATGCGGCGGTTGAGCACGAGGCTGCGCTCCTCCTCGGTGGAGATGGCGTCTCTCGCAGCCCGCACCAGGTTGTCGGTGGAGCGGATCACCTCCGCCCCGGCCGCCTGGAGACGACGGGTCGACTCCGACGATGGGTCTGCCTTCACCTGGGGACATAGTAAGGTATTTCAAGGTTTTTAAATAGTATTTTAGTGTACATACCGGTGAATTAAATATAGAATGAAATGTACTTTACTGTACACCAATGACATTGTTCCAATTAAATATTATAAAAATATATGCATAATGAGCGTCCATATTGTTTTAAAAGTGATCTCTTTTAGGTAACTTTTAAAGACCTTAATTTGATGGTTTCGTCATTTATAAAATACATGCATGCATGTAAAAATAAATCATTTCTGACATCTCAAAGGACACAAGTCTGTTATTGTCTTTTAACTTGTTTTTATATATGTTTCATTTGAACCAATTTTAATGAATTTCAGTAAATTATTTGTAATGAGTGTCTAAAAAGTTTATTATTTTTTGCATCTATTGTATATTTACATAAATTACAAAAAAAAAACAAAACAAAAGATGATATACAAAATATGCAAATGCAACTATCTTATTGCTCACGGCAATCTCTTCCAGACAACCATGATACGGATTTTCGTTATCCAAAAATGGACTTACATAGATGTTTTTTAACAAAAACGAACCTTGCAAGCGACGAGCAGCTGCGCGGTGGAGGAGGCCACCTGCCTGGCGCTGGAGATGAGCCTCTCCTCGGAGCCGGCGCCCTGCACCAGCGCGTTGGCCGCCTCCACCAGCGAGTGGGCGGCCGCCGCCACCAGCCGCGCCGCGCTGATCAGACCCTCGGACCACTGCCCGTCGTCTGACGACGAGGTGGGACGGCGAGCCACCTTGCCCTGCAAACATTGTAAACATGTAATACAATCACCGAGAGTAAGCAACGACGGCATGGATAGGTGACCGCTAGTGACATGATACCATGAGCGGTCGGTCCCGGTTGTTATCGCAGGATAACAGTCGTGGAACTTAGTTAGAAGACCTCTGGGCGGCTTGAAAACAACATTTCATCCAACAGTAAGATGACGTAACCACAACGTTGTGTTGCCAGTCCCCGACCCGCACTTGGCCAGTGTGGGGACGTCTGGCCGCCACCCTCGCCTGAGAGGAGACCCGAGCCCAGCAGTGGGACGTTATGGGTTGTTGATGATTCCCAAATGTTGTGAGTTGAGTGACATATAAGCATCAAAAAATTCATCCACTACATCACCTACTGGTAGCGTTCCTGAAAGACCAGGGGAGCGAGAGCATTGCCACGTTGAATGGTAATGTTAAATCTCTGTAGTATACAAAAACCGGCATTTTGATCACGAGAAGCGTCGACATAAATATTATATTAATATAATATTATTAATCGATACGAAATATATATACAACTAGCTGATCCGGCAAACGATGCGTTGTCACAAAAAAAAAAATGCGGTATAAAAAATAGATGTTGGTCGATTCTCAGACCTACCCGATATGCACACCAAATTTCATAAAAATCGGTCCAGCCGTTTCAGAGAAGTATGGTAACTAACATTGTGACACGAGAATTTTATATATAAGATAAGTATACAATTACGATATACGGAATTTTGGCAAATGTAGCAAAATATGACAAAAGGTGAAAAAATGTTCAAAACCCAATATATGTATGGTGACTTCTACATATAACGAAACAAAAAATATCCATCCATCGAAGACACACTGAACTACGGAGTAAGTACTAATCTTGTATCGCGATATTGAAATTCTCGCATTGATTGGCCTAATATTTACAAGTTCCCAACATATACCGTTAGGCAGATGTAGTGTGTTAGGCGTGGCCTGAACAGTAGCCAGTCAGACATGATCACCTCGTCTTGTCGGAGGATCTTCCCTTTGTGTTGGAGAGACATACCACAACAACCTTTACACACGTATTTAAATATTTTCACACTGAAAAATTCATTAAATTTTATATTATTTTTTTAAAATGAAAATAAAACAAATTTTGGAACGACTGTTTTGGTTTAAAAATTCTAAATATAAAATGACAAAATACGTGAATTCACACTAGAGAGAACTAATTCACTACTTGTCATTTTAATTAATTTTGATAATACGTTAGTTAATTATTTATCAATCTATTGGTAATTAATATTGTAAATGCCTTTCATATGTCTACATACAACAAATGTGTTAAACTGCATATTGTACTAATATAAAAAAATCCAAAGTAACTGTATGTCTATTCCGTTTTCACGGCTAATCCACTGCACCGATTTCAATGGAATTTGGCATGGAGATACTTGAGGAAAGATATAGACTACTCTTTACCGCGATAATCGTCAAACACCCGGGCGGACCCGGGGGGTAAAGCTAGTCCTACTAATATTATAAACGCGAAAGTTTGTAAGTATGGATGGATGTTTGTTACTGTTACACGCAAAAACTACTGAACGGATTTGCATGTAACTTTACAGTTATATAGCTTATACATCAGAATAACACATAGGCTACTATTTGCCGCGATAACCGACATACACGCGGGCGGAGCCGCGGGCAACAGCTAGTTATTCATATATGGAAGCATTTATCAATTTTGTTCAATAATATTTGAAACTAAGTTACCTGGTCAATAAGTTCCCTCTGTGCGGCGGATGCTGCCCGTACCAGCGCCGAAGTGGCCGTGATGATGGACTTGGCAGCCTCTAGGATCATCTCGTCGAAGTTCAGACTCTCATCTGCCTCCTGTAGCACAAATGTAAATGTTATTTTAATTTTTCAATAATATTAGCACACAACAAGAAATTATCTGTCTTACACTATTTAAGAATATAAAGTACTATCGATAAATTTGAATCAGAACCCATCACCACAAGCTTACTTTCTTACAGACATTCAAATACAATTAGGTCGACATTCGCATATATGCATTTCCATGGTATCGACCTTGTTTCTGACATTTAATTACACAGAGAAATATCTGTTGCAGAATCCAAAAAAGCATTTGTACTTGTTAATTCCAAAGAACATGGATTCAAAATATGATTATTACTGTTTTATCTAATATAGTATCTATTGCAGTGATGATAAAGGTAAAAATTGCATAGATCTCCGACCAGTATTGCCGTAGCTTGCTTCATATTCAAAACGTCCTAAGTGCGGCATGCACTGTAAAGGAGGGAAATCTTTGTTGTTCTGACGATTTCAAACGATTTATCGGCAAAGTGGGTCATGATTCAAGTTTGTAGGTATTACATAAGAAACACACAATTATAAGATTAAGTGCCAGTTTCACAGTTGATAAAGTTTCAGATAATTATCGGCTACTATTACTATTTAACAGATGAAAGTTGCTAATATTTGTGTAGTCATAAGACATATATGTTTCTATCCAAGAGTTGGGAATACGAAATCTGTAGTTATATAACAGATCACTTTATCAGAAACTACCCCTCGAGAAATAGCAAACGATAATTTGTCACTTAAAAAAAACAAACAATCGTTAAACACATAATAATAATATTTGGACATTTAACACACAATGCCATCTAGCCCTAAACTAAGCAGAGCTTGTGTACTAGACAACTGTAAATACATATCTTTATATATATAATTCTTCTGTGAGTGTGTATGTCACTGAACTTCTCTCAAACGACTGGACCGATTTTGATGAAATTTTTTGTGTGTGTTCAAGGGGATCTGGGAATGGTTTAGATTCACAATTTTGTCCGCTGGACAATGTTTTTTTAATTAATTTTTGAAATTTTCAAATTAAAGACGTGTAGACAGGACAACGTCTGTCGGGTCTGCTAGTTTTATATATTTTCGTAAATACATACATATTATACTAAATAGTTACATTTTTAACTAAGATATCTTCTGTATTCTCTTTTCTTCTCCTGCTGACTCCGTGGTAGTAGACAGCGCCGTGATCGATGTGGAATATGTTTGATTCTCGGGTGATACAAAACAGAACAACCAAGAATATCAAACATATCTCACCGACACACGACTTCTTCTCACTTTTCTTTCTTCTGCGACTGCTATTTCTCTTCTTATGTAGAATTTACAATATTTTCCGTACTAGGAATAATTTCTATGTAGAAAACTTTTCAAACATACATGAAAAAGCCACAAGGAACACCCAGACTGAGAACAACAATTTGTGGATTACACAATGTGTTGTCACGTGTGGTATCGAACTCACAACACTCAGCGCAGTAAGGAGGTGACCTCTTAAACCAATATGCCATTCGTTGTAGTCAACATCTGCAGAAATTTTCCTAAAGACAAAGAAGTTTTGAAGCTCTTGCTATCTCTTACTATTCCTACATACCTGCACTTTAACACTCTTCCTAGGTCTGAGAGACTCTAGTTTCTTGGCAGCGGCATCGATGGAAGCAGCAGCACCCAAGAGTTCATTCTCAGCTATCACCGTGGGATCATCTGGGTCTACCCAATCGGAACCTTAGGAACAAAAAAGAATAATGAGTAAATAAAATGGCGAACAGCCCAGCGGATCCAGTTAGCTGCCTGGGATGCTGGACCCATGAGAAGAGTTACTAGAGAAAAGATATTACCACAACTATCGGGATTCTCCCACAACTCACCTTTGAGCAGTTCAGCAGTAGCAATGATATCTGCCACAGCATGAGCGACTCTTCTAGACAGTTCTGGGAAGTGTTGTCTCGCAGCCACGTCTCCATTGCACGCTGATAGTACTCCATTGAGGAGGGCGCGGTAAGCTTCCGCTGCTGCACGACCTGACTCTAACGTGCGGGACCGGAGGTCTGAGGTCTCAGCTCCATGGGCTGCACCCTGGTAATGGAAAATTAAGGCTTGAAATTAGTGTTAATGGTCAGTTGTTGGACATAAGCCGCTTCTTAGAAAAGAGGTTTTGGTCTACCATACCACGCTGGAAATACGGTTTGGTATAGGTCTTGTTTCAAGTGTTCCTTCTCTTTGCAGCGCTGTTGTCCTGCCTAGTTTCTCCTCTCAGTCAGCTCTTACGATAACCACGGGATAAATAATGGTGACATACTGCATTCTCAATCTGTTTTGATAACGATAACGGCCACGGTAGCCAGTCTCAACATTGACCAGCCAACTACGCAGAAGATAGTGGTTGCACAAACACAGGTGCACTCTCTGTTCCCTCTCTCTCAGAATTTGATGGGACGGTTAACCGACACCACCAGGGAGAGATCAGGCGCAGGACCGACAGGTTTACGTGCTCTCCGAGGCACGAGGGTTCAGGACCCCAACTTCAAAACTCCGAGCTGTTATTAAGTATTTCCATAATCAGAAAAACTCAATAACACTTTTTTGGTTCGACCCGGGATTCGAACCCGAGACCTCTTGATCGGAAGACCAACGGGCCAGTTTGAAATATACCGTTAATACGACTTACCTTGCAAGCTATCAGAAGGTCAACAACAGTCTTCCTTCCAAGGTTGGCAGCGGCTGTAAGCTGGTCTTGTTTGTTGGCGTTACCGGCGGCTACTGCCTTAGCAGTGGCCACTGTCATCTGTCGCGTGCAGCGGATCAGTTCTTCAGGAGTTGCTAACGATTTTGGTGGTGTGGGAGACATTAGCACCTGTGCGGAATAATAATACATATTACAATCGGTCTTTAAAATCATTCACTCTTTTACACATTCGTTCCTTAAACATTTACGTACAACTTTCGGTTATTCATTCATTCACTATTTCAGATATTTCTTTTCTCATTAATTGTATTCGTATTTTGCCTTATCAAAAGTAACAGAGCAGGTCCTGGCGACAGTCAAATACAGATTTTGCCCGTAAGTAGCTTTGCAACGCTCATAAGAAGGAAAAGTATGATTGCATCGGTAGCGTAGAGACAGTACGTCTGTCTCTAATGGGTATTAATGACTTTCAAATCATCACTAAATTGATCAGACGAATATGCCGCTGGTCATAGCGGCGCCAAACATATTTCATTTACATATTTTCATTCACTCAACGAACTGAAGCCACCTCAGCATACCCTCACCAAAACAAAATACGTACCTCAATCTCCTGAGATATAGCTTCAATGGTAGATTCCAAGGCTCTGGTGCCTCTCGTATGCTCATCTTCAACGGCCTTGACGGTCTTGAGCAGTGACGTCACGTTTGTGACCATCAGCTGTTGGGGAAAAATATTATAATAATTAGTAACATTAAACTTAATAACTTTTTAAGGTCTTAGTGCATGCAATTTGAATCCTAATTCTCATTTTTAAGGTTGTATTAACAGCATCTATAGTCGACATCCTCGGTCGAATATAGCCAATGTAATATGGAACTTACTAGTAAGTTATAAGGTTCAAATTGCATCGAATTGATCTCAGAGAAGTTGATCAGTACACATTTAATTATAACAAGTACTATGTTAAGATTAATTCTAAAACAAAAGCTTCGGGTTACCAACGAGTTCAATGGGGTTCAATGAGGGCCATCAGTGCGAACTTGTCATGTCTATGCTGATTACATACAACCGTATATCTACAGCCCTTTTTTAAGAGATAGGGGAGAATCATGAGAGAAGTGGTGACCATCGTTCACGGACACACAGTAATATTCTATCATATTCACACAACCTCATCTAGTCCCAAACTAAGTGAAGCCTGTATTATAGGTACTAGTCATACACGCGGGCGGAGTTGAGGGCAAAAGTATTCTATGTTGGGATGTCGCATCACTATTTAGTAAGTGTAACTAGTATGTTATAGAACATCACTACTGTCTGTCATTGGTTCGTCTGTGATGCATTGTGTACAATTGCCGTCTAATAAAATTTAATCCATCCTGAACATATCTTTTAATCTTAAATTAATAATAAACGGTTTATATGTAATAGGCGTAGACTTTGAAGTGTCATGCTGTTGAAACCCATAAGCTTTCAATAAACACCATAACATATGAAATGATAGCAACTATTTGACGAGCAGTGAGAATCAACAGTTTTGAAATTACTACCTATTGTTACTGTTAAGGATTTAATAAGTTTGCTGATTTGTCTACAAATATGAATATGATAGTTAAATATTTGGTTTTTTTTCTATTGAATATGGGACAAACGAACAGACGAATCGCCTGATGGTAAGCGACTACCGCCGCCCATCAAACCAGAGACCCCCAAAATTTGACCATTGTGAATGTCTGTAAGCCCAAAATCGTGGGATGCAATGGGTGAGACCTATGTCCAGCAGTGGACTGCAGTAGGCTAATGAGGGTTTTACTACAAAGACTAATATAATTTGAACTAACATTGTATTGTATCTTAACAAGTTTAAATATGCTGGATCCCTACACTTTTACGTAGTGCATTTATATAGTTTATAACATTATACCACACACTGTGTAATAAATTGTAGCTCAGTGTATTTTTATGCATATTATTATAAACATGAAGATTCTATTGCTGTGTGTATCTGTCAAAGAATTTGACATGCTGCCGTCTGCTAAACTTAGTCAATAAGTACAAAGAATTATTTGTCGTACCGCTCTCGCTAATGGTCCCCTGCGACTCAACGATCTCTAATGTCAATATGAGTTACAGGTTTACTATTCTGACCTGCTTGAGTTCAAGAACCCATTTATAAAGCAATATAACTGCCCACCATCATTGCTTTAAATTTTTTTAAAAGTTATTTATTTTTATTGTGACAGTTGACGATCTTATCGCTCATGGCGATTTCTTACAGACAACCTTTATAGTAAGTGACATTAATTTTTGCATACCCCATCCATGATATAGGCGTGATTCTCTCCTACCCTTTATTTCATACAAAAATAAAAGGTTTTTAGTTTAAATCAGCAAAAATATATCCGCAACAATTCAGGTATCAAATCTCCAAAGTACTTATTACAACCAATCTTCAAAGAAAACGCTCATCAAACAGTTGCAACTAGTAAAATAAATAATAATAATTAAATACATAGTTTGTATCGTCAATATTGGACCTTAAAAGCTGGCGGCACAATGAAAGCTACTGGTTTCTGTGTTATTCACCACATGTTTAGCGAAGCGTCCTCTTCATCGCCTATGAAATGATGATGATGATCTTGATAGACTGGTGAACAGGTGATGAAAGCATAACGTGATGGAGTAAAACAAAAAGCCTGTTTTGAGACTGACTGACATCTATCCAGTAGACTTCTAAGAGGGCATTCAATGATTAACTTAGTTCAAAAACTTTTTTATACATTTCATACATGGTAACTATGGTAACTAGACTGCTGATATACATACTTATATGTTACTAAATACATACATATTATAGATAAATTTCACGCAGACACAGAACCAATGATCTTGCGTATAATACATTTACTTGATCTGACTGACTGACCATTGTTTTTCTGACCACTAAGATTTTTTTTTAAAAGGTAACTCCCGCACTAGAAATACATCCTGTGTCGCGGAGGACTTTACAAACATACATGTAACGGACTCAAAGTACATCCAGATTTAGAACAATAATTTGTAGACACACAAAGTGTTGTCCCATGTAGGATTTGAACCCACAACACTTGGCGAAGTAGGAATTGGTGTGGCGACCGCTTAAACCACAAGGTCATACGTGCATTTTTGATAATTTCACCAGTAAGGGTAAAATTCATAATTTTCAAATAAATCAGGGATAATCACGTGAGTATAGTAGTTTAAAAATATTTTCTAAATAATATTTTGAATAGTTGTGTTAAAGTATATATAACTTGCTGGTATAACAACAACATTGAGTAGAATATGATTACAACTAAGTTTATGGTCAGACAAGCCACGGAAGAGTACATGCCACTTGGAGACATGCAAATTAAACATATGTCTAATGTGTAATGGTAGTAAATCGTCGAAACATTATTATTTTATACTTTTTGTTGAATAGATACCATGTTTTCACATATAATAATATTAATGATTTTTTAAAGTGATTTATCGAATATTTTACTACACACATATTTACACATGAAACATTTGTATTTTGGATGTTTTTAGAATCACACTTAGTTCTTTCTCTAGGTATATTAAAAAAATGTATTAACACATTATTTAAAACTGAAAACGTGATTCAAAAGATGTTTATTTAATTTTAAATGGATACTTCATGAATGCCCTCGATCGAAACTATATTCACACGGGTAGTGTAATAGAAACAGTCACCAAAATCCCCACAGAACAGACAGAGACAACAATATAAAAAGCTCATAAAAAACCAGCGTGCAGAACAAAGACAGTGCCACAACTGACTCAAAACAGCATACGCAACGGATGATAGTTTTAATATGGTCTTGTTATAGTGAGAACCACACCATGCCAGTTTAATAGCTTTGCTTGATGCAAATAGAATTAAGATAACTCTGACCGATTCATCATCCTTTGTCGTCACAGCCTCCGTCTCCCGAAAATGGTCATTCCTTATTTCATCTAACATTTTCAGTTGTTCTTCCATCCGACTGTTCGGTCGGCGATTTCTGTGTTCTATTACTGTTCTTATACGCTCTAAATCTTCTTTTGTTGTTGTTTTATTGAGAATAGTTTCGTATAAATGCCACCAGTTGTCGATAGAGCCGAATTGTTTTTCCCGGTTTTTGAGAACATCTTCGTATATTGACCACCAATTGTTGGCGTAATACTGCATTGGGTAAGTTCTTGTGAGGTCGAATATTTCAATATTGTGTGGAGATTTTCTGTTATGAATCGTGTTTGTTTCATGAGTTTTAGTATCGATACTTTCTTTGATAATATCAGTTGTAACGATTTCTTTATTCCGAGATTCAGTTTTGTATTTTCTTATAATTTCTTTGTAATACTTTTCTAATAAACATAATTCCTCGTATGTGTATTTGCTTGTGTCTATTTGCGAATATATGTTTAGTATATCTTGTATTTCTACTTTCTTTCTTTTGTCGATTTTAATGTTTGATAGTGCTTTTAACTTCTCGATCAATGGATCAAAACCTTTGTAAATAAAATCTTTTTTAGCAAATTCGATTAATTTTAATACAATCTCTTCATATTTCTTATCATATTCTAAATCTCTGTTGACTGCTTTAGACCTGTCCACTTCGTCTATAAACGTTTCTAGTGTGAATTTCTCTTTCTCATATTTATCTCTATCTGTCTGGTACTCTCCTAATACCAGTTCATGGCCACTGAATCTTTCCAATTCCTTTCGGGCTTCTTCCATTTTGTCCAGGTTCCTCTTGGCTAGACCTTTCCACCATTCAGTATCGTCTTTGAACATTTTCCAGAATTCCATCCTGACTTTTCTGGTCATGGTATTAACATCAGTCACTTCTGTGTTCCCGTTTGTCATTTCTGTGGTGATGACATCAGGTTTGACAGTGATTTCTGTGGACTCAGACTTCTGCTTCTCTTCAGGGCTTAAAAGTTGTTTTACAGCTTCCTTAGCTTCTGGGGAAGTAGTGTGTACATCTAAAGTAACCGGTCTGATCTTTTTCAATCTAAATACGGGGCTTTTCAGTTCTACATCATCGTCTAATTTGGGCTTTTTACTAGGGATTGTTTCAGTTTTAACATCAACAACTATTTCTGTATCTAGATATTCAATAACAGCTGATAGACGTTTCATTTCGTTATCCAAATCATTATTTGCTTTAATTCTTTGTAGGGTATCTCTTTTTCTCTTATTTTCTGCTTTATCAGCGATATCTTTACATAAATCTGCTAGCTTTTTGACTTCACCTAGAAGGATATTTTCGCCATACTTGAGAACTCTCCAATCCATGTCCACTAGGCTATTTCTGGCCGCCATATTATAGCGTTCATTTAAATCGTCATCTTTAGCGCTTCTAGCTGGTGGCCTGGTTAGTAAACTCTCTATATACGTGATAATTTCTTCACAGTTATCATGGAATATAGTCGGGGAGACGTCATCATCTTGGCTAGAATAGTCCAGGAGCTTGACAAGTTCGTCTTCTTGGTCTGATTGGAAGATATCGGTTTCTGAATCGCACGAGTTATAGTCGGCTCGTAGAGTAATGGACCGTCGGTTATATTTGGGCAGGGTGTTCGTTTTAAACGGCAAGCTCCATCGTTTCGTAGTGTCAGACAGCCGCTGATGGAATACAATCAGCTTAAGAGTCCAATATTGACAGACAAACACACTAGTAACATGTATGTACAAACACAAAGTATATGACATAGTTTTCCCTGGACAACACAAAAGTAAATACTATGAAAAATGTGATTTCTTAATTTTATGTGATTTTTACAAGACTATATCAATCTAATAGTGACTACTGTTAGTGTGATTCGATCGAAAACTGGTAGGTTGTAAATATACGGTTGTAATTATGGGTGAAATTACATAAATTTTCTTATATACATGTTCTTTGGAAAAACTTTTGACAAAACTAACTACATAAAGTATGCTTTTTTTAAATGTATTTATGTGTGATTTATAAATCAATGTCATAGTAATTTATCGAAGTTCATTGATTTGAAAACATATGATGCAGATTGGTATTAAGTTGACTTTGCAAATCAATGAATATTCGAAACAAATTTGTTTATCTTGTCCGAGTCATATATTTTTCTGAATAGTTTTCCCAAACATTTTTAAAGTTCATGATTTTTTTACCTAACTGAAGCTGGCATTTCAAAGGATTTTAATAAATGTTATACCTAATTGAGTGAAATAAAGGAAAAACAGTTTTATTGAAGTTAAAAACACGTAATGAGAAATATTAATACCTTTATAAGTGACTTAGATTCTTAGAAATTAAGTCTTGAGAAGAAATGCCAGGAAAGGATGTAAATCTCTTTTAAACTCTAGAGTGTATTTTTAGTGAAGATGAGTCGCAGATAGCATTATCTCGGCCAGTTTTCGTCCGAACCCCACCGGTGGGGTGGTGGGGTGGTGGAGTGGTGGGGTGGTGGAGTGGTGGGGTGGTGCGGTGGGTGGGGCGGTACCTTGGCGGCGTGCTTGAGGCGGTGCATGTCGGGGTGCGCGACGTGCTTGCCGGAGGCGGCGGTGGTGGCGGCGGCCAGGTCGCGCAGGGCTCCGGCCACGTCCCGCGCCGCGTGCAGCAGCAGCACCTGCGGCTCCGGGTTGGCCGAGCCCAGCGACATGGCGCCCAGCTTCACCACCTCGCACAGTTGCACTGCACACACACGATACATCATCAGCGACAACAGCACTCACTATACGTGGTCAGTAGGACAGAACCTCTTTGCTAAGGAGATGCCTCTGTCCAATAATGGACTGTTAAATAAAACGGGTAGCACTCCGGGAGTGCCGGCAGAAGTGAAAACTTGAACATTAACGTTGTGCATTTTTGATTTATTAAACTTCATTTTTAAAAAATTTCCTATGTTTATTAAACACAATGAACGATGCTATACGAATCTATGCCTTGCTTTGCCTTTAATATTCCTTGAGAACCGATAACTACAGAAATGCTTATAGATTAATGCTATACAGTATAAACACATTAACCGAGCGAAACCGGGTTTACACACACGCACACTCGCGCAATCGCCCTGTGCCGCTTAAACGAAACAGCAGGAGCAGGCATACATTTTCGACGCGCGGTAGAAAGAGAAGGGGATATTCATTCATCTTCTACGCCACTCATCCGTCTTACGAATATTCGACCAGGTCACGTGTCCTGACGCAAGTTTCTGACGCGAGTTTAACATTTTTTAACCATCGCAAAAGTGCGCAACGCCGCTACAGATATTTTGACTTTAAAAACTGTTTGTTAATAATATCCATTAACAAACAAAAATCTTTCAAGGCATTATGGTCATTATAGTCAAAGACAAAACCGTCTACTCAACACAAAAAGAAATATCCTCCAACCAGACGAGGTAGTGCATGACAGATCACTGCTCAATAACTGATGTTCGGAAATTGTATATCCATTGGCGTAAGAACCTTTGCTAACGCGATACAGGATTAGCAGTTACTTCGTAGTTCGGTATATCTTCGTTAGATGGCGCTGTAATAAGTTTTATGGTGGGAAGTCACCACAGACATCATAAAAAACTTGGATACCTAGATGTGCTGTTTAAGAATCTTACCGATAGTGGAGACAGCACTCTGTGCAGCAGTAGCCAACTGCTCCTGGGTTCCAGCCGCTCCTCCGACCAGGGTCTTGGTGTCTTCCACAAGGGTCTTAGCCGTCTTTAGAATGTTCTCGCGGTGGTCGGAGAACGTGTCTGTGTCTTTCTCCGAGTGTAAAGTACCTGTTCAATACAAAAATCGGTTATTTAAATAATAGTAACCTAATTTTTTTTTTCATATTTAAAATGATAACTGTTGCGCTAGACACATACCCTGTGTCGCAGGAGACTTTACAAGCTTACATGAAACCGAGATAAAGAACACTCAGTCTTAGGTAGGTAGGTATATAAGAGTGAGTGGTAGGGACCTGCGCTGGCGAACAGTATGGTGGTGTCCAGGTCTCCGATGATGGCGGAGATGGTGGCTGCGGCGTCGATGCAGGCCTGCGTGCCTCGGGAACCTGCCTGCAGAGCGCTTAGCACCGCTACAACCTGTACCAAGAACAAAATGTTCATTCTCTCTTTTTAACCGACTTCAAAAAAAGGAGGAAGTTTCTCAATTCGACTGTATATATATATTTTTTTTATGTGTGTTCGGGGATAACTTAGTCGTTTATGAACCGATTTTGATGATTATTTTTTTAATGGAAAGGAGATATCCCAACGGTGGTACCATGATAAGGACATTAGTGTCCTTATCATGGCATCATAAGAGCCATCATCAGATCTTAGGATCTGATGATGGCATCCAAGAGAAATCGAGTCGAACCTTGAAGTCGGTTTTTATTTTGTTAAAATGTTTGTTTATATTTTTTGCATATATTTACAGTTTATTCCACTTTGTAATAATAATATTTTTTTTTACGGGAATTAACGCGATCACTTAAAAAAAAAAGTTAGTTATTCCACTTTGTTTACCTTGGTGAAATAATTCTGTATGATGTAATTGAAATAAATCAAGTTTAAGTATAGGATTTTTCATTTTTAAATGAATAATTTTTGCTTTATTGCGGTAGAGAGAAGCTACTGTGCTTACTCAAGAATCAAAGTATCTGTATGCAAATTCGGTTTCTATGTCGGTGCATTGGTTTAGCCTTGAAAGACTTGCTTTCCAATTTATAATACTAGTATGGATTATTTATTAAGTTTTTTTTTTTAATTTTAGTTTTAAGGACCACGACGGTAGTGCACTAAATAGGGTTCGATCCTACTACGATCTGACAGTAAGTCCGAAGAGTTAGCCATTGCACTACGGTCGCTTAAAATTTACTAATTATGGCACATATTATTGATTAATCTCTTGTTTTATTGTTGGATATAAGCCTCATTCAATGACTTCCAGAGAAACCTCATATAGCACCCAACATCCACTGACAAGTGTTTAACATTTTTCTCGTATGTATGGCCCTGCCAAAATGACTCTATTCTGCCTGATGGAAAGCATAAGCAGAATCCAAGAGTGGTGATCACCATACTCACTGCTCGTGCAGACAATGCAACAATGCAGCATGGTGACCTACACCATGGCGACCTATTAGGATGCTTCTGCTTTGGTATCTTAGGAAAAGTAAAAGAAATATACCTTCTCGTTAACAATCTTGGCGTTGTCAGCCACCGCGCGTTGGTTCTGAGGGATGGCAGACAGTCGGCAGTGGCCACCAGCCTTGATCAGCTCGGAGACACCCTCTCCTAGTTCCACCACCGCCACGCGGATCCTGAGTGACAAACATGTAAGTAAACATTGGCTACCCTAAAAATTACGCGTATACATACTAAAATTTCAATCATTCTCAATTATTACAGCTTTTCATTTGTATTACAAAATTTAATCACACACATTTTTCATACATAGTTATCGTTTTAACAGATGATAAGAAGTAATTAATTTGAATAAAGTGTCATCTACCCTATTGTATGCAAGTGAAGTGGTGCAGTGGTGCATACCTATTAGCAACATCTCCGTTGGGCGTGGTGGCGGAAGCCCCCACGCTGTCCTGGGCCAGCTGTTCGTACTTCTGGCACATCTCGTTTCCGAGCTGGACGAGCCGGCTCGCGTCAGTCGCTGACTTTGCGGTCTGAAACAACACAACATAATATTAAATTAAACACTAATAATACAAATTGTAAAAGTCCACTCTGTCACCCTAGCAGAAGCAGGTCGGGGTGGCAGCTGAACGCAGTACTGAGAGCGCTCTCTCAGTACTGCGTTCAGCTCTTCTGGAGGCAAGAAAGGGAACATCAGGGTTTTCGGTCGGTTCGTGTACGACATAACCATCAGTAGGTGGTATCCGAGGGGAGTTTCGCACAACAAAAAAAGTGTATTAGGCCAAACGATGGACAACTCAATTCAAGAGGCAAAAGAGTATCTTTGAGTGTGTTTTCATATTTATGGGGAAAGTGTGGGGGGAGAGGGGTAAAAAATCATAGCAATACTGAAATGCAATTTTATTTATTTGCACAGAACATAGGTAAGTCACAGGTGTAACTTCGAACGTAATGCAATCATAAAACTTCTGTTGTATATGAAAATAAATTGACGTTCGTCAGTCTCACTAAAACTTGGGAATTACTAGATTGATTTTACTGACCATTTATACTATAGATTGACTTGAAATATTCATAGGAGTGGGAATGTTAAAACGATGTGAAACGTACAAATTTCAGGAGTACGAGTAGCGGGTACGCCTAGTGGTTGATAATAATAATTTGGAACCAATTACATAGCATTATTTAATTACTTAACTAGAAACTCTAGGTATTAATACTATTATTACAAGGTCTTCATCAGGATCTCAATGCGTTTCCGAGCGACAGTTAATATCGCGATTCATATTAAACTAACAGCTCCATCTATCGAAATTTTAAATCAACTGCCTATAAACATTAAGTTTACATATTTTAGAGGTGTTAAACTTACCATATCCGTTGCAAGTCTTGCAATCTCCTTCGAAGCGCCGACCATTCGTGTCTGATAGTCGACGAACGAGTCCGTCTCGTCGTAAGAGCCTATTAACGACATTCTGTAACAATAACACCATAATAATCATATATCACCATCATCATTATATTTTATATATTATGTTATATATATTATATTTTAATAGTCCACAGCTGGACATTGGTCTCGCCTTCGAAAGAACGGTTGGTATAAGGTATGTGTCAAGATTTCTTTTTTTAGACTATGTTTTTTATGTACTAGGGGGCAAACGAGCAGACGTATCACCTGATGGTAAGTGTTTTTTTTATTTAAAAAGACAACTCCCGCACTAGGAATAAATCCTGTCTCGCGGGGGACTTTACAAACATACATGAAACGGACACAAAGAACACCCCGACTCAGAACAATAATTTGTGAATCTCACAAAGTGTTGTCCTACGTGGGATTTAAACCCACGACACTTGGCGAAGTAGGAAACTAGTAGTAGAACTAGTACTAAACTACTAGGCCAATCGTGCAGTCCTTACATTCGCCGCTGCAGCCCATGGACACCCGCAACACCAGAGGCGTCACAAGTGCGTTGCCCGCCTTTGGGGGATGGGGAGGGGGATGAGTGGTATCCTCACTCACTCGGTGAAACACCGCTTGCGCTGCGCTTTCTTCTTCCCGTGCGAAAATCTCCTCGGATACCACCTCCTGGTACCTTAGAGGACCCCTAGTTTTTTTATTTCAATATTTAGAAAAACAATCCGTAGCTAGTATTTAGATAGATAAACCCATCCATTAAACTATAGCGTTTAAAGCGTGAAAGAAACACCTTGACTTACATCTAACACTTCAAACGACTGACACACACACACACAACATGGCCAATACTCGACACAGACACGTTCACATAATGTACATTCAAATCAGTTTTACGATCTCTGCAATATATTTACGTTAGCTTACAGGAAATGTCCGACGTATAACTAATATTATAAATGCGAAAGTTTGTAAGGATGAGTGTAAGTGTTTGCTACTCTGTCACGCAAAAACTACTAACCGGATTTGAATGAAACTTTACAGTAATATAGCATATACATCAGAATAACACATAGGCTACTATTTGCCGCGATAACCGACATACAAATGGGCGAGGCCACGGGCAACAGCTAGTATGTAACAAAGTGAAAACGGTAGAATAAAATGAATCTTTGCATGCCCGAAAACTCAGGAATCGAATCCAACGATTTTCATGAAATATAGGCCGTAAAATCGATCTAGCTATGAATTATCTTTAGAAAATTTATCAAAAAGAAAATACCATCACTAGGTATCCAGGTACTATATTATAACTAGCTGACCCACGCAATCTCGCCTGAGTCCCTTATTGCCCGTGGTGTGATGTTATACACCGTGAATAAATTTGTTTTTAAAAATGTTATAGTGTGGACTATGTGTCACGGACTTTTTTTTAAGAACTTTTAATACCCAACAATTCTTTCATACATTTTTTGTGAAACTTTAACTGTTTAAGCAGCGCACGCAATGGAAGCTCTCAAGAGGAATAATATTGCTCGTTTTCGCAACATTTTTCATTGATAACTACGCTATCTTACACTGAACTAATTTTTCAAATCCAACCAGTAGTTCCTGAGATTAGTGCGTTCAATCAAATAAACAAACTTCAGCTTTTTAATATAAGTATACATAATTACTTGACATATAACACACGGTTAGATTCCTTGTTACATGTTATTCATTTATGTTTTAAAAACATACCTTTCAGAGTAAAGTATTGGTTTTGTATTATATTGATTATTATCCGAAAACATCAACACACACACACAATTAATATTTATGCCAATAATAACTTTATGTTCAAGTATGACTCACTCAACGCTCAAAAAGAATAATCGATTTAAGATTTAGCCACCGAACCGTCGAGTATCGATACTCGTGTGTCGTGTCAATCGCATCGAAAGTTTAGACGCACTGGACTGTCTGTGTAGTAAACAGACGGGATAGAGACGCCAGATGGAGTCGGTCTTATAATAGCTCGCTGTGGGTTAAGGACGACACGGTACTAACAAACATCTTATTTTTAACCGACTTTTTTTTAATGGAGTAGGCACGACAAACGAGCAGACGTATCGCCTGATGGTAAGCGATTACCGCCGCCCATGGACACCCGCAACACCAGAGGCGTCACAAGTGCGTTGCCGGCCTTTGGGGGATGGGGGGAGGGGTTGGAGTATGGGTCTCCGGTATCCTCACTCACTCGGTGAAACACAGCGCAAGCGCTATTTCACACCGGTTTTCTGTGCGGTCGTGGTATCACTCCGGTCCAGCTGGTATATTCATGCCGAAGCGTGGCTCTCCCACGGTAAGTATTTCTATAATCAGAAAAACTCAATAACACTTTTGGCGACCCAGGATTTGAACCCGAGACCTCTTGATCGGCAGTCGCATACGTCAACCGATAGACCAACGAGGCATTGTGGCAAGTGAAAACTAACTAAATTAAGAAACCATCGTATAATTAATACGATCAGATACCTTCAGCATTAGATCACCGACATTTCAATATTGGCATACAGCCAAATGCAATTCTCAATGGGATTGATATTGTCTCACTTATGAACTGTATTAATTAATGCATCAAGTGGATGCTGGAGAGATCAAACGAATGAGATTTAAATTGGTTAATTGATATTATAAAATAATCTTTATTTTTAGACTAAGTTTTGTAGGACTAGCGACCCGGCCCGTTTCGCAAGCAAGTCTTTGAAATACTCGGATTTCCTCAACTATATTCAAATAAATAAAATTGAAGTGTCTGTTTGTAATATTAAAATAACCACTTTTTACTAAATGCATATGTACATAAACCAAAATATTTTTTTTTTGTATGTCTGTCGGTCTGTCTGTATGTTTGTTGCGGCTAATCTCTGGAACGGCTGGACCGATTTTGACGGGACTTTCATTCATTGATAGCTGATGATATAAAGAGTAACTTAAGTTACTTTTTTAGACTAGCTTTGTACGACAACGACCGTGGGTAAAACCGCGGGGTTTAGCTAGTTGAGCAATATATTTCAATGTTTATTTGATTAAAATTTTTAATACAAATGAAAAGCTGTAATGAATTTTCCGAGATGTTTTGTAATTTTTTTAATTTTGAAGGAGACAGCGGTATTTATTGACGATACAGTTAACTACCCAATTATACGGAGGTACAGTGTATAGGCGGTAACCACCCATATACAGCCAACTGACCCAGATACAGACAATTGATGAAGATCGAGGCGCTCATAGCCCAGTTGCCCTCAGTGATTAGAAACTATCACCGAGGGTAAGCAACGACGGCGCAGTCAGTACCTGGATGGGTGACCGCTGGAAGCACGATACCATGAGCGTCTCCGTGATTCGGAGGTCACGTTAAGCAGTTAGTCTCGACTGTTATCTTAGGATAACAGTCGTGAAGATTGGTTAGCTCATGGCTGTGCAGCAATGACTCCAAACCTTTTGTTTTGTTTTCTTTGGTCGACTTCGTTCTCATTCAAGTCTCTTAGTGAAAAAAATATTGTAAACCGTATTATTATTTTTTAAAAGGAGCAACAATGGAGTTTCTTGCCAGATTCTTCTCCATAAAGGGTAGACTGCACTTGGAACTGGCGACTAGAATCACTCAATTTTTTAATATTAAATATTGACTATTCATAAGTGCCTATATGAATAAAATCTTTTTGAGTTTGAGCTTAGTTGGAGGCCTTTGGGCGGCTTGAAAACATCCACCGGCAAGATTACGTAGCCACAAAGTTGACTTGCCAGTCCCCAACCCGCACTTGGCCAGCGTGGGGACGTCTATGGTCTGAACCCTCTCCTGAGAGAAGACCCGAGCCCAGCAGTGGGTCATTGTGGGTTATTCATGATGATCTGGTATTTATTCATCATAAGTCAATCAACTGTAAGACGAAGGCCTTTCCGAGTGTAGGTAAACTCAGACAACAACATGATGCAATGACGTACGATGTACATTTCTGCGAACCGTCCGTCCTTAACCGCGCAGTCAGCTGTCAATATATATATAAATGGACAGACCGACACAAACTATTTAAAGACGTTACTAGTTGCACATAGTTTGTATGTGTTAGTATGTCGGTATGTATTGATATGTAGCTTATAGAATGTGGTATTGATGACAATCTGGAGTAATTATTTAAATTTGTTTTTGATCTATGTAGCAAATTGTATGATCTTTGGCTGCCTCGGTGTGCTTGAGGTGTAAGGTTCGATTCCTGTGTCGGGCCAAATGTTTGTATCATCTTCAAAAATTTGTTTCAGAGTTTGGATGTTACATACATAGGTATAATATGAATAAAACAATAATGTATATTTATCAGTTGTTTAGTACCCTGAACACGAGCTTTTAGTTTAGGACTAAATGGCGTTGTGTGTCAGATGTTCGAAATATTTGTTATACTCTTCTAAATAAAACATAAAAAAATCCAAATCTATACTAATATTATGTAGCTGAAGAGTTTGTTTGAATGCGCTAATCTCAGGAATTACTGGTCCAATTTGAAAAAATCATTCAGTGTTAGATAGTCTATAGCGAGGAAGGCTATAGGCTATATATCATCACGCTAAGACCAATAGGAGCGGAACACCAATGAAGAATGTTTCAAAAACGGGGGAAAATTATCACGCTACGGGCAATAGGAGACGCAAACGAGGTTGCGTGGCTCAGCTAGTTTAGAATAGAATAAAAGTTTATTAATTTCAGTATTACAGATTTGTATAAATATACACAAAAACGCTTGAACTCCGCTTAGTTTGACACTAGAGTGTGTTGTGTGTCGGGCTGTTAAAGTCGACTCCACGAAGACTGTGTGACCCTGAGTGTAACAGTCCACCACATCTGCGGTCCTGGTGAGAAGATGTGTGGCGACTTCCACATACAGCGCAACAGAAATATACTACAGCGCCATCTACCGAAGTTACATTGAACTTGATTCACACGTTAACGATTGAACACGTTACTCCGTTAACGAAGGAAACTAAGAAACTACCAATCCTGAATCGCGCAGTGGAAGTTCTCGCGCCGATAATCATATGTACAACATTCCAACATCAACCGTCGGGCAGTTGGCCCGCCAGGCATGATCACCTCGCCTGGTCGGAGGATCCTCCCTTTGTGTTGGAGGGACATTACACCCGTCCCTCCACGGATGTAGTAAAAGTATGGTAGGTGTAGGTACCTGTGCTCGGTGAGTCGTGCGATGGAGCGCGAGAGCGTGTCCAGCAGCGGCCCCACGGCGCCCCGGGCTGCGCTGACGTCCCGCACGCGCGCCAGCAGCTCGGCCAGGGCTCCGCGCGTGATAGTATGGTAGGTGTAGGTACCTGTGCTCGGTGAGTCGTGCGATGGAGCGCGAGAGCGTGTCCAGCAGCGGCCCCACGGCGCCCCGGGCTGCGCTGACGTCCCGCACGCGCGCCAGCAGCTCGGCCAGGGCTCCGCGCGTGATAGTATGGTAGGTGTAGGTACCTGTGCTCGGTGAGTCGTGCGATGGAGCGCGAGAGCGTGTCCAGCAGCGGCCCCACGGCGCCCCGGGCTGCGCTGACGTCCCGCACGCGCGCCAGCAGCTCGGCCAGGGCTCCGCGCGTGATAGTATGGTAGGTGTAGGTACCTGTGCTCGGTGAGTCGTGCGATGGAGCGCGAGAGCGTGTCCAGCAGCGGCCCCACGGCGCCCCGGGCTGCGCTGACGTCCCGCACGCGCGCCAGCAGCTCGGCCAGGGCTCCGCGCGTGATAGTATGGTAGGTGTAGGTACCTGTGCTCGGTGAGTCGTGCGATGGAGCGCGAGAGCGTGTCCAGCAGCGGCCCCACGGCGCCCCGGGCTGCGCTGACGTCCCGCACGCGCGCCAGCAGCTCGGCCAGGGCTCCGCGCGTGATAGTATGGTAGGTGTAGGTACCTGTGCTCGGTGAGTCGTGCGATGGAGCGCGAGAGCGTGTCCAGCAGCGGCCCCACGGCGCCCCGGGCTGCGCTGACGTCCCGCACGCGCGCCAGCAGCTCGGCCAGGGCTCCGCGCGTGATAGTATGGTAGGTGTAGGTACCTGTGCTCGGTGAGTCGTGCGATGGAGCGCGAGAGCGTGTCCAGCAGCGGCCCCACGGCGCCCCGGGCTGCGCTGACGTCCCGCACGCGCGCCAGCAGCTCGGCCAGGGCTCCGCGGGTCGCCAGCACCTGCGCCTCCACGCGCGAGTGCACCGACACCGCCTGCACATACACGCGCTCAGTTATACACCACACGTCTATTCGTAATATTCAAATAACCGCTCTTAATAAATGTATATGTACGTATACACGGTACATGTACCAAAATAACATATTTTAAAATTTTTGTCTGTCAGTTTGTTCCGGGTAAACTTTGGAACTGCTGGACCGATTTTGGCGAGACTTTAACTGGCAGATAACTGATAATTTAAGGAATAACTTAGACGACCTTTTTAGACTACGTTAGCCTCACGACGTTACCCGCTTTGTTGTTGTACCGCGGGTGACACCGCGGGACTCAGCTAATTTTACATAAATGCAATAACGATAGGGTTCAATGTTACAGAAACATCTCAATATGATGGATCACCATACTGCATTGTCTACATTCGCAATAATTATGGTGACCACCACTCTTGAATTCTGCTCGTGCTTTCCATCAGAAAAAGTAGAGGCACTTACGCAGACCCATAAAAAAAAGTTCCCGACAAATTTGAATCATGACCCAATTTGCCAATTAATCATTTGGAAACCGTAAAAATATTTCCTTTACAGTGCATGCCGCACTTAGGACGTATTAAATATGAAGCAAGTTACGCCAATACTGGTCGGAGATCTATGCAATTTTTACCTTTATCATCACTGCAGTATAAGTCCCGCACGTTGATATTGCGATTGGCGACCATCTTGGTGACGTAGTCGAACTGTCATTACCGTTCGCAATTACGCGTATTGAGTAACTATACCACGTATTTTTTATTGCTTTTTGTTATCCTGTTTTATTTTTGTTGTTAAGTTTTGTTATCACACTTTTTCTGTTAAAATGAGTAAGAAAGTAATTAACAGCCGTGCTCGTGAAATGATAATTAAAGTGGACAATTATTTTGTATAGGATTTGTAGAGGGGAGAGAAATTAATCTCAAGAAGAGACTCGAAGAAGAATACTGACGTAAAGACCGAATACATGACGAATTATTTATGATTTATACGGCAGACGAGAGTGAATCTGACAACGGATTCTGAAACGAATTCTGATTTAGACGATAATATAAGTGGAATTGAAGAATTAGTTTAGAATAATTAAATTGTAGTAATAAACATTGATTTTATAAATAATTGGTTTTATTTATTAGTTGTCCATTAAAATTGGTTGTGAGGTTTATAAATAAAAACGTATCAAACAGACAAGATTTCTTTGTTTGCCATCTGTACTTTTTTGCGATGGATGACGTTATTGCGACACACAGCTGTTATTGCGACAAGGTTCCGTCGCAATATCAACGTGCGGGACTTATAGATTATATATTAGACTAGTTGTTGCCCGTAACGTACAGTTATCGCGGCAAATAGGAGCCTATATGTTATTCTGATGTATAAGCTATATTACTGTAAAGTTTCATCCAAATCCGTCCAGTACTTTTGGCGTGAAAGAGTAACAAACATTCACACAAACTTACGCCTTTATATATTCCTCTTTTAAAAAGACAACTCCCGCACTAGGAATAAATCCTGTGTCGCGGGGGACTTTACAAACATACATGAAACGGACACAAAGAACACCCAGACTCAGAACAACAATTTGTAGATCACACAAAGTGTTGTCCTACGTGGGATTTGAACCCACGACACTTGACGAAGTAGGAAACAGCGTGGTGACCGTTAAACCACTAGGCCAAACGTGCAGTCGAGATATTAGTGTGATGTGATGTGATAAAACAGTAATAATCATATTTTGAGTCCATGCTCTTTGGAATTAACAATAACACAGAACAAGTGCTTTGTTTGGATACTGCAAAGATAATTCTCTGTGTAATTAAATGACAGATAACAAAGTCATTACCATGGAAATACATATTTACATGAATATCGATCTAATTTTATTTGAATGTCTTTTTTTTATGGAATTGACGACAAACGAGCAGACGTATCGCCTGATGGTAAGCGATTACCGCCGCACATCGCAACACCAGAGGCGTCACAAGTGCGTTGCCGACCTTTTGGGGGATGAGGGAGGGTGATGGGGATTGGAGTATGGGCCTCCGGTATCCTCACTCACTCGGTGAAATACAGCGCAAGCGCTATTTTACACCGTTTTCTGTGAGGCCGTGGTATCACTCCGGTCGAGCCAGCCCATTCATGCCGAAGCGTGGCTCTCCCACGGTTGAAAATGTCTGTGTGAAAGTAAGCTTACAGTGGGTCACGCTTCAAATTTGTCAATAATACGTATGTTGTGTACGTAGCTTTAAGGTTTTAAAATGATATTACATATTCTAATACTAATTCCACAAAGTATATTTTTCCTTACCCTAGGGTTGCCAGCAGCAGTCTTGGCTTCCACCAGCAGTTGTGCGGCAGTCTCTAGCACGGTACGAGCGTGTTCCAGCAAGTTGGCCTGCGTGTTAGACTCAGTGATGTTGGATGCTGCACCGATGGACCCTGACACTAGAGGTTCTACGTACGAAACCTGCGACAAACATTATATTAATATTTACTCACTGTACCATCGGTACTCAGTAATAGTAAAAGCGGTTCTGATGTTTGACTGACCAGCTGTGTGACGGCGTGTCCCAGGTTCTCCGCCTCGCTGTTGGCGGCGACGCGAAGTGGCTCCAGCCGCTCCAGCATCTCTGTAGCGCTGTTCTCTATCTGCTCCGTATAACCTGCACAATAGACAAATAAACTTATGTTAATTGTGGCGACCTCCACATGCAGCGCAACAACATAACATACTACAGCGCCATCTACCGAAGATACGTCGATTTACGGAGTAACGAAGGAAACGAAGAAACTACCAATCCTGAATCGCGCAATAGAATTTCTGACGCCGATTAGCATATACACAACATCCCAACATCAACCGTTGGGCAGTTGGCCCGCTAGGCATGATCACCCGTTCCTCCACAATAATAAAACGTATTTAACACAAACACACAAGGCACTTGATTACTTGAGAAACCAGTTTTTTGGGACATCCTAAGAAAAACTAATGAAGGAGTCTTTAATATTTATTAATTCAAAACATTAGTTTTATCTTTGTTTGTCTCAGAAGTGACTTAGCCGATTTGCATGCGGTTTTACTTTATATATTGTACTTACTTTTTTATTTCATTCGGTTGACAAATAAAAAAGGTACATCAGTTAGAACCGACATATAGGTGGGCGGAGCCGCAAGCAATAACTAGTATTTATGTGTAATTAGTAATATATAAGTATGTATATCAGCAGTCTAGTTACCATAGTACAGGCTGTTTAGTTTGAGATCAGACAGTCGTGTGTGAGATGTGTGAGGATATTAATACCATTCTCTGGTCTACTTTCATACCTTGGAGATTATTATTCTTCCTCGGCAGCAGTTCCTGTCCCACAGCTTGCATGGCGACGTGGTCCAGTTCTCTAAGTTGCTTGTTGAGGGTCTCCAGGCCGTTGGCGCATTCACGTTGGCCTGGCGCTTTCTCCCTGGTAGAACAAACAAAAGGATTAATAGGCAGTCCGTACTGATAGCACCATCTACAGAGGATAGGTTATTGATACTGAATCGCGATATCGAAATTCGTATATAACTTTTTTTTAAGACTTCTTCCGCACTAGGCATACATCCTGTGTCGCGGGGGACTTTACAGACATACATAAAATGGACACAAAGACAATCCAGATCAACAATTGATCACAAAAAGTATTGTGCCCGATTAGGATTGAACCCAGAACACTCAGTGCCGTTGAAAGTGGCGAGGCCTGTGGTGTATACAGATACACCACTTTGCCATCTAGTCATCTGTCTGTATGGATTTTTGATTTCTTTTTATATCGGAAAACAATTATGTAGGTATGTATCTTCAGTTGAGGGGGGGAATGCTTGACTTACTTGATATTGGTGACGAGCGCCTTGATGCTGTCAGAGACGGTCTTGCTGTGCTGGGCCAGCAGCTGCCAGTGAGCTCGCTCAGCTGGGGCCAGGGCCAGCGCTCGAGCTGACTCCAACATCGAGCACGAGCCTGAGATTATACTCCTGGGGATGAACAGAATATAATTCAATATTTCGGACATCGGATACACAACGCTATTTAGGTTCAAACTAAGCAAAGATTGTATTACAACAGTTAGATTGGCCGATAGAATATTTAAATATACTTTTTAACCGACTTCAAAAAAGGAGAAGGTTATCAATTCGACTGTATTTTTTGTATGTTTGTTACCTTTGACTATTTCTTTTTTATTTGAAAGCTGGTGCTTCCCGTGTGGTCCCATTTAAATTAGATTGATGTCGGTTTTTTTTTCTTAAAATTTGTGGGGATCATACAAATGATTGGTTCGACCCGAGCAATGAACCACAGAATTCAGCATAGCAGTCGCTTTTAGTCCTATAAACCTTACTGCATTTTATTAAGACTCAAAATCGTATACAACTCTACACAACAACACGTTTTGTTGACTATCCTCTTGGGCGATGAATACAATATAAACCTTACTCCATTGTAATAATACTCAAAACTGTATGCAGCTGTCAACAGATCAACATTTTTGTTTCCTACCTTCCACAATCTAATATAGCTTCCTGGTTCTGCCTGGCTTGTGGCGAGATCTTCGCAGGGATGGAAGCGAACTCTGGACTGTCAGCGAATTGGCACAGACTGCGGACGGCGTCTTGTAGAGGTCCAGTCGCAGCAGCACAACGAGCGCGATTCGCCTAAATATATACAATTAATTATTAATAAAGTCTTTATTATTATTTTTTCGGTGCCCTAAGTACGTTGTATTTAAATATATAAATCTTATATGTATTTACACGATTTAATTAGTTTTTATCTAAAACTACGAAGCTGTCAAAATGAATGTAATGTTTTCATATTCATATAGTTGAGTTGGCACTAGTACCTAAGCGTTTGACATCTAAATAGAGCATTAGTTCATTCAGCGGTTTACCCTCTATGGTTAAAAAAGGATTACATCTTGCTACAAAGTATTTTCTTTAATATTTTTCACAAAAAACCCAATTTGGTTATATGGTCCTTCGAGCCGATGGCCTGGTGAGTACTCACCTCGCTGTAGTCGGTGTCGAGCGCCTTGATCTCTTTGACGAGTGCGGCCGTGCTGTTGGCCACGTCCTTGGCGGCCTGCACGAAGTGTCTCTTGGCCTGAGGCTCGGCGGTCCGGCCTGACGCCACGCGGCAGGCGTTGCACAGCGCGCTCGTGTGCTTCGCTATCACCGTCGCCGCTGATAACACCTGCACATCATGACCAAGGTTAGTTACAGGCACTCTCTCTAACAAGGTTCTCTAATGGATGGGCTTTACAACAATATATATCTTTCCTACAATATCCATTATATGGGATTACAGCCAGCAAAATGTAGGCATTTATTTTTTCGCACATATATATTGTTAGCACAATTAATTTAAATTTTCAAGGATAAGAGTAGTAACCGAGAGGGAAAAGACTGCCAGATAAATTGCTAGTTATTTATATCTTTAATAACGAAATGATGGAGCTCATCACGATTTACAAACAATAAATTTAAGTAAAGCCTTTGATTGCATCGATCATAAAACTTAGTAGGTGAAAAATAAATCTAGCACAAAAATTTGAAAGTCTAACATGCGAATAATAACAATTAATAAATAACAGTAAATCGCCATTTATAAATTTTCAACTACTTTTTATGTAAGGAGTACCACAAGGTACTATTGCAGGGCCACTAACATTACATTGATAAAAATGATATACTAGACATTGGTGGCACGATGTTACTGACCTGCTGCTGGTTGCTGGAGGAGTCTGAGAGAGCTCGGCAGGCCTGCTCGATAGCGAGAGCAGCGCGACCGAACTGTGCCTGGTCCACCAGCCCCGCCCGACCTGCCACCGACGTCTCGTCTGATACTGCCACCTACAGACAACATTCTCCTATTAAATCATGTAGAAAAAAGAATCGTGTTTCGTTACTGGTTGTGGATAAATTTGTAAACATTATCATAGACCTGATACACGACGAACTCCTGAAGTCAGAATATATTCAGTAGCAAGTCTAGTAACAACAGAAAACATAGACAATTGTTGCAACAATGTAAATATTTTTCCATCATAAGCTCCGTGAAAGAAAAAAAACTAACCAATTTTAAAATAGTTGCATTTGTGACGTTAGAACCTGACACCTCTTCGAAAAGTTACTGGTTAACTAGAGTTAACCTGCTGCATGTTATTGCTCAAAGTTGTTACATACTTCTGTCTCTTTAGTAAAAGCCTTTTATTTTATTTTTATCGATTAATACTTTATGCACATTACCAGTGACAACCTTTACCTTTTACAGATTGTACAAAAGCAGTAGACAAAAAAGTAATATGTAACACATTGATTTCATATTCTGTTTCTTGTTACACATTTTATACATGTATAGAAATGAGTCTACATAGCCTGATAGAAAATATAAGTAGATATAATAGTTGGGGTCACCATTTTCATTGTGAATGTTGATGAAATTTCTTTTCGTTAAATCACTCCCGCTGATTACAGGACAGTTAGAGAATATTGTTAGACATTTAAAACTGGTTGCTGCTACACATTTGAGTCTCTTCTCTACAGAGACTTGGCAGGAGAGGGAGAGAGAGGGAGAGAGAGGGGAGGGGGAGAAGGTGGTATGGTGTGGTTACCAGGTAGGCGGCCTGCGCGGTGCACTCGACGAGCCCCTGCACGGCGCTGGCGACGGTCGCCACGGCGCGGCAGAACTGCTCCACCTCGCTGCGCTTCACTGACGACGCCATCGATGACATACCCTCGCCTGAACACATACTCGCACATTATTGACAGAACTATTAAGTTATTTTAATGATATAAGGCTTAAAATACCAGTGATGTTACTTTGTAGTTGGTGCTTATCGCCACCCAAGTAACATAATATTGTTTCCACTTTGAACTTTTCCCAACAAAGAAAAAGGGGAGATTGAAGATCCAGCTCCATAGGTATCAAAGCGTGTCTCCTTCATAAATGCTTTTTATTAATCTTATGGTTTTGTTGGTCAAATAATTGTGTCATGAATATAAATAATAAATAAATAAATATTTCGGACATCTAACACACAACGCCATCTAGTCCCAAGCTAAGCAGAGCTTGTATTATGGGTACTAGACAACTGATATCAATACATATATACATTTTTTTTGGAAATACATACATAATATTATACATAGAAAACACCCAAACTGCAAAACAAATATTTGCAGATCATACAAATATTTGGCCCGACCCGGGAATCAAACTCGAGACCTCATGATCAGCAGCACGCCAACCGCGAGACCAACGAGGCAGTCATGGTTGTGTTTAACTTATCTATAATATAATGTTCTTATAACAGATCCTGTATTAGGGATATATATAATATCGTGGGAGACTATACATGAGTCGATTACAAAGAACACTCAAACTTAGAACAACAACTTGCGAATCACACAAAATGTCGTCCCAAGTGAGGTATGAACTCACAACATTTATAGATAAGTATGTTTATTAGCTGTTCCATCATCACAGCACTAGCTCTGCCCAAATTAGCATCAAGCAGACATTTCAATAACACCTACACAATAAAAAGTGAGGTTATAAGTAAGGGTGGTGACTCACTGAGACTCTTGCTCTGGTCCACGACGCAGTCGAGGCAGGCGAAGTAGCCCAGCTCCGTGACGGGCTGCGTGGGAGAGCTGAGGAGAGGGCGGGTGCTCTCGATGCTGCGGATGGCTGCGGAGCACTCCTTCTGGCCCGGAGCCGCCTCCGTGCAAACGTCCACCTGAGACCAACATATATCTTATTAATACGTGAAATGAACATTTTGTTTCTTTTTTATACAAAAATTAGGGAGTAGTATCCAATTTGGCACAATTGAAGTTTATAGGAGGAGAAAGCAGACAGCTAAAAAAAAAAACAATTGGTAGTCAGTAAAGTCGGTTTGTCGGACGATGATTGTACGTGATAACGTGAGAGATGGATGCGTCACAAGCGTTAGGCTTAGACCTCACGTGCCTCTCTATCGCTTTTTCCGCGCTCTCGCTCGCACGCTCGGCTTAAGCGAAACGTGACAATGGGTCATGCTTTTTCGAACATCGATTTAAACACGTTATCACATCAAACTTGAAATTTCAGCTTCTAGGCGACCAATTAGTGATTGGTTTTCAGAGGAAACCGCACAATATACTCTTAGCTCCTGCATCATCTTAGAAGCAGAGATTCAAATAAATTTTCCACCACATCACAAAATAATAATTATATTTCATATTATAGTGCTTCCCCCTTCTAGATTTTTTTTAGGTTTCCTGAGAAATAATTGGATAACCTGGTTTATTGTAATCCTAGTAAAAAAAACATGTTATTAGCGAACTTGATGATATACACTCACAAGTCTGTTGATGCTCTCGGTGACAGCGCGAGCTGCAGCCGCCAGCTGGTTCTTGGCGTTGGGACGAGTCAGGTCCTGGAACAAAAGATACATTTTAACTATCATAAAATCATCATAAAAATGATAAAAAAATAAGTTTTGTTGCCAACATGAAGATATTTAAAAAAATAGTTATTTGTTATACAAGAGTGCAAAGTTGCTTTTTAACCGCGTGCTCAATTTTATGACCGAGCAAGCGAAGGATTCTAATCTTATTAGATAATATTAGATTAATAAAAATTAGAATTCTGAGCGTTAGCGAGGGAATCAAAAGAGCACGAGGTATAAAAAATTGCACTCGAGTGCAACACGTAACTTTTCATCCCACCTCAGCGAGGAAATTACTAAATGACGTGAAAAGAAAATGGCGCGGACAAAGCAAATCAAAAAAAAAGTACACCAAGAAGGTTCCGAGTCTGAGATTTTAAAAAATTCAAAAAAAATTATGATAAATTCGGCACGATGGAGGTAGAAGTAAATATGTTTAATGATGTTTTGTGCTTAGTGCACACAATGTTCTAAATTAAATTTTACTTTATCCTCTAGCGGATAAAAACAGCTTTTGCACTCAGATATCGAAGGGCAAAAATACTCTTTCCGAGATGGTGGGATGAAAAAACTATTTACAATGTCATATTTAGCATGTAATTAGCCTACCCACACAGCAATGGTTAAAAAAGAGATGCCACGAGTTTCTTTGTTCTATCTTCTAATGAGACTCAACCAATGTTAATAATACCAAATTGACCATGGACCATGAATGATAATGGACCAAATTGAAATGAAGCACGGGAAGCACATCGGTTCACCCAGTTGAAAGTTCTGAGTTTAAAAACATCAAAAAATACAGTCGAATTGATACCCTTCTAATTTTTTTAAGTCGGTAAAAAAGAGGGGTGTTGTTGTCGATTAAACTTGCGACCTTTTGCATAAGAGCTCGCTACATAAACTACTGCATAATTCGTCCGTCAAAGAATACAATACAAGATCTCACCTGGCTGACAGACTTGGCAGTGCCGAGCAGTTTCGACGAGTTGACGGTCACGCTCTTCATCGAGCTCACCATCAGGGTCTGAGCGTCGCGGTCCTGGGAATAACACATCATTGCAATATTTGTTTTCTTTTTTTAAAGACAACTCCCGCACTGGCAATTAATCCTGTGTCGCGGGGGACTTTACAAACATACATGAAACGGACACAAAGAACACCCAGACTCAGAACAACAATTTGTGGATCACACAAAGTATTGACCTACGTGGGATTTGAACCCACGACACTTGGCGAAGTAGGAAACGGCGTGGTGACCGGTAAACCATTAGACCAAACGTGCAGTCAATGTTGTTGGGTTAATTGTATTTAGGGTACAATATAATATTTGTAGTGATGAGTATTTGGTGTTTTGAAAATTGAAAGATTTGATCAAATCGAATTCGACTTCTCGATAAAGCAGTAGAACACGTTATCACTGTGTCACCGAGGCAGTCAAAATATACACATCATGAAGATGAAGACAAATTATATAAATGATATAGTAGGTAGATATGTTATTGTGATGTTTGATGAGATAGTATTGGCATCTGTTTGTGTTGAAACCACTCAAACTCCGAAATAAACATTTGCCGATCATACAAATATTTGGTCCGACCCGAGAATCGAACCCGAGACTTCAAGCACAGCAGTCGCATAGTTACCCTGCGCCACCGAGGTAGTAATTTGGTAACAAAAATACAGAAGGTTACTTAGAGACAGAAGAGTTTTCAGTACCTCGGTCTGTCCAGCCATCTCCATGGAAACTCCGAGCAGCGAGTTGAAGGCGTCTCCGAAGTGCTGGCTGCAGGCCGCCAGGGTGGGAGCCCTCTCCACCCCTCCCACCAGCTGAGCTGCTGCACTACTCAGGTCCACCGCCGCGCTGTTCAGCTCCGACTGCAGCTCTCTGCGGGACATACCACCTTTAGTCAACGCCCGATAGATGGCGTTGGATTGACAGCGTAAATCGCGCTAACGTTTCTAGTAGAGTGGTCCTATACGAGTATATGACAGTTTAGATGAAAGATTAGACGAGAATAATTAAACGTGATTTCGTATAGACTAGCTTGGCCCCGCAATGTTCTTGTTGTTCACAGTTTGTCGTCTCAGAACATCAATATTAATCACACAAAATGTTGTCCCTTGTTGAGTTTGAACCAAAAACCCTCAGTGGAATAGATAACGTCGGGGCGACTGTTTAAACCACTACGCCACTTTATCATTCATTCATTAGTGGATCACGTCTGATAGACCCTATGACCACTTACCCATAACTCTTGTCTGAAGGTGGGAATTCTCCCATGTTGAGAATGTTGAGGGTCTCGTTGATGTTCTCCATGGCGAGATCCAGTTCTTTGTGTGATGGGACGGCTTCCAAGGTTTGTTCCAGACCCTGAGAACAAAATCGTTAAGAAATTTAGTAGAATTATTAATATACGGGCAAAATAAGGTGACTCTCCATATTCTCAATCTGTTACTACATGGGAACAGTTTTGTATATGAGCCTGTCTGACTCTACCCTGCCTGGTGGAATGCATAACCAGAATCCAAGAGTGGTGGTCACCATAATCATTGTGAATGCAGACAATGCATCAATGCAGCATGGTGACCCAGAGTACGGTGGGCTAATGAGATTTTTTTTTTATGTACTAGGCAGGCAAACGAGTAGACGTATCGCCTGATGGTAAGCGATTACCGCCGCTCATGGACACTTGCAACACCAGAGGCGTCACAAGTGCATTGCCGGCCTTTGGGGTATGGGGAGGGGGATGAGGCGGGGTATGATGAGAGGTATGGGGAGTGATTGAGATGTGGGCCTCGGTATCACAGCGCAGGCGCTATTTCACACCGGTTTTCTGTGAGGCTGTGGTATCACTCCAGCCCATTTATGCCGAAGCGTGGCTCTCCCACGGTATAACTAGGCTGCTGCTTGCTTCTGCATAGTGTGCCTCAGGTCTCGCACTGGCCAACAAAACACGACATCACGAATGCTGTCACTTTAAGGTAAGCTATTTAAGTAAGTATTTTTATAAGAAAGTTGTCATCTGCATACTGAAAGAATGAAGAAGTTTACCTGTGAGATATCCTTAGCGATGGACATGATGGGGGTGGACTCTATTGACTCTGAAGTGGTCAGGTATTTCTTGACGTGTTCTACCAGGGTCTGAGAGGAGCAAAGGACCTGGCGGCCAGAGCCGATTAGTCTGTAATAAAAAGAAATAATTAATATCGTACTCTACTTTATAGGTATTTCGATAAATCTTAATATATATATTTCTTGTGTGCGTGTGTATGTGACTGAACTCCTCCTAAACGACTGGACCAATTTTGATGAAATTTATTGTGTGTGTTCAAGGGGATCTGGGAATGGTTTAGATTCACAAAAACGACTGGACCGATTTTGATGAAATTTTTTGTGTCTAAAAAAAAAGCAAAACAACGTTTGCCGGATCAGCTAGTAACTATATAGAATTTGTCTGTTGTGAAATTACTTGTGTATTATAACTGTACATATTGGAATGTGTTATATCGAAAACGTATAGGTTATAAATAAAGACAAGATTTTTCTTTGTAAAGAAAAGCTTAAACTGTGAGTGCATACGGCAATTGGTTTATGAAGATCGTATGAAAAGTGTTCATATCAATTACTTTTAGTTATAAATATATATTATCTATATAAAATTATGATATCTGTACCAATATGAGTACAATGAATTTGTAAATTTGAGAAATTCTATTAAAACCGATAGGTACTTTTAAGGAGGCTGCCCATTACACCGTTCCATGACATGACCGTGCTAGGACCGTATCAGACACAAAAGCAACACGATACGCTCCACTATGCCCACTGAAATGGATCGACCGCGTTCTGTGCCCGTAAACATCGTGTACGATGCCCGTATACAACCCGTATGTTGCCCGTACTTACCTATGTATCCATCAAAACCGGTAGAATTTCATTCTCGCATGCGTATCAGCGTTGCGTGGACGTCTTAAGAGTGCTATCAAGTTTCAATACTAAAATAGTTATGGCTATTAGAAAATTAAACGTTAAACAACTAGCAATGATTGCCATAATATTGGATGACGAAGAAGGAAACAAAAAACACACTCGACGCTACTGGATTCACGATTCTATAAAAGAACGAAAAACAGAAGGAGAATATTGGACATTATCATCATTTCAGAACGCCCTTCGGTCATCATACGCGGATACAACCCGTATACTCCCCGGCTCGCCTATCGCGTATCGGCACCGGCAAAATATTCTCGCCGACAATTATTGACGCTCCGTGCATGGCACGTGACGGGGCTGGTCGGTTACGGAACGGTCTAGTGGGCATAGTCACATACTTTGTAATACAAAGAATATTTTTTTGCCTGGCACGTTCCTAGCACGGTCATGGTATGGAACGGTGTAGTGAGCAGACTCCTTTATGTGTGTCGATCTACGACTCGCCGACTTAAAAATCATGTAAAACAATAGAATGAAATAATAGGAGTTAGGTAGTATACCTGGGTACAGTGGGTGGCGAGGCCCTGGCGGCATGAGCCCTCAGCGCTGAGTTGAAGTCCCTCAGCGACGCGGCCAGGTCCCCTCCAGCGCGTGCGCAGGCTCCGGAGTCTCGGAGACGAGCTCCAGAAGCCAGGGCCGATGTGGCTGAGGCGGCCGAGCGGGATGCTGTCTTCATCGTTTGGAACGCCCACTCCTCCTACAAGACAAACGTAGCTGGTCAGCGATCTTGCTGGCGTGTTTCGTTGGTGAGTGTGAGACCGGAGGCCCAATGATGCAGAAGCATCACTAGCCCGCCATGGTGTGGGTCACCATGCTGCATTGTCTGCACGAGCAATGCGTATGGTGACCACCACTTTTGGATTCTGCTTATGCTTTCCATCAGGCAGACTAATCATTTGCGTTGGGCCATATATACAAAAAAAAATTGACACTAGATTTCATTGGCTACCGATATCTTCATCAATAAACCATTTCTTTAAGTGTCTGTTGCAAATCGTGGCCTATCTTTAGTTACCCTCCCTTGTGTGGATATTCAATCGGATATCACCTCCTGGTAGTTGTGTCAGACTCGAACCCATAAAAAAACAGACGCCATCTCAGACACTACACTGTACCCTAGAAAGAAAAGTCTTAGAACTGATGTCCCTTTGTCCTAGAATCAAGGTAATTTGAAGTCTGTCTCCACTATCCTTACTCACTTAGCAAAAAGCAAGTGTTTACCACTATCTGTAAGATCATAGCTTCATCCATGGTATGACCCATCTCTCTGCACATGCGACTCTCCCAAGATAAACTTAATAATACAAAATCATGAACCTAAGAATATTTCACTAACCGTCTGTCCCGGGAGTGGTCTAAGATCAAAAGCTCTTGCAGCTTCCTCCAGCTCATCTAACTCAGCTTGCAGAGATTTGATGATCTCCGCTGCAGCATCCAGTTCTAGACCTTTGCAGGAGATACGGGCACGACCAACCGCTGATCTGTTTAGAAACATACAACATTGAATTATTTAGAAAAAAGGATATCACAACGCTTAGTCCAAACTATTCAAATAAATAAATCGCGACTCTATCTACACTGAATTTAAATAAATAAATATTTCGCAAATCTAACACACAACGCCATCTAGTTCCAAACTAAACAGATGTAGAGACACATGTATGTATTATCAAAGTCGGCAATTTTATGTAACTCAAGCGGAACGCGATCGGCGCAAGACAGTCGTTCTCGGTCAACTGTCGTGCCAGGTCAATTTTTATGTATTTACCGTGTGTGAATAAATTAAAGTAAATGGACTAATTTTTTAATTTGTCACCTTGCACAAAAGGTACTACATTGAATAGTGATACCTACTTAATAGTGTTAGAACCCATAACCATAATAGTCACATTTACACAGCTTGCGTTATGGGTACTAGACAACTGCGATAAATACATATACACATTTTTTTTGTAAATACATACTATACATAGAAAACACCCAAACTACCAAGAACGACCAAATCGATCGATTTCTCTTGGATGCCATTACTAGATATTAGTGTCCTTATCATGATACTACCGCTGGGACATCTCCTTTCCATTAAAAAAAGAATCATCAAAATCGGTTCATAAACGACGAAGTTATCCGCGAACAAACATAAAAAAAAAAAATATATACCTGAGTTCAGAGCAGCTGGCAGTAAACATGTGTGTGGTGTCGGCGAGGTGCTTGGCAGTGGGCCCGTCCAGCACCGTGGGCAGGGCCCCACGGGACGCCGCTACCACGTGCCCACTTGGCTGTAACAAACATACATTGTTACTTTCACTATTACTATACTTATTTATTTCTCAAACTTTCAATATTTTTGGATGAAGGTGGACTTTGACTAGGCCACATTTAGTTGAAGTATTTTATGGCATATTACCTGATGTGACTGTCATCGACTATGGATTCATTCCGTGGGAGAGCCACGCTTCTGCTGACCGGAGTGATACCACGGCCTCACAGAAAACCGGTGTGAAATAGCGTTTGTGCTGTGTTTCACCGAGTGAGTGAGGATATCAGAGGCCCATACCTCAACCCGTCCCCACATCCCTTTCCCCATCCTCCACGTGGCGCCTCTGGTGTTGCAGGTGTCCATGGGCGGCGGTAATCGGCCGGGCGGCCACCAAATTACGAGTTACAAATGTTTTGACTTACTTTTGGGTGGGAAAACCAACCTATGGAGGGCGATAGAAGCCGTCGGATGAGGGCAACATAAAACCAGTTGTTGTGGGGAGGAATGCACGCCCACCACTGTAACTCCTGTACCCCAGGATCAACAGCAGTGACCCACGATCACACCGAGTTATGACACTCGGGAAGTCCCAAGAAAAATTAAACTGTTTTAGAACCCGCAACAAAATTAATCAGAAGAAAACTGGAGGAGTTAGAAATATAATAAATCCACTTGCCTCCTTAGCAAAGCGGGAGACAAAATGAGGTCTAAATAGGCAGACACCTTTTTTATGGAATAGCGGGCAAATGATCAGACGTATCGCCTGATGGTAAGCGATTACCACCGCTCATGGACACCTGCAACACCAGACTGCACACAAACGTCACAAGTGCGTTGCCGGCCTTTTGGGGTTGGAGGGGGGGGGGAGGTAGGGGTAGGGGATTGGGGTATGGGCCTCCGGTATCTTCACTGACTCGGTGAAACACAGCGCAAGCACTATTGCACACCGGTTTCCTGTAAGCCCACACCGATTTTCTGTGAGGCCGTGGTATAACTCCGGTCGAGCCGGCACATCCATGCCGAAGCATGGCTCCCCCACTTTTTGTGGGCAGGAAGGTTTATGTCCAATAGTGGACGCCTTTGAATGAGAGGATAATGTTAATAATGAGTAATTAAAGTAAATCACAGACCTGTAAGAATGTCTCCGAGGCGGAGATGAGGTCCAGCTGCGCGGTGGCTTCTCCAGCTCTGATAGAGGCTACGTTCACAGCGTCTACCACTCGAGGGATCTGCTCGTTCAAAGACTTGCATTCTTCTAGAAGAGTTTCCTGTACATAAAATAATATATTAAGAAATGACACACAACGTCAGTTCTTTGTTGATGTAACGTATTTAATAATAATAATTACTTGATATATCTCAAACACTGCAGTCTGGTCTTAAGCTAGGTAAAGCTTGTACTATGGTAACTAGATTGTTGATAAACATACTAATATTATTTATTTTAGATAAATTACACCTTTATACAGAACAATCCATGATCCATGCAGTGAAATGATATTTATTTTTGTAAGTAACTTGAAGGCCTGAAGGCCGGTATTACCAACAATTCTGAGAAGAAATTGTGAAACAAACCACAGGGAGGCAAAAGTAAAAGAGAGAGAGAGAGCTAGAGAGAGTGAGAAGAGAGATTGAGTGAGTCTGTACCTGCGTGTACTTGTTGGTGTTGTACTGCGTGGCGTTGTGCGCTGACGCGATGAGCTGATTGGCGCTCGAAGCCGCCTGCCGGGCGCTCTCCTGTAGAAGGGATGATGATATTTACATTGAAATATTTGAACGGAGGCCTAATGATGCAGAAGTATCATTAGGCCGCCATGGTGTGGGTCATCATGGTGTATTGTTGCATTGTTTGCATTCGCAATGAATATGGTGACCACCACCTCTTAGATTCTGTATATGCTTTCCATCAAGCAGAGTAAAGTCATTTTGGCAGGGCCATACATAAAAAAAAAAGTAAATTTTACAAAATTATCTTACTAAACTGAAATATTTTAATTTAATAAATATTGACTTCGATTGGTCACTTGTTTGGTATGATTACAATAATCAATTTGTAATAATGTCTGTATTTACCAAAAGCTTTATTTGTATTTGTACCACAGTTCGTTTATCAAGGAAGATTGTATAACATGAAAATATGACGAATATGTCCCGAGTGTGAAAGAAATATGTTGAAAGACGCAAAGGAAATAGCGTGTACGTAGTGTAACGTGCACGTGCGCGTACGCACCTGTAGCCTGGCGACCTGCGCGCGCACGATGTCCTGTCCCTGCGCGTAGTCCGCCGTGATGTAGCGCAGCTCCTCGGCCGCGCGACGGAGCGCTTCCTGCTTCTCGCGGTCCTGCATCACACACACACAACTTTCAGTCCTAACTTATCTAAATATATCACGACAATGTTATGGTCTTGAAACAATAAAATAAACTTTATTAAATCATTATGTCATATTATCATCAATATTGTTGTGGCAAACGTAACTCAAATTTTACTACGTACTTTCAAATTCACCACTACGTTCAAACCATGAATTTTAGATATAGCTAGGACTCTATATATATTTAACTATTTGAGTAAATTGTTAGTATAGAGAGTGGATTCAAACCTGTGGTGAAGAAGCGCATTGCCGAGCTGCCTCCACCATCCTGGCGGTGGCATCAGCCAACAGTTTAGCTGCTGCCAGCAACTTGCGTTGGGACTCCGAAGGTTGCTTCTCAGCTTCGGTCTATAGTCAAACAGTGCATTACTAATTTTTGTTAAAAGTATTGAATATAAAATGTAAATGTGTTCAAAAACAAATTATTCCAATATCTGGTAGACAAGAGTTATTACACTGTTGATGAATTTTTATCGACTAAAATGTTTTAATGTTACAATATTCGCCATACAACATTTGTTCTAATGTTAACGTACAATTTTAATATACTTTAAGTAATTCTATTTTCTTTGACAAGTTTTTATCTACCTGTTATTGTAATATCTGAAACCTTTTTTTACTCCCATTTCATGTAAACATTGTTTTGTATTGACATTATTTGACATATTAATTGACATATCTGATAATTTTAAGTGTTTCAATAATTTAACTTATGACATTTTTGTTTATATAATATTTGCAAACCGCATAATGTGGTAGGACATAGTGTACTTCTAAAATAGATAATAAAATAGATACTTATACTGAATTTGTATGTGTATATCGTTTAATTGTGAGCAGCAAGCAACTTGCGAACAACACAATGTGTTATCCCTTGTGGGGTTCGAACCCACTAGACTGCAGTAGAAAGCTGTGTATAGACCGTTTAAACCAGTACGTCATTCATGCAGTCGTATTTGGTGACATAATGAATACATCTGTAAGTGTGAGTGGTGGTGATGATGAAGTACCTTGATGTTGGTGATGAGGTGTGCGGTGGCCTGCCCCAGCAGTCTCGCGTGCCGCACCATGTCCGTGGGGTCGGCAGCCCCCACCACTCGCTCGCTGGCGCTCATCACCGTCTCCACGGAACGTTCTGTTACCGTCGCCACGGCGCGACGCTCTGCACGTAACAAAATTATTAGTTTTAAAATGATACTTGTTTTTAAATGGAAATAAACAAATTTGTTACAAGTAAATAGGCCATTGGACTGCACTAGACCGATGATGATAAAATACACATATTATGAACTATTTCTTACCAAGGTCGCAGTGTGCCAGCAATCTCTCCAGCTCTTCAGTGACTCGATGTGCGGCTGCGGTGAGGTGTTCGACTCCCGGGACAGCACTTTCCGGCACATTGTTACAAGCTTCCACGAGCCTTTCCACTGCCTGTGCCACTTGACGAGCAGCTGCTGTCAGCTGTTCGCGACAGGCTGGGTTGTGGAGGGTTGGGGCTACAACCTAAACAACAAATTTGGGACCGTGCATAATATATAACTATGTGATTTTTATGCACTAGTGTGTCTAAAAAGTTTCCGATATCAGCGTAAAGATAGCAGCACTCGTTAATCTATACTAATACTATAAACGCGAAAGTTTGTAAGTATGGATGCATGGATGGATAGATGGATGGATTTTCTGTGGTAATTTATGGTATTAATGTCCATTTAATATCTTTAAGCAATAATTCTTAATATAATTAAATAATTTTCAATGCAAAATTAATTCAAAGTTATTTAATGATCATGTATATTTTTAATTAATTATTTATTTTATTTATACTGATCTGTTATTTTACTATTTATGTATATTGTTTTATATTAGGTTATTTTGAGTTTGATGCTATTCATGCTTAGTTTTCTTTTTAGTTATACTTTTTCTTTATTTAAATTTGTTATATTATCCTAGTTTTGTTCTCCAAGTGTTCTTTATTTGTGGTTTTCCCATCGGCATTTGTGACTTTGTGTAATTTGTTTTGTGTTCTTGTCCAGTGTTTTTGTGAGTGTTTTTGTGTGATTTTGTGATTTGTTGTTTTAATCTATGTGTGCGTGATTTAAATGTCTAAAAGTGATGTTCGTGTCTGTATATGTTTTTTATTTTTAGCATTAATTCCGCCTTTGTTATCAACAATCTATTTATATGCTTAAATATAAACAATTATTATAAGCCCGGTCGTGAATTATTTGTTATGCCGTTTATTTTAGTTGTGTGTGCGTGTTCAGTGTTTGTGTGCATGTTATGATGTCTCCGTATATATTCACAATACACTTCCAATACCTGTGTGTGTTCGTGTGTGTGTGCTTCTGTTTCGGGTGTGTATGAATGAATGTGTAACGAGTATGCCGTGGTTAACCTCGCCAGATAGTCCCACTTTTGGCGGACTGGGCACTCAGCGCTGAAGGCGTTGTGCCCCGTGTTGCTCAGCTTGGATGGTGGATCCATCCATCCATAACCTCCTAGGCCATTTGCATGTATGAAGACCCCTTTGGGTCGTAACCCCACTGAGGTCGGTGGCGGGGAAGTATATCGGAATCTAATCGACTAACCACAGGACCCGTTCTAATAGCCTCCTTTCAGTTCTCTAATCAAAAGTGGTTCTTACCTTAGCACAAGCGACCAACTGGCTGGTAGCAAGAGCGCAGTTGGTAGCAGCAGCGATGATCGCGTTCTGCAGAGGCTGTTCATCTCTGCACTGGGCTGCCACGTTCTTGGCTTTGAGGACGAGAGCTGCTGTCGTATTGGCGACCGCCTTCGCCAGGGATAGGAGGATATCCTGGTGGAGATGTTTAATGTTTGTTGACTAATTTCCTTCTGATAGTCACCATTTGAGTCCATATTAGACAAAGCCTGTATGCCTATGGCTAGCCTATGGTAGTCAGACAGATGTACACACTTATCTTCTTATATATAAAATCAATTGCTGTTCGTTTGTCTCGCTAAAAAATTAAAAATAAGTTGAAAATTCAAATGTCACGTGTACTAAGTAGCGGGCACAGCTAGTGCATTTATAAAAACACACATATTATAAATAAATTCATACTCATCACACCAAATATTGTACTGTATGGGACTCGAACCCATCATCTTTGTCTTTGCTGTCAGGGTCACTAACCTCTAGACAACAGGTCAGTTGTTTAAGAGTCAATTTAAACCTAATTCTAATTATGGTATTGAAATGAAACTGTAATATTTTCATTTGATATAGTGTTATCTAATGTTGATCTAAAGGAATCGTGACGGTCGATCCTGTATGCCAATCATTCCAATCCAAAAATTATGTTTCAAATTATTCTTGACTGTATTCCATTTCGTTGCCAAATTTTCATCTAGATCCGTACAAACGTTCTGGCGTTATTTATGAACGGAAGATGACGCAGATTTTCTGAGGTAAGTAATTATTTTTACCTATAGTAAAACAACTCCCACATTAGAAATATGTATATCCTATGTCGCGAGGGACTTAAAAAACATATTCTGAAACGGATACAATCGATGGATACAAAACAACACTCAAGACTCTGAACAACTATTTATGGATCATGTAGAATTCCAATTTGAACCCTAAGTGCAGTAGAAAACGGCGACTTGACCGCCTTAACCACTATGCCATTCATTACTTCGTTTAATAAAAATGTAGGTCACCTATTTTTAACTGTAATTAATTAATGTTTATTTATTTTCGTCTGTAACGACAACTCTGTGTCGTAATTTTACATGACAAATATTTTTTTAATATACCGCCATCTGTTGCGTGTGTCAAAAAATTCACGACTGACGGTTTATATCCAGTAACTTCTTACGAACTAGTAATCACAAGATGATAAATTGTTGGATATAAATTTTGATGTCTGTAACACATTATTTGTGTAGTTATTTTTTTAGGTCAAAATTAGATGGTATCTAACTTGTCGTTAAAAAATACAATTTTTCTTTCTTTCTATCTGGTATGTTAGAGGTCTAGGTTTATTCTGACTAGGATTCGAACCCGTGACCTCTGGCTCAACAGCAGCCTACAACTTTGTCTTTTTAAAACTTTAACTAAATATATAACAAAAATGTTATACATTTAGTTGTTTGTTATATTGATTATCTATCAAAAATCAAATTATCAAATCGAGTCATTCCGTTTCCATGACAATTGAAAATGAAGCTATTCGGATATCATCACGCTATATACATAAGGGGGATAGTATTAGTTAGTTATTTTTGAAATACATTCACTTTGAAGACAGTTAGTTGCAAATAAAACAAATATATTTTTCTAAGAAGCAAATGTATTAACAAAAATAACCTTTTGGCAGTGACAAGAAACGGTCCAAAACCGATTTACGACTATTAGGCCGGTTACAGTTAAGTTCTGGATAGCTTATCTAACGGATAATTTAAAGTAACTTCCATATAAATTGTTAAAACCACTGTAAGGTAAGCTATTCGGAACTTATCGGCAACCAGCAAAACAGAGCCATACGGTCAGTTTCATCACATGCTGATAAACTCCCTGATAGACTAATTTCAAATAATCTGCCAGATAGCTGCAGATTTAGGTTTATCAGGCACTTGTGAAACTGGCCGTTAGAATTATACCAGTACTAAAGTAAATTATGCATATAAAATCATTGTAAGAGATCCGTATATCACACTAATATATAAAGGCGAAAGTTTGTGTGTATGTTTGTTACTTCTTCACGCAAAAACTACTGGACGGATTAGAATGAAACTATACAGTAATATAGCTCATAGATCAGAATAACACATAGGCTACTATTTGCCGCGATAACTGACATATACGCGGGCGGAGCCGCGGAAAGCGCAGGAAAAAGGTATTTGAATTTAGGCCTAACTGGCGGTGTCCTGACATATCCAGTTATAGAGTTGAGTTACATTGGTAGGCTCTTATATGTTAAAAAATGAAGTTAAAACTAGTAAAGTTAATATTTGGACGGATTGTACCATTTTTAATTTCTTTTGACTAGAAAAAGAAAAAGCGAAATTAATATTTGCTTTTTCAATATCATTCTTTTAATTATTATATTCAAATGAGATTCAAATATAGAGAGCTGAATCGCGCAATAAATATTTTCGTTTAATACTGGTATCATTCTTATAGTCATTAAATTAAAACCAAAGTAATATTTTAAAGTATAAAATAAAAATATTCTATGTTAGGCGAGTTTCCAGTTTTAAGATTAATAAAAATATCTCCAAAATACATGCATATGTACATAAAATCACGCCTGTTTTCCCGAAGGTAGGCAGAGGCACATTTATCGTGCACTTATCCCTTCCCAAATATAAGTTACTTAATCTGTTAATTTTTAATACTTAAATACTAAATTTATATTAATTTTGGCATTTTAAAGGAATATAAGTTAAGTAACTTGAGCGTATTCATAAACATTACCTGAAGTCAATTGTGTTTAGTTTCAAGTTAAAATCGTAGTTTAAGTTATTTAAGTTAGGTTTAAGTACAAGTTAGCTGCAAGTTATAGTATTAGAATGTACAGGGCCAACGAATGATATGTATGTTAAGAAAGAATATTAAATTGGATAAACAATCATTGCCGGGCTTATCTATACTAATATTTTTAATTCTGTCTACTTGTTACGCTTTCATGGCTAAACCGCTATACCGATTTTAATGAAATTTGGCATGGAGATAATTTGATCCTAGAGGCAAGGCTAATTTTTGCGGTTGTTCTTGTAAAGGTACAATAAAAACTGCGGGCTCTTATAGTTATCAATAATAGGAACTGAACGACATTTTCTTGGTTGTTATGGTGATTGGATTATATAGCAACAGCCTGTATATAATGCTTATTACGTCACTACGTTTGTAATTAATTTTATCATTGTCAGTTGATATTTAGAGAACTGGCAATGTTTATGAATACGAATTTAATTTAAAAATAATCGACCACTTACAAAAAACTTGAATCTCGCCTAACAGTCGAAATTAATATAGTATTATCAAAAACAAAACAAAACAAAAAATGGCAAATAATGGCATTAATATAGATTTGTATTTAAACACCGTACTTTATATTTCATATATTATGCATACGCATCTTCTTGATGAATTAAGTTTAAGAAAAAAGAAAGTCGAAAAGCAGAAGACTCTAAGTCAAAGATGCTGTCTGTTTTCTACAGTTTATACATTACAGAACGAACAAGTGGTATGTTTGTATTTGTGATGATTAGGGTTGCCTCAGTTTAATATAAGACCAGATAGGGTTGCCATCACACGAAAGACAGTCCGTGTTGTGTCTTTTAAGATAACGGTAGTTTAGCAACAATTTGACTACTAAGTCAATTAAAAACATTATTTTTGAGAACCGAATTTACTTAATAGGTAGGTCCAAATTAATTTTGAAAGGATATCTCTATTATTTCGATAAGAATTTAAAGGTAGTAGAGCCACGCTGATTTCAGCACGAACGGGCCGGCTCGACCGGGGCGGTACTACCCTCGCACTGAAAATCAACGTAAAATGACAGCATTCGTGCTGTCGTGTTTCGTTGGTGAGTGCGAGACCGGAGGCCCAAATAGTCTAGTCAACAAGTTCCATACTTGTTGACTAGACTAAAAGATGCACAAGCATCACTAGGCCGCCATAGTGTGGGTCATCATGCTGCATTGTTGCATTCGCAATGAGTATGGTGGCCACCACTCGTGGATTCTGCTTATGCTTTCCATCAGGCAAAGTAGAGTCATTTTGGCGGGCCAAACATAAAAAAAAAAAAAAAAGAATGACCCCCTGCTTGTGTCACCTTGGTCCCTTTTTAGACCATTTAGATATTTTTATATAGACAGCTCTCGCATTAGGGCCAAATCCTGTGTCTTGTGGGACTTTATTGACTTAAAAGATACGGACACAATGAACACCCAGACTCGGAACAACAATTCGTGGATTACACAAGGTGTTGTCCCAAGTGGGTTTTGAACCCACAAAACTTGGCACAGCAGAAAGCGGCGTGGTGACCGCTTTAACCACTAGGCCAACCGTGCAGTTAGTTCAATTCAAACTCTGTGATTATATAGAGTTAAATATAGGTATGTATGAGTTTGTTAAGCTATTATTTTATGTACATTAATATAATAAAGTACACATAAGGCACAAAAAGCCACGTATGCACAACATATACATAAGTTTCTAAATAACGAATGGTATACATTATTGAGTAAACTCATTTTTAACCGACCTTAAAAAGTAAGAGGTTCTCATTTTGAATGTATATTTATTTGTTTAGATATGTTCGGGCATAAGTCCGTCATTTATAGATGGATTTGAAAAATTCTTTTTTGTTCGAAGTTTTATTACAAAATGGTCCCACTTAAATTTCAAATAGATTTAATGTTGAGTTTCAGGGATAGACAACGAAATTCTAAAAATTATAATATTATATTAATCAATAGTGATTGCTGCAATAATTTAACAGCATATGCATTGCATGAAATCGGTCCAACCTTTTTTAAATGATTCATCTTTACATGTATTCAATAGTATATACCATTCAATTAAATACATAACAAAACAATATGTACATATATTTAGGACAAGAACAAAAAAAAAAGTATAAAAATAGCTGCCTATTTGAACAGTTAAAAAAGGTTTTTTTAAGTACTGAGTACTTCGCAGTCGTTTCTAAAGACTAGATTAGTATACATTATTATAATAATTGTTAACAAAATAATAATATTAATAAAAATGGGTAAAATAATCAAACTTAACAATATGGGTTGTTGAAAATTCTTTTGTGATGATATTAGTATATTAACCAGGACTTTAGCCTAGTTGACATTCTACAAACGTAAACGTTAATAGAAATCTAAGAAATGTGGCGGAATGACGTCATGTCTACGCTAAGTCAGGTGGTAAAAGCAAAATACCAAAATATTGGACTGGGATTTTTTTACTTTATCGCACACTAGCGACCCGGTCCGAATTTACACCAACCCTTAACTGGCCATGGCAAGACTTTATAAATCCGATTTCACTAAAAGTCCACTATTTAAAAAAACACAAAACTATCATTAAAGTTAGTTTGCATTTTTATTAAAGAAATTGCTGTTTTCTCTACTGATCTGGTGTGTCTGACTGTGGTGGTGGTTAGTAAACTTGACTGCTGAGACAGAGATCGCAAATTCGATACTCACCTAGGACAAAAACAATTGTGTGACTACACGATCATCTGTCCTGCGTCTGGATGTATAATTTAGCCATAATATCTATGTATTTAGTACAAGTATGGCTACTGGCTACCATAGTACAGACTCTTACCTAGTTCTAGATCAGACTGCCGTTTGGACGGCATGTTTTATTATTATTAGTGAAATTTTACCCTTATTAATGGATGAACCGAGAACTGAAATTTAGCAAGATAACAGTTATAAAAGTTCAAGGTTTTTTTAATTTGAATTATTATTTCAATAAAACACGTGTTTAGAAGCGCTAGTCAAGTTTAACATGGATTAAGATTGAAGGACCAAGCGTAATGGCTCGAAGTACCATGCTTGAGAAAACCAATAGTATAATTTTACCCGATTACGACGAAAACAAAAGGATTATGGTTTTTATATTTAATTTTTGACATTCCAAAGGATTTATATTGTTATTTATTGATTTAGTTTTATTCGATAATTTAATTTTACCGGTATTTTTTAACAACTAAGTCTAAAACTGTAATTAGTAGACTATTCAGTTAAAAACAAACTAATAGTAAATTAGTGTGTTAACTTGTGCAAGTGAAATCGGACGCACGTGTATGATCTACACATGTTGAAGTACCAAATGCGCAACGTGGTGTTACCCGCGGTTGCGGTGCGGTAGTATATTAAACTTACGTACCTATCAAAACATAATGTAATACCTACATAACAGTCTTTTCCCTTAATTATTGTGTCTTTATAATTTTGATTAAGTCGAAAGTCTATTTCAACACTTATTTAGAAACTTCTAAGTGCAGGCTTAAGGCTGTTGAAAGTACTCGTACAAATGAGTTTTGGAACTTGAGTTAACTGGGTGGGGTACGGACCCGCAACTAGTTAAACGCAAGATCATCTCCTTAAACATTACGCTGTAGAAGCCAATTTTTTATATTACGAGACTTGGCACTGAAACTATTCTTGAAAAAGTGTTCATAGTAACGAAAGCGAAGGAAAAGACATTTTATATATACCAGAATAATTATAAGATTGGATTATTGTTAATAATAATACGTATTTAATACTTCAGAAATCAATATTATACTAGTAATTTAACTTTTATATATTATTTAGGCGATATATACTTTTATATTGTTTACTAAGAAAAAAACTCAGAAAAAAGTTATAGTACCTAGAATATTTTATTGTCCACATACTAGACCTCCAACTGTGGGATTATGGACAACAAGAGATAAAAAGGTGAAGATTGCCACAATACAAACCTAGCTATAACTACCCACTACCAAAATGGCATCGGAACCTACACCAATAATACTAATACTACAAAATAAAAAAAGCTGTCGTCTTTTTAGAGCTGGCAAATCCGTTTTGGGATCGACAGGTTTTTTGAGACGAGCGACAGCATTATTTGTGTGGTGAATTAAGAATACGGAGTATCACCACACCTATACACCCCGTGGGTGTCGTAAGAGTCGACTGAGACAGCGTACTACCAGGACAACAGCTCTGCAAAGAGAAGGAACACTTGACACAGATCCTATACCAACCCGTCTGGTGCAGTAGACCTAAACTTGCTTTCTAAGGAGAGGCCTATGTTACACCGTGGGAGAGCATGAATCGGCCGGCTCGACCGGAGTGATACCACGGCCTCACAGATAACCGGTGTGGCGACTTCCACATACAGCGGCAACAAAAACATATTGATAGCGCCATCTACCGAAGATACACTCAACTACGTAGTAACGCACAACCCGGAGTAACTGCCGTCGATTAACACCACTGTGGGGGAACGGGTGATCGTGTCCCTCCAACACAAAGGGAGGATCCTCCGACCAGGCGAGGCGATCATGCCTGGCGGGCCAACTGCCCAACGGTTGATGTTGTGATGTTGTATATATGATAATCGGCGCGAGAACTTCTATTGCGCGATTCAGGATTGGTAGTTCTTCCGTGTTGTGCGTTACTACGTAGTTCAGTGTATCTTCGGTAGATGGCGCTATCATATGTTTTTGTTGCTGATGTATGTGGAAGTCGCCATATCACTCCCCTCCAAGACCGGAGGTCGATATATTGTTGAGTCAGCTGTCTGTGCTCTGTGAAACGGCCCACGCCCCAACTCCTCCCCCCATCCCCCAAAGGCCGGCAACGCACTTGTGACGCCTCTGGTGTTGCGGGTGTCCATGGGCGGCGGTAATCGCAAAAACAACCCGGCCAGCGTGGTGTAGAAAATCAAAATCTTCTTTTTTTATGAGATCTAGCAGTGGGCTTTAAAAACTGGTGATATGACTTGAATTAGTTCACGAAGACTTGTTATCAATAAAGAATAGGGTAGATGACACCTTAGTCAAATCAGTTACTTTTTATCATCTGTCAAAACGATCACTTTGTATGAAAATGTACTAAATACATACTTGTGACGTCACTGTTTTACACTATTCAATTGAGCAATATATTTCAATGTTTATTTGATTAAAATTTGTAATAGAAATGAAAACCTGTAATAATTATATTTTCCGAGATGTTTTGTTATATTCGTTTTAATGAAAGAGACATCGGTATTTATTTGCCACCATAAAAACCACGACTTTAAAGCGAGGGAAGCTGCGGATAAATGCTAGTGTTGAAAGAACAGCACAATATAGTCACACAGTTTAAATGTGTAATACTACATTCCATACTGTTTCCTTATATATTTTTATGGTCAAATTAGTTGTAATATTTAATATGGCAATGGTAAGAGGAGACGAATGCGACTTGGCATGTTGCTACCGCTATGGACAGTTTTACTAACACAAATGCTGTTCCCTTCCCTCCCAAAATGAGGGGAATGGTGTTCCTTTAGAGTATGACATCATAACTGATTATTTCGAAGAAGTAACTATTTAAAAACGTATTTTTTACGTTGTCATTGCCGACATGTCTTTCATGATATATGTATGTCTTTAAAATGCGACAATTTAAAGCCTACATGAATTCAAAACATTTAGACCCCTCAGAACTATCAGTGATATTTCGACCTTCGCAATCGTCCCTAGGCATAAGACACTGAATCAGAACAGCCAATATAATGAACACCAACGACAAAAGAAACATGATATTCAACCAGTTCTCTTTCCAAAGTGTTGCCAGTTCGATTTCCAAGCATTCGCACTTAGGGCAACACTTTTCATCTGTCCTAGGGCACTTCCGCTTACAATGTTGACAAAATCCTTTCCCATAATTGTTACCAGTCGATTTAAAAGTCGGATTATAAAATATACGGACTTCCGTCTTCCCTTTAGGTGTAGAGGCATTGTTAAGTATGTCTGTGTGTTTGTCTCTTGTCTCGCTCGTGTAGTACCTCTCGCTCTTTTTAATGAAGTTCTCGAAACCGTCGTGACGTAATTTCGATATTTGGTTCTTTGTGAAACTCGTTTCGGCTGTTTCCATAAAGGTTTCTGTCGTAGTTAGTACCCGGTTGTATCTATCCGGATTTAAAAGCTTCATATTCAAAGATCCGGATACTTTTACGTCCGGTCCGGATTTTGTTACATCATTAATGATACTGTGGCACTCTATCGTTTTACCGTCCCCGTTGAATCGGTTAAATTTATCGTTAATATCATTTTTATCGATATTTTCCGATAGGAAGAACTTCTCGCGAAGAATATCGTTTTTGGTGCGTCTATCGAAATCTATATTAACGTAATCGTGGTACTTTTTACCGATATTCAAACTCGATTTATCTATATTTAAGTTAGATTTTTCAATGTTAAGTTTAGTGTTATCGAAATCTAATCTAGTTTTATCGCTACCGTTACTGGGTTTGTTTATATTTAGATTACTTTTATCGAAACTGTTATTTTGTTTTTCAATGTTATTAGCGCCATTTTTAATTTTATCAAAATTGACATTCGCATAGTCGTGATTGGAAAAATCTTTTTTGAAATTATATATTTTATCTGAAATAGTTTTGGGGTATAACTTAGGGTTGTTACTATCTAGATAACCTTCACAATTTTGTACAATCGATTCAAAATCGTTATCGCTATTCGATTTTTGGGGTTGTTTTTTGAACAACATGTTACAATACTCGAGACTTCGATAATAATCGGAGTCGGACTCTTCCTGTATCACATCTAACATCCCCCAATTTCTAGAAGTGTCTACATCCTCATATATGCCATCATCCTCTACTTTTGGCTTCTCTTTACCTACTACATCGATATTTTCAAAATCTGTCTCATAAGCATCGTCTTTCTCCCTCCCAAAGAATACTTTATAGAAATTATCGTAACAGTAATTTAGTTTTCTATATAGATAAGATTTTTTCCCATTGCGTTTGGGGTCCCGCAAGGTGCTATGGGAGTCGAAATACAGTTCGTCGTAGGAATCTGTCTCGTCGGAGGCTGTACAGAGATCTTGGGGATGTTCTTTTACCTGGGTCTCCTTATCTTCTTCTGTTTCTTCGCCGATGGTGTAGAGGACTGTTGTGGAGGCTTCTCCGACGCGGGATGCTGCGTTGAGAAGGTTTTGTCGCGGCTGGAATATAGAAAAAACAATTTAAGAACATTTTAAATTATATACAGTAGACTTATTATATTTCTAATTCGTCGAATTTACTTCTAAACTTTTTAAGACAACTTCCGCATTAGGAGTATTCCTATGTCGCACGGGACACAATCACGGAACAAAAAGAGCACCCAGACCCAGAACAACGATTTGTGGACCTAACAAAGTGTTGTCTCACTTGGAGTTTAAACCCACTACACTAGCAGTAGAAAGCAAGGCTTAAACCACTAGCACATTAATTTCGTTGCGGGTTCCAAGACAGTTTAATATTTCCTGTGACTTCCCGAGTGTCATAACTCGGTATGCTCGTGGGTCACTGCTGTTGATCCTGGGGTATAGGAGTTGCAGTAGGAGTCGTGTGTGAGGGATTAAATACCCATTCGGGTCCAGGAGTTGTCCAGATCATGTCAGAAGATCAGACGTGATGGTAACACTTTCCATAGATTGACGTGGACTCAATGGACATAAGTGCAGTACCCTTCGAGTGTCCTTCCCAGAATGGATGGTTTGAGAGTTGGTAATCTCCTTACCGTGGGAGAGTCACGCTTCGGCATGAATGGGCCGGCTCGACCGGAGTGATACCACCGCCTCACAGAAAACCGGTGTGAAATAGCGCTTGCGCTGTGTTTTACCGAGTGACTGAGGATACCGGAGGCCCATACCCAAACCCCTCCCCCATCCCCCAAAGGCCGGCAACGCACCTCTGGTGTTGCGGGTGTCCATGGGCGGCGGTAAACACTTACCATCAGGTGATACGCCTGTTCGTTTGCCTCTATTCCATAAAAAAACCTCAGTTCTATGTGGGGATTAAACCTAAAACGACACGGTGTGATGACTACCTAAACCATATTTTCCATACCTCTTTAGTTTCCGGCTCGGCTGCCTTCAACAGATCACTGAACGCTGTGCATAGGTTCCTAGTGGCGTCCAGCAGCTTATCACCGTGATCATCATCCTCCATCAGCGCGGCAATCATCTGAACTCCCTTCGTCATTTCCGGTAGGTTCGTGGTGATAGTCGTGATGGCCGCTCCGACCGCTGTGTGGTCTACTTCCTCCGTAGAACCTGGAACAACATAAAAAATAGATAAATATTTTCAGACATCTAACACACAACGCCATCTAGTTCCAAACTAAGCAGAGCTTGTATTATGGGTACTAGACAACTGATATACATACATTTATACTTTTTTTTGTAAATTCATATTATATATAGAAAACAGTCAAACACCGAAACAAATATTTGCAGATCATACAAACATTTAGTCCGACCCGGGAATCGAACCCGAGACCCCAAGCACAGCAGTCGCATAAGCTACCGCTGCGCCACCGAGGTAGTCAATATACTGTACTACAATTGTATATACAATACAAGCCTGCCTGAAGTCCTAACTTAGCTATATAGAGGATGGTAGCACTACATACCGGAAGTCAGTGTGACGACCTGTGCGGTGGCGGCGTTCATGGCGGCGATCTGTGACGTCACCACCTGCTTGTTGGTGTCCATGGTCACCTGCTTCCACTTCACTGACGACGCGTCATGGCCCATAGCTGGTAGAGACGCCTGCAACAACAATACATAACTGGTAGCGTCATCTATCGCAGATTATAAGTACTAACTAGGAATCCTGAATCGCGCAATGAAAACTTTCGATTGAATTGATGTAAATCAGCCTGTTTTCACAACTTCTACCTAGACTGATCGGTTTATTATGGCAAAGGTAAGGTGTCCTGGCGTTAAGTGACTCTCGTAACCGAAGGACACTTCCAACCAAAGAGCCTTTTGAACCCCTAGAATCAGGGCAAAAGAAAACCAACTAAAGAATTACTTTTTGCATACAGGTATTACGTGTGACCATTGTATTATCCCAGCCAAGTTGACCCATTTATGGTGAAGTACTGATGTCTCGCGTAGTTGGGGAATAGATTCTCAAGATTATATGTGGTCGGCTACTAGCTCAACCGGTTTTAGCTGAATATCAGTTTTTCCACGGAGCGACTGGCATCGGACCTCCGCAACCCTGCGGGGGAAATGAATTCGAAGGTTGAACTAGTTATCAGTATATTTGAGGGCACTGACTTGCCAATGAAGAATGCTGTAGATGTTCAAGATAACCAGGACTTAACGCGCTCTCGAGGCATGGGGGTGAGACAGCCAAATTTCCATACTTCCGGTAAAAATATAAGAAAATATACTCACTCTACTGAGACTCTCTTCAGTCTGCTTTATGATCTCCCTTCCGGTGGTGATGGTCGATAGGAGAGCGCGCTGTGGCTCCGTCATGATGGAAGTCACCCTGGTTTGTTGCATCTGTGACGCCTGGCGAAGGATAATTCAATTTATTAAGACAGCTCCCTCATTTATACAAATAAATAAAATTGGTGTGCCTGTTTGTAATATTAAAGCAACCGGTTTTTACTAAATGCATTTGTATGTATACCAAAATAACATTTTTTACAATTTTTGTCTGTCTGTTTGTTCCGGCTAATCTCTGGAACGGCTGGATCGATTTTGACGGGACTTTCACTGATAGGTAGCTCATGATATAAGGAGTAACTTAGGCTACTTTAAGCCTTAGCTTTAAGGTTTTTAGACTAGCTTCGCCCCGCGGCGTCGACCGCGGTACGATAATAACCGCGGGACTCAGCACTTAACGCAGTATAGTGGCGTGGCGATCGCTTACACCACTAAGCTGTTGCGGATTAAATCATTGACTTTCAGGAGAGTTTGGGCCATAATATATTGCGCAAACTAACTCACTATTCCTAGCTTAAATTAATTATGAATCCTTATGATGTTTATGAGACCAAAATTAAATAGTATGTCATTTTGATAGTTAGCAACAAAATAACATATCCTATGTTAACATATTCTTGGAGGTATTAGAAGTAACATAAGATACTTTTTTTAACCGACTTCAAAAAAGGAGGAGGTTATCAATTCGACAGTATTTTTTATTTATTTTTTGTTTTTTACCTCATAACTTTCGACTGGGTGAACCGAATTTGATGGTTCTTTTTTTATTTGAAAGCTGGTGCTTCCCGTATGGTCCCATTTAAATATGGTTCAGATTGAAGTCGGTTTTTTTTATTAAAATTTGTGATTATATTAAATGCGAGCGAAGCCGCGGGCGAAAGCTAGTATTATATATATGTTTTATACACAATAATACCTACAGAACCCATTTCGACGACTGTAGATAGTCAAAAAGGCAGCATGAAACAAATTAAACCATCATTTAAACATCACACCATTAAAAACATTCACAAAACTAAAAAAAAACAACATCTGCAAATAATAATAAAAATAATAAAATAAATAATAAAGCGTTACTAACAGCTGGTGGGGTGTGTCCTGTTATAATCTGTCCGGAGACTGTGGTCTGCTGAGCCCCAGTAATGTGGCCCACAGCGAACGGCTTCGCACCTACATGGGACAAATTGTATAATACAAGCTTTGTGCATAGAATTAAGCTTAAAATGTGTGCTTATTATATTACTAAATAATAATAATCATAATAAAAATATTACTGAAAAAAAAATTCGTATTAGGACATTCCGTGTCGCGGGAGACTTTACAAACAAATATGAAAAGGGTCACAAAGAACAACCAGACTCAGAACAACAATTTGTGGATCACACAGTGTTGTTTCATGTGGGGTTTGAACCCACAACACTTGACGCAATAGAAAGCGGCGTGGCGACCGGTTAAACCATTAGGCCAACCGTGCAGTCACGGCAGTAAATAATATACTAACATTAAACTTCAACTTTACAAAACCATTGGTAGAGTACCAAGGGCGTAGCCAGGTTTTAGTTTCGGGGGGTTTCAAGACAATAAAATGACTATGTCCCATTAACCGTAATATTATAATAAAAAAAAAGTTTAGAGGTGTACAAAATAACAATAGTATAGAAACATTTCGTGGGGGGGGGGGTTCAACCCTAACCCCCCCCTAGCTACCCCTGAGAAAAAGTGCAATTACTTAAAATCAAAATTTATTTTTGGACTGAAAAACAATATAACATGGTTGGCAAATGTTGGTCAAGTGTTATAACTTGGTGTGTTGGTGGTCACTGCTGTTGTTCCTGGCGTACAGGAGGTACAGTGGTGGGAGGGATTATTCCCAGTTGGCAAATGTACGTACCTTCAGCGCCAGGCCTGTGTACTGCGGGCTTCGCTACCGACTCCGTGTTCACTTTGCCGGACTTGAAGGTGTCGTGTTGGATTATGTTGGCCCTGGTGACAATACCTATTGTTACACTATTTATTTTAAAAAAATAATAACGCACTAAGACCTTGCTGGGATTATATGCCGATCGATTAGATTTATAAGTTTTCACATAACTAAATATCTATACGATATAAAGCTGAAGAGTTTGTTTGTTAGTTTGAACGCGCTAATCTCAGGAACCGCTGGTCCGATTTGAAAAATACTTTCAGTGTTGGATAGTACATTTATCGAGGAAGGCTATATATCATCACTCTACGGCCAATAGGAGCGGAGCACCAATGAAAAATGTTTCAAAAACGGTAAACACCAATGAAACATGTTTCAAAATCACGCTACGGGCAATAGGAGACGCAAACGAGGTTGCGTGGGACCGCTAGAATTACATACACTTCAGAGTTTGGGTGTTTTCTATGTATAATATGTATGTATATATTTACAAACGTGTATATGTATTATATCAGTTTTTTGGTACCCATAATACAAGCTCTACTTAGTTTGAGACTAGATGGCGTTGTGTGTTATTATGTACACCCAAACCCCGAAACAAATATTTGCAGATCATACAAACATTTGGTCCGACCCAGGAATCAAACCCAAGACCTCAATTACCTTTCAACCCGCAAACACAAGTATATAAGTGGTACTAACTTGGAAGGTGAGACGGAGTCCTCCAGCATAGCGCTGCCCTCATCTCCCTCAATGCCGAGATGTTCCTTGGCCCTCTGCTTGCGGACGATGATGTCGATGTAGCCGGCTATCACCTGCAGGATCTGTTCAGCTTCTGTCGTCTGTACTGAGTAGTACTGATCACTGGAATAGACAAGAATTACGTTAATGTTATATTGAACTATGTTTTGTCAGCCGCACCGCCTGCGTTTATGTCAATAAAGAAATATCGATGCAGCGGTTTAGCCGTGAAAACGTAACAGAGTTACTTTCGAATTTATAATACTATTATTAGATTTACCTATTTTACCGATAAATTATGCAGTGCGAACCTATAAAAGGCAGTACTTGGCTATGCTCGCGTGCTTGTTGTTCGGGCAGCGGTCGGTGAGGACGTGCTTTCGTAGGGCCGTACGACATACGTCAACCATATCTTGTCATTTAGTTTTATATCGTTGTAAACCTATTTCTTTATCGTTTTAATGTCGATCTGTTATGTATTCCATGAACTGCTAGTAATATTATTTAGAATTATAAGATTCTAAACAGGAATCGAATCTGCAACCCTACAATGACAGTATCCAGAACATACCTATAATCACCAAAGTCCAGGGTGAATGTGTTGGGACTGGCGCACCACCGGCGGACGGTGGTGAGAGGCCAGGTCTGCAGGATCTCCTTGGTCTTCTCGTCCAAACGCAGCACCGAGTCCTTGGTGACGCCCAGCAGCCGAGGCACCAGCTTGTTCTTGCCTTTCATCTTCTCCTGTACAATGATATTATATAGTGGTTTAATAAGTCAGCTCAATGTGTCCTACTGCATTGAAGTGTTATTTGCTGATAAACATACTGCTGCGAATAAAGCTTATTCGAGATCAACAATACACGCACACAACACACACACGCCTAAATCGGAAAGTTCTCGTTGTTTCTTGAGGGTCAGAATGATGAACCTTACATCGATATACATAGCGTCGAATAAAAATTGATAGTTACGCGATTGTTTCCCGTTTTCGCCGGCTTGTAACCGTGAACGACCTTGTATTTACGAATAGTTACTAGAATGCGCTGGTAATAATAATATGTATATAAAAAGGACGTCTCGCGGGCCGCACTTCAGTTTGAGCTTCAGTGCGATAAATATTGGAGTGATATCAGTGATTAACCTAGCGGCCTCGGCGACAATTAAGGACTTTTATTCTAACTGATATTGTGATTTTAAAGTCTCTTTTACACGTCCGAAGGTTTATTTCTCAAATTCATCGAACCCTAGTACGAAAAAAAATGATATATTTTTAAATACATATCTATATTAAAACGTGAGTGAAACAAAAACTGCGTACCCCTTTTTACGTAGGAATTTGGCACAGTTAAAGGTGGAGGTATGCAGAAAACTAAAAATATAAAAATTATTGTCCAAGGTCGCCCATAATTCCCTTGAAGGTCGATCTGCATGTCTGTGACACTTTCACTATAAAACCGCTGCACCAATTTCAATAAAATTTGGCATGGTCCTAGATAGGAATTGAACCCCCGACCTCTAGCGTAACTTATTTTCTTGTCTCTAACGGATTCTAGCTTATATGACAAGTATTTGCCTACGCTATATCTGAACCAAAGAATATAACATACCTTAACCAAGAAGAAGGCGACTCCATAAGTCTTGAGGTCCCGGGCGCTCTTGGTGTACAGCACCTTGGCGTCCAGCTCGCTCAGCCCCACGTGCTTCTTGTGCTCTTTGAACACCTTCTTCTCAATTCCCTTCACTTTCATGTACGACGCTGGGAGGAACTCTTTGAGACTGGAACAAATGGAGAGAGTTACATTTTTATGTCATTTATTTGGAATACCATTGACTGCACGGTTGGCCTAGCGGTCTTCTGCTTAGCGTCAGTGTAGTTAGATCTTAGCAGACCAGAACACGGCCACTCTGACTGCATTGTCGGTGGCAGCCATCATATCCTCCCTCGTGCAGGTGTCCGGGCAGGCAGAGTGTTTAGCGGTTTAAAGTCTAGAGTTGTGGGTTCGAATCCCACATGGGACAACACTTTGTGTGATCCACAAATTGTTGTTCTGAGTCTGGGTGTTCCATGTGTCCGTTTCATGTATGTTTGTAAAGTCCCCTGCGACACAAGGTGTATTCCTAAAGCAGGAGTTGTCTTTTTTTAAAAAAAGCTGTTGCCTGGAATTTCTATTGGAGTCCCGCAAATGGTATTGCCTGAAATTTCTACAATAGCACAAGAGTTTAAAGACGCGTCTCCACCGAAATTGTTGGCAATTTCAGTGTTTCCAACTGTTTGCAACTCTTCAGAAAATCGCCAACTTTTGTTTTCGTTGTGTCTACACCGAGTCGCCAACAATTTGAAAAACATTCCAAATATCTGCAACAAGCGTATTCTTTTGACATTTACCGCCAAAAACAGAAAAACGGTTCCCCAATTTGTTAACAATTTTTGTTGCCAACACAAGGAAATTACAGAAACTTTTGTCACCAACACGGTATACAACACGAAAGTTGCCAAATTTTGTTCGGTGGAGACTTGGCTTAAGAGAAGCTACAGCCCACAAGTATCGGATGGGACAACGGATTCAGTTTATAGTACCTGAAGAGGCCGTGGTCATCATCATTATCATCAACAGCATTTTTTTTATGGAATAAGCGGGCAAACGAGCAGACGTATCGCCTGATGGTAAGCGATTACCGCCGCCCATGGACACCTGTAACACCAAAGGCGTTACAAGTGCGTTGCCGGCCGGGGATGGGGGGGGGGGAGATAGAGGGAGGGGGGTTGGGGTATGGGCCTCCGGTATCCTCACTCACTCGGTGAAACACAGCGCAAGCACTATTTCACACCGGTTTTCTGTGAGGCCGTGGTATCACTCCGGTCGAGCCGGTCCATTCATGCCGAAGCGTGACTCTCCCACGGTACAGTCCGCTGCTGGATATAGGCCTCTCCTAAGCAAGGAAGTATTGTCTTGTCTTGGTTTGGTATAGGGTTATTTACTCGTACACATATGTCACACTAATAAAATATTTCAATGTATTTTCAGTCCAAACCCAGCTCTTCCTCTTAAAGAGGAAGAGCAGAGAATTATGAGAACATTCTAAGACCTGAAATACACCTATAACACTAGATTTAAGCTGTCATAGTCAGTGGAGAGACGAATTCCCTAAGTTTCGCTTTATTGTATTGATTTTTGGTCTTCATTTACATTTATTTCAATAGTATAAGTATAAATACTTACTCCAGGAATCCAGTTGTGTGTTTGTCCTCTCTGTGATCACCGAACTGGATCTGACACTGTATACCCGCGAACTCGCAAGCTGTAACAAACAAAAATCATTAAAAAAAATATTTCAATAAATTTCATGGTCATTTTCTACCCAGACTCTGATTTTGCTGTTCATTTTAAGCCAGCTCCCTTAGCATAGTTGCAAGTGTTTCTCTTCGTTTCTCTTTATACGATCAGTAATGCCTCTATTTTCATGTATTATTGGCTGATATTTTGTTTTGACATATGTTAGTTTTCTATTAAAGTATTTGTAGAATGCAACTTGGCTAGTGGGGTTGATTTAGATATGTAAATTTTCTTAGACAAAGTAAGCTATAAGTTTAATACTTTAATCACACTACCTCATTTTGTTCTCGAGGTGACGGATTGAGCATACAACCCTATTTATCCCGTGACATAAACTGCATACCAATCCGTCTGGCCATCGTAGTGTAGAAGGCCAAAGCCTATGTCCAGCAGTGGACTATTAAAGACCTGATGAACATACCTTTGTCCTGTGTGACGGGGTGCATGCCATCCAGGATAGCGTCTCTGGCTTGGACGTACAGCAGGTTCAGCTGTACAGGGTCTCTGGAGTCCACGTTGCGGTCTGAGAAGAAGAGTTTGCGCCGGAGGAGGAGGGTCTCTGTTACATCGATGCCTTGCTCCCTGAGGGTCTTTGAGGGCTCCACCCAGTTCACTGTTGGGACAAGATTACAATTAGATACTTAATATTAAACATTATAACCACGAATTTTGAGTAATTTAAGAAAGTGCGCCTAACAATGTTCCTCATTTTTAATTTTTTTTTTATCCTTAGAGTAGATTTTTTCAAATCTATTAATATGTGGAGCAAAACCTTTGTACCCCTTTTTTACGAAAATTATGTGAACCGAGAAGAATGAAATTTGACATATGTAGTTAAAATTTATAGAGAGGAGTGCAGACAGCTAAAAAAAATTCGGTTTTTTGAAGTCGGTTAAATATGTATTTTTAGCCAACGACCAATGCGAAAGACGTTTACCTTCATCATCAGTTCTGAGCTTCTTCCGAAGCTGTTCCATCTTGGCGTCGCGTTCCTTTTCTTGGTGTTTGCGCTTCAGGGTGAGGGTCCCGTAGTTGGGCTTCTCGCAAGGGTCCGGCTCCTCTTTCTGTTCTTCGCGGACCTGGACACAAATTGAATGCGTTCATTATAAAAACATCTCTGATATCCTATCTCTAGTGATTTGTTTAACAAGTTCTTAATTTTTATATTTTTTTTTCAAAAAGACAAATCCCGCATTAGGAATGTACAAATATACGTCCTGTGTCGCGGGGGAGTTTACAAACATGAATGAAACGGACACAAAGTAACACCCAGACTCAGAACAATAATTTGCGGATCACACAGTGTTGTCCCGTGTAGGATATGAACCCTCAACAATTGGCGCAGTAGGAAGCGACATGGCCCCAACTTAAACGACTATGCCTGGCAGTAAAAAAAAAACATTACTTTCTTTGTTTTAAGTAGGTTAAGACACAAAGTAAAGTAAAATAGGTATACGCCCTATTAAACAGAGAAACCAAGGACACAACAATATTATAAGTCCCAATTGGATTATATTTGATTCTAATGATATAATGAGAGGCGGAATTTGAAGAAACTGGAGTCGAAAAACCACATAGTGAAAGGACAGGTCGCTCAAGACTGGGGCATGGACTGGCCTTACGTTTAAGGTAACGTAATCACTATGCTTACATATCATCATAACTAAGTAGAGATTCAACAACAAGAACAATGCCTTACCAGGCCATATTCATCGTAGTTGGTGATACCGATCTTGGTGCATATCACCACCATCAGGTTAGCTACCACTTGGCTGTCGTCCACAAGGAGTGTCTTCACCGTGCCTGGAACAAAACAACAAGTTTTAGAATAATCTCGTGTTAAATAAACTTATAATCTTGTTGTAAAACTGGAGATATTCTATATTTTTTTAAGTATGAACAATTGATTCAAAACTTTAATTTTTTCCGGTTCAACTTACTTCTTTTTATGCAAGTTTTAGTTTTTTTTATATGAAATATGGGATAAACGAGCAGACGTATCGCCTGATGGTAAGCGATTACCGCCGACCAGAGGCGTCATAAGTGCGTTGCCGGCCTTTTACGAAGGAGTACGCTCTTGTCTTGAAGGTTTTTTTAAGGTCAATTCAGAGCGTTTTCAATAACCTATTTCTAGTTAAAACTGAAAACGGCTGTAAGACAGCAAACTACCAGGACAACAGCACTGCAAAGAGAAGGAACACTTGACACAAACCCTATACCAACCCGTCTGGTCAGCGTGCTGTAGTAGACCAACACCTGCTTTCTAAGAAAAGGCCTATGTCCAGCAGGGGACTATGAAAGGTCGGCTGATGAACTCACCGTCAAGCATCCGAACCCTAAGGTTCCTGGTCTTCTTGTTATACTCCAGCAGATCTCCATTCCTCAGCATGTAGTAGTCGAGACTTCGAGACGCTTCGAGCCATATGCCTTTCTTGTTGTCTTCCTCTGACGCGAGAAATAGCCCGTATTCTTTTGCTGTGTGACAGAGACGGTAATATTGTAGGAATTCATTAATATAATTAAATTTTAAATTGTATACACTCGTATATATTCGTATTTCACAACAATAACCACAATTGCATGCGGGTGCTCTGACATTATCTAAACGAATGGTAGTAGATTGATGTCTGTGTTAAAGATATTGAATAAAAACTAATGAAGGGGGTCTTTATTAAAGTAACAGAATTCAAGTGTCTGCCTCTGATTGGAAAAGCCAACTAACCACCAGAATATGGACCAATAAAGAAGGAAATATCTTCCTTTAAATATTTCAATTAAACAGAAATCGAATTCTTGACATTTAAGATTTCGCAATTATCTTCTGACCAAGTCAAAGAGTAGACAGTTTCTTTGATTCAATTTTTTTTAGTAAAAGTTACCTAAGCGTCTCTACTCTGCCTGATGGACAGCAGTATCCAAGAATGTTGAAAAAAACAAAACGATATTTGTAATTATGCATATATCTACCTAGGCTTAGTAAACCAATATATTAAGTTGATTCTGAAAACTTACGGTCACCGCTGCTGGCTTCCAGGATCTTTTCCCTGATGATGCGACAGGCGTCGTACACTGTCGTGGAGGGGTCAAACTGTATGGTCTTCACTACCTTGCCGCCGTCGAGTGATATCTTGAGAGATAGAGCTGCCATCTTTGTCAGAGAGTGGGCCCTGGGGACGAAAGATATATAAGCTATAGGCATTTTATTTTTCGTTTTTTTTTGTGTGTATCACGCAATGTAAAGTGATGTTACCGGCTCAAAACCCGTCACCCCATTTCCACAATTCCACGGGGATCTGGTTTCTTTTCAATCACTAAGTGATCTTACCACATCCAACCCACTGTAATCCAATAATAATGGCGAGAATGGAGGGGTTCCAGCACTCGTCTCTTGAATTTGTCCATGGGCAGCGGTAAGCACTTACTATCAGGTAACCAATGCTCTCGTTGGTCCGATAGGGGCCAAATCATCATCATCATCATTTACAGCCTTTAGCAGTTCACTGCTTCCCCTCAGCAAGGACCTCCTTGGCAAAGCCAATTAGGGGTGGTGATACTCCGTATTCTCAATCGATCACCACGCGAATTTACCCCTAAACCATAAAAAGCTCGCTGACAACGGGTTCATCATTACGGGAGAAGTCATGAGAACATATGGGTACCTGAATTGGCCTTACAATAGATACTTACTTGTGTATAGTAGCAGTTTGGTAAGGTCTGTCTGGTGGGTGTTCGAGGTCTAAGTCCAAGGAGTGCGAGCTGCCTCTGCGGTGTCGAGGCCTCTCGTGACTAAATGAGCGGTGTCGTGGACGAGTTTGGAATGAACCCTGGAAGGGAAAGACGAATGTTTTTATTGTTATTCATTTAACATTTTATTTTCCATTACTAAAATACAAGATTCACAATGCTTGTTCGAGCAGTTAAAGCAGTCCTCCCTATTTTATACTAGCGGCCGTTCGCGACTTCGTACGCGTGCGTGGAGTTAGTTATTTGCACATTTTTTTTAACTTAAATACCATTTAAAATCCTTCTGCCATAATTACTTTTACTTCAATAACATAGAACTTTCATACAAACTTCCACCCCCGTTTTACTCCCTTAGGGGTGGAGTTTCGTAAAATCCGTTCTTAGCGGATGTTTACACCCTATAAGGAACCTGCCTGCCAAATTTCAGGTTTGTAGGTGTTATAGTTTCTGAGATTTCGTGATTAATAAGTGAGTGATATTTCGCTTTTATATATATAGACATTTTTAGCCGACTTAAAAAAAGGAGTATACTTATACTCGATTTAGTTTTGCGTTCATGAATCAATAGGTCAATTAGTGAAAGTAACAGAAATACGCCTATAAAAAAGGCAAAAAATATAAAGGCGAAATAGGCATTTATATGGTAATAGTGAAATGAAGTAGATGCTTACAGCACGCGGCGCGGTCAGCCGCCGCCAGTTGTCCGATAGCGCGTGCTCGATGCGCGAGCGTAAACTGCGTCACGCGCTCTCTTGTGCTTGCGATGGTACACAATCACCTGGTACCTACAACCAAATAGAAATACGTTAAAATATGAATATACATTTTATTAGGACCCATCATTTGAGGGATCTCACCCTGTGGGAGTCCAAGTAATTTAAAAAGGAGTTAATGTTGATATTTTTCATAAATCATTGAAATCATAATACTAAATAAGTTAATTATTTTGGCAAGCACAAATGTCATAAAATTCATTTACTACTTTTGTTTTCTAATTAAATATGCTCACAAGAAATATAGCGTATACAGTGTCAAAGGCTTTTGAATAATTTTGGAAATGCCGTGTCCTTTTAGCATGTTCGCCATTCATTAACCATGTTTAATAACAATCTTTTGACTCGAAGTTATTCAACAAATAAATATGGTCATTTTTTTTTAAATAGCAACCAAAATTAAATTTATGCAACTGTATTTATTAGCATTTAGTCGTAGTTATAATTTAAACGACACGACATTTTTTTTTACACGACATTCCGTTCAAATTGAATCAATTCTTTATTAATATGCCAATTCGTCTATTTATTGAGAATAAGTAGATTGATAAAGTCATAACTATTAGTTTTCCCGAGTAACATATCCATCAACGTCATAAAAACATCATGGCTACACCATGCCGTTTTCTACAGCCGGTATCACCTGTGCCTGTATTTATAGATTGTTATTTTTAGATGGGAACGTATTACGGAGGCGATTACAGAAGCGTGACTTTAGCTCGCTTTGCTATGGTAAATATAATAAATCTTTAAACTTCTCATATACTACTAATATGGGTATACAAATATACAGGATGGTGGTATAGTTAGATTCATCAAATCGAAAGTATTAAGCAATCCTTGATACTGAACCAAACAATATTGATCCTTTAAGGCCCTAATACCGTCAAACTAGTAAATAAATGGATCTTGGCTTTTCTAATTTTTATTTCTATTAAAATTATACAAATTATGCAAACTCTGTACATGAACTGCGATGATAACAAAAACCTCACAATGAGATTTGTCAGGTTAGTTACAGGCCATCTCATCTCTAACTATACAAAGCCTGTACTGTGTTAATCAGACTGCCTATAAATTAAACACAAACAAACAACTTTTCATCACACTCGTGGTGAAAATCGAACCCAAGATCTCTCGTTTGACCGTCAGGGTTACTAACCAAAAAACAGACAGACCCGTCATACTGAACTTCAATGAACACATAACAATGACGGAATTAGCAAAATAGAAAAACTACGAAAAGTACAGCAGATGCTGCATTGTTGCAGCAGTACAGAACGACGCAGAAGCATCACTATAGTGCCGCCATAGTGTAGGTCACCATGCTGCATTGTTGCATTATCTGCATGCGCAATGAGTACGGTGACCACCACTCTTGGATTCTGCATATGCTTTCCTTCAGGCAGAGTAGTCATTTTGACACGGCCATACATATAAAAAAAGTACATACTTTGAAAGCTATTGTCCTAAAAATATGTCGTAACAGAAAACGATAATTTCCAGTTCAAGCGCATAAACAGTATCTCAGTTATAATAATATATGCTCCCTCTCATAAGGAATTCAAGTGAGACATTTTAGGGAAGGGGAGTTTTAATTCACGCCCAATTTATTAAAATTTACTGCCAACATCTAGTAGCCAACTGCTTACATTTAAAGGGGATCTATTTGTGGACATTACGTGTATGGAAATGGGAAGAAATAAAAGAGTTGTGGACCGTGCGGACGTGACAGACAGCTTGTTATTTTTTACCGAGTAGAGAGAAGCCAAAAGGAAGAGCAATAATTTTCTCAGTTCAAAACTACTGGACCGATTTGTGTGAATAAAATGACAATAGATTCGTAATAATGGCCGTGACATCCTACTTATATTATAAACGCGAAAGTTTGCAAGTATGGATGGATGGATGTTTGTTACTCTTTCACGCCAAAACTACTGAACGGATTTGCATAAAACTTTACAGTAATTTAGCTCATACATCAAAATAACACATAGGCTACTTACTATTTGCCGCGAAAACCGACATACACACGGGCGGAGCCGCGGGCAACAACTAGTTGGTCATATTTTATCAATATGTTGTTGATGTTAGGAAGAAAGAAAAAGTTTGGACAAGTAAAAACAATCACGACAGATGGATAAATTGGATAAAATGTTTTTTTTTTTAAGATAACTCCCGTATTAAGAATATATGTACATTTTGTGTCACGGGGGACTTTACAAAAAGACATGAAACGGACACAAAAAACACTCAGATTTAGAACAATAATTTGTGAATGACACAAAGTGTTATCCCATGTGGGAGTTTGAATCACTTGCTGAAAACGGAGTGGCGACCGCTTAAACCACGAGACCAACCGTGCAGTCCATGAAATAGGATGAATAGAACTAGAAGGGCAGTTTAATATATTAGTGTTACTATGTATAAATACATACAGGCAAGTACCAGATTGGTTATCTGGTGCATACCGTCTTCCATATATACTGGTAACTGAAGAGCGGAAAGTGAATTTGGCTCTCTTCAAGTCCTACCATGTGATCGCTTGACTATTAGGCACGTACTAAGATTGTAGTTGGAAAAACGTGGATGTTAATGCTTCTTCTACCTCTTAGAGAATAAAAAGTGTGAGTAAGGTATTTGCATTCGTAATTTTGTTGTACAGCACAACTGATGTTAGCTTTGACTTTGATCCGAAAGGGTTATTTAATACTAGCTTTGCACCGCGGCGTTGCCTCCGGTTGTTGTACATTGGGTAACACCACGGGGCTCAGCTAGTTGATAATTCTACTACTTAAATAGGTACCATTTGAAATCCTTCAGCCATAATTATTTTAACTTCAATAACATTGGACTTTCATACAAACTACCATCCCCCGTTTTAACCCCAGAATTGGATGGATTTCTAAAGATACATTATTAGTACACCTCCACACCATCTATAGAGCATACATTTTAAATTTCAAGTCTCTTACTTCAAAAACATAGAACTTTCATACAAACTTCCAACCCCCGTTTTACTCCCTTAGGGGTGGAGATTCGTAAAATCCGTTCTTAGCGGATGTCTACACGCTATAAGGAACCTACCTGCCAAATTTCAAGCTTGTAGGTGTTATAGTTTCTGAGTTTTCGTGATTAATAAGTGAGTGGTATTTCGCTTTTATATATATAGATTAAGACAATAGGGCAAATGAGATACCAGGGCTTCCTACAAAGGTGGGTTTATTGGAAATTGTGGTTACAAAAAGTTACAGGTGGCGTACACGTTCGTTTCACATCAGTAAAATTTCAGATTTAACAACAGATTAGTTGCCCGGTATCATGCACACTAAAAACTAGCTCATCGGATCCGAGTTGATTTAATTGCACGTCCTTATATATTGGAGCTTAGAGTGAACCATTGCGCGATCTAATACGCTCCCAACGCCATCTATCTATCGAGGCAGTTAAAAGTTAGTTATTGTGATACTATATATTAATAGCTGTAGTGGCATCATGCTACTAAATTTAAAACAAATATCGGAGAAACATTGAACTAGTTCAGCTTATTGGCAAGTGAATTATTTATGAGTTCATCTATTTAGGTAACTTCAATTTTATGGAAGCGAGACGGCATTTACAAGGAATAAAAGCAATTAGAAAAACACGTCAATCTAAGTGGCTTGCAACTGAATAGGCATTTGTCGGATACGATAATACTGATGATATCGATGAAGACTACGAGAACAGTTTTAAGATGATTCTTTTTAGAAATTCAGTTTATTCTTGTTGTAGTATGATGGCGAGTTTTAGAATTTAATTAGAGCTACTAAATAGGCGTACTAATGATGAATCATTAGTATGTAACTACAGGGCCATGAGTTACGAAATACTTCACATAACCATGTCGATCGAAGTAAAAAATACATCGATTTTAATTCGAATCTATCAACCTGTGTCATCTGTGGTTATATTTTAATCGATGTTCTAGAATGGCACTTCAAAATGTATAAACAAAACTAAGTCGACCGAATGAAACTATATTATTTCATACATAAACTTTTACGAATATCCCCTCGGGTGTATGGGCTCCCACACATAACTGCGAATTCGCAACGCATCGCAAATATCTGCGAGCGCGCACGAATGCTCCGCAAGAACTTCACGCCGCATCGCATCGCAATTATGTGTGGGAGTAGCCTCCTTCTTCAAGAATCAAAGTATCTCCATGCCGAACTACACTAAAATCGGTGCTGCGCCTTTAGACTAGATTACTTTAGAATTTTTAATATACTAGTATGGAAGTATGGATGTATTAGGTACGACATCATTCATCTCATATACAATCTACTAACTTAACCATTTACACTAAAAAGGCACCCCTCACTCAAACCCTCAATAAACTCAAGTGCACTAAACACTTAAGAATTAATATCTAGTGCCATAAACTCAATATGACTAAGACTACCCTCAAATACTAATAAAATCGGACAAGAAGGCATTCCAACGATTGCCGTACGAAACCCATCCTTAACACATCGAAATAAGAGTGTAGTGTGATATTAACGAATTCATACAGACTCATTAAAAAGCCCATAGTCATAACGGGCGAGTTATTGCATACAGTTTTGCATAAAAAGACTCGAAATGGGCCCCACTAGATGAGTGGGGACGAGTTGGAATTTTAATAGTACAATGTAGTCTGGCCGAGTGTAGAGCGAGAAACGAAATGGTTATTTACAGAGAGATAGACATATCTTCTATACGGTACTAATCGATTTTATATATTTCTTGAAGTTTGAAACCAAAGACAAGCTCAGGGTCACCAAAAATGAATTCAACATTCTTATGCCGAGGAAGTCAGTTACAGTAAAATATAATAAGTTTATAAACACAAAACCTCGACTGTGTAAAAAGTTTTCATAAGATTTATATAGACTTTGTCACCCGGGCGAATCTATTGACACCTCATTCTTTAAAATCGGTTCAGTGGTTAACACGCTGTGGAACATACAAACTGGCAAAAATATTACCTTTCCTTTTGAATGAACCGTAGTAGGGTAAAAAAGGATTACATTTTACAGTACTTAAACGTCGACTTATGGTTATGTGGTTAAAATATATAATTAAGTCTTCCTACTATTAAAATCCGCAAAGCTTTGTCTATATCGACTGATAGCTCCAAGGACCATGTGGTTGAACATCAATCCATGGAACATGTACAACCCAAACTGATTACAGACTTAACCAAATGCAAAGTAGATAACCTCTTAGAATAGTATTCGTAACACGAGGTTTCCACGAAATTCTATTTTTATTAACCGATATTTAGCGAACCGAGATATACCAGACAGAAAATTGATATAAATCAGAGACGGGTTTCCCAGGCTGTGTGTGAGTGTTTGGGGTAAAACAGATGCCCCAATAGAGTTGCCAAGAAATGGGGATATGACACTACACACACATAGCAAAATTAATTTGATTATAAAGCAACAGTAATGGGAGAAATTATTGTCTTCGTTCTTTTAAAACTTGCATTTAGATAGTGTCCTTGTAACGGAGGATTTTAACGCAAGCTACAGACAGAATGATAACCAATTCTCGGAAGAAGTGTTTGTAATCCCAGTACAGGGAGCAGCGTAAAAGAGAATCGTTGTACTATCGGTGGTAGATTTTTTTACACAATATACAAACCAATTTATGTGAATACATTTTTTTTGGGCCTGCCAAAATGACTATACTCTGCCTGATGGAAAGCATAAGCAGAATCCAAGAGTGATCACCGTACTCATTGCGAATGCAAATAATGCAAAAATGCAGCATAGTGGCCCACACTATGGCGGCCTAGTGATGCCTCTGCATCATCTAAATAAGTCATAGAAGTTTATGGACAGGAGCAAAAGTGAAAAATTGGATTTAAAAAAAATGGAGGTCAGAAAGAGATTATACACAAATTGTTTAGCTATCGACGAATACAAGTTACCTAAACGTTATCAGTAAATAAATACCCGTCGTTAGCTGCTTCCGTCAAGGTGATATGGGGGGACTTGAGAAGCGAAACTATTGTCAGGTACTAAGCGTATTGTATCTACTGTGTACTTTTCAGTACACAGGTGAAAACTTGCATCCAAAATACATTCAAGAAGAACAGTTCACATCTTCCTAGGTTTTATTATTCTCAAGATTTAAACCAGTTTTACCTGACTATCAGTTTTTCCACGGAGTGACTTTTACACACTTCCCAATAATGATTGTCAAAGATGTTCATGACAACCGGGACCGATCTCAAGAAGAACAATTATAATCGATAACGTTTTTGATAAATAAAACATAGAATCGATGGTGAATATATTACTGTTTGTCAAAACATATCACGGTACTTTGTAAGCGTGTTCTGAACGATCATTTCCGCATCATTGCATGCGAAAATACTCTCGTGAGGAGTTGACGGCTAAGGTCATGTTGTAGGGTTCGATATTAAAATACAGATACTAATAATTTCAAATTATCAAAAACACTGATGATTGAAAAAAAAGATGGAACTATTTCAAGAAGATGTTTTGAAGGAGGAAGATGATTTTCGTCTTTTTGTTACAATTGTGTGACAATGGAGCGTAAAACATTTCTCTTTCATTATCACAAAACGTCAATTAGTTTTTAAGTAGCGTTTTCTTTAATTTGAGGCTGTAGAAGTGAGCCTATTTTACCCAGGCATTTTATTCGTTAAAATCGGTTGAGTTTAGGCGCTACAGTGGAACATACATACATAGATTGATAAAATTATTACCTTTCCTTTTGGCTACGTCGGGTAAAAGGCCCTATTTATGTCGTACAAACACACACACACACGTACATAACTGTGATACAAATATAAAAAAACATTTACCATTTAACGTCCTTTACCAACCAAATTATATTCTATCCAAATATGCAAATGAATGGCCAAAGTACTTATCACTAGATAATCTTGAACACTTCAGTTTTCCGGTCGACTGACGGCCATGCCGAAGCAATTTACAAAACTGTCCCACATATATTGAGCACACTTTGGGAGGCAGCGAGGCGTGGACTGACAATTTTGAGGCGCCACCGTGACGCGTGCTGTCGCCTAGCAACGGAACCGCGACACTTGAAAAGATGAATTCATGGCTATTTAACAAATAAATTTCCAAAATAGTATACCATCATTGTAAATAAAAATTGTTTTGATTGAATTTTGAATGTTTGTCATTATACTCTGAGATTTAAAGATATGCAGTTAGAATGGTTTTTATTGATCGGTTATTTTATAAGGCAACTGCAACTTCAATTTGCTATTGATGAAATTACGACGAGCACTTTTTATCCGAAGGAAGGGTGATAGTTTTGGAAGTCCATGTATGATTGAATGTCACCGAAGCGCCACTACTGAACCGCTTTTAATCTTTTGTTTGATAATATTAAAGAGTAAGGTAATTTGAATTTTAAAAGATTTGGCAAATACGAAGTCATCGAAGTATATTCATCGTCATCATTAGCCTATCGCAGTACACTGCTGGACATAGGCCTCTCCAATTGCACGCCATTTGGTACGATCCTCGGCTTCGATGTATATTAGAAGATTAAAATTGGGACTGACGGATTACTCAAATTCATCAGAGACACGATCGTAGCCAAAGTAAAATCCAAAAACAATAATGAGAAAAACAGACAACGATGTTTAAAAATTTAACCTGTATTTGATGAAAGCTATTCACGTAATCCATTTCATAAAATTTACAAAATGAAATAAGCAATAATCTTTAAAAATCAAACGATATAAAATCAATATATTTCGACTAGAACAGGATAATATAAAAATGAAGATAATTTAACCAGAGTATAAGCACAAAATGGATTCATAAAAGTAGTGATATGTTAAACAAAGGGCGTGTCACCGATGATCATGTCGTCCAAGTAACTAAGACACAATAAAAGTATTGTCTCTATTATAGTGTCGGGTTACAGGACTAAGGGATTTCTTTGTTTGATCAACAAAGCATCTTTGCTTCTGTTGAACTTCCTACCCTTTGTTATTTAATGGCTTGTTGGAGATACTTTGTGCTTAGATGACAGATATGTCTAGAGTGATGGCATGTGGTATATTGTTTGCGTTAGTTTTGTTATTAAAATTCAATTTGTATGGAAAAATCATGTCACCATGCTGCATGGTTGCATTGTCTGCATTCGCAATGAGTATGGTGACCACTACTCTTGGATTCTGCTAATGCTTTCCATCAGGCAAAGTAGAGTCATTTTGGCAGGCCCATACATTATATAAAAAAAGTCTAATCGATACTTATATCATAAAGTAACTCTGTCTATCTGTTACACCGTCACGACTAAACCGCTGCACGTTTTTCAATGAAATTTGGCATGGCGATACTTTAAATCTTGAGGAAGGATATAAACAACTCATTACTGTTATAACCAACACACACGTCAAAAACCAGTAATTTAAAAAAATAAAGATTAAGTTAAAAATATATCAATATTAATTATTATACAACTTTAAACCTGGTATTGTTTATTTTAATAAATTTCACGATTTAATAACATATCCACAAACATCAATCAGCCCTCTATCGTATTAGTTAAACACATCAAAGTCCGAATCGATAATAAACATCATATATGCCAAGCAATAAACGAAACTAATCACTGAAGGACGATAAAAATAAAAGCTTATAAGACCAAAATCCATAATCTGACTAAATCTGAACAAACAAGTACCGCGCATGTATTTACCCCCACTCCTGGAGAAGTTAAGGGGAGATCGATACACTCCGGCGCCGACATGTCTGGCGCCTGGAGAGTGCCATCTCGCTCACACTCGCTAGATAACAAAACGTATGATATTGGACAAAACATGGGTGTGGCTTAATCAGCAATTTTAATACTTAGCAGAATTTTCATTAAGAAATAATAATTTTCATATCTTGGTTCTTCAAATGATCTTAAGAATAATAAAGGCTAGAAAGAAAAAGAAGAATTCTCATATTTAAAACGAAATCGACAAATGTAAGTTGTATATACAAACCACATTAAATGAACACAACACTAAAATAGAAATAGAAAAGATCTAACGTTATCTAATGGACATAATAATGATGAATATTTTAATGGTTAATTGCTTCACGATTATGTCATGATATTAGGCGTTTTGTACAATGCGATGAGTATATAGCCTATCCTATATACAATGGTGAACAAACATAACTTACTATGTAGAAGCTCAAAAAACTGAATCGTATTTTTTGCAGATGAGTAACATGCAAGAGCCTTAGCTTTTTTGATATAAATAGCATAAACCCTAAGTTTCTTGATGTCCTAACTTTGATAGTCCAAATATGAATTAGTAAATTAATTTTTAGAATTAAAACTTTAACAGTCAACTGCTGGACATAGGCCAAAGTACATACATTGTCATAAATGCTAACTCCGTCAGTCAAATATTTAGCAATTTTGGGGTTTTAAGTTTAACACTCCTAAAATTAAAAACCAAAATACTAATAGACAAGAATTAGGATATTGCATCAAGCGTAGATAAAAGTGTTTAGTTTAAAGGCAAACATAATCTAAGAACTAAAGAAAAAAAGACGCGAAGATAAAAATACGCTAACGGCACACGCGACAGCCATCACACTTCCGGTCGCCACAGGAAGTCGTCACACGCTGGACGCGGGAAATTTGATAGGTCTGTTTTTCTATTAGCGAATTAGGGGATCATCTTGTGATTGAGGGTGGAACTGTCATTTTAATATATTTAGGGGACGATTCTCTAAGTGAAATCAGTTTGAAGAGAAAATTGTTTAGGGATAAAATATGCTTTTTCGGGTAAACACAGATTTAGGAGAGTCAATAAATTAACTGTAACAACATGGGGTGGGAAATAAAGTACAAATAAGAGATAACTATGGTTGGTAGATGCTTTAAATACAGCTTGTTGTAAAAAATGGCTAATAAAAAATTGATTTATAAATTAGATCGGCCATCTCTAGCACATAGAGTCATTACTAATGACGTAACTATATTTTAGTTTTTTATTTTAGTTACGTCATTAGTAATGATTCTATCTATAGCAAGCAATACTACTACTGCATTTGTCTATAACAACTAACTACAACTTCTTAGTAGTGAAGTCATCTTTGTGCCAACATATACTAAGCGATAAAAAAAAAATAAGAAATATCACCAGGCTAAGAATATCAAAAATTAATAAAGAAATAGCGTTCTAAAGATTAGCTTATCTATATTAATTCCGCCAAACAATAAACGATTTTTTTTTCAAACTTTTTAAGAAAATCGTGGCAATCAGAACACCGTATTGATTATAGTCCTCTGAAAACATCGATGATTTATTTATTCAGTTTTAGTAATGTTTCTAAAATTGAACCCAAACTTCAACTACGTTTTCATTGAATTTATAACAGCAGTTACAGTAACATAAGATTTCTTTTCTGCCAACCATAGTTTGTTACAAACATCATCTATAACAAGATCATCTATAACAAGACAGATAATCTACGACAATTCCATTCCCCCAGTCTGATTATCATTAATTCATTAGAGCTAATCAATAAAGGATAGGAACGACTAATCATCTCAGCAGGAGATGACATCCCGGGGCGAGACAAAATTGACGGTAATGATGTTGGCAAGCTAAATGAATGACGAGAAAATTCAGCAGCACGGTTCTTACTTAGAAATGGTATTGAATAAAGGGATTGAGATCAGATTTATATAAATTCAATGATAGTCTGGTTTATGAATACACGTGTCACGTCTCGTAAATACATCTATAGATAAAATATATGAAACCAATGAAATTATCCCCTTTGGAAAGTCTAAAGAACTATCAGTACTGAAAGGGAATTATCCAGTTTTAACTAAAATTGCAGACATAAATCCTCCCATGGACGAAACTTATATTAAGAAATTTATCTTTGCAGAAAGACAATTTAAAATATATTGTTGAAAGAATACATTGAAATAAGCCATACAAACTACGCATGAACATGATTAAAAGGGACACAACCCCAATTATCTTTGAGAATCTTGAATTCAGTTAACGAAAGGCAGATTGCAGGCGATAATTATACTGAACATACAGTTAAAAGGAACGCCATAGTGATTATGTGGCATTCACACAAAATTTTAAATTATAGGGATGAGTGAGGGAAATTGAAAAGGACGGTTACACGTTAGTAAATGATACTATAGCTAGAAACAAAAATGTAAAGGAATTTTAAGAAAAGGGGACAAACAAAAGCAAACTGTAATAATAGCAAACCAGATAATTTCGATTTTAACGATACTTAATAATGACCACATATAAAATAAGAATAGTATTAGAATACGAGAATAATATTTACTCAAACATAAAAAGTGCAAACGAAAATGAAATGTTTATTTTTTACATAAGAGAATAACCCACCCTGACAGATCCCTGAAGCAATTCTATTAACAGCGGGAAAAGAAATATAATCTTCATAGATAAGACCTTAAATGATTAAGTATGAGTTCCGACCGAAATGACGAAAGACATGGCAGATAAAAAATCCCAAAAAGACGGAAACGAAAAGAGCACCTAATACATCAAGCTGCTGCTATGCTTATAAGGATCTGATAAAAAGCCACACTAGAATACGAGAAGTTAATCTAAACCAATCAACGAACACATGCAAATACAGAAAGACATCAACGAAATACTAAAGCCAAATAATATTTGTGGACGAACAATGACGGCCATTGACTTTTAACCACCTGAAAACTAAAAGTTTGAGCACGTGGCCTGTACAAGTGGCACTTACCTCGAACGGGAGCGGCCTGCCATCTTGTCGTCTCGTTCCCACTTTAAATACAATACTTTACCCTCTCGCTCTCTCACACCCTGCTCGATTTCGTATTGTTAATCTTCGTTTCAGGAGACTTTAAACAATAGGAGACTTGGAAGGATTGACTTCGTTATGTTACATTAGAGGTAAAAGCAGATAGTGAATTGTAGAAAGCCAAACTTGGACTAAGTATAGCTCCCTGTGGTGCACTTAGCACTTCTGATGTTTTAGTGCAGTTGTGCAGTCTTTGATCGTTGGGAGTGAGAGAGCGGGACCACCGCCACCGCGGACGGTCCACGGAGGAATGTACTACGACCCCGGCAGAGCGCCAGGATCTCGCGCCTAGCACTATCAACCTTCTCCAACGCTTGTGAGGGGTTGATCCGCGCACGCGCGTTGCAAATCTTCCATCCTTTGCGCACCCACGCAAAATAGAGATGGGGGAATGAACTTTAGGGATGATATTCGGAGGGTGAAAAGACGATGAAAGATGGAAATGCATTTCGGACTCCGTTCGGATTTCCGGAGCTTGTGATTTTGTTTATTGATTCGTATCTGCAAATTCTTCTAGGACGCTTTCTGGAGAGTTATTAATCCCTTTATCATGTCGCTGGGAGATTTACTGTTCATGTAATACTAATAAAACTTTTTACTGACCATTATTATCTTCAAGGATGATCGATGTTTTTGGAACTGAAGCGTTACTATTGGGAATTGTAAGAGGGGCTCTTAAAAATACACCTGCGGCCACTTACACCGACAAAAGGTTGTTGATTGAACGAAAATATAAACTGACATACTGCCAATGTAAAATGTACTATATTTCAAAGTACTTTAGAACTAAAAATTCAATATTTAATTTACTGTTAAAGTTATAACCCTAAAAGCGTATTGTAACAGAGTACAATTATGAATATTTACGCAGTGGAGTGCAGTGTGCGCCGTGACAGAAGTAATGGGCGTCGACGTGAAGGGTTGCGGGTTCGATGTTCATATTGCTGTTGATGTATCAAATTGGGATGGCGATATGATTTTAGATAACGTTGACATTGTTGACGCAAACGCTAATTGTGTTGACAGAACAGTTGGAGTAACTTTATGTTGAGAATGAGCTATAGAATTGTAATGTTATTCGCAATTTTTCGTTACTATCGGTGTAGGTCAACGAAGAGTTACTAATGCTTGAAGTTATGTACAATTTAAGTCAGATGAAATGAAATGAAATGAAATGATATTTATTTGTAAGTAAATCTTTTCAGATATTTTTACACGTCGGACTTTACAGCTAGAAGAGACCGGCATTTCCTACGACTCACTCTGGGAAGAAATGCCGAAACAAACCACAGAGATGTCCTTTTTTTTTAGTCCGAGAACATTGATTACTGATGCTGATATGGATGCGAGTCCCGTTTTAAGACATGACTTTTGCGATTAAACTCATACCTTCAAATGAGTAATTCTTGTATGTATAATCTAGATCTGAATCTCGGAAAAGGCTCCATCGATTTTAATGAAATTTAGTATGCAGGTGGTTTCGGTGGCGATAAATCGATCTAGCTAAATAAATTAAATACAGGCTAAAAACAAATGTTGTTTATAGTTAACTAGCATTCTTCCGCAGAGCTGCTCGTGTGTATGTCACTTATCACGGTTAAGAGTAGCCTATTTCCTTTCTCAAGAATAAAAATATGTCCATGCTAAATCTCATTGAAATCGGCGCAACAGTTTAGCCCTGAAAGCGTAACAAACAGACAGACACAGTTACTTTCGAATCTATACCAATAAATAATCTACAAATAAATAATGTTTGTAATACATATTAAAATAACCGCTTTTTACTAAATGCATAATACACGGTACATATACCAAAGTAACATTTCTTACAATTTTTGTTCATCTCTCTATCTGTTTGTTCCGGCTTATCTCTGAAACGGCTGGACCGATTTTGACAGAACTTTCACTGGCAGATAGCTGACGAGTGATGACATAAGGTGTCACTTAGGCTACTTTTTTAGACTAGCTTCGACCCGCGGCGGTACCTGCGGTTGATATTATACCGCGGGTAGTACTGCGGGGCTCAGCTAGTTTATAATATTTGTATAGAAGTATGGATTACTGCTCATAACTTAATTATTTCCTATTAATGGGTATCTATACCTCTATCTGTGATAAAGGTGGTCCCTAACATCATCAATCATCAAACGCGAAGAGATGGGCTTTCACATACTACATCATCAAATATCATAAGTGAAACAGATGATATAGTTCACTTATGAAACGTCTATAAGTGGATGGAGCAATTAATAACCCATTCGCAAAGCAAACATTGCTGTCATTGCGTTCGGTTACTCGTTGCAAGTGGTACTACTTGCGGGAGATGAGCTGATGTTTAAGTGTTTATGGGAAATTGTGTTGTTGGAGGGTGTTATGCAGAGATAGCTTGATATTTTAAATGTAAATAATGGTATGATATCTGTATATTTAAGCAAAGATGGGAGTTTAGTAAGTACTTGCAAGAAATTGCTAAAGGAGGATTTGGGAGTAGCTATCAATTAGATTTTTTTGTACGACATAAAATAAAAAACTTGAGAGGTGTCAAGGGACGCCCGGATGGAACGAAGTTTATATATATTTTTTTGATATGATATTACTAATAAAAATGCGTAAAATAAAATAAAATGCTTAAAATACTCAAATTATTTTAGAAATAATCAAACTTTACAAAATATTTTCTGTACATAAATGCAAAAAGCCAGCATCACGTGGTATCACCCAGGCGATCACCCATCCAAGTACTAACCACGCCCGATGTTGCTTAACTTCGGTGATCGGACGAGAACCGGTGTATTCAACATGGTATGGACGTTGGGATCAGTTTGTTATATTTAACGTTCAGTATCCAGCACTATGACGTCAACTCAATGTTAAAAGTGTCGTTACAACTTTTGGTCTTAATCCGTCTAGTCCCTTTCGCAACGCGCGATGAGGAACTTCGTTCCAATAATAATAAATATTTCGCACATCTAACACACAAAAACCATCTAGTCCCAGGCTAAGCAGAGCTTTTGTTATGGGCACTAGACAACTGATATTAATACATTATATTTTTTTTTGTAAATACATACATATTATACATAGAAAACACCCAAACTCCGAAACTAAATATTTGCAGGTCATACAAACATTCGGTCCGACCCGGGAATCGAACCCGAGACCTCGAGCACAGCAGTCGCATACGCTACCACTACGCCACCGAGGCGGTCCAGTCCAAATGCATATGTGTTGGTTTTATGGTTATTGATTCTAACTGGAGGTCGTAGGTTCGAGTTCGTTTCCCACAAAAGAGAAATAATTGTGGCATCATCATTAGTCTATTGAAGTCCACTGCTGGTTAATAATACTTTTATTAATTAATATGTATTTTTAACCTATTATAAATCAGTTTACAATTTCCTAAAACTTATTATTTATGTTTCATTTGAGTCTTAGCTTAAAAAAATACAAATCCATACTTAAACTTACAAGTGAATAGTTTCAACAACATTTTTACATAAATCCCCTCAATATTAAAATCTATCGAAAGATCGCTCACAGTAAGATCGAACGGAACCCCACCGGGCTGCACGGAAACTACATTATTTTGTTAAAAAACTAGGGTCAGTTCTATGCACGAAATCTAAAGACATTATCTTGAAAAATGCCGATAAATAAAACTACCTTCTGTATTTTTGCACTTCTATATTAATACAAATTTATAAAGCTGAAGAGTTTGTTTGTTTAATTGCTTGAACGAGTTAATCTCAGGAATTACTGGTCCGATTTGAAAATTTCAGTGTTAGATAGCCAATTAATCGAGGAAGGCTATAGACTATATATCATCACGCTAAGACGAATAGGAGCGGAGCACCAATAAAGAATGTTACAAAAACGGGGGAAAATTATTATTAAATAGGCGTGACTGTATGTATGTATAACTTGCCATGACTGACTGATTCATTAACGCAGAACCTAAACCACTGGAACTACAAACTTGAAATTTTGGCAGCTGATGTTAAATTTATAGCACAGTGACAAAATCTTGCAGTTTTATAGATCTCTGTACTACCGAGTCTTTGAAAAATGTACGCGTGATTGTACGTTTTTTTTTATGGAATAGGGGGCAAACGAGCAGATGTATCGCCTGATGGTATGTGAATACCGCCGCCTATGGACAACCGGAACACCAGGGGCATCACAAATAAGTTGCCGGCCTTTGGGGGATGGAAGAAGGGGTTGGGGTATGGGCCACCGATATCCTTACTCACTCGGTGAAACACAGCGCAAGCGCTGTTTCACACCGATTTTCTGTGAGGCTATGGTATCACTTCGGTCGAGCCGGCCCATGCATGCCGAAGCGTGGCTCTCCCACGGTGTAACTAAAATGACTAAACTAAGTCATAATTCTGCAAATGTTTTTTTTTAGCTTTTCCCGTGGCTTCGCCCACTTGTATGTCGGTAATAGCAGTAAAGTAGCCTATGTTCTTCCTCAAGAATCATAGTATCTCCATGCCAAACTTCATTGAAATCGGTGCAGCGGTTTAGTCATGAAAGTATAACATTAGTGTTGATTATGTTCCAAAGTGATTATAAAATAACACATTAATCTATTAATTATTATAATAATAAAACCATGTATATTTCACCCAGCTTTGAGTTAAGAATGATTAATAACTGTATCTATGTGTATATACTTACTTATGTACAAATATTTGTAGCGAGTACGTTAGACATACTAGATAGTCTAGACGCAAAAGACATGAACGCGTTCGGCTCAATCTGTTCGAACCTAAGATTCATACGAATCATGTTTTGTTTTTCATATTGGTCACTATGGAAAGAAATAAAACATTTCATTTAATGTGAGAAGGCAAGTACTGCATTTTTCATTATGTGGCTTTATTTAAAACTAGCAGAACCCCGCGGTCATTCTCGTACCGTGGAAACGCAGCGGGGCGAAGGTAGTTTAAAAAAGTAGCCTAAGTTACTCCTTATATCATCAGCTACCTATCAGTTAAAGTCCCGTCAAAATCAGTAAAAACCGACTTAAAGGTTCGACTCGATTTCTCTTGGATGCCATCATCAGATCTTAGTGTCCTTATCATGGTACCACCGTTGAGATATCTCCTTTCCATTAAAAAAATAATCATTAAATTCGGTTCATAAACGGCGAAGTTATCCGCGAACACACATAAAAAAAACATATATACGGTTGAATTATGAACCTCCTCCTTTTTTGAAGTCGGTTAATAAAAAAAGGGACTTACCAATTATTTAGTAGTTTGTTCGCTTCGTATTCGTTCGTATTATAGTTACTATTAAAACTTTTCGTTTGTAAGGCACTGGTTTGTGTGTTGTTCTGTCTTATTCACATTGCAGTCTTTTTACCTGTGGGAGAAAGAGACAGTATTGTTAAATCACATATAATTGAAAACTTAATAGCTACACACACCTTACACAAGAACGGACACGGCTCGACCAGAGAATACCACACAAAACTGTGTGTTAAATGATTTCTTGCTTGTTTTCATCGTTTTCAATTTTAAATAATAAGTCTACTTTCAGGTAGTAGAGCCACGCCGATTTCACCACGGTTGTGCTGGCACGACCGGGGCGGTACTACCCTTGCACAGAAGATCTACGTAAAATGAATGCAGCAGTGCTGGCGTGTTTAGTTGGTGAGTGCGAGACTGGAGGCCCAATGATGCAGAATCATCACTAGGCCGCCAAGGTGTTGGTCACCATGCTGCATTGGTTTCACTGAGTATGGTGACCACTACTCTTGGATTCTGCTTATGCTTTCTATCAGGCAAAGTAGAGTCATTTTGGCAGGGCCATACATAAAAAAATTCACACACGACAGGACAGTGTGGCTAAAACCACAACGTCTACTGAAAGACATAGTTCTAGTAAAGAGAGTTCTATGTCCTACAGTATGTGTATATATGTGTTAAATACTGTTGATGATAATGATAGAAAAATCATAATCGGCTTGCTTGTTAGACTGCTTTTACACTAACTTTGTTTTTTGAACCGAATTCAAAAAAGGAGCAGGTTCTCAATTCGACCGTATATTTTTTTAATGTGTGTTCGCGGATAACTTCATCGTTTATGAACCGATTTTGATGATTATTTTTTTAATGGAAAGTAGATATCCCAACGGTGGTACCATGATAAGGACACTAGATCTGATGATGGCATCCAAGAGAAATCGAGTCGAACCTTGAAGTCAATTTATGTTAAAATTTTAAACGAAATCTATCGCACTAAGAATATAACATTGTCACACGGAGGGCTGTATAGACATATATGGAATGGACACAAACCACCATATTTTGTGGATTTCACTTTGTAGGGAACGGACCTATAACACTCAACGCAAAAGCAATCGGTGCGATGATATTTTTAACCGACTTCAAAAAAGGAGGAGGTTCTCAATTCGATTGTATTTTTTTTTAGGTTTGTTCCCTCATAACTTTTGACTGGGTGAACCGATTTTAATGATTCTTTTTTTAATTAAAAGCTGGCTTCCCGTGTGGTCCCATTTCAATTTGGTCCAGATAGAAGTCGTTTTTTTTTGTTAACATTTGTTTTATATATTTTGATTATTATTATAAAAGAGAGATTTTTTAAGTAACATAACTAATTCCTATTTCAAAAGACAACTGCACTAGCCTAAATAGTAATAGTTCAACTCAACTTCGTCAACAAAATTGCAGAAAGTTTTATCTAACAAAACTGCTAACTCAAAAATATCTCCCCACCAATAAATTAAAAAACAAAACCAATTCAATATTGCATATCTACGAAAAAATCACAAAACCAAAACAACACCATAAATTTAAACAAATCAAAATGAAACGACAGTAAAGACAATTCCCCTAAGAAGTTGGCAGTCCCACGTTGGGCGCCAACAGTCTGCGAGGGAGGGAGACAGGGAACAAAGTGGTGTGGCATCTTGTTCCTGGCGCCAGTCGGTCGGGCGCCGTCTACCGACGTACTGGAGCCGTGTTACATAACCTGAGCTCGAGTCCCGGGAATAAACCTCGCGAATTTCTTTACATAATGTTGATACATACATAGGAGATAATAGACCACTTTTTCATATAGAATTGATCTGAGTTGTGATTTCGTTTTGGGAGAAATTCGATTATTATCAAATGCATCTAAAAGCTTTTTAAAGTAAAAATTAGTTCTGAAACCACTACCTGAAAATGTGACGACGAAATTTTACTTATCAATACAAGTAATTTTCTTGTTAAAAGCCTATGTCACAAAATAAATAGGTACAAAAGTCAATCACATGTATGTACTTCACTTTTCACACCTACGCTCGGCGGTCGCTCTAGGGTTCTCATCAACTATGGCTTATGCACAAAAACCTATCGTGGTAGTGGCACTCGTATCTAGTTGTTTGATTTATTGTTGAGAATGAAACGGGAAGAATGGAAATATAAATTAATCAAAACAAATAAATAAAATTGGAGTGTCTGTTTGTATTATTAAAATAACCCCTTTTTAATAAATACATATGTATGTTTACACGGTACATGTACCAAAATAACATTTTTTTTAAATTTAGTCTGTCTGACGGGACTTTCACTGATAAGCCTAAGTTACTCCTTATATCATCAGCTATCTGCCAGTGAAAGTCCCGTCAAAATCAGTCCAGCCGTTCCAGAGATTAGCCGGAACAAACAGACAGACACAAGTTTAAAAAAAAAATTTTGGTATAATATGTATCGTGCATACATACATATGCATATTGTAAAAAACTGTAATTTTAATATTACAAACAGATTTCAATTTTATTTATTTGAATAGATTTTTTTATGTTACCTTGTCACAGAAAATATCTTGCGACGATTTCGACATTGGCGAAATGCACGATTATTATATATATTTTAATTATATTTATATTTATAAAATATTATATATTTTAAAGTGTAATAAATTCGCATTCTCATGTACAATTGTTTATAGTAAGCTAGTGGAAAACACTTGCAAGGCATTGAGAAAGTTAGAGTCTGTACCTCATTTAAGAGACTTTTGGGATTTCACAGTTCAAGTAATTCCCCTTGGAAAAGTTGCAGAACCTTTCTTCCATTGATCTGACACTCGCGCTCGTACTGGTCCGAACCGGTCCCAGATATCGTGTCCGTGAGCAGTGTCTATGTGTGCGTTGCTCGAGCGCACTTTGTATGTACATTGACTTCTGTACCTATGTGGAGAAGTAGATTAATAGATGTTATTGATAGTGACAAGTAAAATAGTTGCTTGGTAATGTATTTGATGAAATAAATAACATTGATAATAGGGAAAATAAGGTATTTGCGGTTATATGGTAATTAGTTATTTTCGAAAGTAATAGCTAGTGTTTAAAATGGACTACTTAGGTCACGATGAATATTCTTACTCTATATAGTATCGACTTGTGGAGGAATGGGTGTAATGTCCCTCCAACACAAAGGGAGGATCCTCCGACCAGGCGAGGTGATCATGCCTGGCGGTCCAACTGCCCAACGGTTGATGTTGGGATGTTGTATGTGTCTTAATTGGCGCGCGAACTTTCACTGCGCGATTCAGGATTGGTAATTTCTTAGTTTCCTTCGTTACTCCGTAGTTCAGTGTAACTTCGGTAGATGGCGCTGTAGTATATTTCTGTTGCGCTGTATGTGGAAGTCGCCACATCACTCCCCTCCAAGACCGGAGGTTGATATATGTTGAGTCAGCTGTCTGTGCTCTGTTGTGGAGCTTGCCAGTGCCAGGAGTGGGTAGTTCCAGTGAGTCGGAACTGAGTGCCGCTAGTCCCAGTGAGTCGGGGCTGAAGTCCGCTGATCCCAATGAGTCGGGATGACGTGCGGTGCGCAGTGCTGCGGTGAAGTCCCCAGTGAGTCGGGGCGGTTGCTGCGTAGTGGCTGGCTGTTGCATAGACGGGAGAGATATGCTCTGCTTACATGGACCGTAGCTGCAGTGTGCTGTGCCTAGACGCTGATGAGGCCGTAGGGGTAACCAGGCTGGAGCGGTCGCTTCCTGCGTGTGGTGTATCCCTCTTGAGGCCGAGGTTGCTGGCTGGCTGTGAGACTTGCTGTGGGAGTGAACATGATGGTGGCGTGCTGATGCTGCATCGAAGGTTGCTTTCAATCACGTCGGGGTCACCACTGTGGGGGACAGGTGTGTCATGTCCCACTAACACAAAGGGAGGATCCTCCGACCAGGCGAGGTGATCATGCCTGGCGGGCCAACTGCCCGACGGTTGATGTTGGGATGTTGTATGTGTCTTAATTGGCGCGCGAACTTTCACTGCGCGATTCAGGATTGGTAATTTCTTAGTTGCTTTCGTTACTCCGTAGTTCAGTGTAACTTCGGTAGATGGCGCTGCAGTATATTTCTGTTGCGCTGTATGTGGAAGTCGCCACAGACTTATACATACATTTTGACAATAAAAATAATTAAATTTTCACCAAGATGCATTAATTAATGACGCTACCTACATATACCCCCACGCTTTCCTCTCAGCTTCCTGCTTCGCTAAATGATGTAATGCTTTAACTACCTACATATGTGGAGACAACCATTGAATATGCGTCACACTGCTGGTTACATATCGATGTAAAATTACTTGAAGAAAATACCCCTTTTAATTATGTTTTCTATTCTCAATGTAATTTAATTGATAAATAAATATTTCGGACATCAGACTCACAACGTTATCTAGCCTTAAACTAAGCAGAGCTTATACACTTTTTTTTTGTTAATACATCATATTATACTAGGAAACACTCAAACTCCGAAATAAATATTTGCAGATCATACAAACATTTGGTCCGACCCGGGAATCGAACCTGAGACCTAAAGCACAGCAGTCACATACTGCACCACCGAGGCAGTTTTGTTGAGGCATGTTGACAGATCATCATCCTAGCGTTGTTCCCGGTTGCTTCCAAAGCTAACACTATGGAGCCAGGGGTCCGCTTTCCTGCTCTTTCTTCTCCACATAGCCCGGTCTTCGGCATCCCTTGTAGTGAGACCATTAGCACGCATGTCACACTTTACGACGTCAAGTCAGCACTTCTTGGGTCTACCCCTTCTACCGGGACCCGGCGGAGGCAATAACACTTGACGGATAGTAAACAATATCCATTCATTAAGATTATCGAACAATGAATTACATGTGTTATATAACTGAACGCGTCTAGGGACACGTGCGAGTCTATCTGCGCCGGCGCATCGAGCGCGGCACGCGCGCTCATTCATTCGCTGTTTAGTGTTTACACGCCACACGTTAAGCACGACAGATGGTGGTCACGCTACTATTCGCGTAATTAGATAATTTAATGACTCATTGAAGAAAAAATCAGTTACTGCTAATATTTTTTAAGTCTGTTCTTAGACTCGCGATTTTTACACATTAACATAGTTTTTGCTTTAAAGCGCGACTTATCCGCGATAAAATTATTTGAAAATTTACATTTCCAGGGCGTTTCGAACGGGTTAAACCGCTCGTGGTCGCTGGTAGACATTTTGTTTTTTCATTATCTTCGGATTGGATAGTGCCAGGAATATATTTTGGTGTTTTCACCTCACCGAGGGGCCTCAGGCGCACTACCTGCACAGGACTCAGATCATGTTATTTCAAGGTCCTACTAAAATTGACGTCGGACCTTACTAGGTCCTATACGCTGGAAACTTCCCACCGAGAATTATTCCTAGGTTCTTTTAAGCTCGGTAAAAACAATGTACTAAGCAAAATGGAACCACAACTATAACCCTTCAAAACAACCTCTGTGGCGCAGTAGTAGCGTATGCAACTGCTGTGCTTGAGGTCTCGGGTTCGATTCCCCGGGTCGGACCAAATGTTTGTATAATCTGCAAATATTTGTTTCGGAGTTTGGGTGTTTTCTATGTATTACATGTATGTATTTACAAAAAAGAAACGTATATATGTATTATATATCACTTGTCCAGTACCCATTGTACAGTACAGCGTTGTGTATTAGATGTCCAAAATATTTATTTATTTAAACATCAACATCTTTCTCTACGCCCACGTATAATTTTCGAACATTAATCGAACCACTTTTCCCCATCAATGGAAGTCACCCACGGTATAAAACAACTTTCTCCATAGCCCTTAAGACAGGGCGTAGGTTTATCGCCTACACCACACGACGTAACTGACCCACTTGGGTTTTGTCATCACGTCAGTGGGCTGATGACATTTAAGATAAGTTCATTCATGAATTACTTATTGGTGAATGTTAAGGTTAAATATATCGATAGCCATGCTCTCTACTATCCCACACACAAGAAAAAGTGTATATAACTATAACCCGACTACTTAAAAACTTATAGTTGTATCACCCGGGCTATTATAACGAATCTATTGACACCTCATTCATTAAAATCCGTTCAGTAGTTAAGGCGCTACTGGTCCAAGAGGCAGACCCAAAAAAAAACTCTGAATTTATTAAGCCTGGTTTTTTCTCGATTACAATGACAATTTACAAATAAAATGCCGCGGTCAGTCAAGCGAATATTAGAACAGGTGTCTCAGGTGCGCGGTCAAACATGTCGTGAACACCGACATAATAAAATCAATTTCTTATGGCTGAAACTTTATGAACTTTTGTTTTTTTATATGTAAATCAAAATTATGATAGTCAGTCAACGTCCTATGGGGACGCAGCTGGTCAGTCAGCTGTAATGTACGTAGCGAGGTTTATAAGGGTGCAATTCGTTTATTAAGCTTTATCTTTTTTTAGTAACTTGTACTGACTATATTATTAACAAATATAATGGTCAGTCAACCATTCCGTAGAACAACGCCCGTCAGTCACGAGTTCACGACAACGCGCGACCCCATACTGCGCAACAGACAGTCTCCAAGCTGCAAGAGCTGGGGTTGGAAGCTCTCCCTCATCCGCCATACTCACCAGACCTTGCACCTACCGACTATTACTTTTTCCAAAATTTAGACAACTTTTTAGTGGGTAAAAAATTAAATTCCCGAGAGGCAGTACAAAATGCCTTTGAAGAGTTTGTTGCCTCCCGTCCAGCTGATTTTTACAAGAAGGGCATAATAAACTGCCAATGCGTTGGCAAAGATGCGTCGATTGCATGGGTGATTACTTCGAATAACAGAAATAAAAAAGTTTGAAAAAATAAGTACTTTCACTTATTGCATACAAAACGGCAATTTCATAGGTAAAGACCTATTATATAAGTATTTCAATAAAGTAAAGTCCACATCGAGAAGAAAAACCTGCTTCGAAAACAAAAATACCTAGTAAGGCACAGTGACAATTTTAAAACCTAGCAAAGGACTGTCCCTAGCTAGGTTTCGAAATTGTCATTTTGACTTCCTAGGTTTTTAAAACTAACGATACGCGATAAATGTCGGGTCACTGTAAAAATAAATAATGAATAAATATTTCGGACATCTAAAACACAACGCCATCTAGTCCTAAGCTAAGCAGAGCTTGTGTTATGGGTACTAGACAACTGATATAAATACATATATTACTTTTCTTTGTAAATACATACATATTATACATAGAAAACGCCCAAACTCGGAAACAAATATTTGCAGATCATACAAACATTTGTTCCGACCCGGGAATCGAACCCGAGACCTCAAGCACAGCAGACGCATACGCTACCACTACGCCACCGAGGCAGTACTGATTTAGTAAGTCGCAGATAGAACCAGTTAAAAACCTAGCAAAGGCCGGTGCTAGGTTTCAAAATGGTTGTATGATCATCATTTACACATACTAAACAAGTTTATCCTTAGTAAGTGCTTTTTAACGTGAACTATTGAAAATATTATGATAAATATATATTTACATTAAAGCCAAGGATATTCCGCAACTTTTAGCCAACTCCCGACAATATAAGTTTCATAGTTCTGATAGGGCACGCGCTCAAAGTGGAGAAGATGTTTTTTTGCTCTCTTGAAAAATTTGTCTCATGTCCCTTTTTAATGGAATAGGCGGACAAACGAGCAGACGTATCGCCTGATGGTAAGCGATTACCGCCGCCCATGGACACCTGCAACACCAGAGACGTCACAAGTGCGTTGCCGGCCTTTGGGGGGATGGGGGGGGGGAGATAGGAGGGGGGGTTGGGGTATGGGCCTCCGGTATCAACAACACAACAACAGAAACACAGCGCAAGCACTATTTCACACCGGTTTTCTGTGAAGCCGTGATATCACTCCGGTCTAGCCGGCCCATTCTGCCGTGGCTCTCCCACGGTAACTTACTGTGTTTTCAAATAGCACAGCCGAGGTGTTAGCCCACTTCGTCATAAAAAACAAAAGATGACAAACAATAATACCCTCACACTTCCTTGTAAAAAAACAAATGGAAGTTTTATTATTTACTTAATTCAAAACAATATTTAACTAAAAGATTCGCATTAAAAAAAATATGAGTTTTAACTTTATTTTCAAAAGATATCTCGTAAATATTTTAAAACGGTATTTTTTTTACTCCAGTCAATATATATTTAAAACACATACACCAAAATCTAGTTCATCGACCCAACAGCGAGTCATAAGCCAGCTATTTCGGGAACTGTTTAACTACCAACCAAGTGGGTTAGCAGAGCAGTTATCGTGGGCCATAAAGGTATTGCGAGATGGGCAAACGCCCTCATTACTAGCACGATAATGTTGCAAGATAATGCAAGAAAATAATGATGACGAGAATTATAAAAAAATCCTGATCATGTAAAGTATAGATTTCTTTTATAGAGTATCTATACAAATAAATAAAATTTCAGTGTCCAACTTATTTCAAATTAACAGCTTTGCACTCAATGCATCCTAGGGATGCATCGAGTGCACAGCTGAAGAGTTTGTTTAATTGACGCGTTAATCTCAAGAAGTACTGGTGCGATTTGAAAACTTTGACTGTTAGATACTCCAGTTAAAAAGGAAGGCTTTAGGATATATATCATCACGCTACGACCAAAAGAAGCGGAGTTTTGTTGAAATGTGTTGCAAAAACGGGAAAAAGTTATTCCTTTTAAGAGATTCCATTGCGGGCGCTGCGTAGGCGGTTAAGGTTTCACAAAAACTATGTATGTAATAATTGTTATTCTTTAAAAGACCTAAACAAGTGATTAAATTAAAAAGTTTTTTTTTAAAACAAGCATTTATTACTTCTTTAAAAAATAACTTTAAGCCCTTTCATTTGATACCCATATTGGGTGGGTTGTTCAGAAATATGTACGCCGCCATTTTGTTACGGCGCCCATTTTGGATTAATAAATGATACCGATTATATTTATTTATTTATTTATTTATTTAATAAGTACTGCCACATCACAAACATTTAACATTGAAAATAACTTATACTATTTAATTTATGGCCTGATGCATGTGACAATAATGGCGTACATAACATTGGCAATTCATCGGCTCGAAGATGGTATACAATAATTAATAAAAAAAAAAGAAAAATAATACCTAATGAAAACATACTTTGAATTCAGAATAACAAATAATACAGTAATAATTGTTGAAATAATAATATGAATGTCTAATAAATGTCATGTCATGTCAAAAAAGAAGGAATGTCAATATAATATCAAGTAACAGGTCAGTAAACAAACAACAAATAATTAATGATTAAATTAAAATTAAAATTAAGGTGCATTTTTTATTTTGTTCTTAAATATACGCAACTTATCGTGGAACACGTCAAGATCGGGTATTACTGTGATAAGGGAATGATACTCATCAATTATTCTACGGAGAGGTGCTTGCCGTCCCATTATATATATATATATAATTGCATTGTCATCAGAACTAAAAGTATAGGTATTTCAAATTTCAGTTCAATCGGAAATCGGGAAGTGGATAAAATTTAACTTACAAGATTTCATTACAAACAAACATCGGGACAGGTGAAACTAAATAAGAGCTTGTAAAAAAGTCTATACTATAAAGTTATAACATTACGCTACTGGCAATTGGAGACACAGATGAAGTTGCGGGGCTCAGCTATGAAAGTATATGCAGCACTTACCTTACATGATGAAAATCAATCTATACGTATAATAAAAATGTAACAGGTCCAATTCTGTACATTAAAGATATTTTGAGAATTTTTTTTGGAGGGCTCTCTGTAATCGATACTGAAGCCAAAACTGTAATTTTTTAAATTTTTGTCTGTCTGTCTGTATCTTGACCGCGCATCACGCCAAAACTGCTGAATGGATTCAAATGAAACTTGGCATGATTGGAGTTCATACTACGAGGTAGGACATAGGATACTTTTTATCCCGAAATTCAGCACGGTTTCCTGGAGAGGGGGGATGAAAGTCAAAATATGTACTTAGTTGTAATTCAATAACACATAGTATGATTTCTTTCATTATTTTTTTGCTAGAAAGAAAAAAAGAAAAGATAACGTGAAAAGTCTTTTTTTTTGTCCCCGACTGTACACTGCCTTTGGGAAGCTGAGACGGATACGTAAATATGGCGGTACGAAGTTCGCCGGGTCAGCTATTTTTAATATTTTTGTTTGTCCGTTTGACTTTAACTCAATTTTATCAATTTCCAACATTCACCATTCTGTGTGTCATTGATCATTACCCAATCTATTGCAACATTTGCACGTAAGACCCGGCTTAATTCGCTATAATAACACATATGGGCATACCGTTACGCCATGATGTGTTACTTACCAACATCAAGAATAAAATAGTCACATTTATTATCAACAGCAAATACTGGGCATAGGCCTTAGAAAGGCGTAAATTGCTTACTATACCAAGCTGGTTACTAAACTGTGGGCCGCAACTTCGTCAGCGTCCTTCAGGACTAAATTTTCCACCATTTTTGATAGATTTTTCATTGGTACTCGGCTCTTAGTGGTCGTATCGTGATGATATATATACTAATATTATAAACGCGAAAGTTTGTAAGTATGGATGGATGGATGGGTGTTTGTTACTCTTTCACGCAAAAACTACGGAACGGATTTGGATGAAACTTTACAGTAATATAGCTTATATATCAGAATAACACATAGGCTACTTGCTGCGATAACCGACATACACGCGGGCGGAGCGTAGGGCAACAACTAGTTATGTATAAAATACACGCACATATATACACATACTAACGCGAATATTCGCGATTGGGTAAGCAGAGGTACACCTATGCGGTATGAAACGCCATAAAACTGTTCAGTTGGTGTTAGAGTGAAGACCGATTAGCAAACGTAAGGTAGGACGCTTTGCGGCACGATGGACCGACGACATGAAGAAAATGGCTGGCAGCGGATGGATGCGGACTGCCCAAGACGGGCATGGTTTGAGCTCTGTGGGGGAGACCTTCGTTCAGTAGAGGACGGCAGTAGGCTGAACCTAACACACATGGATATTATTTGTTATGATATGATTAGCATTAGCAATTACTCGAAAAGCTTATTTTGACCTCTCGATACTCATTTTAAAACATCGTCCAGAAATATACCATGAATGCTCAATTCGATGATGTAATTCTATCATCAATGGTGATGACGTGTGCCGGTGTGTCAGACGTTCAAGGAAATAACAGTGTATTATTGAAAACATATGGTCAGTTTATATTTATATACATTCATTCATTCATTATACTTCTAACCTTGCTCTGTGCAAATAACTTAAGTACGGTTATTTTGAAGATGTTCTTAAATAAAAATAAATAAATTATTATAAAACTAAAATATTTATTTTAATACATTTTTAGGGTTCCGTACCCAAAAGGTAAAACTGTTTGTCCGTCCGTCTGTCACTAGGCTTTATCTCATGAACCGTGATAGTTAGACAGTCGAAATTTTCAGAGATGATGTATTTCTGTAGCCGCTACAACAACAAATACTAAAAAACAGAATAAAATAAATATTTAAGGGGGCTCCCATACAACAAACGTGACTTTGTTGCTCGTTTTTGCTCAATATTGATAACGGCAATCAGTAGACGCTTGAAATGTATAGATAATGGTACGGAACCCTTCCTGCGCGCGTCCAACTCGCACTTGGCCGATTTTATTTTTATAAAATGCACCTACTGCCTGCCTTCTCTGCATCACTCGATGGTTAACTTGTAGAGAATGCCTTAGGCATTAAGTCCTCCAATGCACCAAAAGCACATGATGTATTAAATAAATAAAACGGTACAAGCCATACTAATATTATAAATTCGAAGTAACTCTGTATGTTTGTTACGCTCTCACAGTTAAACCGCTGCACTGATTTCAATGAATTTTGGAATGGAGATACTTTGATAATTGAGGAAGGACATAGGCTCTTTACCGTGATAACCGACATACATGCAGGTGGAGCTGAGGGCTAAATTTAGTTTGTTATTTTCCCATTAAAACAATGCAACCGTTTGTGATAGCTGTTTTAATAGATAGATAGATAGATAACACTTTTTTTTATTATCTTCCGCATTAGGAATGTACACCTGTGTCGCGGGGGACTTTACAAACAAATATAAAACGACACCAAGAAGACCGTGGAAGAGCCAGCGGCCTCAGACAACCGGTGTGAAACAGCGCTTGCCCCAACCCCCAAATGCCGGCAACCCACTTGTGACGCCTCTGGTGTTGCGGGTGTCCATGGGCGGCAGTAGTCGCTTACCATCTGGCGATACATCTGCTCGTTTGCCCCCTATTCCATAAAAAAAACTCCCCCCAACCCCTCCTCTGCAATCCAGCACTGACCTCATCACCACGAATGACTTGTTCTCTTGCTCTTAAAGATAAATAATAACTGCTTTATAACGACATTGACCCACTAGTTGTTGGTGACTAATTTAAGAATTGAAACCAGTTTAGTTAGTTCTAAGAAGCGATAGTTATTTAATTGTGACATCGTTTATAAAATAATGTTTATACTATTATTAAGGCAGCAAAAAATGTAATGGTAAAGGAGACTGATCATCTATAGAAGCTGTACCATTAATTTTTTTTAAAAAGACAACTCCCGCACTAGGAATAAATCCTGTGTTGCGGGGACTTTACAAACATACATGAAACTGACAGAAAGAACACCCAGACTCAGAACAACGATTTGTCGATCACACAAAGTGTTGTCCTACGTGGGATTTGAACCCACGACACTTGGCGAAGTAGGAAACGGGTGTGGTGACCGTTAAACCACTAGGCCAAACGTGCAGTCAATTGCTATCGAATATTGCCACCTGGTACATTATATTCCTTAGATATACTATACTAGCTGACCCGTGCCCACTTCGTTGGGCGGTAAACATTTTTTTCTCCGACTTTGCCAATTCAGCTACCACGATAAAGTCTTTCCACTTTTCAGGTTAATATATAGCCTATGTTACTCACAAATAACGTAGCCTTCTATTGGTAAAAGGATTTTCGAAATCGGTTCAGTAGATCCAGAGATTATCCCCTACAACGTCACAAACTCACAAACTTTACCTCTTTATATAATAGTGTAGATATACTGACTTTTGTAACTCAAATCAATTCAAAAGCTTTTAAATAAATATTCATTACTTATTTAATTATTCCATTTTTTTTTCTTCTTAATATTTAAATGTAGTTCGAAAAAGCGTAAAATTTTCCTAGAGAATATGATAGGATAGGAAGACCTAAGGTCTCCCTCCCTCAAACGAGTCATGGGGTATTCCTGTGGCGAGTTGGAACGCGACGGAGGAAGAAGCGCGCGAAGTTTTGACAAATGTAAAAAAATCGCGGTCTAATTACAGAATGCGCCCGGTACTATCGCTCACCACTCTCTCTACCACTTCCAACAATGATAATGTTTTAATGTTAAGTTGGTCGACCAAATATGTATCGTTTAGTGAATATACAACTACAGTGATAGTCTGTGTTTTATATCAATTATATCATCCTAAGTTGGGTAAAAAACCCAACGTTTCCGAATTGTGGAATATCCCCAAAGACCCAATTCCTAACTAACAACCTTGAATAGTGCACTGCTGGACATTAACATTTAGATAGAAGTTGTGCTAGCTTTATGAAATGCTTATCAGTTTACTGAGAGGCTGTTGTATTATAACCCTGGTTGGGCCTGCCTGAAGTATGGCTCTACTGAGCTTAGAGTGTCACAAGGTCGGCCGACATGGTATGCGTGACATATCACCATAAGTTCTTACTATGTCAGGGTGCTGTCCAATGTTTTGTGGTTTTCCTCAGATATAACAAAACTCCAGGAAAATCACAGTAAATAAGTTCTTCGTATGAGTCTGTCTTTTATTATTAGTCATGAATCCCTGAGACTAGAAATAACTGACATGTACTCGACTATACTACATTCCTTCACGGGTGAGCAATAAACATAAGAGCAAGACAAAATTAATAAAATCCTATTTGTCTGTATAAATGAACCCCATATCATCAACTCGCCAGGCACAATAGACCAACATTTCCTTTCTCAGGACAGGCCTATGTCCAGCAATGTTTAGAACACTGGTGCACATAAGCCTCTCCTATAAAATCTGTTGTTGATGATCATAAATAAATTGTTGTAACACAACCATATCGCGATTTAGAAAACGCCATCTATCCAGAGAGTGCTGATAAACTTCATTAGATTAGTTTATTTGACTGCACGGATGGCATACATGCGGTCGTTTTCAGCTGTGCTGAGTGTTGTGGGTGCAAAAACCTCATGAGACAATACTTTGTACAATCCAAAAATTGTTATACAGTCACAGGAATTATACGGGAGTTGTCAAAAGAAAAGATTAAAAATTGTATCATTCATCATCATGGAGTCGATGGAGCTTATATGATTCTAGAATGGTTTTTGTTTTAGGTACTAATTTTGCTTTTTACGTTGTTGTTTGACAGACTCGGAGGCCGTAGCCCGTTGCGCTGGGCAGACCAAGTTTACTCTACTGTCGGTTCTACGATCCATGCTGCTCTACACGCTGCTCAAGATAGAAACAGGTGGCGAGCTATCTCACGCAGGATAGCTCCAACCCTCAGAGTTGAACACACGAGGAGGACGTTGTTGTTGCATACATATATACTATCTATACTTAATATTATAAAGTTGAAGAGTTTGTTTGTTTGAACGCGCTAATCTCAGGAAGCGCTGGTCCGATTTGAAAAAAAAATCAGTGTTGGATAGTACATTTATCGACGAAGGCTATAAATATTTATTTCTTTATGTATGGGCCGACAAAATGACTCTACTCTGCCAGATGAAAGCATAAGCAAAATCCAAGAGTGGTGATCACTATACTCATTGCGAATGCAAACAATGCAGCATGGTGACCCACACCATGGCGGCCTAGTGATGCTTCTGTATCTTTTAGTCCAGTTTGTTGACTAGACTATTTTGGCCTCCGGTTTCGCACAGAACAACGAAACACGACAGCACGATCGCTGTCATTTTACGTTGATTTTCTGTGCGAGGGTAGTACCGCCCCGGTCGAGCCGGCCCGTTCGTGCTGAAATCAGCGTGGCTCTACTACCTTCTATCATCACGCTACGACCAATAGCAGCGGAGCACCAATGAAAAATGTTTCGAAAACGGAAAATTATCATGCTACGGGCAATAGGAGACGCAAACGGGGTTGCGTGGGTCCGCTAGTAATATATAAAGCTGCAGAGTTTGTTTGCTTATACGTGCTAATCTCAGAAACTTCTGGTCCTATTTGAAAAATTATTTCAGTCTTAGATAGCCCATTTATCGAGGAAGGCTATAGGCTATACATCATCACGCTAAGACCAATAGGAGCGGAGCATAAACAAGCAACGATTGTTAGAAAAACGGGTGAAAATTATTACGCAACGGGCAATAATAAGAGACGTAAACGAGATTGCGTGGGTCAGCTGGTAAATAATATAATGAAGATAAAATCTGTAAATCAGCTTCTTTAATGAGAGTAACGTAAGGAGTTTTTGCCGGTTCTTGTTCATAGGAATGACATTTAGGAACCGCGCAACTAGTTAGTAATGTAACGTTTCCAAAATGCCTGAAAAGGCCTACTTGAAATAACAGCTATTTGATTTTGATTTTAAGTATAGCCATGCTTGGCAATCACGGACTGGTTCAACGAAATTGTACTTGACAATTAAAAGATGTCAGATAATAATATTGTAAATAACAAACTACACCACAGTCAAGAAACGTTGTATTTAATCAAGTTTCAAAGAAATACCATTTCCAAAACACCATTTAAATAAATGTTTAATAGTTGTAAGATGAGTCAACCATACTCAAGGTTGTAGCATTGAAAACCATCAAGAATATAAACCTTAATATATAGTACATAGGGTCTATTATATAATGTGATGCTGTGTTATTTTGTTTAGGTAGCAGATTAGTCGCGACATTACCTAATATAGTTAGACTTGAGGTCTTTTGTAATAAGCATACATACATATCTATATGTAAACTATTACAGTGTTAAGAGAAGTTAAGAACATGTCTCTGACTACTAGAGGCCATGAGTTCCATTCCCACTTAGTACAAATAACTGTGTGACGATTATATGTTGTGTCCGTGTGTAATTTAACTTTACATGTCGGCATTCTTCTATACAAATAAATAAATAAATATTTCTAGACATCTAACACACAAAGCCATCTAGTCCCAAGTTAAGCAGAGCTTGTGTCATGGGTACTAGACAACTGATATACTTAAATACATATACTTATATGTACTTTTTTTGTAAATACATACATATTATACATAGAAAACATCCAAACTCCGAAACAAATATTTGCAGATCATACAAACATTTGGTCCGACCCGGGAATCGAACCCGAGACCTTAAGCACAGCAGTCGCTTACGTTACCACTGCGCCACCGTGGCAGTCCTACATCTTATATCTATATATATAAAAGCGAAATACCACTCACTTATTAATCACGAAATCTCAGAAACTATAACACCTACAAACATGAAATTTGGCAGGTAGGTTTCATGTAGGGTGTAGACATCCACTAAGAACGGATTTTACTAAACTCCACCCCGAAGGGGGTAAATCAGGGGATGAAAGTCTGCGTAAGCGAAGCTGCGTGCACAAGCTAGTATCTTTATACATACAAACTTATATTATCAGTTATTTGCCAGTAAAAGTCCCGTCAAAATTGCTACCGGAACCGTTCCAGAAATTAACTTTAACAGAATTAGCTTTCACTATTTCAGTGAGTGAGTGAGGATACCGGAGGCCCATACCCCAACCCCTCCCCATTCCCCAAAGGCCGGCAACGCATTTGTGACGCCTCTGGTGTTGCGGGTGTCCATGGGCGGCGGTAATCACTTACCATCAGGCGATACGTCTGCTCGTTTGTCCCCTACTCCATAAAAAAAAAAACAAAAAAAAGTCGGAACAAAGAGATAAGTTTTTTTTTTATTTGTAATTTCATATGCATTTAATGAAAGCTGTTAATTTGAAATTACATACAGATACTCCCATTTTAGTTATGTTTATAGATCGGTGCAATTGAAAAATATTTGGATTGGTATTTCTTACACATCAATAGTTTTATTCAGGAAATATTCCGTTACAATTTATGACTAACTAGCTGAGCCCCGCGGAACGACATCAACCGCGGGCAACAATGCGGGGCGAAACTAGTCTAAAAAGTAGTCCAAGTTACTCCTTATATCATCAGCTACCTAACAGTGAAAGTCCTTTCAAAATCGGTCCAGCCGTTCCAGAATTAGACGGAACACAGAGACAAAAATAGATTTTTTGATGTAAGTATATATATATATATACTAGCTGACCCACGCAACGTCGTTTGCGTCTCCTATTGCCCGTAGCGTAATAATTTCCCCCCGTTTTTGAAACATTCTTCATTGGTACTCCGCTCCTATTGGTCATAGCGTGATGATATAGATAAACTCGATAAACTTCCTCGATAAACGGGCTATCTAACACTGAAAGAACTTTTTCAAATTGGACCAGTAGTTCCTGAGATTAGCGCGTTCAAACAAACAAAAACTCTTCAGCTTTATATATTAGTATAGATGACCCACGCAACGTCGTTTGCGTCTCCTATTGCCCGTAGCGTAATAATTTCCCCCCGTTTTTGAAACATTCTTCATTGGTACTCCGCTCCTGTTGGTCATAGCGTGATGATATAGATAAACTCGATAAACTTCCTCGATAAACGGGCTATCTAACACTGAAAGAACTTTTTCAAATTGGACCAGTAGTTCCTGAGATTAGCGCGTTCAAACAAACAAAAACTCTTCAGCTTTATATATTAGTATAGATGACCCACGCAACGTCGTTTGCGTCTCCTATTGCCCGTAGCGTAATAATTTCCCCCCGTTTTTGAAACATTCTTCCTTGGTACTCCGCTCCTGTTGGTCATAGCGTGATGATATAGATAAACTCGATAAACTTCCTCGATAAACGGGCTATCTAACACTGAAAGAACTTTTTCAAATTGGACCAGTAGTTCCTAAGATTAGCGCATTCAAACGAACAAAAACTCTTCAGCTTTATATATTAGTATAGATGACCCACGCAACGTCGTGTGCGTGTCTCCTATTGCCCGTAGCGTAATAATTTCCCCCCGTTTTTTAAACATTCTTCATTGGTACTCCGCTCCTATTGGTCATAGCGTGATGATATAGATAAACTCGATAAACTTCCTCGATAAACAGGCTATCTAACACTGAAATAACTTTTTCAAATTGGACCAGTAGTTCCTGAGATGAGCGTGTTCAAACAAACAAAAACTCTTCAGCTTTATATATTAGTATAGATGTATTTATTATACTCTTCTAAGATCTAATACTCATAATCAACAACACATTTATTTGGATAAAGACTAATATTAGGTATTATGTGATAAAAACTCTTTGGCAAATAACTCAATAATAGGTACCAACTCTTAGCGTCTTATACTCGTGATAACTTCTAAACGAAATGTCCGAATGGGATGAAACAAAAAGTATTTTACTTCTACATAAATACCCTTGATAACATAATGCTTTATTTAGATAAGGATTAATATTACGATAAACATTTAACGTAGTTTCTTTCTTCAGACGATTTAATAATTTTTTTGAACACAAAAGCGGTTATTGTGACTAAACCATGATAGTTAGATATATGCTCTCGCGGACTTTTTTGTAGATATTAATGGGACCTACAAACCCGTAATACATTATTTTGTTCTATTGTCAATTCTTTTTGCAGCGCACGCAAAAATAGGTTTTCGATTTCACACCTTGGGTTACAAAATAGCAATTTTCTTACGGATCTCTATTTTTATGAAAATAAAATATAGCCTTCCTCGATAGATGGACTATCGAACACTGAAAGAATTTTTCAAATCGGACCAGTAGATCCTGAGATTAGCGCGTTCAAACAAACAAACAAACTCTGCAGCTTTATAATATTAGTATAGATATGTACTTCCATTTGCATTTAGTGAAAAGCTGTTAATTTAAAATTACAAACTGGCACTTTAATTTTATTTATTTGTATAGATCGGCGTAATAGAAAGAGATTTTACTTGGTATATATTTCCATGGGATGTAAAAAACCTTGTCATGATACATCAATGGTTGTATTCAGAAAATATTCCGTTACAATTAATTTACTAATACATATAAGTTGGGTATATTAACCAGCTAACGGCCTGTTCATAGTAAAATGATAAATTCATGGCTGACTCACTTCCACGCTGACTGTGGGTGAATAAAGCATGGTCCATGCTATTAGCACGATACGGTTAAATAGTCTTTATCTCTCGGAAGAACTTACAAAATTCACTTACTGAGAAAACATACAAAAATGTTAACAAATAAGTATTTCAAATGAGCGATAATCATATTCAAACTAAATTATTTATAAATTATTATTTTGTTTCATTAAGTCAAAATTAAAAAATATCATAATGAAACGATGTAATTGCCTTATACGAGATTTTTTAGAATACCAAAATAAAGGATTAACAGTTTCTGACCGCGGCTTCGCTCACGTGTATGTCGGATATCGAGGTAAAACGTAGCCTATCTACTTCCTCAAAAATCAAAGTATCTACATGCCTTTTATCGAAATCGGTGCAGCGTTTAAGGCGTGAATACGTAACAGACATATAGACAGAGTTACTTACATTCGAATTTATAATATTAAGTATGTAAAACAAGGTAAAACAGCTCTATGCCTGCTGCTGATTAGAGATTATCTGTAGCTGCAATGATTTACAAAACCAAATCTGTTTCAAAACACTATGAGATTTTAGTCGGTTCAATTCCTACATGCTCCTTCACCGTGTGAGCCCCGGTAAGGTGATGACCCGTGGGGCATTACACCAGATAAAAGGTAAGGGCATTGACAAAACATCGACCGTATATAAGTATATAGATTAGTTTTTAATAGATTAGCCGTAACAAAAGATGAAAAGAAATCAATACACTACGAACATATTGAAACCCTTACGTAACAGATTAGATAACGGTATTCGATTAAGATAATAAAAATTAGATAATATTATTAAACAATTTAAGGCAAACTATGATGACCGGAACATAATTCCGTCGGAATATAACTACCTATATAGTTAGCAACTTAACCGAATTGAATGACCGAACCGGGACTACATCGTGGACCTGGTTTTACTCTACTAGATGAGCTCATAGTTGGCTCAACGCCAATTGGATATTGGTGTATCCGCAGCTTTTGGCCAATATTTGATATAGTTCCTATCTAATAAGACGACAAACTGCGGTATGTATGCTTAACCAGCTAGCGGGGTATTCCCACTGTGGATAAAAGGAGGTTATATGTTAAAGATAATATTTTTACTCGCGAATGGATTTCGGGGATGCCCGGATTCTTAGGGCCCTTTTATAAGGAGTATAACTGTAAAACTAAAACAATGAAGCCTAACTTCCATTACTCTCTGACATGCATGCTTCTGGTCTAGTATGGAGTCCATCTCTAACAAAGGAACTTTCTAAACTAGCGTCTCGTCCCGGCTTCGCACGGAAATCTTAGAAATTGTCGGACTATGCTAGTAGTACCTGGATGACCGGTATTTTTTTTGGTAAATTTTCTAAAATTGAATCCTAGCTAGATTTATTTATAGCCCCCGAAACCCCCTGCATACTAAACATGAAAATCTTTGGAGCCGTTTCAGAGATTCAGATTATTATATTTAATCAAGAATTACTCGCTTAAAGGTATGAGATAAATAGATTAAACACACACATGCATCACTACATATTATAAAACAAAGTCCTCCGCCGCGTCTGTCTGTCTGTTCGCGATAAACTCAAAAGCTACTGCACGGATATTGATGCGGGTTTTTCCAATAGATAGAGCGATTCTTGAGGAAGGTTTTCATATATAGGCAGTTTGTTAAAGTTTAAAGTATATTGGCTAAATTAGAACAATATTTGTTGGCGACGTCGGAAAAAATTAAGCCGCACGTCTTCTCGGGGGTTCCCCCGAAAAGACGTGCGGCTTAACATAGTCTATATTATATTTTCCGTAAAGAGCCCATGCGAAGCCTGGGTGGGCTGCTAGTAATACATATAAAACTCCCTCTTGAATCACTCTTTCTGTGAAAACAGCATTAGAATCCGTTGACAGTACTTTGGCAGATCTAAGCGTAGAAGATCAAAAAGCGACTTCATTTTACACCATGTACAGACACCATATATGTATTAGTATTTAATCTGTATCTTATGAGAGAAATCAACACTATTAATATAATTAGAATAATGGACATCCATTACATAATATCCTTTACTAATATGTAACACATACAAGTATTATTAAAAACAAACAGCATTGCGACTATCTTATGTTTACATTTGTGTATCGATGACCTCGGACAGTCGTTCTTCAAGGTGAAGTTTAGATAATACAAAACCACATACAATCCACTGTCAGACTTTGTACGACCTTAGCCTAGAATTTAAAGACGAAAACACTAGACCTGATGTGTCACGAATTGTCTGGTTTTTGGTTGTTTTTTTAGATAGCTCCCAAAATAATAGTAATATTTCGGACATCTAACACACAACGCCACTTAGTTCCAAACCAAGCTGAGCTTGTACTATAGGTACTAGGCAACTGATACAAATACATACCCTCGTATATACTTTTTGTAAATACATACACATTATACAAAGAAAACACCCAAACTCCGTAACAAACATTTGCAGAACACACGAAAATTTGATCCGAACCGGGAAACCCGAGACCTCAAGCACAGCAGTCGCATACGCTACCACTGCGCCACCGAGGCAGTCAACGATTCTACTCTGCCTGATGGAAAGCAGGATTAGAATCCAAGAGCGGTAGTGACCAATCTCATTGCGAATGTGGACAATGCAGTATGGTGAGCCACGCTATGGCGGCCTGCCGAGTTGCTATTTCACGCACCGTTTAAATTTTAAGCCCTAAAAGATAGGATTCCTGATATTGAGTCATGACTTCACGAAACCCAAGGGTCACAAGATGTCATAAGAGCGTTGTTGCCCCGTCTCAGAATTTGGAAGAAAGGATCGGAATCGAATTCCTTCTGGATTGAGCGCCGGTAACTTCATTCATCACATACATGTCGTACGAGGAGATTAATGGAGCAAACTAGGCAGGACAGAAATCCTATACAAATCTGTCTGGCCAGGGTTGATACAGTGGCATTTCTAAGGAAGGGCCTATGTCCAGTAGTGGACGGATAAGGATGATGAACCTCATTCACTAAAAAGTTATGACCATAAATACGTGAGTAAAAGCAGGATGGGGGAGGTATAGGCCTCCGGTATCCTCACTCATTCGGTGAAACACAGCGCTAGCACTATTTCACACCGGTTTTCTGTGAGGCCGTGGTTTTTTTAACCGACTTCAAAAAAGGAGGTTCTCAATTCGCTTCAAGTATTAATATATAGATAAGTATGTTAATCAGCAGTCTGGTTATTCTCTGTCTATTTGAGAATCAGAAGGCGTTAGGTGTGTTAGGTGTTATTATTACAAAGTACTTTCTTTTCAGTAATATATTTGATCATCATTGTGACCGACTTTGGGAGTGACATCACACTTCAATATAGAGCCAGATGCAGATGAACGAATTACCTCATCATTGGCACAGTTCTCTAGCATTTTATACGTTGTTATAAAATATAGGTATGTTTCTTGCATTGTTTTGTTTTTGACCAACCTCAAACGAAAGGAGAATTTTCTTAATTCGATAATATCTTTTTTTGTTTGATGTCTTGCGACATTTATAAACCAAATTCGAATATTTGGCAAGGGACAAGTTTAAACTTCACAAGAATACTTAACGTTAATGCGGCAAACATCGGAAAAAATATAAATTGTTTTTTTTTAATGTAAAGGACACAAATGATAATAATAATTGTAAAATGCCAAGAGACTTACAGCCGTTCGCCTGAAAGTAGGATACAGGGGGAAGAATTAATAATTCCTAACAGTTAAGGTGCTGTTGGCAATAAGAGACCATAAGCTGCAGGACAACAGCACTGCAAAGAGAAGGGAAAACCTTGAAACAAACCCTATACCCTCCCGTCAGGCCAGCGTGGTATAGTAAACCAAAAATTCCTTTTTCTGGAAAGTTCTGAGGGAAAAACGCAAGCCAGTATTCAGATAGGCCATGACACGACTCCGATGGAGCAAGTCTACATGAATTTGTCACTGTATTATCAGTATTAGATATTACAGCATTTGGTGAAACCTTTTACAAATCTCAACACTACAATAAAACATGTGCATTTCGTTTTATTGAGTGGGACGCCGGATACGATGAACGTTACCACATGCGGTATCATTTGAAAGTTCATCTACCATATGTGGGCAAATCTATAACGCATTACAGGGCAGCTTTCTAACATTTGTACGCAACTGTCGTATTTCTGTGACACTATAAAATGTTTCTTTGTCTAATCATACCCGTTAGATGGCAGCAATACGGATGAAGCAAATCGTTATATACTCATCGCCGAGAACTTTCATTGCGCGATTCAGGATTTATAATTATTACGGTCACCTCTCCGCTTTAGACTATGCAGAGTGTTGCGGTTTAATCCCCCACGGGACAACAATTTGTGTGATCTTTGTGTAAGAAATGAAATTAGGTTACACGAACACTTTTGTATGTTAAAGTTTTATTGAACAGATGAGTTCGGCTTTTTTTAACTGGACCAGCCCTGAGAAGAAAGGACGAAACAAACTCAGGGACCATCGTCTCTTTTAAAGTCCAGGCAATCTTCTCAAAATGCCAAGAAGTAGTTTTATGTGTGTTTGTAAATGTTCCCCGCGTCACACACATATACTACCAGCGTCGGATATATTCCCAGCGCAGGCGTTATCTTTTTTTAAAATACAAGATGCTGTTATGTACGTATTTTCGTTGCATATATTGAAGTCCCGTTGACATTCTCTTAATATTATGCAACGTATGAGTTCGCACCGTATTGGTACGCATCTGCGTATGTTTTATTGCTGTTCGTTCCATCTGTGTTGCTTAACATAGTTTATTGTTGTATTTGTCAATTGTTTAGATTCCTTTTAAACCAGGTCTCATCGCAATATCCAACCTTCCCTCGCCCGACAGAGAAGGCATATTTCTCAAAACTTTCTGTGTACTTCCTCTCGACCTATTTACTGCACAGGGAAATTGTTCCCGGCACAGCACATGAGTTATTTTAAGAAGTGTTTACATTAGTCATATGTGTATACGTTGATTTCGCGTAAGTTGTAAACTAACGTCTAAGAAAATGAATGAAAATATTTCTTTCTCTGGAAAAGTTAAACGTTGTTTCAGATTTATCGAAAATTCTAATTTGCCGAGTTTGTTTGTTATTGTGAATTATTACGTTTTTAGAAAAATACTATGCATAAATGCGTAAAGCAAATACTTTTTACCTCTTTTTACGAAAATTATGCCAACGATGGAGAATGAAATTTGGCACAATTAAAGTTCACATGGTCGCAAGTGGAACTGGATTGGTCACACACTCCGTAGGGATTCCGATCATATAGCCAAACAGGCGCTCGAATTGAATCCTCAAGGAAAACGAAAACGTGGCCGTCCCAAACAGACTTGGCGACGTATAATTGCAGACGACGCGAAGTTCGAAAGCTCGAAGACCGAAAGCGATGGCGGAATGCTGTGGACGCCCTCTGCCCTATCTAGGGGACATAGGACTAAGTCAAGTAAGTCAAAGTTGACATGGAGGAGTGCAGAAAAGAAAATAAATGAAATATGGTTAAATTTCGACCACTGGACTCCTAGTAATTGTCAAAAGTACGACTATCACATCAAACTACTATTTCCATCACGAGCCTTTCGAAATAGTGCACAGCTGGACAATAGGTTCCTCTATATAAAGGAGGTTTTGGCCTACAATATTACGCTGACTAAAGTTACAGTGCTATTAGTTTGCTAGTAGTATTCCTGCGTAGCTTTCCATCTCTTTGCCGTGCTGTTGTCCTGGTAGTTTTCTGTCTCAGTCGACTCTTACGACACCCACGAGGTGAATAGGGGTGCTGACACTATAGTTTTCTTAATCTGTCATCATACGTATGATTTCAGTGCAGTATTAGCGCAAAATATTGAACAAAATATTATCTTACGTGAAGGGTAGGCACACACATATATTACTGAACAGTTAAAGATACTCTCTAACATGTATGGCCCTGCCAAAATGACTCTACTCTGTCTGATGTAAAGCATAAGCAGAATCCAAGAATGGTGGTCACCATACTCATTGCGAATACAAACAATGCAACAATGCAGCATGGTGATCCACACTATGGCGGCCTAGTGATGCTTCTGCATCATTGGGCCTTCGCTAGAAGTTCAAACACAATACGTATGTCTTAGATAAAACATTTTAACGTAAATTCTCCATGAATTCTTTCCGTACATTACGAGATTAATCTGTCAAATATTTAATTTAGACGATAGAGATGTTGTACAAAGCCTTACATGCCAACGACCCGGTATCAGGCAGTTATCTACCAAATCTGGCTCGCACGTCACTGCAGATATAAAAAGAAACATTGTTTATCAATAACGCGGTAAATATTTATCTATAAATAACCAGAGACTAAATAAATAGTTCAGAATGTTTTTTACTATTAACCAAACGAAAAAAGGAGGAGGTTCTCAATTCCCTTTCCCGTTTGTTCCCTCAAAACTTTTGACTAAGTGAAAAGATTTTGACGATTCTTGTTTGAAAGCTGGTGCTTCCCGTGTGATTCCATTTCAATTTAGTCCAGTACTTGAAGTCAGTTTTTCTTTAGATTTTATTTACTTTAGACCAGTTTTTGCCCGTGGCCCCACCCACGGACGTCGGTTATCCTAGTTAAAAGCAACATACGTCATTTATCGAGAAATTAAAGTATCTCCATGCAAAATTTCTTTAAATCGATCCAATAGTTTAGCTTAACATAATTATTTTCGCATTTATCTTATTAGTATCTAGAGATAATTGACTGCTTCGTTGTCGCAGTGGTACGTACGCGACTGCTTTTCACGAGGTCTCGAGTTCGATTCTGGGATCAGACCAAAAATGTTTGTATGATCTGCAAATTAATTAATGTCTGTATTATATTGTGTCAAGACATCAATTTTCATGAAATAATTAACTTTATCGTTATTATTTTATGACTGCAAATGTGTTATTTAAACATACACCCATACTACCATTATAAATTCCAAAGTGTAACTGTTTGTTACGTTTTCACGGATAATCCGGTGCACCGATTTCAATGAAATTTGGCATGGAGATACTCTGATTGTTGAGGAAGGATTTAGGCTACACTTTACCGCAATAGCCGACATACATGAGCAGAGCCGCGCACAAAACTAGCATGCTTATATTTTTTTAGTCTCCGAGACGTGTTTTAAAACAGCTACGAGGTTGAGTAGCATTCCTTGTTCCGATTCATAGACAGACAGATCGCCTATCTCCTATCTAGTTCAAGAACATCGATTAATACAGAACATATATCTTTCAACCCAGATTTTTTCGCACAATTTATACTACCAAAACAGTATCCTACTAATATCATAAATACGAAAAATTTGAGGATGTATGGTCATTAATGGTCAACTCTTTAACGAAAAACTACTGAACAAATTTATAAAAAAACTTTACAGTCTCAGATCAAATACTTAAAGAAAGGTTATGTTTACCCTACTTTTCGTCAAAAAAAGTTGTCGATACTTGTACGATACTAACGAAAAGTAGCGTAGTTCATAGCATAGTGCGTTAACGCGTGTGTTTACTTGGAACTACGCTACCTATTTTTCTTAAACAAGAACAAGGCCGCGCGTTATCTACCTTTTTGACGTGACGTCTTATAATTCGATGGAGCCGGCTGCACACACAAAAAAACATAGACTCATGCGGCATTACCTCGCCCTGAGGCGTTCCATTTAAGGCTTGAAGTACAAGCGAGAGATATCTCTCATCGTTTCATTAATGTTTCGTTATAACGTTGTCACGTTAAACTATCGTCCGTAAACAGACTTTACAGACAACCATTTTTTTATTTGATCTGAGTTTACAGTGCTTAATATATAGCTCATACATCAGAATAAAACATAAGACTATATTTTAACGCGACATCTAATATACACGCTGAGGGATTGGGCAAGAACTAGTTATTAATATTCTCTTTTTTAGCCCTAATTGGAAATATTTAACCACACCACATAAAAAGACACACGCAACAAGAACAAAGTTTAACAATTGGTATTTTCGTTTAAATGATTCTCGTAAGATGCGGTTTTATTTAGGTATGTATTTTTTTCTTATAGCATAGAGGGGAAAAGCCGTGCCTCGGAGAGAACGTTAAGCCATATCGGTCCCAGTTTCCATATAAACATTTACAAACATACATTCGGACACAGAACACCCAGACACGAAACAATAATTTGTGGATCAGGCTAAGTGGTGTCTCATGTGGGGGTTGAACCCACAACAATTAGCGGATTAGAAAACGGCGAATTAACCGCTTAAATGTCAGTGCCATCCTGTCTATCTACAGAGCTTCGATATGTCCTAGTAATTGGGTTGTGGACAGCGAGCGTTGCCAGACGTCCCGATTTTGGTGAGACGTCCCGATTTTTGAATTAAAATTTTAAAGTCCCGCGCGGGAAAGATTTTGTCCCGCTTTTTGGAGATAACTGGCCGGACGTCGCAAGTGAAGTTAATTACTTGTAGTGCTTTATCGTCAGGCAAAAAACATCAACAACAAATCGAATTGACACCTGGCACCAGTTCTTTAAAGATTTGGGATGATGTAGCAAAAAAACAAAATTATTGAAAACGACTTTTTTCGTCGTAATTTCTGATTAGATACTTTTTTTATACTTTGTCCCGCTTTCGTCGAAAGAATCCCGTTTTTTTCACAAAAAAGTTTCAAAATCCCGATTTGGCAAAAAAAAACTAGCAACGCTGGTTGTGGAGGTACGAGGGATATCGCTCCACGTAAAAAATCGAAAGTTCAACCTCCTAGTTTAGGTAAAAGGAGAGCAAGGTGAGTGCACCAGATCTTGCAAGTTCAAAGTACCGAGAGATATTCTTAGCGATAAATATCTTCAATCAAACCAGTCAACTTAAAGGTCAAAGACGAACCAACTCGATCAACCAAAGGATGTAATTATCAATTGTAGTTACTAAATATAGAGGCACTGATAACTAATGATGTCTTGGTGGCTATTAAACTTATTTGCATACTGTCCAATGCGAGCTCGGACATATTGACTGATTCACCAGAGCCTAAACCGTTGGAGCTAGAAACTTAATATTTTTGCAGCTAATGCTTTTCATATTGTAAGTACTGGGTAAGAAAGAGTGTTTGGAAATTTCACCCCTTAGGGGGTAAAATAAGAAGAAGAAGTACGGTTGTTTCGAAGTTCGTCATTTTTAAAGTTAGAAACATGAAAGAAATAATCAAAGGAGCGAAGCCGCGGAAAATAGTTATTACGTTGGAAAAAAATCTATACTAATATTATAAAGCTGAAGAGTTAGTTTGTTTGAACGCGCTAATCTCAGGAACCGCTGGTCCGATTTGAAAAATTCTTTGAGTGTTGGATACTACATTTATCGAGGAAGGCTGTAGGCTATATATCATCACGCTACGACAAATAGGAGTGGAGCACCAATGAAAAATGTTTCAAAAACGGTAGAAAATTATCACGCAACGGGCAATAGGAGACGCAAACGAGGTTGCGTGGCTAGGCTAGTCAAAAGATATTGCGTGCGGAAAAACTTTATTCTTGGGATAGGAACTTATTGTTTTAATAAACAGCTTTTAAAGAATATAGACTTTAATAAGGTAAAGAAATATGTTGATAAAACTATAAGTTTTAACAAGACGATACAGGTCAAAGTGAAACAAGATATTCAAAAGGTTGGAATTCCCTAACTTACCCCGTAAAACCCCCGTAAAAACCCCGTAGCAACCGGTCCATCAGTTTTGGAGTTAAAATTTACGAATTTACGATATATATGTACACACACCATACACACACACTACACTCCGCCGGCGTGTTTGTAGGTATTCGCGGCAAAGGTAGCCTGTGTCCTGCCTCCATGCCTAATTTCATTGAAATTGGCGCAGTGGATTATTCGTGAAAGTGTAACTGTTCTAAGTCTGGTTGTTCTTTGTGTTCGTGTATGTTTGTAAGGTTACTTTACAAAAACAACAAACAGAAACGACACACGATGACAGACGACAACTTATTTGTATATGTAAATATTTATTGTAACTATTGATAACAATGTTACGTTATGCATAGCAATTGATATAATAATTCGAACGTGCGTCTGTCCGTCCACACTTTTGTCACAAGGCTTGAGGTAGTGAGTGACGTTCATTCACTCAGCTCCATATTGGGTGGTATAAGCTCCTAATTTGAGTAAATGAATTCTCAAAATGCTTGGGCAAGTATAGCGTGGTCAGTGATAGCCCTGGTGGCAATTGGCGGCATAAAAGAGGCCTTAAAGGTAGTAGAGCCACGCTGATTTCAGCACAAACGGGCCGGCTCGAGCGGAGCGGTACTACCCTGTCACAGACGACCAACCTAAAAAGCCAGCGTTCGTGGTGTCGTGTTTCATTAGTGTGCGAGACCGGAGGTCCAAAGATGCAGTAACATCTCAATAGGCCACTATAATGTGGGTCGCAATGTTGCATTCGCAATGAGTATGGTGACCACCACTCTTGGATTCTGCTCATGCTGTCGATCAGACAGAGTAGTTTGGCAGACTCCATTTAGAAGAAAATTACTTATCTGCGCTAGAAGAAGAGAGTATACTTTGTGTGAGGTCACCAAACATACTACTCAGATCACTTTGATACTGCCTCATCTTTCTCATTCTTTCATTCACATTAATGAATCTTACTCTAACATATTTCCTTATGTACAACTATAGCTTATCCTTGCTTATATACATCCATTCATAAACTAAACAAGAATATATATCAGTTAGTAGGTACCTAGTTTAATTGACAATAATTAACAAGTGATTTGTAATTAACTATGTGTGGTTTGTTAAAGTAATTAATAGATAAGCTACTAATTAAATCAGAGTAATCCATACTAATTTTATTTTGTATGTCTGTCTCTCTCTGTCTGTGTTATGTTTCCACTGCTAAACCGCTGCACCAATTTCAGTGAAATTTGGCATGGAGGATGCTTTAGAAATAGTGGCCTCTTTCTTCAAAATCAAAGGATCTTTATTGTAAATTCCATTCAAAATGGTTCTATGGTTTAGTCTTTAAGTATTAAACTGACAGACACAATTATTTTCAACTGACTTCAAAAAAAGGAGGAGGTTCTCAATCCAACTGTTTTTTTTTTTATTTTATTTTTATGTTTGTTTATTTATTTATTTTTATTTATTTATTTATTTATTTCGGATCACCAACAAATGATACACACATCAAATATTAATATTAAGAAAACAAAATACATGCCCTGTGCTCATTCAGTTATAGGTAATCACAGCTGACAAAGAATAATTATTAGTACTATTTAAATTAAACTAAAAGAATATAATAATAATGATAATAAGAAAATAATCAGTTAAAAGAAAAAGCTATAAAAATAATCTAAAAACAGCAATCCCACTCAATTAGGATTCTTCGACAGGCCATAGTTTCACTCTGGCGAGCCCAGGCCTATCGAAGTACAGACTCAAAATGGTCTTTGTTACCTCATAACTTTGGACTGGGTGAACCGATTTTGATGATTCTTTTTTTATTTGAAAGCTGGTGCTTCCCGAATGGTCCCATTTAAATTTGGTCCAGTTCTGACATGTCATCCATGAGAAAACCATATAAGTCTTCAATTTGCATTATGTATGTACGCGATAAATTAACGAATAACTCAATATTCCCATATGGTCCCATTTAAATTTGGTCCAGATTGAAGTCGGTTTTTTTGTTAAAATTTGTGATTATAGAACTAGCTGAACCCCGCGATTTTACCCTAAGTAACTAGGTAGCCTAAGTTACTCCCTATATCATCAGCTACCCATCAGTGAAAGTCCCGTCAAAATCGGTCCAGCTGTTTCAGAGATTAGCCGGAACCAATAGACAGACAGTCGGAATTTAAAAAAACATGTTATATTGGTAAATGTACCGTGTATACATAAATGCATTTAGTAAAAAGTGGTTATTTTAATATTACAAACAGACACTCCAATTTTATTTATTTGTATAGATTTCATTCAAAATGGTTCTATAATTTAGCAGTGAAAGTGCAACAGAGAGTTATTTTAGAATTTATAACATGAGTATGTATTATCAGTAGCCTGGTTACCATAGGACAGACTCTGCCTAGCATAGGTTAAGACCGTTGTGTATGAAATCTTTCAAGTTCACCATAGATTTTGTGATAAGAGGATGTTGCCACAGTAATTTTTGATAAGTTTCAATGTTGCCAATAAGATTTTTTTTGGGTATTACATTTATCCTCAATGCCAAACATTATGGTATAAATTTAAATTTCAAAGTAGAATGTTAATTCTTAGTCATGAAATAAAATTGTGGTTATTCATTCATAAGAAAAAATTCAAACACACATAAGGACATTATATAATAGTTTTTTCCTGTTCGGTACAGGCATTTTTATAGTCAATTAACTTTAGACTATGTTTTTAAATGAAATGTTTTTTTTTTTTATATGAGCCTACTAAAGTAACTACTCTGCCTAATGGAAAGCATGAGCATCTAAGAGTAGTGGTCATTATTTATTTATTTTTATGGTATGTTTAGAAGTCTTAAAAAAGTAGTTTCTGGTAATAGAGATTAAAATTACTTAGTGGTTTTGACTGCTACTCCAGAGATTGTGGGTTGCGGGTCCCATTCTCAACCGGAACATAATTGTCTGATGTGTGATGTTTTTTTTCTAAGTCAGGGTGTAATTTATCTCAATTATTGGTATATTTAGAAATTTATAAGTAGTTTATCAGCTGACTAGTTGCAACAGCACAGGTTCTTCCTACTTTAGGATCAGATGGTAGTGTATGAAGTTTAATACTGAATCATTATATTAATGAAATAATTATAAAGGGCATTCCTTATACATTTGAAAACAGCTATCAAGGTTTTAAAGGGACATTTTTTTTAAGGATGGTACCTTGTTATCACTTGATTATGCCAATTAGAAAGGGACGGAATTGTATTTCCGTTCTTTTCTCTGCTAAATCATTAAAATATGTACATATTTAATTAAAGGATACCTTTAAGCAGAATTCGTATAATTACTAATGCTTTTATTAAATTACGTGCTGTTACGACATCGATCTGTGGCTCAAGAAAGAATATGTAAAATAGACAATAATCCGATATAGACAGTTTTATTATCTGTGTACTTTAAAAAGCAATTAAAATTGTTTATAGTACATAACAATTATCAATTTATTAGAGGCAGCTACTTCTTAGAACAGTTTTCAATACTTTTCAGGGAGTTTACTGTGTCTGGATGTCTCGTTTTAGACAAATATTGTTCAATAGGAAAGCAGTTGAGTAATATCATGTAGTAACAGCGAAAACAAAGTAGTGTTTAGTGGAATCTATTTAGAAAACTGATGTCATAGAAGTTGATGTAGGCGCCTCACGCAAGGCCATAGTATTTACTCAACTTCACCCATTATTCATATTTATAATAAACAGTCTACATAAACTATACGAATCAGAAAGTTCTTTTACAAGCATTCCACACTTTCTTCAGAATAAAACTGTTTAAAAATCAACTTTTAAATGGGAATTAAAAGTTGCTACCATGTCAACAATGTCTACTGGCGCCATTTTCGATGTATTAACGAATACTCAGAAATAATTGTAAGCAGTTAACAGACGCTATGCCTCATGTAGAACAAGAATAACGAAGGAATTGGGTTACACTAAGCTTCCGATCGATATATATAAACGAAATCCTGAAAGCTCAACTCACAAGATGGCGGGAATATAACCCTGCCGAATCGCATACGTCGGAACCGATGGGAAGTGCATCGATAATCACGCGACCCAAATTCGGGCGGGTTATACGTCTGATCGGACAGATGTAAGAATTCCCATTTCCTACGTTTTTTCTGTAAAGTCGGTAATGTTGCGTTTACTTTGGATGGAAGTATAGGATGTTATATTACTTTTCTTACCGTTTTCTTTCTCCATTAGCGCTTAAAACAACACAAAACACTAATTTTTACACAAGCACTCACACGCCCATACAGTATGTAACAACATCACGAGTACTACTGCGCCATCTGGTGCGTTCAAAATGTACCGCTGCAATTACCTGTAGCTAAGTTCACTGTGGTGTTAATTCAATTTCGTCATCATAATTAGCGTGGTCAACTATAATTTATGACTAATTTTGTATAAAACAAGAATTATTAACACAAATGTCGTTCAAAACAGTCACGTTCTACGTTGAATCAGGTCACAGTACGTCGGTAATGGGGATTAAATTCATGTAACACGCGAAGTATTGATTTTTTTCTCGCAGCTGATTCACGCCTCGATAAAGGACGTCCGATTTCGCGCAATCGAGTATGAAGTTTGAGTCATCGTTATTTTTGTTCGTTTTTAACAAAGTTAGACAGAAACTTTATTGTGAGTAGTTTCGGCCTCGCGTGAAAGAAGTGCAAACACAGAGTCAGAGTCATCCTTCATCCATATTTGGACGCTTGGTCACTTGGACTTAACTTGGAATTCTTCTTTGGAATTCACAAGGACGGCGTAGGCTTGTTGTAGGAACTTGTTATAAAATAATCAATCGGTTTATACTTGTTTAATGGCAGCTATTTCCGCTGCCGACTCAGATAGTACGTACTTACCTACATTATGAATCTCCAGTACACTATCCACATTGTAAATTTAACTACATTCATACTTCCATAGTCCATACCAATAATACTAATTTACTAATTTTGTCGTTATAACATAAAAGGCAGAATTAAATAATATACTAGGTATCCCATCTTTTTTAGTCTTCACCTTTGATGTGCTTCAAAATATATATTTGAACCAGGGGACAATATCCGAATCTTTTTTCCTGTGATCCATTTGATTGACCTGTATCATACCTACCTCCTTTCAAGAAATCACTCCAAAGATTGCAAAAAAACCAAATAGGTAATTTTGACAATCAAATTTCTGACAAAATTATAGGTAACTGTTTAAAAAAGAAACGTGGTATTGTAGGCCTAAACCTCCTTTCTAAAGTGGACGAGATCTGTTGAGATCGGACAGCACTGGACTGTTAAAGGTAGGTACGCTCGTATATAAAATAAAAAAAAGACAAAGTTCTGAGGAAACCAACAACCAAATTACGGGCCTTCTTTTTTCAAATCTGTTGAAAAAACAGTGTACTTTTTTATGCTATTCCAAAATATAATGACAATATTCGTACAGAGCAGTTCAGGCCCTCTGTGGCATTTTCTAACAAACTTCCAATCTAACTTTAGCATACTACAATTAATAGCAGTAAGATAAATATTAGGGCTAAATTAAATTACTGAACTAAATTAAAATTAAATTTAATCATTGTTTGTCTCTCTGTTTATTCCGGTTAGAGGAGTCTGGAGCGGCTCGAATGCGATCGATTTTGACGAGACTTTCATTAGCAGATAGCTGATGATATAAGGAGTAACTTACGGCTACTATTTTAGATTAGCTTCGCGGTGTTAACCCTGTTAACCGGTTAAGGTTCAATAACAACCTCGGGTAACACCGTTGGGCTCTGCTAGTATTAGATTTATCTGTCCTATTGGCCGTTAGTGACCGTGAATGATAAGCCAGAGGGCGTATGTTCGCTTCCCTTCCCAATACAAATAATTGCACTGCGACTGCGGTTGTGGTTGGCCTGGTCGTTTATTATTACTGCGCCAAGTGTTGTGGGTTTAAATCCCACATGGGACAACACTTTGTGTGATCCATAAATTGTTGTTCCGAGTCTAATCCACAAATTGTCCCGTCTAGTCTACCCAGACTCGGAACAACAATTTGTGGATCACACAATGAAATAGACACAAAGAACACCCGTTCTTTGTGTCTATTTCATGTATGTTTGTAAAGTCCGCGACACAGAATGTTTATTCCTAATGCGGGAGATGTCTTTTAATAAAAAGAAAAAAAATCGTAATAAGCGCAACCTTGATAAATGCGCCTCTAACAAAATACATACATATTATATTTCAACTAGCTTTTACACGCGGCTTTGCTCCCGCAGACTTTCATCCCCTGATTTACCCCCTTAGGGCTCGAATTTCAAAAATTCCTTTCTTAGTGCTCACTTACGTTATATAAAGAACCTACATGCAAAATTTCAGGATTCTAGCTTCAGCGGTTTGGGCTGTGCGTTGATCTCTGGGTATGTCAGTCAGTCAGTCACCTTACTCTATACCCACTCATTTAACTATAATATGTATGTATTTTATTAGAGGCGCGCATAGCCCAGTTGCACTCGGTGAATAGAAACGATCACCGAGGGTAAGTAACGACGGCGCAGTCAGTACTTGGATGGGTGACCGCTGGGCATGATACCATGAGCGTCTCCGTGATTCGGAGGTCTCGTTAAGCAGTCGGTCCCGGCTGTTATCATAGGTTATCAGTCGTGAAGCTTAGTTGGAGGTCTTTGGGCGCCTTAAAAACATCCAACGTCAAGATGACGTAGCCACAACGTTGTGTTGCCAGTCCTCAACCCGCACTCGGTCAGCATGGGGACGTATGGCCGCCACCCTCTCCTGAGAGGAGACCCGAGCCCAGCAGACGATATGGGTTGTTGATGACGTATATATTTAGTAATATATAAGTATGTATGTATATCAGCAGTCTATTTACCATAGTACAGACTCTGTCCAATTTGGAATCAGACGACCGTGTATGAAATGTTTGAGGTTATTGTTCTTTTTGCCGCGTACAATGCCAAATTATGACATTACACATGAATGTTAAAAACTGTTTTCTTGCATGTCTGTAATCTTGTTGTTTATTACACGACGCTGCTCGTAAAATTTGTCTTTTTTTGGCAACGAACACTGTCGCAGTGAGTCGCGTTTATTTTTTTTACTTTGGCAATAACTCTACGTCAAATTAAACTTGAAGAAAAAATTTCAGAGCTTTGGTTTTCTGTTTACCTTTTTTTTCTGTTATGTTTTTGTTTACCAATTAATTAGGATGAAAATAATAATTATTCTTCTTAATTTTTCTTTCGTCTGACCCTTACTGATAACATAGGTTGTGGGTTCAATTACCACCCACGACAAATAATTTTGTTACAAGTACTCTGCCTGATGGAAAGCTTGCAAAATCCAAAAGTGGTGGTCACTGGTCACCATACTCATTGCGAATGCAGAAAATGCAACAATGCAGCATGGTGACCCACACCACGGCGCGGCCGAGTAATGCTTCTGCATCATTTGGCCTCCGGTCTCGCATTCACCAACGAAATACGACAGCACGAAGGCTGTCATTTTACGTTGATCTTCTGTGCGAGGGTAGTACCGCCCCGGTCGAGCCGGCCCAGCCGTGCTGAAATGAACGTGGCTCTACTACCTTTAACATTTATTTCTTTGTTTCTGGGTATGTTTTATCTATAAAATGCATGTATGTATTAAGAAATATTTAAGTGCATGTGTTTATCAGTCTCGTTACCATAGTATAGTAAAATACTAGAAAAAGTGTTGTCTTGTTTTATATACCCCCTTATGGTAGGTACTTACGGCATAATTATATTCTGGGGGCAGGGCCGTGCCCCCGCCAAGACGAGCCAAGCGAAGCGCAAGGGCACTACCTACCTTTTCTCGAACTGTTTCGTCGTTTTTTTGAACCCTCATAACTTTGGTTCCCGATATACCCGATTGTTCAAATTCTGAGGATATGATGTTACCAATAGACTAATGAAATATACAAAGTTTCAATTACATAGCTCTGATACTTTAGATTTTATTGATAGGTACCTAAAAAACACCGATTTCGTCACTGACACACTGATGATCATCAAAACTGTTAGGGTACTTCCTGAAGTGCTAGAAAGCTGAAATTTGGTATGTAAACTAAGTTTAGTATACAAACAACAGAAAAATTCATAAACCTATTACTTTTGCCCCCCAACCCCCAAATTTGGGGGGTGGAAGTTTGTATGAGACTTTCACAAATATTAATGCTAGAGGTTTTATTTTCGGACTTTTTCGAAAGAAGATGTTCAAGAAATACAGCCCAAAATAGAAAAAAAACTGCCTTAAACAACTTACAAAAAGAAATGAAATCCCACCAAAAACATTTTCATGTTAAATGTTGCCAAGACGACTGCATATGGCCTACCCTGTGAAAAAGATATCAGATCTCATGTAGAGCCAAGGTTCCGAATCTACACGCTCTAACTTCCAACCATAACTTCGTAAACTCTACATCTCAGTAAAAAAGGTATGGCTTGGCTGTTTCGTTACTTCAGATACTAAATATTAGTATAACACATTACTTCAGAAACTAGACATTTGCAAACACAAAAGGCGTTCGTTTACCCTTCGTGATGGTATGGTAGCGAAACGACCAAGCCATACATTTTTACCGAGATGTAGAGTTTACGAAGTTAGGGTTGGTAGAGTTAGGGCGTATAGATTCGGAACCTTGGCTCTACATGAGATCTGATATCTTTTCACAGGGTAGGCCATATGCAGTCGTCTTGGCAACATTTTACATGAAAATGTTTTTGGTGGGATTCACATATTCTACACAAATAAAATTAAAGTGCCTGTTTCTAATTTCAAATTTTCAAAATTTCAAAATTAACAGCTTTTCAGTACATAATAGTACATACACTAAATAAATAGTGTTGTCTTGTTTTATTTTTCCCCGTGATTTGATAAACTTGTGATATTTAAAAAGCCTTGAAGTTAACCTGATAAAACATTTACTAAAATGTTATTAATTTGACTTGTAGTCAGTAGTCAAATCGACTCTCAACTATTATACCGAAAGGTAAATCTATTCCCACATTCCTAAGACATCCGTTGACCTCATTATTGTAGTAGAGTCACTCCTCATTGCGGTTTTATTGATTAGCGCCTACTGTAAACACACTGCGAGTTCACGCTTACGGTAAACAGCGCCATCTATCGTCAAGTAGACTAACTAATGTAATAATGGGATTCGTTTGTTTTCAGTAATTAGACTAATTAGCAGTTTGTTAATATGAAACGAACATAACAAATAATTTTTCACAAATATTTAATATTATACACATATGAAAAAACGGAAAGAACATAAGCTCAAAACAGCTTTTATTTAACAAATTCGAGGTTCATTAACCGATTAAGATTAATAAGCTTTGGCAGTCCATGTTTATGTGAATGTGCTAACGTAGCGCCTCGCCTCAGGAATCAAAGTATCTTAATGCAAAATTCCATTAAAAGCATAACAGACAGAGTTTTTTATTATGGAATAGGGGGCAAACGAGCAGACGTATTGACGTAAGCGTAAGCGATTACCGCGATTACCGCCCATGGACACCCGCAACACCAGAGCCAGAGGCGTGACAAGTGCGTTATTGGCCTTTGGGGGATGGGGATGGGGGGAGGGGTTGGGGTATGGGCCTCCGGTATCCTCACACACTCGGTGAAACACAGTTTCAAACCGGTTTTCTGTTAGGCCATGGTATCACTCCGGTCGAGCCGGCCCATTCATGCCGAAGCGTGGCCCTCCCACGGTTACTTTCGAATTTATATTACGGCATGCTATTATAATACAAGAAGTGGAGTGACTACAAGCGCAGTTGAATCTATGAAGTTAGCAGACAATAATACACGAACTCCTCGTTTTTTTTTTCCAACTACCCTCATCTAAGAAAAACAACTTAACTTGTTGAACCCATTAAACCCCAAAAAAAGTCTAACGACATTTCACCCCACTTGTCATTTCGGTTCCGTACCACTTAACAGAAAGATTCCCGCCAAAAATAACAATACCGCGTTTAGCCACCCTTGCAACAACAGGGATGAAGGCAAAACTGAACACTAATATAGATAAATATCTCTCAATCTCTGCATTTCATAAATTGATATACGCCTCTCGCTCACTCGTTGGTAGTTTGATGTGTGTGGGAGAGGGAGGGAGAATATACGATAAATATTTTTATTGTTGTAAGCTGGGGGTGGAAAGTAGTTGAGCAATAACTTGATTGAAGTACAGTCGGCGACAGAATATAAACTATTTTCTTGATATATTAATTTTATGAGCCTTGTTTTACATTGTTTTGTTAGATGTTTTTAGAGTTGTTTGTTTGGATGGGGGTTTCCCGCAGAAATTATATGGGAAATGATAACTTTTTTAATTATGAAATATGAACACAACTTCCCATAACATTTATTACGTTCTCAACGAATAAACAGCAATGGAATGCTTGAAAAGTTGTTTCTAAACTTTTCTGTTACATGGTATTTATTTATGTAATTGTATTAGTGCACTCTGATCATTATGTAATGCAATTCCAATATATTTTCCCCCTTTTTACAAGCTTTTTATTAACTTGCAATGTATGTATGCATGTATGTATGCTTGTATGTGCGGGTGGAATCTTGCAACTCAATTTTGAAGCAGATATCTTCAACCGATTTTGCTGAAATTTAGCAAGCCCATGTATACAGAGTGACAATACAATATTATAATGACATGGAGCTGATCTGATGCTGGAACTATAAGGTGGCCATAGGAACTCTGTGAAGAAACGTCGCAACATCATCGAGTTTGGACTCGTTTGATTTGTCTCGAGGCATTACAGTAGAAGCTTGTTTTTAAAAAGCTTTTTAATTTAATTTATTTGAGATAAAATACATGTGTATTCTCGTATACACAAATAACAATGTGTTGTTATGACTTATGTGTATGTCAGAATAAACGATTTTTCTTTCTTGCTTTCTTTCTTTACACGCACAACATTTACCTCGACGACTGTACACTGCAGTTCTTTTGAAAGATGTTATAATTCATAAAATTTAAACGTTTGGGCGTCCATTAATGGTTGGATCCATTTAAATAATTATATTTATGTTAACTAGAGACAGGGGATTTGTATAATTAAGTTTTGTTTTAATAGTCATAACACATTGTATGCACAAGTTGTGTTAAAAAGTACAGTCAATTGAAGTTTTTTCGTTTTGAAAATGCATTTTTAAATGTGGATATATATTTTAGAAATACTAATATGAACTGTATGTTAATTTAAATGATAGGGATTTAGCTGCGAGAATATTAAACGAGTTTTTGAAGTGTCCACGAACCAATTGTCACGTTAGAAGCTTAGTAGCAAATATGCTGACCATCCCGTAGAATAGAAAGAGATAAATTACATATATACTCGATCACAAGAATTTACAGGTTATTTATTGTTATCGAAAATAAGTTACAATTAACAATAGAATTTAGTTCGCGAGCATAGGAGACATAGATAAGAGTCAAGGCGTGGTTCCAGAGAGTTCTGTCAGACAGTTGCCTCGTGAGACAATGTAACATACATACATATAGTGAGGGTTTTTAACTACATATAAATTCAAGCTCGATGGTTTCTCAAATGCAACACATCAATACAAGAAGCTTCTCAGTGGGCGGTCCTCTGCCCTCATCCCTCCGAGATGTATATCTATATCTATATCACTACAGATAAAATTATAGATAACTAGTAAATCATGTCGATGTGCAACGAATCTATTGTAACATGATATCTGAACATGTCGAATTGTAATTTATTTGGTCCATGTTTAACTGACTTCAAAAAAGAGATTACCATTCGGTAGTGTTTTTTACCCGACTGCGGCAAAGCTAAAGGGGTAATGATTTTGGCAGCATATATGTGTGTATGTTTATGTATGTTCACCGTAGCACCTTAACTACTGAACCGATTTCTTTCTTTCTTTCTTTTTTAAAATTTAACCCCGCATCAGGAATATATATCCTGTGTCGCCGGGGACTCTACAAACATACATGAAACGGACACAAAGAACAGACTCAGGACAACAATTTGTGGATCACACAAAGTGCTGTCCTATGTAGGATTTGAACCCTTGGTGCAGTAGCAAGCCGCGTGGCGACCGCTTGAACCACTAGACCAACCGGGCAGTCAAGATTTAAATGAATCAATTGTAAACAGATTCATGGCCCGGGTGACATGGGCAGTGGCAGGGCATGACAGTTTTTTTAAACTTTTACTGCTTTTTTTTCTATGGTATAGGGGGCAAACGAGCAGACGTATCGCCTGATGGTAAGTGATTACCGCCGCCCATGGACACCCGCAACACCAGAGGCGTCGCAAGTGCGTTGCCGGCCTTTCAAGGAGTACGGTCTTTTCTTAAAGATTGAAGGACCGGAGGCGACAGTTCATTCCACAGTTTTGTTGTGCGGGGCAGAAAGTTCCTTGAAAGGCGCACAGTTGTGGACTACCAACCATCTAAGTGATGGGGATGAAACTGCTTTCGCGTAGGACGATGGCGGAAAGTGGCGGCAGGAATCAGCCCGAACAATAAAAGCTGTAGAAGATGCATCGCGAAGCCACATCTCTACGCAGCGCCAAAGAGACGAGCCGAATTGTAACTTCTTGGCGGTCGACGATTCGTGTCCCTCTCCGTGGAACGCGGTCCAGAGGAAGGAGCTGGTACTGGGATGCCCCCGCCGAAAGATTTCGGCGGTTCGTGTTATTATATTTTATCATTTAAATACGTCCAACTCTTTCCTTGTAATTAAGCACGTCAGTGAGTTTACTGGAGCCTGAATCCCCTCCCACTCCGGGAAGGGACTCAATAAGATTGAACTTGTGCCTCTTGGGAGACAAGTCTGCTCCTTTGCCGCTATTCCATAAACCACTGTGACCGGATAATTTCAAAAATGGTTTATCACAACAATTAAATAATATTTTATAGTATGTCGGTGGCAAATATACCTACAAAATCCGTAGTATAAGCATGTGTAGTAATAAATTATTTTAATAAATAGTGACATTCAATATTAGCAATGGAGCAGAAAGTGAAGTAAATCTGGATAAGTTATTGACAAACCTCTTAACATGAGAGGAACAGAGTTATGCCCATATAGTTTTATCTGGAAGAGACATGACATTCTGAATTCACATACAAAGAGCACATTGTGTGATTTACTCTGGCTGGGTATAATTTATCTATAACATGGGATAGCCATGCTTCGCAATGGGCCTGTTCGGCCGTAGTGATACCCAGATAAACTATCAATAAACAATCCTGTTCATTTTGGCCGTTTTGCCGGTCTGTCTTAATTAAGTAACACATACGCATTCAACATTTACAGCCTACGTTAAAAACAAAATGGCGTGCTCATCCAGTGTGACAATATATCCGTGTTACTCAATAAGCTAATGTACCGAGTGACTTTGCGTCAATATTTGTCACCGAGGGATTACGCTACTTGTGGGGAGGTCAACTGCACACCAAACTATGGAAGGACAAAGTAAGGACGTAAGTACAGAAAATTTTAGCAGTGGCTGCTGTTGGTTTTGTTACCGTAAAAATTATTTATAATTTTTGCGATCACTGCTCACTCTACGTTAATCCTAAGTTTAAAAAATACTCAAGATTAATTAGCATTAGTCTGTATTGTAACTTAAGGGGTTTCTGGTTCGTTTCCTATTCAGTGCAAACATTTCTATATATGTCTATAAATAGTGTGTGTGCTGGCTTGGCCGGAGTGACAGTTCGATAGCCTCCCAGGAAATGCAATTCGATGCGACGATAAGCAATTCGTGGAGTAATTCAAGTTACTGAAGCCCATCTCCTTCCCTCCTAATCTTGATATTGGAAGAGGCATTCCCAGTCTCAGAACAACAACTTGTGGATCGATTGGATGTTGTCCCATGTGGTATTTTAACCCACACAGTAGAAAATGTCGCTGCAGCGTAGCGACCACTGAAACCTCTACGAATGGCGTTGCAGATTGCAAATCCTACTAATATTTTAAACGCGAAAGTTTGTATGGATGGTTGTTTGTTACTCTTTCACGCAAAAACTACTGAACGTATTTGGATGAAACTTTACAGTAATATAGCTTATAAATCAGAATAACACATAGGCTACTATTTGCAGCGATAACCGACATACACGCGAGCGGAGCCGCGGGCAACAGCTAGTAAACTAGTTTAGGAAGGTGTTAAAATGAAATACAACAAAAATAATTACTAAACATCATCCATAATAAGTCGTGTGAGTCGATTTCAGAATCCAATTCGTGTAATACGAGATATTCGTGAATATAGCCAACTTCATGTCACAATCCCGCGGCTTCACAGCGAGGATACCAACCACTTTGTCTTGAGAATATACAGGCCCAAACTCATGCACGAAACAATCATCGTAATCAGATAAATCTATGCACAACAAACTCTCATCCAACTCGACTCCGTACCCTTCGAAACATTTGTCAAAAGAAGCTAACTTCACTTCGAACTTTTCAAAGTCATTTGTCAGGTATAACTTTTTGTTCATAGTAGACACGGTCTTCCAAACAGCCGCTTCCAAAAACCTTACTTCCTTTTCGTCAAAAATGGACGGTTTGATTGTAAACGGGTAAATGTCTACATTTAATTTTGCCACTGCAATATCGTACTTCGGTGTGGGGTTGCTAATGTTGAATTTTTCGTGCAGCCGCCAGAATAATAATAATAATAATAATAACTTTTAATAATAATAACTTTATTGCAACAAAAGAGAATAACAATACACAGTATACCCCTGACTCCCAAAATAGCGTAAGCTGTGTGTTGGGAGTCAGTTACTTTACATAACCAAGAGGAACAATTGTTACAATATGCAATTAAATAGTGGACACAATAAATTTGTATATTTAGATATGTATGTGTATGAGTGTGAGTGTATGTGTGTGAGGTGTGTGTGTGAGGTGTGCGTTTGCTGTGTATTTGAGACAATGAGTCAGAATGTGTATGCGGTAAGGGTGTGTGTGACACTAATCAAGCCTCCATTACTTCACTATTTGTAGAAGGCTTTCAACATCATCAAATTGTAGTTCCTCAAGCCACAATTTAATAATATGTTTAATTTTAAAATTTGTTAAGTTCTTAGTTCTATAAGTTAAATTTAGTTTATTATACAGTCTTGGTGCAAGGTTATTGTAGTGCTGTTGGGCAAATTTGCTTGCCACCCTTGGAATTGGACATTTTTCTAGTCTTTTGCCTGATGGTTTTAAAAATGGGACAGTAGTTTTGTGGTATCTACGTATAATTTGGTAGACAAATAGTTTTCGCACGGTAAGAACACGAGCTTTCTTATATACTAAATGTGTAGGGTGGCGGAATGGTAGATACAAAAGAACTTTAAGGACGACACGTTGTGCCCTTTCTAGTTTAATTAGGTGTGTCTTGGCCGCTGATCCCCATGAGCATATGCAATACGTAACCAAACATTCAGCCAATGCTTTGTAGGTTTGTATCAAAAGGTTAGTATCCTGTACCATTCTCAATTCTCTAAATATATATATAAGTTTCCTTAGTCTACCACTAACCGTAGTTATATGCTTCTTCCAATTCAACTTGTCGTCAATGTTTACACCTAAATATTTCATGTCAGTATCCCTTGTTAAAGTGGGACAGCAGCAGTGTGAATGTAACGTATAATTTCGATTACATGGATAACAGTGCACACGAATCTGAAAATTCCTAGGCGCAGAAGCCTTTGTTTTGCTAAAGCAGAGAAACTTGGTTTTGCTAGTATTTAATGATAGCAAACTATCTTCAAGCCATGCTGTGATAACAGACATACCTTCTTCTGCTAGTTGTCGTGCAAGGTCCCAAGAGCTACTGTGAAAAAGTACAACAGTGTCGTCTGCAAACATTTGTATGTCTGCCCCCCTGATTTGGTGCTTGCATAATTCGTTAATATAGGTCAAGAAAAGCGTTGGACCGAGGGTACTGCCCTGCGGAACCCCATATGTCACCGTGTCGCAGTCACTGACGTGATTATCTACTCTAACACATTGCCTTCTTTCCGTAAGGTAGTCCTTGAACCACAGAAGTGCGTTCCCTCGGATTCCAATGTTCTCCAGGCGGGTAATTAATATTTTAGTTGAAACTGTATCGAACGCCTTCTGTAAGTCCAGGAATACTCCTACGCATTTCTCCTTTTGGTCTAGATATGATGTTATTTTTGTAGTGAGTTGTAGAACAGCGTCAGCAGTAGAGCGATTGCGGCGAAACCCGTACTGATTGTCTGCAAGAATTTCATTGCTTTCTAGGTAAGTAAACAATCGTTTATTCATTACCTTTTCCATAACTTTACAGATACAACTTAAAAGAGAAATTGGTCGATAATTTGTTGGAAGTGATTTGTCACCTGTTTTATAAACAGGACATACAACAGCGCGTTTAAATATGTTAGGAAAGACACCTTGCTCAAAACTTAAGTTAATTAAGTGACATATGGGCCCCGCAAGACAGTGACGAAATTTTTGTAAAATATTCGCTGTGATTTTGTCTATGCCAGGAGCACTATGTTTTTTCAGGCCATTGATCACTCCGATAACCTCAACAGGGTCTGACAGATATAGCGCCATTGATTTTAACGGTGAATCTGCTGTTTTAGCTTTTTGTGCTAGTGCTGTCTCATTAGTATTTAATTTCTGTAAAGTTTGTTTTGCAAGACTTGGGCCAATAGATGTGAAGAACTTATTAACCTTACCAAGAGATTTAGCAGCAGTCGCTTCTATTTTAAGTAATTCCGATGATGATGTATTTGTTGTATTCATATTACATAACTCTTTAATAATATTCCATGTTTCCCTTATATTTCCTTTATTTTTATGTAATTTTTCTTTGTAATAATTTTGTTTTAAATTCTTAATGACTTTCTTTAGCGTATTTCTGTAGTTAATGTAAATATTTTTGATATTTGAATTAAGATTTACCTTAGCTTTTTTATACATTCTGTCTCTTTTACGTATTGATTTAATTACCCCGATGGTAATCCAAGGCTTTAGAGGTCTATAACGTTTGGCAATTTTTCTTATTGTAGTGTTGGCATTAATGATATTTCCTAGTTTTTCTGTTATGATTAGTGCAGCAAGATTGACATCAGTTGTAGAATATAAATCACTCCATGTTTCCTTTTCTAAACACTCACCCACACTATCAAAGTCGATAGTAATTTTGCTATCGTATAGAGTTTGCTTGGGAACAGATGTAGTGTTCATGTGCAGTAGAATAGGTGAGTGATCAGTTAGTTCATCAAAGACATAAGTTCGCACCTTAGAAGTAGTTCTTATCATAAAATGATCAAGACACGTAGTTTGCCTAGTTGGACAGTGGATTCCCTGTTTAAGTCCGTGATTGGCCATTAAGTTTAAATATGAAGCAGCATTAGTGCTTAGGTTATTAGGCATAATGTCTATATTTAAATCACCAGTCACAATAACAGTTTCATTTTTATTAAATTTGTTTAAAATGCAATCTAAAGAATTTAAATAATTTAGCGTGTTCTTAAAACTGGGTGGGCGGTATGTACAGACAATGTATAGGCTATTCGAAAGATTGACCACAATACAATTGCCATCAGAACAAACTGGTTCCGTAGACGTTGCTTCGAAGACTTCACGAACGTACACCACTACTCCGTCATTCTGATTTAGGGATATTCTTGACCTAAACATTTTATAATTACTAATAGATGGCGGTATAAATTGTTCATTAGTCCAACATTCAGTCAACACCAAAACATCCATCTTTACGCCAAACTTGGTAAGAAACATGAGAAGAGTATCAAAATTAGCACTTATACTTCGTATGTTTACAGTCAGAATCAATAAAGAATTATTATCAGAGTACGATATCAACCGTAAACAGTCTGAAGGCTCATTTAATCTTTTACATTCAATGGTTTCATTATCAACATCATATACTACTGTAGTATGTAATTGGTTAAATTTTGTTTATAAATAATAAAATAGCAAATTTCGATTCAGTAGCCATGAGGAGGGTAGTTTAATAAGTGATGGACTATTAATATAACAAAGATTGAGACATAAAATATTTTTAGAACATTTTATAAACTCAACCATTTGGTTATGGGTGGGTAGTTACATAAATATTAGAAACATGAAAGATGTGTCTATAAAGTGCTTTGTTTATCATACCAATGTAGTTAGTTTGTATGTAGTTTATAGTATAGTAGTTTACGAGTATATGAAGTGTCTTGCGAATAGTGTATGGTATGTGTAGATGAAAGTGGAGTATTATTGTATTTATATCGACACCAACAATAGTCAGTATACATTCAGTTATTACAGGCAATAAGTATTGATTACTAAAAGTCAATAACAAACGTATGTTTATACCTATGTCATAACTGATCGAAAATAGTGTCCATAAACTGACAATGTCTGCCAAAATTAATTCTAAAGTGGTGATTTTATGTATGTAAATGAATGTATGTATTTGTAAGTATGATTTCGTTAAAGTAGTGATACGATTACAGAGTGACAAAACAAATAATAACATGAAATAAAGCATAAGTATGAACAGACTCATTTTTAACCCTATGCTGTATCTAGAGAACAGGGCTACAATAAAATCATAGTGTAGGAGACAGTCGATTTTAGTGTGGAAAAATAAACAATGTCGTACAAGGCTTAGAGCAAATAATTTAGGGAACACTCGAATGAGCCGTAGAAGTCGTCTCCCTCCAGGCATCTTCAGTCGCTGTAGAGGTCGAAAGAAGACGCTCCAAATCGGTCTGTGATCGTATTTGAACAGCTGGGCGACCCTCTGTCTGCCTAACGTATATAGCACCTTGACTGCACCAACAGAAAGCGTAACCGAGCTGCTTGGCACGGGTCCTAGCAGATCGAAACAAAACTCTGTTTTCTTTCGTTAGTCTTTCATTGAAAAAAACCCTTCGTGTTTGAGGACCACACACGCCCAGATCAGAACTGTTGAGATTCTTTCGCGACTTAGTAGCTTTGAGAAATCCATCCCGTTTAGCTCGACGCAAAAATCTGACGACTATTGGTCGTGGCATCTTGGCTCCATCCTCTGGTAGTGATGTGGTCACAGGTGGGCGGCGTGGCCCCACTCGGGATACCCAGTCAACGTCCCCATCCTCGAGCTCAACCCCTACTTTCTTGGCGGTAACCAGCATTATGTGATGTACATTTTCGTTAGCTATCTCAGGTATTCCAACTATCTCAATTTCATTACGAAGACCGGACTGTGCATGCACATTTAACTCAGATTGCAGTCGAGTTACCGTAGCCTGTAAAAACGTAACCTCTGCATCTCGTTTCTCCAGATATTTTAACCGCTCATCAGCTGCACCGAGCTTCAGTACAAGCTCATCCAATCGCTCGTACGAGTGAGACAGAGAAACCGTCACATCCTCTAATTGTGCCTTAAGGGCGGAAAAAGCTTCAGTCATTGCTCGCAGCTGATCGGTGAGCTTGGTCAGATCAGGTTCCGTACATTCTGAAGTTAGTTCGGTCTTTTTCCTAAGGGTGACATTGTCAGAGACTACGCGAACTGGTGTAAGACTATTATCTCCACCCTTTTTTTGCGAAGCACAACAATCAGGACACCTCCATTGCTTCCTGCGATCGACAGTTAGGGTCGTAACATTAATACATTGCGTGCAAAAACTTTTATCACAGACAGCAGACGTACATTTAACTAAATGAGGGTCCTTGATATTCTTCATACACCCGGCACACTTCATGCTGAATACGAGTGAATAAGCTATATTCTGAAGAAAGATGATAATAGACAAACCGACAAGCCCCAATATTCAAATGCAATAATTTATATCTGTAAAAACAGTCCAAGTAATCTCGTTAGTCGCTCAAAAATATATAGTGAGAAAGTTCAAGTTCACGACAAGAATGTCGTAAGCGCCGTGCATAACGCGTCACTTACGCGTTTTAACGAGACCGCACAAGATAATAAAATAATGACGGTGTGTGTAGCTTCTGCAAGTCAATAAATAACGTTTTACACTGATTAATCGCTCACTCACTGTCGAGTTCTATGGAAAACAGATATGGGAATGATTATTGCACGTAGTCCACCACAAACACCAGCTGAGACACAGTAAATTTACAATAACTTTAGCAGATGAGTAAGTACGTGTGCGGTTAGAATCACGGTTAACGGGTGAATGTGTTAACGGGTGAATGTGAATAAGACTGGGTATGTGTGCGTGTAGTTTCTGGCGAAGTCCTGGAAGAGGAGTATTCGGTGTGTTGCTCCTGGGCGTCTGGAAATGATGACTGAAGTTAAAGGTCGTTTTTTGGCAACTGTTTGTTTGAATTTATAGAATTGGCGATGTAATGGTCAGACGAGACACCTGATGGGAAGTGACGAAACCCGTAACTCAAAAGGCAGGTGTGTTGTTATCGCCGTTTAGTCAACCAGTGTTGGGAAGAATGAGGATAGCGGGAGAAGGAATGAGTCTCCGATCTTCGATATTTTCACACACTCGGTAAAAAGTAAGGCAGTTATTTAAATAAATAAATAAATATTTCGGACATCTAACACACAATGCCATCTAGTCCCAAGCTAAGCAGAGCTTGTGTTATGGGTACTAGACAACTGATACAAATACATATATACTTATTTTTTGTAAATACATACATATTTTACATATAAAAAAACCGACTTCCAAAAAACATCCAACGAAAACTTTCTGCCAAAAAACACTTAAAAGCGTAAAATAAAGTGGTTCTTCATAAATTGCCTATACCTAATTCTTTATTCATTTAAATAGTAGTATTATAATGTGTGCTAGGTACCTAGAATCTGTTTGAAGTCGGTGCTAAGCCAAAAAGAATACAAACGAACAATTACGATTTGAAAGAGTCAGAGACAGAGAGTTTTCGTTGGATGTTTTTTGGAAGTCGGTTTTTTTTTATAAAAAGTTTTTATTTTTCAGTTTTTAGTGCAAACAATCGTAGGTAAGTAGTAAGTTGAACTATTTCATCAAATTTCATCATCAAGAATACAAATTAAGGTCTATACGTACGTGCAATATTAAAATCATCCTCTAATCCCTAACTCTTGAAGAGTTTAACCTTCTATCATCAGCTCCACTAAATAACTTGAAAGTATACGACTGAAGGTCTTTAGATACGTATGAAATTGAAAGAATTATCCTCGAACTCCTAACGGTTGAGGAGTTGTACCTTCCACCTTCCATCATCAGCTTACCTAAATAATTTGAAAGAATATGACTAAAGGTAACATATATACGTATGATATTTAAAGATTTATCCTCCAACTCCTAACCGTTAAGGAGTTGTACCTTATATCATCAGCTCATCATCATAAAATGAAGAATAACAGACGCAAATACCGGTATTACTTCAGAAAATATACGAAAAACATATTATGTGCCTATAAAAAATGAGGGTTTCTCTCGATTTCTCTGGGATCTCATCATCAGATCTTGATATGGTGGCAATGGGACCACCTCGGGAGCATACCCTTTTGAATACAAAAAAAAATTCAAAATCGATTCACAATTGACGGAGTAATCGGTGAACATATATAAAAAAAAATACATACAGTGGAACATAGAACCTCCTCCTTTTTGGAAGTCGGATAAAAACACCCAAACTCCGAAAAAAATAATTGTAGATCATACAAACATTAATGGAGATATTCTATGAGACCGTAGTATTATCCTGATCGAGTCAGTCTCACATCACAACAACTGTCTTTAACAGTCCACTGCTGGACATAGGCCTCTCGTTAGAAAGCAGGTGTTGGTCTACTACAGCACGCTGACCAGACGGGCTGGTATGGGGTTTGTGTCAAGTGTTCCTTCTCTTTGCAGTGCTGATGTCCTGGTAGTTTGCTGTCTCAGTGGACTCTTACAACATCCATCCAGGGATGAGCAGGGGTGACACTCCGTATTCTTAATCCGTCACCACATGAAGAGAAGTCAGTCTATTTGTGTATTTCATTACTCTTCTACACAATTAATCTAGTACGGTTAACCCTACCTGCAATGCGCCGAAGTCACGACCCACTTAATCAAAACCACACTAGCGAAACACGCGAAAGACCAGAGAGTTGAGGAGTTCCTGGTCACGGCAGCCACATAAGGAAACCTTTCAGCTATAGAAAACGATGCATTATCATGTAGACTAATCACTCCCATTGATTTAATAAACTGGTATACACCTCCGCCTGGTAAACCATACTCTCTCTTTCGCTCTTCCACTGTGATGTCTGTGGCGAACTTCACCATGATGCAAACAGCCATGATAGCGAGGAATATGGTAGTGGATAGTACGATGCATGCTGCTTTCATGGTTTTTGATAAATTACTACAATTTGGGGAAATTTTTCGTCATATACACCTGGGTATGGTTTTGACTCTTGACATTATGTGACAGAGATAGAAAATCTTCTTATCTATGGATTTTGTGAATATTAATTCTTTTTGTTGATGAAATGTTATTATTATTATTTTTTGATGATTGGTGATACTGTGCCTAAATCTATATATATAAAAGCGAAATACCACTCACTTATTAATCACGAAATCTCAGAAACTATAACACCTACAAACTTGAAATTTAGCAGGTAGGTTATAGGGTGTAGACATCCGCTAAGAACGGATTTTACGAAACTCCACTCCTAAGGGGGTAAAACGGGGGTTGGGCGTTTGTATGAAAGTCCTATGTTTTTGAAGTAAGAGACTTGAAATTTAAAATGTATGCTCTATAGACGGTGTGGAGGTGTACTAATAATGTATCTTTAGAAATCAACCCCCTTTTGGGGTTAAAACGGGGGATGGTAGTTTGGACGCAAACGAGGTTGCGCAGGTCAGCTAGTCTATTATATAAAACTAGCTGACCCGGCGAACTTCGTACCGCCATATTTATCTATCCGTCTCAGCCTCCCGTCGCAGACAAAAAAAAGAATTTTCCCGTTTTCTTTTAATTTTTCTTGTACGTGCAAACCTTGTCCTAACAATAACGAACACATAAAGAAAATAATTATTTAATTTGGTGCAGCCGATTGGAAGTTATGCGCGTACATACTTTTTTATTTAATATAGATATATAGATTCTCGTATCACGGTTGTTTAATCCTTTCGCCAATGCAGCGTTCACCTTGGGAAATTTGAAATGTCTATAGGCCCATAGTATAGGCATTCAATCGCTACGCTAGTTCACTGGAGAAAGAATTAAACTTCACGGCGTTTCACCGTGTTCTTATTCTAAACTAATGTAATATCAAGCACTTACTGGAGATGCGTGAAGTCCTTGATATCGACGTTCCAAGGGCCCTTGGTATTCTCTCTTGATATTCTCTCTGCGTCGTCACACATTCATAAACTCCTACGTGGCTTACAGGTTCCCTAAGTATCGTGATTACAATACACCCGTTTTAACTGTCGCGGATCGCGCCTATTTGACGGGACTACTAAAACTCGCGAGTCCAAACCAGACCAATCATAACGGTAACCAACGAAATACCGAATTGGATGGACAACCAGCTAAATTTTCATTTAAACGGCAATCCCGACGAACCCTGTTCGACCGTTTTCACAAAGCTTCTCGTTAGTACTATCTTGTCACTTCAAAACGTCAAACAAGAAAAATGACAATGAAAAATGTTGCCATTATAATGACGTTAAATTTCTAACAGCGGTGTTTATTACCAAACTCCTTCGAAAGGGCTGGACTAATTTTTATGACATTTTGTGTGCAGTCTGAGAATCGGCCAACGTCTATTTTTCAGACCCCTAAATGATAAGGGTGACCCACCCCGAAATTTATTTTTTTATTTTTAAGGCAAAACAACATTAGCCGGGTCAGCTAGTAATCTTGTAAAAGCCTTGTCCATTAGCCAAGTTGCAAGTGTTTCATGACGATTATCTTTCTACACTCGCTAACGCCTGCATTATCTTGTTTAGTCAGGCAGGACAAGTCATTTTACCTATATAGAAATAACAATAGAAATCGTCACTACATATTTATGAATGAATGCTAAAATAGCGTTGAAAACCGATTTATAACGAATTTATGACATTCTAATACACGGGTCATTAATAAACCAAAACGAATGTTACAAACTACTAAACAAAATTAACAGTAGAATTTAAACTTTATTCCTTTCTGTTATGATTGAATTTTGTTTCCAAAACATTTCGTCTTCACTTAACAATGTAATTTGGACTCTATTTCATTAAGTTCATGGTTGAATATTGTTTTAAAGTGTTAGTATAAGAGGGGGTGTCTGAAGATAGTTTTATAGTGCGTAGTGGATTCATTAGGGGATGAATTTTGAATGTGTTTTTGATTTAGACGCATAACCCTGAATATAAATGAATTGGATATAAAAAAAAAACAAAACTAAAGTTGTTTCTTCAAAGATTTTGAGAGAAGGGATGTCGTAAATATTTTGTGTTCATGAAGAAATAATAATAATAGTTACACATCTCACACACGACTGTCTGATGCCGAACTAGACAGAGCCATGGTTTAAGAAAACAAGGTCTCGTATTCCGAGAGCGACACGGTGTGACGTCACTATCCCGCTATCACTTTATAGCAACATAACACTAAATGAACCAACCGGAACCAGCGACAGCGATGATGACGTCATGTCGGTCTCTGTGTCTAGTCATCGCGTCTCGGAATGCCATACCTGGCGAAGTATATTGTTATACCATGGACAGAGCCTGTACTATGGTAATCAGACAGCTGATGAACATACTTATTACACCACCTTCCTAACTTTTATTATTCCCGCAACGGATTTCCCAATAACGATTGCCATATATGTTCATGACAACCGGGACTAACGGCTTAACGTGTGCTCTGCGAGAAATACCGCCACCTTCCATACTCCTGGCTGCTATTAAGAATTTCTTGTAAGAAAAACCCAACAGCAATCCGACCCGGGAATCGAACCCGAGATATCTTGTTCTGCAATCGCTTAACCACTAGACCAACGAGGCAGCCAAAACAAAATTACACAACAATAATACTAAACACTATTGGCGTTAGCGATTGCACCTAGATAGAGAATCGGCGAGAAACATTTATAACTTGACTAAAAGGGTGGCTAGCGGCTAGTTATTCAATAAAGGGCAACTGCGCTAGAACATCAGGTGACTTGTCGGCTTGTTTCAACTCCCAATACTATAAAAAACTTATCTTACTAGGCTATCTTATCCTCACTAAATCACTGTAGTGTGGGTCACCAAGTCACCATGCTGCACTGTCTACATTCACATTGAGGATGGTATTCATTACTCATGCCCTCCATCAGGCAGAGTAGAGCTATGGTAGCTTAAACTTAAAAAATGAAAAAAATTCGCACTAGGATCGTAGAACTATATCTATAGTCATTTGTCGAACTTAATCTCGGAAATAACTTCAACTATCATCTCCAAATGAGTTCAAAGCCAGGACATGAACAGTTTTATCTGACCCCGGGGTCATTATCCACCCAGATGCGAGATAATTGGCAGTGTCCAGTTTTATAGCTCATTAATGTCTGTGCATATGGCGTTCTGTTAATTTAGTGCAGTGAGGGCATGTAGAGACTGATAATTTGATTCGTTGTTGCTTGATGGTCCAGTGGTAAGAAACTGAAGGTTGTAAGTTCGATTCTCGACAAATAATTGTGTGATGAGCGATATGAACAATAATTTACTTTGTGTCTAGGTGTGATTTGTCAATAACTAGCTGTGCCCGCTACTTCGTATCGTTATTTTAAAATTTTCACCGTTTAAACCTTCCCTGGACTACGACAAACATTTCAAAACCAAAATCAGCAAAATCGGCCAGTTCTCGAGTTTTAGCGAGACAAACGAATAGCAATTGATTTTTATAAATAGGATTTAAAGAAGACTAGGCTGACCCGCGCAACTTCATCTGCGTCTCTCCAAAGGCAATATTTTTTTCCCATTTCGCCAGCATCTTAGGTCGATACCCAGCTTCTATTGGTCGTAGTGTGATGTTATATTAAAAAAAATGTGATGTCGTGATGTCGTGACCAAGGCAAATAGGGATTCATTTTTATATATTTAGATAATATCATGTATTTTTTATATAAGGATCTTTATCACCAGTCTCCGTGTCTCCTTTCGGTGACCTGTGTTGCTGTATGCTAGTCAGACAATTGGATAGAGACTTCACTAAACTTATAAAAATGATGTCTGCCTCGTTGGCAATTACGTACGCGACCGCTGTGCACGAGGTCTCGGCTTCGATACCCCGGTCGGACCAAATGTTTGTATGATCTGCAAATATTTGTTTTGGAGTTTAAGTGTTTTCTATGTATCATGTAAAAATGTACAAAAAAGTATGTAAGTATTCTATCAGTCAATCTAGCTTTCATAGTACAATCTCAGCTTAGTTTGAAGCGGTGTCTGTTAGATGTCCGAAATATTTAGATATAATTGTTATTGAATATTAGCGTAACTCTTGGTGATTCTACATTTAATAAATAAAACTTCTTTAACATATAACAAGTAAAATTTTAAGAAAATAAAAACCGACTTCAAGGTTCGACTCGATTTCTCTTGGATGCCATTAAAAGAAGAATCATCGAAATCGGTTCATAAACGACGAAGTTATCCGCGGACATACATAAAAAAAAACGGTCGAATTGAGAAACCTCCTCCTTTTTTTGAAGTCGGTTAAAAATTTAGTATTCCAAACAAGATTATGCTTCTTGCTTTGTTTAAAAATGGCTATAAAGAGTTTTCTAAAAACAACTCACAAAATCAAGATGTTTTATAGTTTCCACTTGGGCCGCTAGCAAGTTAGATTTTATAATCGTATTGAGTACACCATAAATATCAGTTTACACTAACCGGGTTAGACCCCCACACACTGTTAAGAGAGCCGATGTATTCATTACTTAGGGTCCGATGGCCAAAGTGTGACGTATGGGGCATTACACACAAATTAAATGATGCCGCTTGGTTGAAGGAAGAATGAACACATAATAATGTGCATGGCAGTGTCCACCAAATACAAAAAAATAAATAGATAAAATAAATATTATTACTGATATTTAAATTAAAAAAAGCCGGTCAAGTGCGAGTCGGACTCGCGCACCGAGGGTTCCGTGCAAACCTGTAGCTATATAAGTAAAAGTTTTCAGAATTTTTCTGTTGCCTGTGCTGTTAAGCTATTGCTTCTTACCAAATGTCAATTTTCTATGTCAACAGGAAGCAGCTTTTAGGTTTTGATTCCCTTGCGAGCAAATTCTTTCTTTCCCTTTCAAAATATAGGTATGCGGCATAAATGTTGTACCTTTGCGTTTTGCGTTTTAGCGTTTTTGCGTTGACTTAAAAATTTGATCTTTTTTCAAAGCTTAAAGGCAATTAGACCTAATTTTGATATAAATTTTAACTTGATACCGCTGCGCGTTCATGAGGCAAAGGGTAATACATAGTAATATAATTATTAAAAAAAATTGTGATGTAACCAAAAATTTAAGATTTTCGAAATTTTTCCTTAATTTGTGCTATAAAACGTTGCTTCATGCCAAATTTCAAGATTCTAGGTCGACTGGAAGTATCCTATAGGTTTTGATTCCCTTGTGAGTAGTTGTGAGTTTCAAAATATGGGGCTTAAATTTCTGTTTCTTAAGAATGCGTTAGTAGAAGTTTGATTTTGTTACTGCTTTAAAGTATTATAGATCTGAGTATTTGATATTAATTTCAATTTAATACCTCTGCGCGTTCATGAGGAAAAGAGTAGTAAGTTTAATTTTTCAAAATATTTTTGTTATTTGATGTAACTAAAAAATATGTTTTTCGCAATTTTTCCTTTATCTGAGCTATAAGACGTTGCGCTGTATCAAATTTCAAGATTCTGAGTTCACGGGAAGTACCCTGTAGGTTTTGATTCCCTTGCGATTGTTGAAAATTTGCATCATAAACGACTTATTAGACGAAGTAACTAAAAAAATTATGCTTTTCGCAATTTTTCCTTTATCTATGCTATAAAACGTTGCTTCGTAGCAAATTTTAAGATGATGACTTCACGGGAAGTACCCTGTAGGTTGTGATTCCCTTGCGAATGTCGCAAATTTGCAACATAAAAGGCTGTATCTTTTGATTGCGTTGGCTTAGAAGTTTGATTTTTTCACAGCTGTAAGGGGCAGTGGATTTGAGCATTTCATATGAATTTCAGCTTGATACCTTCACGCGTTCCTGAGAAAAAGGGTCTTGAGAGACAGACAAGGTAGTAGAGCCACGCTGATTTCAGCACGAACGGGCCGGCTCGACCGGGGCGGTACTACCCTCGCACAGAAAATCAACGTAAAATGACAGCATGCTGTCGTGTTTCGTTGGTGAGTGCGAGACCGGAGGCCCAATTAGTCTAGTCAACAAGTTCCATACTTGTTGACTAGACTAAAAGATGCAGTAGCATCACTAGGCCGCCATGGTGTGGGTCGCCATGCTGCATTGTCTGCATTCGCAGTGAGCATGGTGACCACCACTCTTGGATTCTGCTTATGCTTTCCATCAGGCAGAGTAGAGTCATTTTGGCGGGCCAAACATAAAAAAAAAAAAAAAAAGACAGACGGACAACAAAGTGATCCTATAAGGGTTCCGTTTTTTCCTATTGAGGTACGGAACCCTAATTAAGAAAAAAGTAATAAAAATAATATTTTTTAAATTTTTCTTTACCCGGTACAAACCTTAGAGTAAATTAAAATATCTGTCGATAATGTCAGCAGTACGAATTCTGTCGGGGCAGCTAGTATGAGCATATTTACAAATAAGAGTACACTAAAACAGTATTCATTTCAGCTACGACAAACGACGGCTTGCCATGGGAGATGCACCATGTCGAGCAGTGGACAGCAATAAGCTGATGGTGATGACGAAATACAAGTGGTTTTTCTTTTTACTTTCATGTAGATATTGTAACATCGTTCTTTTAGTATTCAATGTTTAACAAATTTTGTTTCAGCGCCCTCTCGTTCATTGTAGTTAGAACTACAATTGGATGATGTGCACGATCGAAGTATCGGGCTGTTGGTACACCTAGGTGGCACTAGGGGGCGTATTTTATGAAGGATATTTAGTTGACATTATGACGCTTAGAAATAATGAGACATTATCATATGTGTATCATACGATTCTCATTACTTCTTAAATTTAATCTCAAATAAGCAAGGAGTATGGAAGTTGTACGTCCTGTTCTCACATCCCGAAATGTAGTAGGGGAATCATCTAGAATGTTCGATCAAATGTCTATATAGCAGGGTGTATTGCATATTTCTTTTTATTTCTTAAACCTTCTCTCGTTAACTCTGAGGAAGCTTTGCTTACAGTGTACATTAATATTCTTGTTGGTAGTGTTTGTGAGTGTTCAAGTCCCACTGTCTGTGGTAAGTTAACCTCAAAAAGGTTTTTCCTTATTATCTTAATGTATGTAGAATATGTTCTCAGGCTATTTAATTTTGTTTATAGGGTCGTTAGATTACCGCAGAAAGAATCATACATCTTGCCTGTCTTGTGGTTCAAGATTTGTGCTGAGTACGGTTGACGATTGGCAGCTCACGGCTCACTCCTCAAGACCTATCTGCCCTACCTTGAGGGAAGTTCATATAATATATATATGGAAATTAATTAATACTTTTTTACCTAGCACCCACAAGTTGGATCACTGGTGGACGTCTCTTTAAGCTACCTTGAGCTGGAGAGAGTCTATGGCTGACTACCTTGAGTCAGAGAGGTGACCAGAGGGTGGCTATCCTGTGCAGACCAGTCTACAGGCTTAAAGTGTGAAAGAAAAGACTGTATAATTTTATTTTTTATTTTTTAAGACTACCTCTTAAGTTTATTTGTCAATATATTAAATTAATTAAATTACTTAAATCTATATGTAAAGATAGCAGGAATTTGAATAAAAGTTTATTTAAATTGTAAGTTGTCTCTTTGAAGTCTTCCTTGGACCCTCCGCACCCTCACCATAAAATTTTATCTAAATTCTTACGGCGCCCTGAGGTATCATCTTCTATCCTGAGTCGAAACCGGTGAGTTTCCACCTGACAAGTTCAGGGGTTACAAATTGGCGCCCAACGTGGGGCTAACTTTTCGAACCTTGAGGGTGTGCTGAGTGTAGTTCCCGGGAGGACTTTGGATGAGACGCTTACTATCCGTCCGAGACTACCCAGGACGTTAATTGGTTTTGTGAAGTGCAGTTCACATGTAATAATTATCTCATTGCATTTTTCAGCACATTATTACCATCTCTGCGGTGTTGGAAAAGCATTGAACAAAATTCAAAATTAAATCAAAATTTTAACTGCACAAATTTTGGTAAGTCTTTTTGAATTTATTTTGGCAAGAACATTTTTTCTTTTTTTTTCTTTTTTTCTTTTCCTGTTGTTTTAAATAAGTTCTTGTGTGTGTTCCCTAAGGGATCAGCACATACATTTAGCTTTTATTTTGTTCAGGTTTTCCTTGAATAACTTTATTTTTACTTTTTATATTCCTACCTACTTACAACTTAAGTAAATAAATGTGAGATTAACTTCATTTTATTTCTATAAGAGGGTTTGCATAATATAATTAAAGGGATATTGTGCTTCCCTTTAACTTGTTTGTAATTTTAACATAATAATTTAACCTTTTAGTGTATCAATTTAAATTTCAATCTAGGACACTTTACATAAATAAAAGTAGGGTATACTTTTATCTATAGTAAAGAAAACTTGAATTTTTTTGTTCATTGAATGTGGATTGTTAGTAACTACTTTATAGTTGTGGAAACATGAAGCAAACATAATTAATGTATTGGAATTGAATTTATAATTAACTTAGAGTTAGAAAGGGGATCAAAAAAAAGTTTTCTTTTGTTACCCCACATATTAGGTAAAACTGCTTGGAATAATTGTAAACTTGTAATTAAAAGTAACATTTGAGAATAATTTTTTAGGTTATTGTGTTAATATAATAACACATTATTTTTATACCATTCAGCTAGATCTTATTGTAAGACTGAATCTTTTATTTTTTCACTAAGAAGAACTTAGTGCTTTGTTTTAACTTTGTTAACTTGACATTAATTTTAATTTTGAATTTTAAAACATTGTGTTAATAAAGTAACACATTATTTTTATAACATTCAGCCTAATCTTTTTGTAGGACTGAATCTTTTACTTTCTCACTAAGAAGAACTTAGTGCTTTATATATAAATTTTTTAAATTGTCAACAAATTTATTTTTGAATTTTAACATCATAGCCCAGCTGATTAAATGTATTAATTATCTAAAGAAGGATGAAATTACTAACGAATTGTCTGCCGTGGGTGTTTCAGCGAATCCCGATGACACGGAGTTCAGTTTGAGGAGTGAGCTGCGCACTGCGTTGCGGCTTATCCGGCGTGGCAGCATTAAAGCCAGCACTTTCGTCCCTGCTTCTGAGCTGTCTTTCTGGGAGCCGAAGGTCCTTGAACTGGAAGGAGTCCTTTCTTCAGGTGATTTTTTCTATTAAGGCTAGTCGCCGAAGAGTTACCTTGAGGACTAATTGTCTTCTAACTAGGTTAGCAAGGAGTAGTTTTGTCTGTCCAGAACTAGTAGGTATCCGTGACATGTTAGTCAAAATTTTGTCTGTGTCAGAAGCGGATACCGACTCTGTCTCTGATGATTAGGAAAGGGAGATACTTCCTACACATAGTGAACAAATAAATTACACCTCACTTGTGTAGAGGACGGACTGTACGATGCTACCCAAAGCAAAAACTATTGCTGGGTTGCCGACGAGTGACACGCCTGATCAGGATTCTGGGGACTGCAAGGTTTGAATCCTCCTTTCTTGTAGGACTATGGGTTACAACTTGTTCCCCCCTGACAGGTCTAGTTGTTACAAATTGGTACCTAAGCGTAGTGGCTGCTAAACGCTCGCTTTTGGTTTGTGATCTGTCCGATATCTAAGTGTAGTGAGCAGGAACAACCTTGTGTTCCTTCTCCTCACTGTATCGGACCACTCTCCAAATCGAACGTCAGATAGGGAGATAACAATTTCGCATCGAACAGTTCCTCTTAGACACACACCTTATACTCGGGTGCTCATATATGTGTGCATTTTTCCTTGAAATAGGGTGTGATGTCAATAAAGTAGTTTCTCTAGGAGTTAAGTGTTTTTAACTTGTTATCTATATTTTAAATTTTCTTCTTATAAACTCTGTGTGTCCTAACATTTGAGGGCATCACAGCTTTTTCTTAGTTTGTTGTTGTTTTGGTTATTCCCTTCGTCCTCTACTCAGGGAACACTGTGGGGAGGGGGTGGTGTAACATCGTTTTTTTAGTATTCAATGTTTAACAAATTTTGTTTCAGCGCCCTCTCGTTCATTGTAGTTAGAACTACAATTGGATGATGTGCACGATCGAAGTATCGGGCTGTTGGTACACCTAGGTGGCACTAGGGGGCGTATTTTATGAAGGATATTTAGTTGACATTATGACGCTTAGAAATAATGAGACATTATCATATGTGTATCATACGATTCTCATTACTTCTTAAATTTAATCTCAAATAAGCAAGGAGTATGGAAGTTGTACGTCCTGTTCTCACATCCCGAAATGTAGTAGGGGAATCATCTAGAATGTTCGATCAAATGTCTATATAGCAGGGTGTATTGCATATTTCTTTTTATTTCTTAAACCTTCTCTCGTTAACTCTGAGGAAGCTTTGCTTACAGTGTACATTAATATTCTTGTTGGTAGTGTTTGTGAGTGTTCAAGTCCCACTGTCTGTGGTAAGTTAACCTCAAAAAGGTTTTTCCTTATTATCTTAATGTATGTAGAATATGTTCTCAGGCTATTTAATTTTGTTTATAGGGTCGTTAGATTACCGCAGAAAGAATCATACATCTTGCCTGTCTTGTGGTTCAAGATTTGTGCTGAGTACGGTTGACGATTGGCAGCTCACGGCTCACTCCTCAAGACCTATCTGCCCTACCTTGAGGGAAGTTCATATAATATATATATGGAAATTAATTAATACTTTTTTACCTAGCACCCACAAGTTGGATCACTGGTGGACGTCTCTTTAAGCTACCTTGAGCTGGAGAGAGTCTATGGCTGACTACCTTGAGTCAGAGAGGTGACCAGAGGGTGGCTATCCTGTGCAGACCAGTCTACAGGCTTAAAGTGTGAAAGAAAAGACTGTATAATTTTATTTTTTATTTTTTAAGACTACCTCTTAAGTTTATTTGTCAATATATTAAATTAATTAAATTACTTAAATCTATATGTAAAGATAGCAGGAATTTGAATAAAAGTTTATTTAAATTGTAAGTTGTCTCTTTGAAGTCTTCCTTGGACTCTCCGCACCCTCACCATAAAATTTTATCTAAATTCTTACGGCGCCCTGAGGTATCATCTTCTATCCTGAGTCGAAACCGGTGAGTTTCCACCTGACAAGTTCAGGGGTTACAATATTGCCTTATATGAGTCTTCTTTTAACATTAAACTACCTCTCAATTTTCAATTCTACCCTTCAAGACCTAGCATGGAGTATACCAGGTTTGAGAACATATAAAAACAAACTTCCGATGGGACAACACTTTGTGTGATCCACAAATTGTTGTTCTGAGTCTGGGTGTTCTTTGTGTCCATTTCATGTATGATTGTTAAGTCCCCCACGACACAGGATGAATATTCTAAAGCGGGAGTTGTCTTTAAAATAAATCAAAAATTGTATACATGTATAACAATAGTAAATTACTTGCTGGTTTATTTATAAAAGCGTGTTTTTTTAAAGTATTATTAATTTAATTCTTTTTCAAATTATTGTATTGTCATCGGTCCTCGATAAATCTACTAAGTTTAAATGAAATCTGACCTTAGAGTTAATAGTATATCTGACCGTTTGAAGTAAGTCAAAATCAAGTTACAAACGGTTGTTTATAACCGACCCCTTTACTAAGAAAACGTGTAAAAAGGTACATTGCTGAAGAAAATTATGGTAATTAATAATTTTATTTATATTGGTTTTATATATTTTAGAATAAAAAAATATTATTATTGCTTACAACTGTAATCTCAGTCCCTTAAAAGGTTCCCAAAGGTTTGTTTACGACCAAAACAGTATCGACAGATGGCGCTGTACGATTCGCCTGAGTCGCGCTATAATTTGTTTAATTTAATTTTAATTTAATAAATATGCTTTTTAGCTAGATCAGATTACAGTTGTGGTTTCATTTCTCGAACCCTTCTAGTATATCTTTATACGTCAACCAGGTCATATTTACGCTTGTCGTAACGGGTTCGTTGGTAGAGAATTTCCAGGATATTAAGTCCGCCGATCTACGTATAATGTGCAAAGAGTTGTAAACAAACTTATTTCCATGTATATTTCAGACATGAAACTATTAATCCCTGATCATTCAACATAATATTGTTAAAGTTTTTACAACGCACAACCCCGATGTCTGCGCGTCATAAATCAGTACCTCCCCTCCTATCAAACGTCCACGGCTCATTGACTCCTGTCTACATACTCCCCCCTCTATCCGCCGATATGTTCGAGGATACACTCTTAAATATGCTGCCAAGAATTAATTTCAAGACAGATATCTTAATTTGAAGATGCTTTTTGGTAACGTTCGGCAACGCTTCTTCAACATGTCTGTCCACATTGTGGTCGAGATTGTCATTCTTAAATTGGACTTACTAACCGTTAGTTTTTATTGTTTCTTTTGGCGAAGTGGTAGCGTACACGACTGCTTTGCATGAAGTCTCGGGTGCGATTCCCGGGTCGGAACAAATATAGAAGTATTCTATCAGTCAATCTAGTTTTAAGTTTTTCCCCTTATATTTGTACCGTGGGAGAGCCACGCTTCCGATTGAATTAGTGTTGCCCAAATGCAAGACAAGACCAGTCTTGGTCTTGCGAAAGAGTCTCGCAATTATCTATTAGCCTATTGCTATAAAACGTTCTGTTAAGTTGTTCTAAGATATAAAGTAACGTTTAATAAATAGCAATAGGCTAATAGGTAATTGCGAGACTGCGATACTCTTGCGCAAGACTAAGACCAAGACTGGTCTTGTTCTTGCATTTGGGCAACACTAGCTTGAATGGGCCGGCTCGACCGAATACTTCGAGCATGATACCACGGCCTCACAGAAAACCGGTGTCAAACAGCGCTTGCCCTGCGTTTCACCGAGTGAGTGAGGATACCGGATGCCCATATATCAACCCCTCCTCCCAACCCCCTCCCTATCCCCTAAAGGCCGGCAACGCACTTGTGACGCCTCTGGTGTCCATGGACGGCGGTAATCGCTTGCAATCGGGCGATACGTCTGCTCGTTTGCCATCTCTTCCATAGAAAAAAAGTGGCGAAAGTTTTTACGAAGTACGGGAATAGTTTTTGGAACATTTTTATTGTTTTCAGCATCTTCTAAGAAATCATGAAAATTTCACCCCTCAGGCGGTAAAATAGGTAACGGATAAGCGATTCTATGGAAGTTCGCAAAGAGAGAGTCAACAGTTACAACAACACTAAAGAGAGAGTTAAAAAGAAATGAAATATTTTTTGCGGTTGACGTTTTAATTAATGACTCTCAACCATGATTCAATGATATTTCATAAACTGAACAAAACCATAGAGAATGTACACAGATACCTAAATAAAATGCAGAGTCACATTTGAGAAAAAAAAACAACTATAATAGTCAATAACAAAAGTGCAAGCTCACATAAACAAGTGCTTTGAGCAGATCGCACAGCTTCCGGTTAGATACTTCCGGCGTGACGTCACTACCGGGGTGGGGGCATTGTGAAGCATTGTGAAGACGTAAGTGTAGGGTGACCAGAAATAAATAATAAAAATATTACTTGTGATATCAAGAGACAATATCCTTTGTAAATTAACCTCTAGTCGAGGAAAGTCTCTAGGAAAGTCGAAATATTAACCGACTTCCAAAAGGAGGAGGTTCTCAATTTCATCGTTTTTTTTTTATGTATGTACATCTATAACTCCATCAATTGTGGACAGATTTTGAAAATTCTTTTTGTATTCGAAAGGGTATGCTCCCCATGTGGTCCCATGGCCACCATATCAGGATCTGATAATGGGATCCTAAGGAAATCGAAGGAAACCCTCAAATTTACGAGAGCGCCTGCAATGAAGTTACGAGCAATTGTATGCATACCTTCATATTCTGTAGACATCATTAAATTTTAAATGAAATGATGATGAGAGACTTGAGAAAGACTAAAAAGCGCAAAAAAAAAAACGTTTAAAAATACCGACTTCAAAAACTAAAAAGTATGAAATAACTTAATTTGTATGTGCTACCTATTAATTGGTTTGAAGTCGGTGCCAAGCCAAAATGTAATAGTAGGTACCGTACTCGCCGCGCGTGACCTTGAGCGGGATAGCTGCTCTTCGCGTAGGACAACACAACCGAAGCGTCGTCGGTGAGGTCGTTGACGTTCGTCTCGAAATATAGCGAGTGTGGTACCTACTATTACATTTGGCTTGGCGCCGAATTCAAACCTATGAATAGGTAGCACATACAAATTAAGTTATTTTATACTTTTCAGTTTTTGAAGTCGGTTTTTTATACGAAGTTTTTTTTATTTTTTGTATCGATGACACACGCAACTTCATTTGCGTCTCTTTTCCATCATGCTTGGTCTAAGCGTGACGTCAGCTATCCTATCTTAGACTCACCACCTTTCACCGTGGCAGAGCCACGCTTCGGCATGAATGGGCCGGCTCGACCGGAGTGATATCACGGCCGCACAGAAACTCAGTGTGAAATAGTGCTTGCGCTGTGTTTCACCGAGTGAGTGAGGATACCAGAGGCCCATACGCCAATCCCCTACCCCTACCTCCCCCCCCCCCAACCCCAAAAGGCAGGCAACGCACTTGTGACGCTTCCGGTGCTTCAGGTGTCCATGGGCGGCGGTAATCGCTTGCAATCAGGCGGTACGTCTGCTAGTTTGCCCGCCTATTCTATATAAAAAAAAACCAGCAAAACACATGTTCAAAAAATCATCTGCAACCCTTGTAGTCCCTGCAGTTGGTCTGGCCCTAATATGCCAAAGCATATCTGCTCAATTAAAGCCTATATAATCTGAGTGAAAATCTCAATATAATCCAAAACCATGGCGACCATCCAAAACCGGGAACAATTTGTAACTTTGCAACTACACTAACATTTCGCTCATAAACTTTTATTGTTATATATTAATATTTATATGTAGATATGTGTCGGTCTGTCTATACGATGGGGGCGCAAGTCATTCAGGGCTGGGTTCTGATTGATTTGCTGAAGTCACTCAACCGAAGACACAAAACATCAATTTTGGAGAGAAAATAACAGAAAATATTTATATTATTCACTTCATTGTCTGTTGCCAATGAAAATGTCAGATTTAGTAAGATGTTATTTCTGTTGCCAATTTATTATACTAACTAGCTATTGCCCGCGTGTATCTCGGTTATTGCGCTAAACAGTTGCCTATGTCCTTCCTAAAAAATCAAACTATCTTCATGACAAATTTCATTGAAATCGGTGCTGCCGTTTAGTCGTGAAAGGGTAACAGACAGACAGAGTGACTTTCGATTTTATCTATACTCTATACTAATGTATAAAGCTGAAGAGTTTGTTTGCTTGAACGCGCTAATCTCAGGTCCAATTTTTTTTCCTTTTAAAAAGTCAACTCCGGCTTTAGGAATAAACATCCTGTGTCGCGGGGCACTTTACAAACATACATGAAACGTACACAAAGAACACCCACACTCAGAACAACAATTTGCGGTTCACACAAAGTGAGATTTGAACCCATAACACTTGGCGTAGTAGAAAGCGGCGTGGCGACAGCTTAAACCACAATTGATTTCAAAAACTTTTTAGTGTTAGATAGCCCATTTGTCGAGGAAGGCTATAGGCTATATATCATCACGCTCAGACCAATAGGAGCGGGGCACCAATGAATAATGTTTCAAAAACAGGGGAAAATTATTACACTACGGGCAATAGGAGACGCAAACCAGGTTGCGCGGGTTAGCTAGTCCTACTAATATTATAAACGCGAAAGTTTGTATGGATGGATGTTTGTTACTCTTTCACCCAAAAACTACTGAACGGATATGGATAAAACTTTGCAGTAATATAGCTTACCTATACATAATCAAAGGCTTATACATCAGAATAACACATAGGCTACTATTTGCAGCGATAACCGACATACACGCGGGCGGGGCCGCGGGCAACAGCTTCACTAGCTGTACATATTATAAGTATAGAGTATGGATTATTCCTTAAAACATCTAAATTATTCAACAAACAAATAACTTCAGCTTCATTTTATTACCATAGCTTGTCACCGTCTTATAAATTATAATAACATGATGTAGCAAATTAAATAAACAAAAGCCATAAAAAAAAACGATCATCTTTAAAAAACTGCGCGTCACTGCACTACGGTCTAATAAAACCACAGACAATAGATGCCGTCGGTTATAGACAATTAAAATATTGTTAATGATTATAACAGCAGTTTGCAAATATTATTTGTGTTTCCCTAGGGGAGGGTTTATTGGAACTAGGGTGGCAAATATAATCCGTACTGTGGTTTTGTTTTATAATTATACGAAGTCAAAAGGACGGGTAATAGTTTTGGCAGTCTGTGAATGTTTGTATTGGTTTGTATGTTCACCGTAGCACCTAAGGTCAAGGTCAAGGAGGTGTCAATAGATTCCCAATAATAACTAAAATAGACTACTAGCTGACACACGCAACCTCGTTTACGTCTCCTATTGCCCGTAGCGTAATTATTTTCCCCCGTTTTTGTAACATTCTTTATTGGTGCTCCGTTAATATATATATAGCCTATAGCCTTCCTCGATAAATGTACTATCCAACATTGAAAGAATTTTTCAAATCGGACCAGCGGTTCCTGAGATTAGCGCGTTCAAACAAACAAACTCTTCAGCTTTATAATATTTTTAATCAAAAGTTTTTATGTAGGTAGTCTGGGTCTGGTTATAGGATTATAACTTTTTCTTGTAGTTGTGATATAGTTTTAATTTATTTATAGTATAAATAAGCAAATGAGGAGGTCACCTGATGGTCGGTGCCTACCATCGCCCATAGACAAATGAAACTCAAGAATCACAAGTGCCAATCAAAATTTGTTCTGTGTCTTGGTTTAATACATCTATAACCAAGATTAATATTTCTATAAATTCGAAAGTAACTCTGTCTATGATACTTCCACGCCTGAACCGCTTAACCGGTTTTGAATTTCCGTATAGAGATAGATTAGACCTTAGGGAGAGAGAGAGACATGGACTACTTTTTATCGCGATCCGACGTACACGCGACTGTAAGGAAGAGCTCATAATTAATATATTTCTCAAAATAAATGTAACAAAACATCAACATTGTCTATCAAACATCATAACTGTCATAAATAAACTCAACTTATTTTAAATGTCATCTAATAAAAACATTCTATATACATCCATCCCCATCAAAGACGTTGATCATTAAAAAACTCGAGGCATTTGTCGCCGCAATTTGTTTAACAGTTCACTGTTCACGACATTACAAATAAATGGGGTGATAGTTGATGTTATTGTGGTTATAATTACCGTGACGGCAAAGATGGGAGCCGGGGGCGTCGTTTGACAAAAAGTTTTTAATTGTTTATGGTTCTATAAAGTCGATGAATGTCATAGACTATGAGCCCCCGCAGACTGTAAACTTTATAATCGGCCGATAGTTTGATCGGGTTGGCTTTTGTCCTATTTGTCGGCCGATACCGAATCGTTATAATGTGCGCACTCCCATACATCTTCATACTGATTAGGAAACCAACTTTTTTTTGTTTGGCTAAGAACCTAATTCACATTAATTTTATGTTATAATAGTGAATTGTTTTTTTTAAATTAGTCATTTGTTCATAGAATAGCGTAACATTTTTATCGCAATTTACTTGTTATCGACATCATGTGTAAAAAGTTTGCAGTGGAAGTCTAAAATTTGATCATTTTTAATCTAGGCAATTAAAACTTAGATTGCCGCTACATGTAGGACCAAACAGTAGGAAAACACTTCATCATATTAATATGAATCGCCCAAATGTACCTATGTACGCGCATACTTCCAATCGACTGCACCAAATCAAGTAATACTTTTTTATGTGTTCCTTATTATTAAGACAAGGTTTGTGTACAAGAAAAATTAAAAGATAACGGGAAAAGTCATTTTTTTTGTCCGCGACTGTACACTGACTGTAGGAAGCTGAGACAGTTAGGTAAATATGTTGGTACGAAGTTCACCGGGTCATCTACTAGGTACATAGAAATGATGTCGGATGGATGTGAATGTTAGCACAAAATCATTACTTTACTTCTATGTGTTTTTAACAGTTTTGAAACAATTTATAAACGAATGGAGTAAGACTCTATCCTTTCATAAATTGAAAGATATCTAAATACATACCAGTGAATAAATTCGGTGAATGGGTCAAAATAATGCACTTTACGAGAACTAACCCGTGTACCTATAGCAGGTCCCTACCATAGAGTAATTTTACTACACGATAGCTTTAACCATTTTGAAATGAAACAAAAAATTCAATGCCAATGCATTAAGAGGGAATGCCATTTCCAATGAAAGAAGAATCCATGAATTAACTGATTCGGTGAGGTTGCAATACAGAGAAGATACACGAAGTATACGAAACCCAGCTTTGATAAAAAAAAAGCAATCACCAAACACCGTCCGACAAAATGTTAATCCGAATAAAATTTTAACGAAATAAAAAACCGACTTGAAGAACGACCAAATCGATCGATTTCTCTTGGATGCCATCATCAGATCTTAGTGTTCTTATAATGGTACCACCATTGAGATATCTCCTTTCCATTAAAAAAAGGATCATCAAAATCAGTTTATAAACAACGAAATTATCCGCCAACACATAATTATAAAAAAAATAAAAAAATAGGTACAGTCGAATTGAGAAACCTCCTCCTTTTTTTGAAGTCGGTTAAATATAGGTACTACTGAAAAAGTGCGATACTATTGAACTAGTAAGATGCGAACGATTCATTTCAAACTTTAAATTAGACGTACCTATTCTTAAATACTCACTGTCAGACATTGACTGAATGCTTATATAACACTAGCTGACCCACGCAACCTCGTTTGCGTCTCCTATTGCCCGTAGCGTGATAATTTTTCCCCGTTTTTGAAACATTTTTATTGGTGCTCCGCTCCTATTGGTCTCAGCGTGATGATATATAGCCTATAGCCTTCCTCGATAAATGGGATATCTAAAACAAACTCTTCAGCTTTATATATTAGTATAGATTCAATTTAATTAGTAACATTTCTATTTATTATAGCAACTAGACTACGGAAAATGTAATACATATAACTCTTATAAGCCTATGTTTCTCTTTAGTATATTGTGTCATTGGTTTCTCTGAGGTGTACGGATTAATTATTTTCCGACGTCTTTAACAAATATCTTTATATTTTAGCCATAACACTCAAAAAAGTAACAAATTAAATACGAAAACCTTCCTCGAGAATCGCTCTATCTATAAGTAACAAGCGCATAAAAATCTGTGTAGTAGCTTTGAGTTTGTCGCGAACAGACAGACGCGGCGGAGGACTTTGTTTTATAACATGTAATAATAGTGATTGTAACAGTAAAATCACAAAATTGTAATCCAAAACAATTTTATCAGTGAATCTAACAATTTCGTTGAAACACACACTAAGATGGCGAACTGATATTGATAATAAAATTGTACTATTGCGAAGATTTATGGCACGAGGGGCGCGGAGATAGGGACACTTGGCATAAATATAGAGGATATCGAACAAATCTCTATTTCATTATTCGACTAGCAGCGCCCTGCGGTATTTGTAGCTTTAGTATCTGATATTGGTTATTATTAACATTGGTTTTAATTTTGTTCTAAAATAAAAGTAGTCAGCTATCTGCCCGTCCCATCAAAATTGGTGCAGCCTTCCCAGAAATTAGCCAAACAGTCAGACAGACAAAAATCAAATAAACGATAGTCTAGAATGAAACTCACTTGTACTTATTCCACTATTTTTTTATTAAGTTTAATCCTGACCGGTTACGCCTTACGGCATTATCAAAGGTGAGTTTGATTCTGAATGTTTAGGTATGGGCCTCCGTTATCCTCACTCACTCGGTAAAACACAGCGTATTAAGCGCTATTTCACACTGGTTTTCTGTGAGGCCGTGGCATCACTCCGGTCGAACCAGCTCATTCATGCCGAAGCGTGGCTCTCCCACGGTGTTAATATAGATTGTATTTTTCTGGTAAAACAAACAGTTATACAATTCACATAGTTTTTGTCGTATACCGGAACTTATTCTCGATAAAATTATTTGAAAGGTTACGATATCTTCAATTTTTTAGGACCTTCAACAAAAACGGTGTATGTGTCAAAGTCGCGAAAGTCTAAAAACAGTTTCTGAACGTCTTAAAATTGAGACTGCAATGTTTATTTGTGTAAGTGTCGGAATATATTCCCGAATCGGACAAACTGCTATTTTTATTTATTCTTTAAGTACTGACTGTTGACTCGGCGAACTTCGTACCGCCATTTTTAACCGACTTCCAAAAAGGAGGAGGTTCTATGTTCCACTGTATGTTTTTTTTTTTTTTTTTATGTATGTTCAGCGATTACTCCGTCAGTTGTGGACCGATTTTGAAAATTTTTTTTGTATTCGAAAGGGTATACTTCCGAGGTGGTCCCATTGCCAGCATATCAGGATCTGGTGATAAGATCCCGGAGAAATCGAGGGAAACCCTCACTTTTTATAGGCACACACTATGTTTTTCGTATATTTTCTGAAGTTACACTGGTATTTGCGTCTGGTAGTCATCATTTTATGATGATGAGCTGATGATGTAAGGTACAACTCCTTAACGGTTAGGAGTTGGAGGATAAATCTTTAAATATCATATGTATATGTGTTACCTTTACTCGTATTCTTTCAAATTATTTAGGTAAGCTGATGATGGAAGGTGGAAGGTACAACTCCTCAACGGTTAGGAGTTGGAGGATAATTCTTTCAATTTCATACGTATCTAAAGACCTTCAGTCGTATACTTTCAAGTTATTTAGGTGAACTGGTGATAGAAGGTTAAACTCTTCAACAGTTAGGGATTAGAGGATGATTTTAATATTACACATACGTATAGACCTTAATTTGTATTCTTGATGATGAAAGATGAAATAGTTCAACTTACTACTTACCTACTATTGTTTCCACTAAAAAATGAAAAATAAAAACTTTTTATAAAAAAAAAAAACCGACTTCCAAAAAACATCCAACGAAAACTCTCTGCCATAAACTGGTTCTTCATAAATTGCCTATACCTAATTCTTTAATCATTTAAATAGTAGTATTATAATGTGTGCTAGGTACCTAAAATCTGTTTGAAGTCGGTGCTAAGCCAAAAAGAATACAAACGAACAATTACGAAAGTCTAAGCGATAGTCACTTGGCAACCGACTTCAAACAGATTCTAGGTACCTAGCACACATTATAATACTACTATTTAAATGAATAAAGAATTAGGTATAGGCAATTTATGAAGAACCAGTTTATTTTACGCTTTTAAGTGTTTTTTTGGCAGAGAGTTTTCGTTGGATGTTTTTTTGAAGTCGGTTTTTTTTTTATAAAAAGTTTTTTCGTAATTAATTTCTAAATTACCTACAAACTTGTTTTTATTATTTATGCCCTCAGCTTCCTACGGATAGTACAGTCGTGGACCTAAATACATTAAACTTGCAGATTTCTTATAATTTTCTTGAATACAAACTTTGTCCTGAAAAATACCTAATTATTCAATTTGGTGCAGTCGATCATAAGTTATGCGCATACAGACATTTCAATGGTTCTTAATAGATAAATATATAGGCTGCAGAAACTGTCATGCTTAATTAACCCAGAATTTAGTTTTCTGCCAACAAACTTTGAGTGAATAGAGGATAGCAGAGAAATGTAATTGCATAGTCATGCCTACTTATATAGGAATCAGAAAAGATACGAATATTATAAAAATATATATAAATATATAGAGATTGATTTATAAATACGTTATTGAGTTTCTCTTTCAAGAAATTCTTAATAACAAGCCCGGTGCATAGAAGTAGTGTTTCACGCTAATGCCTCGGAGAGCACATTAAGCCTTGTCATGCACTATGGTAATCATTATTGGGAAGTCAGTGCCTTCAAATATATTGACAACTTCAACCTTCGAATTCAGTTCGACCTCAGTGTTGCGGAGGATCGATGCCAGTCGCTCGGTGGAAAAACTGATATTCAGGTGAAACCGTTTGAATTAGTAGCCGACCACTAATAATATTGGTATTTCCAATATTATTTGAGGTAGGCTAGAAAGTGATACCACTAATCATCAAATCAAGAGATACAAATGAATTGTCACTCTTTTAGTGCTTATCTACTGAATTAGGAGCTATCGGGAAGGAGTTTGCCCTCTGATAATCTCATATAGGTATTCGAAGAATACTAACCAATGAATTCTTTCGGTCGGTCTCATTCACATAAGTCAAAGTATGGTTCTTCAACTTTTCTCAGTTTCCCTCATATTTTAAATTGAACAATTTGTGGTGAGCGGTACTGATTGCTAAGCTTGAGGTCGCAGGTTCCATTCCCACCTGTGTGAAATATTGTGTGAAGAGCTCAATAATTTGTTCTGTGTCTGGGTGCCTTTATTCTACTGATACCACTAATATTATACCTAAATGCGAAGTTTCTATAGATGTATGGATGTTCGATATTCTTTCACGCAACAACTACTGAACGGATTTATATGAAACTTTACAGGCAGAATAACACATGGACTATTTTTTACCACGATATCCGACATACACGCGTACAATTAAAGCTGCAGGCAAAAGCTTAAATATTTACGTGTCCGGCTTTTGCAAAACATTGTTATCAAAGTGTGTACGTTTAAAAACTTCTCTGTATACCCTTTATGAGATCGTTAGTGCAAGATTAAATGTTTTTATTTCGTATTTACTTATTAGGTCACCAACGGCTCGCACAACATTCTTCTTCCTCTTTTGATGAAATGGCAACCAGCCGGATCTCTCGGATCAGCTATTTCTGCCAATGTCAAGTGTTTATAGTCTTCATATCACAAGTCTTCAAGTCTTTAAGCCTTCGTCGTGATGAAATTAATGATAAAAAATGTGGATGAAATGAAATGGGACCGTCTTCCGAAAAAACAAAAAACGATCCTCACACAATATTAAAATGTAATTACTAAAATATGGTTCTTAAACTAAGCATCTTGCCACTTTCAGCAATTAATTATTCTGTGCTTTCAGGTAGGAGCTTTTTCTACATGAAAGCACAGAATTCAGGCGTACAATAAAACAAATAAAAATAAAAATCTTTATTTGGAACTGATAACAAAATTACAGCATCATAAATGTGTTTGATAATGACTGCATTAGTGAAACACTGATACATCGCAATAACATTCAAAAGGTAATTATGTATTTCTATACACTTATAAATTTTATTGCATCGTTTTTTCAAGTAGAAATACCTATCTTTGCAAGAAAATTCGCTGCAAACACTCATATTTTCGTGACTACAAATCATTAATAATTCAAAGCGAGGCATTTTCTATTTTCCCTCCGACATTTTACAAAATGGCGGTACGCGCCCACCTGTTTACAGCGCTGTGATTGGCTGAAGTTTTGTGGTCGGATACACCCACTGCGAGGTGGCAAGGGAAATCACTATGCAGCCTAAAGGTAATCTATGTAAGTATGTATTATAAATATTTATATAGAATAAGAACTCCATGTATAGAAAAATGCATTGGTATCTAGGTAAAAAAATATAGGTATATAACCTATATATTAGGTTGTATGGCTACTTTGAGAGAATGGATGATAAACTCATGAAAGGAATCTAGAAAAGAACGGCCCAAGTGCGAGACGGACTCGCGCACCGAGGGTTCCGTACAAACCTGTAGGTATATGATGTACCTAACTAAAATTTTATGCTTTTCGCAATTTTTCGTTTATCTACGCTATAAAATTTCATACGTGAAGTAACCTGTACCCTGTGTCCTTCAAAGAGACAGTAGACCTGAATCTATACTAATATTATAAAGCTGCAGAGTTTGTTTGTTTGTTTGAACGCGCTAATTTCAGGATCTACTGGTCCGATTTGAAAAATTCTTTCAGTGTTGGATAGTCCATCTATCGAGGAAGGCTATAGGCTATATTTTATTTTCATAAAAAATAGAGATCCGTAAGAAAATTGCTATTTTGTAACCCAAGGTGTGAAATCGAAAACCTATTTTTGCGTGCGCTGCAAAAAGTATTGACAATAGAACAAAATAATGTATTACGAGTTTGTAGGTCCCATTAAGATCTACAAAAAAATCCGCGAGAGCATATATCTAACTATCATGGTTTGGTCACAATAACCGCTTTTGTGTTCAAAAAAATTATTAAATCGTCTGAAGAAAGAAACTACGCTAAATGTGTATCGTAATATTAATCCTTATCTAAATAAAGCATTATGTTATCAAGGGTATTTATGTAGAAGTAAAATACTTTTTGTTTCATCATATTCGGACATTTCGTTTAGAAGTTATCACGAGTATAAGACGCTAAGAGTTGGTACCTATTATTGAGTTATTTGCCAAAGAGTTTTTATCAACATATTACCTAATATTAGTCTTTATCCAAATAAATGTGTTGTTGATTATGAGTATTAGATCTTAGAAGAGTATAATAAATACATCTATACTAATATATACCGCTGAAGAGTTTTTTTTTTTTTGAACGCGCTAATCTCAGGAACTACTGGTCCAATTTGAAAAAGTTCTTTCAGTGTTAGATATCCCGTTTGTCGAGGAAGTTTATCGAGTTTATCTATATCATCACGCTATGACCAATAGGAGTGGAGTACCAATGAAGAATGTTTCAAAAACGGGGGGAAATTATTACGCTACGGGCAATAGGAGACGCAAACGACGTTGCGTGGGTCATCTATACTAATATATAAAGCTGAAGAGTTTTTGTTTGTTTGAACGCGCTAATCTCAGGAACTACTGGTCCAATTTGATAAAGTTCTTTCAGTGTTAGATAGCCCGTTTATCGAGGAAGTTTATCGAGTTTATCTATATCATCACGCTATGACCAATAGGAGCGGAGTACCAATGAAGAATGTTTCAAAAACGGCGGGAAATTATTACGCTACGGTCAATAGGAGACGCAAACGACGTTGCGTGGGTCAGCTAGTATTTAATATAATTTTCAGCTTGATACCTCCACGCGTTCCTGAGAAAAAGGGTCTTGAGGATACAGACGGACAACACAGTGATCCTATAAGGGCTCCGTATTTTCCTGTTGAGGTACAGAACCCTAAAAGCAATCATTTTTGAGGCTAGCAACTATGTTGGTATTATCATCAGCCTATTGAAGTCCACTGCAGGACATAGGCCTCTCGCATTACACACCCTAATGGATTTTGGGCATATCGTATCCAGCTTCTGCCAGCCATGTTGTATGGGACGTTCAATCAACTATTTAGCTCCAAAATCGCACTACATTATAAGGGATGATATTTGCGCAGTTTATATAAGCCGATATAATCCTATCGACGGTAACTGAACCACTTAGTGGTATAAGTTGTAAATGTCAAAACTGGAGGGGTGTAGATGAGCGCTTTCCTTGATTAATTTCACAATAGGGGAGGCTGAGTGCAAGAACTTGGTTCGACAACTTCATAAATCAAAATATTTATGTAAAACTGCCTCGGTGGCGTAGTGGTAGCGTATGCGACTGCTGTGCTTGAGTTCTCGGGTTCGATTCCCGGATCGTGCCAAATGTTTATATGATCTGCAAAAGTTTGTTTCGGAGTTTGCGTGTTTAATATGTGCTTATGTATTTACAAAATAAAAGTATAAGTGTATTTATATCAGTTGTCTATTACATGGGTAATGCAAGCTCTGGTTAGCTTGTGACTATGGGACATCCGAAATATATTATTTTATTATTATTAAAATGAAACCTTATAAATTATGCCGTGGGTCGTAAGTTCGTCCCCACACGGGACATTTAGACAACCATAATCATTTTATGTCAATAAATATCCATTCTAATATCCTTAATATTATAAATCTTTAATATTATAAATGTAAAGTTTGTTACGCTTTCACGCGAAAACTACTTAACCGATCATGATGAAATTTTGTACACATATTCTTGAAGTTATTAGAAGTAACAAGGGACACTTTTTATTTGGTAAAAGCGAGCGACGCCGTGGACGAAAGCTAGTCTATTATAAATTCGAAAGTAACTTTGTCTGTCACACTTTAACTGTAAAAGCGCTGCACAGATTTTAAAGAAATTTGGCATAAAGATACTTTGATTCATGAGGAAGGACATAGACTACTCTTTACCGCAATAACGCGGGAAACATTGATGTTTATCAGCGTCCGCATGTGAGATGAGTAAAATAACTATTATTATAACCCTCCTTATAAGCGCAGTCGGGTAATAAAAAGCCTTGCAATAAAAGAACAATCACATTTATTGATATAAACGTACACAATCAAACACAATATGTACCCCCTTTCCTGGTGACTATTTTATTTATTTTTAAAGAAACTGTATACCCAGAACGTAATTATAGTGTTCGTCATCCAAGGCACCTCTAGTTTGGCCTGGTTGCACCATGCACCAGTGCACACGCAGGCATGGAATCGCGCGTACAAGGAAATACCCCTGGACAAGGGCAACAGTGTAGCCATTGGACTTATTATACAGCCGTTGTCGAGATGCTGAAATATAATACAAACTTATAACAAAAATAAAATCGACTCCAAGAAGCACCAGGTTTCAGATTAAAAAGGAATCATCAAAATCGGTTTACTCAGTCGAAATTTATGAGGTAACAAACATAAAAAAATACAGTCGAAATGATAACCTCCTTCTTTTTTGAAGTCGGTTAAAAATAATTAATTTTCTCTGTTTTGCGACACTTTTTATTGGTAGGAACTCCACTCTTTATGGTCGTAGCGTGTTAAATTAAATTATAGATAGACAGAGTTAAAGCCTTCCTCTGTAACTGGACTATCTGACATTGAAAGAATTTATCAGGGCGGACCAGTACTTCCTGAGAATTAGCGCAATCAACCAAACAAACAAACTCTTCAGCTTTGTAATCTATACAAATAAATAAATGAAATGAAAGTGTACGTTTGTAATTTTAATAAATGCATATAAAAATCAAAAAACAATTTTTAAATCTGCCTGTCTGTTCTCTGGAACAGCTGAACCCATTTTGACAGGACTTTCACTAGAATACAGCTCATGATATAAGGAGTAAATTAAACTAGTCTTAATTTGTACTAGCTTAGCTAACCACGGAACTCGGCTAGTAATTAATATAATATTAGCGAGTAATTCCCTTGCTCACATTAAGTGCCATTTCTAATTTCGCCATCCTCTTACTGCCGAAATGGTTGCCGGTGACCGCTCTCCTTTTGCTCCTGCAAATCCTCTGGGTGTACACCCCTGATAGATCCGTCCACCTGACTGAGCATCCCCCGGAGAATCTGCCGTAGACCCCCCGAGGGTGTTCTGGTATTTCTATCGGGTTGCGACTTGAAACATAATGAATTTATTTATACAGTTTTACAACACTAGTTTAGAAGTTTAAATTTTAAAATTAAAAGTAGAACCTTCGCAATTAAAGTAGCAGATGGGACACCACCCTCCTAGCCATATTGACATTCTACAAACGTAAGCTCTAAGCGTAAATATTCTCTCACCTGTCCAAATACCTGCAATACTTCCTATACCTGGCGATGTGTCCCCTGGCGCGGGGGTCCACTGGCACCAGGGGGAGGAAATCGCCAGCAAACGCGTCAGCGCAGTATGCGTCCTGAGGTATGTGGGTCGAAGTCAGACCACACACGAAACACTGGTAGAAAGAGGAATTATTTTTTTCTAACTCATCTCCCTGTTAGAAAGCATAGGTAGAATCCAAGAGTGGTGGTCACCGTCTTCATCGCAAATGCAGGCGCTACAGCATGGTGACTATGGCGGCCTAGTGAGACGTTTTTTTTTTATACTTACTAACTTCTTGAAAAAAAAACTTGACGAGATATCGAAATTGCTTACGTCAATATTTTTTTCTACAAATAGAAACCCCTTGAACTATGACTCCACCAGGATGCTGTGCTAGGCTAGTGTAGCGGACCCACATGGTGTGCTTCCCTGGGCCTGAAATAGAATGGATCCCGGCATAGCAACAAGACATCCAGAACATATCCTGGCTAGGCAAAACTGTATTTTTGTTCTTTTTAATAAGGCTTATTATTACACATTATGATCATCAAAAAGAGAAATCTCTCGTATTCATTCGTCCATTTATCACTCTCTCTCTCTCTCTGTCTGCTCTTCTCGCTGCTGTACATACCTTAGCCACTACGGTGGTGTTGTCGAAGTCATATATCGTGGTCTTGCCTTCTTCAACAAGAACTTGCCTCCCATGTACATAGGTATATCTGGGACAAGTAGGTACGCCAAACTGTTCCATACTCTCATTGAATCTCTGCACTAAGTTCATGTCGTAATCGTACCTGAACCAACAAGAAATAGTTTAAAAACTAAAAGATATTTTTTTTATAGAATATGTCCCCTGGGTCATTATAGAATGTGTCACCTGGGCCATTATAGAATATGTCACCTGGGCCATTATATAATATGTCACCTGGGATTTTATTAAAAGTTACTTACGTAAGAAGTTCTAGAATCTGCAGCATGCCCTTGACATCTAACCTGTAAGGGGTGGTAGGTACTGTTGGACACGTTGTCTGAAACATGCAAGTTAATATTTTAATATATTGACACACAACGCCATCTAGTTTCAAACTTGAAAGCAGAGCTTGTAGTATGGGTACTAAAAAACCGATATAAAAACACGTTTTTTTATTTTTGATGTGAAAACTTCTTTAGCGGCGTTGAGGACTTTTTGGTAGGGGAAAATCTTATGAGTTCGCGTCACCGCGTCACCGACATAATGATTCAATATAGTTATAAGTTTCACTTTTATCCTGTCCTTATGATAAAATATAATAGAAAACACCTAAACTATTGTAAGGCACGGAAATGAAGGGCTGAAGGGCTTAGTTCGAGAGCGTATGTCAACTACTCTGGAGTAGTGACTTCCATGGCCAGCAGTTGTTGGCATGTAGAGGAAGGGAAAAGGTGAGACCAGACAAAAGAGTTCGTCAGAACATTCTTTAATAAAGACGATACAGAAGTGCCATAGATGGGACATCTCTTGCAACTGCAGAGGCTCCAGGGTCTAGGTGGCTTCGGGATTGTCGATAACGCGGACTGAGTTGATAATGTCAATCAATAGAGAGTGTCAAGCAAATACTGCGCGGATCCATAGCAGAGATGAGAACCGTAGGTACTTCACGCACGAGCGAACCTGGGTCTTATAAAAAGACACAGATGCTCGGGCGAGAAGAACCGTTTTCAGTACATCTGGCTTCCGCAAGGCCGCCTTGGTGATGCTCTCAATCTACTCATGTGGGTTGAGATTCCAGCAAATATACGTACTGTTCTGTGTGTTCTGAAAAGTGAGGAGGGAAGGAACGGAGATTTTATGTGTGCTTTCTTGACGTTGAACTAGATAGATTCTTATAACCCTATTGAGAGGTGCATCTAAAAACCAGTTTGAGTTCAGGGACAAGCTCCTGTCGTTTTACCTCAACGTTTGTTAACTATCCACTCAACAACCCAGTTTAGGACAAAGGTTCGCAGAAGAGACACTTACCGTTGTATAAAAATATGGCCATCCAGGCGGGAACGTGTGAAACTGCCCGTGGATCATTAACCCAGAAGGCACTTTGTGTGTTGTGGGAGTGATCGTTCTCTGCGTCTTACTAACCCTCTTCGTTTTTTTCTTCTTCTTCTTAATTCTAAGTGTTTGCTAGAAAATAAATATAAATAAATATTTCGGACATTAAACACAACGCGACAACATAACCTAACGAATTCTCGGACAATCGACGGAGTGGGCAATACAGAGATGCACATAAGGAGAAGTGATTATTACTGTAAAATAAATATTTAGACATGTAACACACAACGCCATCTAGCTTTTAACATAGCTGGGCTTGTTCTATTGGGCTTGGGCTAGATTGACTGATAAAATATGTATGTACTTTTCTTTTGCAAATACAAACATATTATAGACAGAAAACTCGGAAACAAATTTTATATTTAGTATGCAGTCGCTACCATTCTGACACAGAGGCAGTGAACATTATAGAATTTCGGGTCACGAAACAAAGGATGGAATTGAAAATATTCTTTAACTTATGGAGCAGATTAGTAGACATGACGATATGGACATGACACTATAGTATGACGATATAGAAATGACGTTATTCGTTATTCGGCGTGATGCGCGGCCAAGATACAGACAGGCAGAAAGACAGACAGACGGACAGACAGACGGACAAAAATTAGAAAAAACACAGTTTTGGCTTCAGTATCGATTATAAAGAGTCCTCTAAAAATTTCAAAATATTTTTAATGTACAGAATTGAACCTGTTACATTTTTATTATAAGTATATAGATCTATGAATCTTGTAATAATTGTACTCACACACACACACACACAAAATAACCATTCAATACCATTTACTCATCTGGCACTCTTCGCACATCGGTAACATCACAACATCCCATTTTCAATTCTTGCAACCCTCACCGTTTTCCTCTTCCACTCTCGAAGTGCTAAGTTTCCAGCATCATCAGTGTCATCGGTGTCATCATCATCATCATACTCCGTGACCTCGTAAAGTTCAGTTACGGTGGAGATAACGGTCTCAAAGTTTTCCGTACTGTCTCTGACTTCCAAATAGCCTGGGCCAGATGTGTTATTACTCAGAAACTTTGATGTTCTGGTAACAGTCAGCTTTTGAGCAGCAATGAACCTTTGAAGGGCATCTGAAATGAAAAATAATCATATGCATATTCCAAAATCTGATTTCGCTGTTTGCCATAATGAAAAATGTATTCGTGTCCACTTGCTTATCCTTTCCTATCTGTACGAGACGGGCATCATCATCCTTATCAATAGCCTTTAACAGTCCATTTCTGGATATAAGCTTCTTCTTAGACGGGAAGTTGGCCAACTATACCACGCTGACCAGATGGTTGGTGTATCTGTTTTAAGTTTTCCTTTTCTTTGCAGTGAGGTAATTTGCTCTTTCAGTCGCCTCTTACGATACCCATGGGATAAATAGGGGTGGTAATGCTCTGTATTTTCTAGCTACTGCAGTTTCAGTCTAATTTTTGATTTTTCCCTATCCCTAATTTACATTAGACCGTTTTGTTTTCCAACGATCACTTAAGAATAATCGTCATCGGATAAGTTCAAAGTTTCTGCAGTTTGTACAAAGTTTTGTAGTCTTGTTCTTCTATTCATACTGATACTTAGGCCTTTATCTTGGCTTTCAATTTTAAAATGTTTTTATTCTTAATATATTTTATCTTTTCTCTAGTTTGAACAGGTCAGTTTTATTTGCACACCTTATAAATTGATAAATTCCGTTTTGGCTTACTAAATACGATTTGTTAAGATTACTCTGACCCCGATCAATTCACTTACTGATCGAGACCGATCCACTACTTACTTCTCCTCTCAAATGGGGTTATAACCCCCTTGGGTTTCCAGACAAAAATACGAAAAGCAATAGATAATTTGGACTACTAATGTATAGGTATAGAAGAATCACGTTCAATGAAAAATTTCTTTAAGGAAAGATGTTTTGTAAGAAAATTTGTCTGGGTTATTCCTAGCGCTTTGAGAATCGCGTATTCTATAGAGTGACAGAGTACCATCGACCTCTTGAATCTCTCGTGGGTTCAAGGTCTTCTCTGTGGAATTGACAGCTCTAACAGCTTATTCAAGATCGTGTTGGTGACATCCTGGGGTTCCCAAACCTCTACTCTTCTGTTCAATCTCTTGATTGCTTCCTTCAGAGCACCTGGGAAGAAATTAATCTTTTAAATTTGATTTAGTTTTAATTGCAATTCCGAAACAAAACTTCTTATGTAGGTATTGTGGTTCAGATGATAGTTCAAGCTAGCTACTTTAAGGACTGCACGGGTAGGTAGTGGTTTAAAAAACCATCCCACCGGTTTCCAAGGTATTAATTGTAGTAGGTTTAATCCACAAATTGTTGTTCTGAGTCTTTTTGCTCTTTGTGTGTATTTCATAAGCACTCCAAATATAATAATATCAGTACTACTAGTCCAAGATCCCAGTCACCACAGACATACGTCATTTTAGGAAAGATGAGAATTTTTAGGGTCGGTAGTCCAATTCATATCATTAAGGTCAGCTTGAAAGTTTTAGGGTCTAGTGTAATACAAATGTGGGACCAACACAATTGTTGTAACACTCCTCCTTTTGGAAGTCGGTAAAAGATGTTTTGGCTAAGTGCTGACATATACTCAGAAAGGAATGGATACTCGATAAGCTGAGAGCGGAGCTGTTTTACAGTTAGCAGCAAGTATTATAGGTGGAAAAAAACCATGCAAACTTACGTCATTTTAGGAATGCTGAATTTTATATATATAACTACTCCACTGTTCAAAAATTTTGCACTATTAAAACTCCTACGTGTGCTAATTGCGCGGCCAGCCACGATACAAGGGCTTGCCCGGATAAGGACACACCAGATTTTAAACCGAAATGCGCACAATGCAGCCGGTACAAAAAACCATGTGACCATCGATGTGGATCACAAGACTGCTCCACATATAAACTTAAATTAGAGCAGCTAATCCTAAATACTAATTACTGAATAGCTTATACAGTAGTAGCTGTAGTACCTTTTTAATAAAATGGATAATATCTCAATAGGCCAGTTAAATCTTCATAATGATAAAATAGCCACGTCAGAATTAGATCGCTTAGTTTTGGAACAAAAGTTAGACATTGTCCTTATACAAGAGCAATATCAAAGCGCTCAATTGCGGAATTATGTAGTACAACTAGATGGCCGGTCGCGGGCTGGGATATATGTTGCAAGTTCTAATTTTACGGTAACATCTTTGCGTAACCTTATGACGTCACACTGCGCCGTTGCTGAGATCTCATCCTCTACCTGTAGGGTTTACATAGTGAGCTGTTATTTTCAATTTTCACATCCTATTGATCCTCATCTACATCATTTACGTTTCGTTTTGCGGTCCCTCATAGGACACAAAATTATCATTGGCGCTAATGTCAATGCTTCTTCTACTTTATGGTATGGCAAATTGCGTGCAGCTGACATGGCTCGTCGCTGTGCGGTTGAAGATTTTATTGCGGAAATGAATCTTACTATCCACAATACCCCTGATGCACCACCAACTTTTTGCAGCCCAATGGGTGAGTCTTCTATTGACGTGACGCTTACGCGCGGCGACGTCTCGATATCTGGATGGCGTGTCCTACCGGACGCATCCTGTAGTGATCACCGCTTAATCGTGTACGAATTCATACCAATGGTTGTACAATATCCACAAAGAACTCCTTACAATTTTAGGTATAAAACTAAAGGGGCAAATTGGGCTTTATTTGGTTCACTCTTTGCAGTACATGCCAAAGACTTCAGTCGCAGTGGTCTATCAGCTGAGGAAAGCGCAAACATATTATCAGATACTTTCACATATTGTGCTGATGTTTGTATCGGCCGTGGATCTATCACTAACACTCGTAGATGTGATTGGTGGAATTATAAATTAGTCGAATTACGTAGAATCTATCGAAAAGCTCGTAAAAAACTAAATGACATTAAAAAGCGTAACGTAACAGGAGATATTTACAATAATGCTCTTATTGCTCTTAGAGTTGCCAGGTCTCATTATAGAGCTGCTGTGGAGAAATCAAAGGGAAATTTAATACGTAAACTTGTTGATAAACTCGATAGAGAGGGTCCCTGGTCACCTTTGTATCATGAATTTAAAGCAAATAGATCAATCGACCTTGCATACGTACAGAACATCAAAATTAATAATAGTTATACTACAGGAGTAGAACAAACCACAGAATATCTTTTAGAATCACTTGTGCCTGACGATCGGCCGGAGGATGACACGGATTATCACCGACAAATTAGGCAGTGGGCTATTGAACCACCATTGTCTCCAATGTCTGACTTACCATCTTCAGACGAATTCCTCAGTATTGTTAGGTCATTGCCACTAAATAAGGCTTCGGGCGACGATAAAATATCAAACAAAATGATAAAAGAAGCTTGTAAACTTTCGGGTGATACGGTTTTAACAGTTTTTAAACGTTGCATTGCGGAAGGAGTATTTCCTAGTGTTTGGCGGTGCGGTAATATTCGAATAATACCAAAAAGCGGCGATAAGCCGCCGGACGATCCTAAATCCTATCGACCCATAACACTGTTACCATCGCTGGGAAAGCTTTTAGAGCGTCTTGCAGTACCACGACTTCTACCGGGTGGAGTTAAATTTCATGATAGACAATTCGGCTTTACGTTGGGAAAATCGACAACTGATGCGGTTATATCTGTAAGGAAAACTGTCACCGAGTCAAGTTTTCAATACGTTTTAGGCATCTTCTTAGATATATCTGGCGCCTTTGACAATGCGTGGTGGCCCATGCTATTGCTAAAATTAAAATTAAGAGGTTGCTTTAAAAATATTTATTCCCTTATCTCCTCGTACTTCTTACAAGGTACTACTAAATTGAGACTTGGGCATCATTCTGTGTCGAAGGCGCTTACGATGGGGTGTCCTCAAGGGTCAGTGCTAGGACCATACTTGTGGAACATAGGCTTCGACGATTTTCTGGCAATGCCTGTGCCGTCCGGATGTACCCTGAATGCGTACGCGGACGACGGTTTGTTATTGATAGAGTCGGATACTAGAACGGGGCTTGAGAGGCTGGCCAGTGAATGTTTGGACTTAATATCTCGGTGGGGTGGGCGTAATCGGTTGACGTTTGCACCAAACAAAACCTTCCAGCTACTTCTGAAAGGTAACCTCAAATCACCGCCTTGTATTAAATTTGAAAATATTACTATTAAAAATAAAACCTCGGTTTGTTATTTAGGATTGGTTTTAGAAAGAAATTTTTCATTTATTGAACATATTAGAACAGTTAATGAAAAGTCTAAAAAGAGTTTCTTTGCACTGACGAGGATATCAACTGCGACATGGGGTCTGTCATATAATACACTAAAGATCATATATGGAGCTACTTATTTGGGTTCTATTTGCTATGGTGCTCCTGTATGGGCAGATAGGGCGACTGTAGGTGCTGTCCGTCGCAAACTGTTACAAGGCCAACGACCTGCATTGATTTTCTTGTGCAAGGCATATAGGACGGTTAGCACTGAGGCTTTACCGGTGTTGGCAGGTGTTCTTCCGGTCGATCTCGAGGTGCAAAGACGTGCAGCCATGTACTATTCCACACTACAAAACATGGAATGCGATTTTTTGGGCATACGAGACCGCGGTAAAATCATAAGATTGTTTCAACAAAAAACCAATGTCTATAACGACCTCTTGGATGAATGGCAGAAACGATGGGACGAATCATCTAAGGGGCGCCACCTTTACCAGTTCTTTCCATCTGTTCGCGAAAGGTTGTCAAGGACATGGCTCGAGGTAGATCACTGTGTCGCTCAATTTCTTACAGGCCACGGTAACTTTAAGAGCAAACTATACTCATTTAAATTAGTCGATTCACCATTGTGTCAATGCTCAACACCTGATTCTAGCTGTGAACAGTCGGCTCATCATATCCTCTGGGAATGTAGTCTTTGGTACAATGAACGTAACATGATGCTAAATAGCTTACAAATGACGTCTGGGGTAGTATATTATGGGGATCTTGTGTCAACTGCGGTGAATTTCCGTGCGTTTAAGCGATTCTGCCATACATACTATAGAAATCAAATATAGCTCACTTAGGACCCATAATATTTTTATCCGTGGTGCTTCCCGGTTTGAAAAAGGCGTCTGCCTATTTTGACTCCATTTTGTCTCCCGCTTTGCTAAGGAGGGAAGTGGACTTATTATATTTCCAACTCCTCCAGTTTTCTTCTGATTAATTTCGTTGCGGGTTCCAAGACAGTTAAATTTTTCCTGGGACTTCCCGAGTGTCATAACTCGGTGTTTTCGTGGGTCACCGCTGTTGATCCTGGTGTACAGGAGTTACAGTGGTGGGCGTGTGGGCGGGATTAGTCCCATATAACTACTACACTAAGTATAATATTTTCCTATGAGCTAGACAAATCTGATGGGCCAAAAATTCTCCCAGACTCGTTTCAAGCTTATAGAAAGGAACGGCTCTCTGTTCTATAGCAGTAGACATATGAATTGCTATATAAGTTACACTTCTCAATAATATAGACTAAAAGCTTTCAGCTTAGTGAGTATCCATTCTTTCAACTACCGATCCTAAAAATTTCAACTTTCTTAAAATGACGTAAGTCTGGGGTGACTGGGATCTCAGTCTATACGGGTGTTACCAAGAATTTCTTGTAAAAACAGCCCAGCAAGAATTTCGATCCGACCTGGAAACGGAACTTGAGACCCCTTGATCACCGACCGGCAGTGGGATACGCTTACGGCTATACTAACGAGGTAGTTTAGTTTCTCAGTTCTTAAAAACAAGCTTACGTCTCTCTTCCTGTACATTATCAATCGAAGAGTCAGTTCTGACCTCTGACATCCAGGGGTAGTTGTGCGTCGATTGATATATTAATGAACTATCAGTGTGGATTTCTAGAGCACCTAGAACAGAAATGAAACCTGTCAAATGTCACTTTAGTTCGCGTGGAAACCATTCCGTATGTACTGTTTACCATACCGGTCGTGATAGTAATTGTAAACAAGTAAAATTTTAACAAAAACAAAAACCGACTTCAAGGTTCGACTCGATTTCTCTCTGATGCTATCATTAGCTCTCAGTGTCCTTATCATGGTACCACCGTTGGGATATCTCCTTTCCATTAAAAAAAGAATCGTCAAAATCGGTTCATAAACGACGAAGTTATCCGCGAACACAAAAAAAAATATATATACGGTCGAAGAGAGTAAAAGAATTCTAGAATGGAGACCGTGTGGTAACTAATTAGGAATATAGAGTATATCCACCCCTATTCGTCCCATAGGTGTCGTAAAAGACGACCAAGGGAGCAACGTAGGACAAAAGGACTGCAAAGAGAAGGAAAACTCTAAAACAAACCTGAACTGGCCAGCGCGGTGTCGTAGGCCAAAATCTGCTTGCTAAGGAGAGGCTTATGTATAGCAGTGGACTGTTAAAGGCTGGTGATGATGATGATGATGATGGATGACCATCTGACTGTTTACCCGCCATATCCTTATAAAAAACTAAAATCCCATCCCAACTGAGATTCCCTTATCCCAGTTGCTGATGTATTTCGACTAGAACGAACTTGCTTAAAGCTAGACTTTTTTTATAGAATAGGGGGACAAACGAGTAGATGTATCGCCTGACGGTAAGCGATTACCGCCGCCAACGGACAACCGCAACACCAGAGGCGTCACAATTGCGTTGCCGGCCTTTGGGAGATGGGGAAGGGGATGGGGGAGGGGTTGGGGTATGGGCCTCCGGTATCCTTGCTCAGTGAAACACAGCGCAAGCGCTGTTTCACACCAGTTTCCTGTGAGACCGTGGTATCACTCTGCATGCCGGACCATGCATGACGAAGCGTGGCTCTCCCACGGTAAACTTTACTGGAGACTGCTCATTTCGCACTTTCTGAGTGCAAGTTTTGTATTTTGATGACGTTCCTTGTAGTCAAATTGTCATTCGATAAACGTTATTGGAAAATTAAAATATGTATGGGAATGACGTCATCTCAACGCCACGTGGTCTAAACAAAATATTAGCCGATAACACAAGAGAACAAACGCGTTCGTGATCGCAGAAAGAGATTCGACGCGAAACACTTGCATCTTGGTTAAGGGGGCTTGAGTACTTTCCCTAGAACTTTAAATGGTTATTGCCATTGAATATTATTACTCACCTTGTAAAGTTTTATTCATTCCCAGCATCGTCATTTATGTCCCTGGACATATTACTGAATGTTGTAGGTTTCTCACTATGGTCATAAAATTTCTCCGTCTGGTTGTACACGTTATCACTCATTTGGGAGAGCGTGTAGCTCTGGTCAAATGCCGTTTCACTTTGAGGGGTTGATTCGAAGATGGTTGAGGGTGACGTCTTCGTGAATTCCGCAGCTACCCTGGCTTCTATTCTCCTATTGGAGAATATGTCTCGAAGTACATCTGTAGTAAATGTTCAGGACTTCAATCCGGAGGGACTCTTTTAGGTACACAGAGAAGAAGTTAATATTAATAACACTTCTAATACACTGCCACATACGATCCCAAACTAGACAAAACCTGTACTATGTTAACCAGAATGCTCATAAACATACTTACTTATATATTTTTTTATGTAATAAAGGGCAAACGAGTAGACGTATCGACTGATGGTAAGCTATTACCGCCGCCCATGGCGGACCAACACCAGAGGCGTCATAAGGGCGTTGCCGGCCTTTTAAGAAAGAGTACGCTCTTTTCTTGAAGATTTGAAGGTCGCATTGGTATGGCCTGACTTGAAGTCAGTTTGTGCTCTAAAATGACTATTAATGAAAAAAGAAGATAGTGAAGATACCTTTAAAGTCTCGAAGTTCTTGTGGGTCCAGGGTCCGCTTCTTATGGGAGGCGCCATATCTCCGGACTCTGGTGTGTGGTGGTGGCTCCATCGGCGTGGTGGTAAGCACTTGTTTCTTTCTTCTTCTTCTCTTCTTGGTTTCAGCTGTGAATGATAAACACTAATAAGTTGTAGGACTCAAACCGTTTGAAATTCATGCTTCAGAATACATGGATCGGCCAAACTGAAGTGATAAATCTTCACATGTCATATGTCGTTCTGCCAAAGTAACCACAACCCAAACTCTATAGTCGCTGGTCGTTCTTACCTATATAGGGGTCATGCACAGAAAAACTTTCAGCCTGTTCAATCCTTTCGCCAATGTAGCGTTCACCATGAGAAATTTGCAATGTCTATAGGGCCCATAGTATAGGCATTCAATCGCTAAGCTTGTTCACTGGCAAAAGAAGTCAACTTCAGAGCGCTTCACCCTGTTCTTATTCTAAGCTAATGTAATATCAAGCACTTACTGGGGATGTGTAAATTCCTTGATATCGGCGTTCCAAGGGGCCCTTTGGTAGTCTCTCTGCGTCGTCACACATTCATCACTATTAAGGTTGCACATAATGTAACAATGTGCGACCTCCTTATATCACTTAAAGAAGAAAATGAAGAAATGTTTGAAAGTCAGTTTTCGAATATGACTGTTCTTGTGTCATTATGTATTATATAAAAGGGAACTGAACTTTGTGTAAAGATTATAATGTGTTGTGAATTCAGTGAATAATATTGTATAGTATAAACTTTTGATGATCTTTATTAAATCTCTATGTCTATGTCAAAGTAATCTACAGTCTTTCAAGTTTATTTGAAGATCAACCCTGCGTACTCTCAAATATTGAAGGTTTAACCAGTAATAGCCTTCAATAGGTTATGGGCCTATAATCACAAAAATGGAGTTGTCAAAAATTCAAATTGCAAAACTTGAAGGTACAAACTGGATACAATGGAAATACCGTATGTCTGCTCTACTAAGAGGAATAGACGGTCTAATAGACATTGTAGAGGGCACTATAAAGAGACCAGAAAAGCCTGTGTGTGGGGCTGGTGATAAAGCTGCTGCAGGACTGGTGCTTTATGAAGAGAACTTAAAAAAGTTTAACAGGATGGATAGTATGGCGTTACTACTCATAACAAATAATATTGCTGATGACACATTAGACAAGGTTATACGATTCTCAACGTCCAAGGAAGTATGGGCTGAACTGCATAGGTTATATAAAGGCGTTAGTGAAGAACGCTTGTATGATTTATGTTTGCAGTTCTTCAGTTACAGAAAGGATACTGTTGATGATATTGCAACGCACATCTCATAGCTGAAAAATGTATGGTACAGGTTAAGGCAAGAATTAATGAAAGAAGAGGATTGTAAGGAACTTCCAGATATTTTATTAATTTGCAAAATCCTGGACACATTGCCAGAATATTATTTTTCGTTTAAATCGAGCTGGTTGCTGATGTCTAAGAAGGATCGGACTATTGAGAACATTACAAGTCAGTTGTGTGCACACGAAAAGGCACTTGGCAACAACGGTAAAGACGGCGAGTCTAGTTGTAATGCCCTTGTGGTGAAAACAGGAAAGAAATTTGCTAAAAAGGCTAATGACGTAACTCCGGGCTTAGGCAAAAAGGTACGATGCTACAACTGCAAAGAAGTTGGTCATATTAAAAAGGATTGCCCTAAAAGGAGTATATCTCGTCAAGTTGTGGAAGGCAACAAAGGAGTTAACATGGTGTTACTGTCTGTGAATACGGCTGAATCTGACACTGATCGTAATAACTGGTACGTAGATAATGGTGCTACAAATCATGTTACGATGCGAGCAGATTTATATCGAGATTTTAAAAATTTTGATGTGGATCACACTGTAACAACGGCCGATGGAAATGTGATTAAAGCTATTGGGCAAGCTTCACTAAGCATTGAAGCCGTGGCACAGATTACTGAATAGTTACTACGTAACAGATACTTCACTCAGTAGAAATTTTCCAATACCTATTACGATAATTGCCTACTCCCTCGCGTCAACAACCACTGTATGCTAAAATGCGCCTAAATGCTCAAGCGTACAGCAGTGATTGCTTCGCACCTCGCGATTCCACAGTAATCGCAGGGCTGCCCTTCGATAAAATTAATTAACATAACTTTTTATCTATGTTATTGAGAACTGTGAATATGTTCTGACTTTTATGTGGCAGTTAAAAATTTTATCATTTATAAAATATTTAACCAACTTAAAAAAAAGGAGGTGATCAGACATACAGGCCAAACTGAGATGTTCGACTTGTATGGTTTTTTAGGTATGTATGTTTATGCGCGATAATCTCGCGTTTGGCTAAACCGATATCGATGCGGTTTTCAGAAAAGGATTTGTTAGGAGAACGTTTTAAAATAAGTACAATACTTCTTAGTTTGATGATGATCTTCGGAGATGTTCACTAGAAATGAAAAAAAAAGCCTTAAAAAAGAGAACCGACTTCAAATAAAGCACTAAGCCGTAAGAAATAATTTGTTTTTTTTTTTATGTTAGTGCTAACAGCTGGTAATTACGAATCGAAAAAGCACCGACATCAAAGAAGAAATTATTAAACCTTTCTTCATTCATTCATTGACAGGTAAATGGAAAAATGTTAGGTGTTTATCCCTTCTTTTGCTTGATTTACACCCATCTACAGCACATAAGGCACCACACGGCATCGTAATACGCGTACGAACGAACAGCACTATTAAAATTGAACGGCGTGCGCGCGCTTCGCTTGCGAAAAGCGCACTGAATTTGATCCGCCGGCGGACCGAGACCGCTCGGCTGCGCGGTAGGCACTTATAGCGCGCAAGTACATGGAGTGACGGAGGCCTGGCCGTGGTTAACAAGAAGGTTGTCAAGTCAACACTGAGAGATGTTTGGTACGTTCCGCAGATAAGCAAAAATCTGTTTTCAGTACTGTCAACGCAAGACAAAAATCCGGGAAGCGTGTTTGAGTCGCGGGTTACTACTTGTTCAATGAAAATTGATGGACAAATTGCAGTTACAGGACATAGAGAGAGGTATGGAGGTCTGTACAGACTGAACTGTAGGATTGTACCGCCATCTAAGGTAATTGTAAATTTGGTACAGAAAGTAGATATGCTGCAACTCTACCATGAGCGGATGGGTCACCAGAATAAAAGACATGTGAAAAGTCTAATCGAGAGGGAACTCGGTATAAAAACCAAGGAAAGTGGAGAGTTATGCGAAGGCTGTATATTTGGGAAGTCCCACAGACTGAAATTTGGTGTAAGGGAAACAGCCACTCAGCCTAGAGAACGCATGCACACTGACGTGTGTGGTCCATTCCCGCTATCGATATCCAAGTATCGTTACTTTGTACTGTTCAAGATTTGTATACTTTCTTCGAGAGAAATCAGAGGTTCATGAGAAACTCAAAGAAATGTTAGCATCTGTCAAGGTTGCTGGTCATACAGTCAAAGAGTTATTGAGTGACAATGGTGGTGAATTTGACAATCAGAAAGTACGAAAAGTATTATCGGATATGGGGATAAAGCAAAGATTAGTAATGCCTTACACACCGGAACAAAACGGGTGTAGTGAAAGGGAAAATCGAACGATTGTTGAATCAGCGAGAGCAATGATGCATGCACATGAGGAGGTGCCTCAGGCATTGTGGGCTGAGTTGGTGAATACTGCTGTCTATGTCTTAAATAGAACAGGTCCAACTACAGTGGAACACAAGTCGCCATTTGATCTGTGGATTGGTAAGAAGCCGCAAATAAAGCATTTAAGGATTATTGGATCGCCTTGTTATGCGTATGTACCAAAACAGACCAGGAAGAAAATGCATAAGAAAGCTGTGAAATGTATCCTAATCGGATATGATAATGATGATGGATACAGGCTTTGGAATAAACAAAACAACTCGCTAGTGAGATCGAGGGATATAATCTTCGATGAAAAGCCGTTGGGTGCGGAGGTTCCAATAAAAGTTTCTAAAGAAGCTCAAATTGAAATTCCTTTGGAATTGTCAGTGATGAATAGAAATATGAAAGATGCATTGAATCCATTGAGTCAACCCGAGGTTGCTCAGAATGCAAAAAAATTGGTCAATGGTGGAACAAGTGACAGCAATGATATTCATCGAAATGTTGATGAAGGTGTTGGTACTGAAATCAGTGACACTGACTTCGTTAGTAGAGAAGATGAAAACACAGAGTTTGTTGATAGAGAAGACGTTCCAGTTAAAAATTATGATGCATTTGATGATGCTAGAAGTGATATTTCTGAACAGAGTTTTGAGTGAGGGGGAGAGATACGAGAAGTAGGTGAAGATGAAATCCCTGAGCAAGAAATCATGGAACATGGTGGAAGGATTGTCAGAGACAGATCATTACTCCGTCCACCTGAAAAACTCAAAGACTATGTTTTGAACATGGCTAGCTGTGGTTACCAAGAACCAGGTTGTTATAGAGATGCTATTAAAAGCTCTGATCGGGATCTTTGGGAACAAGCAATGGACTGTGAGATGAATTCTTTGAAGGAGAATAAGACTTGGGTCCTTGTGCCTCTTCCGAAAAACAGGAAGGCTATACCAAATAAGTGGATCTATAAAGTCAAACTGAATGCTGATGGTTCAGTGGACAAGTACAAAGCTAGACTTGTTATAAAGGGTTATAGTCAGAAGAAAGGGATCGATTATGATCAAACCTTTAGTCCTGTAGCTAAGATGGCAACAGTCAGGAGTGTGTTGGCTGTCGCAGCCAATGAAAACATGTCATTGATGCAGTTCGATGTTTCAACAGTTTTACGGGTCACTTGAAGAAGAAATTTTCATGAAACAACCTGAAGGATATGATGATGGTTCTGGTCGGGTATGTTTATTGAAAAAGAGCCTTTATGGTTTGAAACAAGCTCCAAGATGCTGGAATAAGCGAATTTTGGACTATTTCAAAGATATTGGATTCAAAGTTAGTGACTCAGATCCTTGTTTATTCATAAGGAAGACATCTTGTGGAGGTAAACTAATAGTTGATGATGATGGATTGGATTTAGTTTTTTTTTTAGTTACAAGAAAAATTTCGAATTTCTTTGAAAATTTACACCCTTAATTTTTTTTTATTTATTTATTACGTAGTGGTGTCCATACTTTTTTTTACAAGACCATGAGTCAAAGTACACTAAGAGTAAAAATATTTCAAAATTGTATGGTGTTTTTAAGAGTTGTGGTGAATAGTAGCAATATCATGAAAGGTATAAATTTTCAAAGAAATTCTAAATTTTTCTTGTAACTAAAAAAAAAACTAGGTATATTTTTTATTATTTTCCTTATGTACTAATTAGCAGGTCTACCTTTAGGCGCCCGCTTATCGTTGAATTTTGGGACACCCTGTATAAAAGGGAACTGAACTTTGTGTAAAGATTATAATGTGTTGTGAATTCAGTGAATAATATTGTATAGTATAAACTTTTGATGATCTTTATTAAATCTCTATGTCTATGTGTAACCCCTGAACTTGTCAGGTGGAAACTCACCGGTTTCGACTCAGGATAGAAGATGATACCTCAGGGCGCCGTAAGAATTTAGATAAAATTTTATAGTGAGGGTGCGGAGGGTCCAAGGAAGACTTCAAAGAGACAACTTACAATTTATATAAACTTTTAATCAAGTTCCTGCTATCTTTACATATAAATTTAAGTAATTTAATTAATTTAATAAATTTACAAATAAACTTAAGAGGTAGTCTTAAAAAATAAAAATAAAATTCTACAGTCTTTTCTTTCACACTTTTAAGCCTGTAGACTGGTCTGCACAGGATCGCCACCCTCTGGTCACCTCTCTGACTCAAGGTAGTCAGCCGTAGACTCTCTCCAGCTCAAGGTAGCTTAAAGAGACGTCCACCAGTGATCCAACTTGTGGGTGCTAGGTAAAAAAGTATTAATTAATTTCCATATATATATTATATGAACTTCCCTCAAGGTAGGGCAGATAGGTCTTGAGGAGTGAGCTGTGAGCTGCCAATAGTCAACCGTCCTCAGCACAAATCTTGAACCACAAGACAGGCAAGATGTAGGTTGTCTTTCTGCGGTAATCTAACGACCCTATAAACAAAATTAAATAGCCTGAGAACATATTCTACATACAATAAGATAATAAGGAAAAACCTTTTTGAGATTAACTTACCACAGACAGTGGGACTTGAACACTCACAAACACTACCAACAAGAATATTAATGTACACTGTAAGCAAAGCTTCCTCAGAGTTAACGAGAGAAGGTTTAAGAAATAAAAAGAAATATGCCACACAGCCCGCTATATAGACATTCGATCGAACATTCTAGATGATTCCCCTACTCCATTTCTGGATGTGAGAACAGGACGTACAACTTCCATACTCCTTGCTTATTTGAGATCAAATTTAAGAAGTAGTGAGAATCGTATGATACACATATGATAATGTCTCACTATTTCTAAGTGTCATAATGTCAACTAAATATCCTTCATAAAATACGCCCCCTAGTGCCACCTAGGTGTACCAACAGCCCGGTACTTCGATCGCGATCAACATCCAATTGTAGTTCGAACTACAATGAACGAGAGGGCGCTGAAACAAAAATTGTTAAACATTGAACACTAAAAAAACGATGTTACACCACCCCCTCCCCACAGTGTTCCCTGAGTAGAGGACGAAGGGAATAACCAAAACAGCAACAAACTAAGAAAAAGCTGTGATGCCCTCAAATGTTAGGACACACAGAGTTTATAAGAAGAAAATTTAAACTAAAATATAGGTAGTATAAGAAAGAAAAACTTAACTCCTAATGAAACTACTCTAATGACATCACACCCTATTTCAAGGAAAAATGCACACATATATGAGCACCCGAGTATAAGGTGTGTGTCTAAGAGGAACCGCTCGACACAAAGGTTATAACTTCACGTAAGAACGAATGACTTAAAGATAGAACCAATACATTGAGGAGAAAGAACAGAAGGTGGTTCCTCCTCACTATGTTTCAAAATATCTTTAATATGGTAGACTCCCAGATTCTTACCATCCAAATCTGACAATTCATAGATCAAAGGCGAACGTTTCGCGGTCACTATGCATTTCAGAAATTTAGGGGCCAACTTGGATGTGAAGTTCTTATCTTTGTTGGATAGATAGTGCGTTCTCTTATAGACAAACTGTCCTACTTTTAACTCCACGTGTCTTTTTCGGAGATTGTAGTACTTCTCGTTACGCCGGTGGGCAACATCTAAGTGTTTGCTCACCTGGTCGTATATACGATGAAGTTCCTTCAACCTTTCTCCGAAGGACACAGGGTTGTCAATAGTGACCGAGTTAGGATGGGCAGAGATATCTTCCTGTCTATAAAGAACTCCATCCCCTATGAACTCCCTGCCGTGAACAAGAAAATAAGGACTGAAACGAGTGGCCTCGCTTACCGCCGTGTTTAAGGCACACTGAAGTTCCACGAGGTTCTCGTCCCATTTCTTGTGATGTGACTTCACGTAACAGGAAATTCCCTGAACCACGTTGCGAATAGCACGCTCTGCCTGGTTGGTCTGCGCGTGATATCTGGGATTATAATAAATGTTTGGCACATTGTATTTAACTAATAAGTCTTTAAAAGGTTTGCTAATGAACTGAGGGCCATTATCCATATAAATGGTTTTACAAACACCATGTACCAAGAAAACATTCTTCTCAATGAATCTCGCAACAGCAACGCCTGTAGCTATCCTTATAGGATACAACATGACATATTTACTGAAATAGTCCGAGACCACGATTAAATGAACGTTTCCTTTGCTGGAAGTAGGGAATGGACCCAACAGGTCACAAGAGATGGCTTCAAAAGGTTTAGACACACGTTTTGGATTACCCATTAGGCCAGGACGGGCTGTGTTTACAGGTTTATACTGCTTACAAGTTTCACACTTGCCCACATACTCCTTAACGCTATTATACATTTTAGGCCAGTAATAGTTTAGGGCCAGGCGTTTGTGGGTTTTCCAAACACCTCCATGGGCACTCAAAACGTGGTCATGGTACTTGGTGAGCAGGGATAGCCTGTCCTCCAGAGGCACCACAAGCTTCCAACTAAAATCAGAAGTTAAAGAGTATTTATTTTTAGATAACCTGTATAAGGAGTCATTACGAATATCAAAGTTGGGAAATTTACGAGGATTCTTCTTCACACTATTAAGGGTGTGGAGATACCACGAATCCTTGGTGGTGCTGGTGCCTATCGCATCAATCCGTATTCGCGACAGAGCATCGGGCACAACATGATCTTTACCCTTTCTATGCTCTATGTCGAAGTCGAACTGACTCAATCTCATGCTCCAGCGCGCTAGGCGACCAGTAGGATTCTTCAGTTTGTGGAACCACAGAAGCGAGGCGTGGTCTGTAACCACGGTGCACTTCTGACCCTCTACGTATTGTCTGAACTGTTCTAATGCAAAGATCACCGCAAGTAGTTCACGTTCAGTGGTACTGTAGTTGACCTCGCATTTGTTAAGAGAACGACTGCAATACGCGACAGGGTGCTCCACTCCCTCGTGTGTCTGCGTGAGGACTGCAGCCACAGAGAAGGATGATGCAACACTGAGAATCCTAAAGGGTAATGAATAGTCAGGCATTTTCAAAATAGGTGCGGTGACCAAAGCGGCCTTCAAAAGGTTGAAAGACTCTTCAGCTTCACACGACCACTCAAAGGAAACATTTTTAGAAGTTAGCTTACACAAGGGTTTACTAATTTTAGAACAATTGTTGACAAAACGACGATACCAACCGGCCATGCCCAGGAATCTCTTCACCTCCTTAGCATTGGAAGGTGTCGGATAATTGAGAATAACCTCAACCTTACCCGGGTCGGTCCGTAAGCCATGTTTGTCAACATAGTACCCGAGGTACTTCAGCTCACTACGACAGAAGTGTGACTTCTCCATGTTAATCGTGAGGCCCGCATCCTTAAGGCGCTGATGGACTCTATGTAAGAGATCCACATGCTCCTCAAAGCTGCTAGACACTGCGATGATGTCGTCTTGGAAAGCGAACACTTTATTGTCGAATTCTGGACCAAATAAGCGGTCCATTAAGCGTTGCATCGAAGCAGAGGCTCCGATGAGACCGAAGCACATCACGTTGAACTGAAATAGACCCCTCCTAGGGACAGTAAAAGCAGTTTTCTCAGCGGATTGCGGCGAGTCAAAAGGTATCTGCCAATAGGCTGCACTTAAATCGATAGAAGTTAGGTATTTAGCATTATTCAGATGGTCTAAAATTTGATTTATGTATGGCAAGGGATACGCATCGCTCTTAGATACAGAATTAAGCTTTCGGGAATCAAGACACAATCGTAAGTCACCATTCGCTTTCTCCACCATCACCACTGGCGAGTTCCACGCAGACTGAGATGGGTTCACTACTCCCATCTCTAACATCCGGTCCAGTTCCTCTTCCAAGGCTTTTTGTTTGAGGGGAGAGAGCGGATAATAACGTTGCTTGATTGATTTGCTGTTACCTGTATCTATGACATGGTGCACAAGAGAGGTACGGCCTAAGCCTACCCTGTCGGTGTTGATCGTATCGAACTTTTTAATAATGCTATTAATAATCCGCTTCTGATCAACGGTTAAATTGTCGTAATCCTCTAGGCCATGGTTGAGAGCCAATGACTCCACAGGATTACAATCATCAAAGTGGGAGAGATTGATATTTTGAGAGATCAATCTGTTCCCTAATTGGAACTGTTGCCAGAAGTCTACACCGAATATCATGGCAGTGGTGATTTCTGGGACAACATAAAACTTAATAACTCTGACAACAGAGTTATATACTATAGGAAGAAAAATACAGCCTAAACAATGCAGATATGATCCGTCTGCTGTTGTTAGACTAAAGTTAGGGCTTATTCTTTCCAGATCAAACCCTAATTCAAGAAAAACGCGGTGTGCACCCTTACCTAACACAGAGCAGGCTGCACCCGAATCAAGTAAGCCCAAAACATTTAAGTTCAGGATCCTTACTACTAAATACGGTCTAATATCGTTATCCCGTTTATTATTATTAAACAGGACCTTATCAGAGCAATTCTCAGACAGAGAAGAACGCTCGGTGTCACATGGAAAGCTCTTAACAAGGCCCCGACCTACCCGTGTTTTTGGCTTGACATTGCACTGGGAACACTCCGGTGCTCGGACACCTTTTTGTCCACACCGGAAACACACCACCTCTCTTGACTGTGGACAGCCGTAAGTAGTGTGGCCGCCCTCACCACATCGGAAGCACTTGTCATCGCTCGAGGTGGACGGACGGGACACACCAGATATCTGTTGAGAAGTTTTATGTGGTGGTTTATTTTTAACTTGGTGTAAATCCGCAGTTAGAATAAGCTTTTCCAATGACGGTTCATGAAATGCCTCAGCTCTAGCACGAGCAAGCTCTAGGTGCCTTCCTAAACGCCTCAGATCTAAAATAGATTTTACGTCATGAAGGGCCAATTCCTTCATGTAATCAGGTCTGATGTTGTGCATCAGAATGTCCATTTGTTCTTCACTAGGCATCTTGTACGAGAGTCTAGAGAACATGGCCTGCATTGTAGAAATGAAATTACCCAATGTTTCAGATCGGGTCTGTGTACGCTGTTTGATTTCATTGCGAAGGCGGTAGTCATAGTCAGGAAGATCGAAGTTCTCTCTCAGCTCCTCCAACATGACCTCATAAGAGGTGAAATCCTCCTTGTTGGTGCGAAACCAAGACAAAGCAGGACCTTCCAACAAGTCAGAGAAAGCTGTGAGGATTTTCTCCTTGGTGACCTCCCGAGCACACCTAAGCTCCTCAAGTCTTTCGATGAAGACACGTACGCAAGAAGTGCCATCAAATTTTAAGTTAAATGAATTTAAATTAACAGGCTTATCCCTCAATACTACAGTTGGAAGTGAGTCAGAAGTGGCAGCGTTAGGTCGCGTCGAACGGTCCCCCCTCGACACAGGTGAGGTGTAATTTATCTGGTCAGTATGTGTAGGAAGCATCTCCTTCTCCGATCCATCAGAGTCAGAGTCGGTAGTAGCCTCTGACACCGACAACAATTTAACTAACCGGGCACGTATACCCACTAGTTCTGGACAGTCAAAACCACACCTTGCTAACCTAGCGAGAAGATAATTAGCCCTCAAGGAAACTCTTAGGCGACTAGTCTTATTAGAAACGAAATCACCTGAAGAAAGGACTCCTTCCAGTTCCATGACCTTCGGCTCGCAGAAAGACAGCTCAGAAGCAGCAGAAGCAGGGACGAAAGTGCTGGCTTTAATGCTGCCACGCCGTATAAGGCGCAACGCAGTGCGCAGCTCACTCCTCAAACTGACCACCGTGTCATCGGGATTCGCTGAAACACCCATGGCAGACAACTCGTTAATAAGTTCATCCTTCTTTAGATAATTAATACATTTAATCAGCTGGGCCATGATGTTTTAAAATTCAAAAATAAATTTGTTGACAATTTAAAAAAATTATATATAAAGCACTAAGTTCTTCTTAGTGAGAAAGTAAAAGATTCAGTCCTACAAAAAGATTAGGCTGAATGTTATAAAAATAATGTGTTACTTTATTAACACAATGTTTTAAAATTCAAAATTAAAATTAATGACAAGTTAACAAAGTTAAAACAAAGCACTAAGTTCTTCTTAGTGAAAAAAAATAAAAGATTCAGTCTTACAAAATAATGTGTTATTTTATTAACACAATAACCTAAAAAATTATTCTCAAATGTTACTTTTAATTACAAGTTTACAATTATTCCAAGCAGTTTTACCTAATATGTGGGGTAACAAAAGAAAACTTTTTTTTCTTTGATCCCCTTTCTAACTCTAAGTTAATTATAAATTCAATTCTAATACATTAATTATGTTTGCTTCATGTTTCCACAACTATAAAGTAGTTACGAACAATCCACATTCAATGAACAAAAAAATTCAAGTTTTCTTTACTATAGATAAAAGTATACCCTACTTTTATTTATGTAAAGTGTCCTAGGTTGAAATTTAAATTGATACACTAAAAGGTTAAATTATTATGTTAAAATTACAAACAAGATAAAGGGAAGCACAATATCCCTTTAATTATATCATGCAAACCCTCTTATAGAATTAAAATGAAGTTAATCTCACATTTATTTACTTAAGTTGTAAGTAGGTAGGAATATAAAAAGTAAGAATAAAGTTATTCAAGGAAAACCTGAACAAAATACAAGCTATATGTATGTGCTGATCCCTTAGGGAACACACACAAGAACTTATTAAAACAACAGGAAAAGAAAAAAAGAAAAAAAAGAAAAAATGTTCTTGCCAAAATAAATTCAAAAAGACTTACCAAAATTTGTGCAGTTAAAATTTTGATTTAATTTTGAATTTTGTTCAATGCTTTTCCAACACCGCAGAGATGGTAATAATGTGCTGAAAAATGCAATGAGATAATTATTACATGTGAACTGCACTTCACAAAACCAATTAACGTCCTGGGTAGTCTCGGACGGATAGTAAGCGTCTCATCCAAAGTTCTCCCGGGAACTACACTCAGCACACCCTCAAGGTTCGAAAAGTAAGCCCCACGTTGGGCGCCAATTTGTAACCCCTGAACTTGTCAGGTGGAAACTCACCGGTTTCGACTCAGGATAGAAGATGATACCTCAGGGCGCCGTAAGAATTTAGATAAAATTTTATAGTGAGGGTGCGGAGGGTCCAAGGAAGACTTCAAAGAGACAACTTACAATTTATATAAACTTTTAATCAAGTTTCTGCTATCTTTACATATAACTTTAAGTAATTTAATTAATTTAATAAATTTACAAATAAACTTAAGAGGTAGTCTTAAAAAAAAAAAAAAAAAATCTACAGTCTTTTCTTTCACACTTTTAAGCCTGTAGACTGGTCTGCACAGGATCGCCACCCTCTGGTCACCTCTCTGACTCAAGGTAGTCAGCCGTAGACTCTCTCCAGCTCAAGGTAGCTTAAAGAGACGTCCACCAGTGATCCAACTTGTGGGTGCTAGGTAAAAAAGTATTAATTAATTTCCATATATATATTATATGAACTTCCCTCAAGGTAGGGCAGATAGGTCTTGAGGAGTGAGCTGTGAGCTGCCAATAGTCAACCGTCCTCAGCACAAATCTTGAACCACAAGACAGGCAAGATGTAGGTTGTCTTTCTGCGGTAATCTAACGACCCTATAAACAAAATTAAATAGCCTGAGAACATATTCTACATACAATAAGATAATAAGGAAAAACCTTTTTGAGGTTAACTTACCACAGACAGTGGGACTTGAACACTCACAAACACTACCAACAAGAATATTAATGTACACTGTAAGCAAAGCTTCCTCAGAGTTAACGAGAGAAGGTTTAAGAAATAAAAAGAAATATGCCACACAGCCCGCTATATAGACATTCGATCGAACATTCTAGATGATTCCCCTACTCCATTTCTGGATGTGAGAACAGGACGTACAACTTCCATACTCCTTGCTTATTTGAGATCAAATTTAAGAAGTAGTGAGAATCGTATGATACACATATGATAATGTCTCACTATTTCTAAGTGTCATAATGTCAACTAAATATCCTTCATAAAATACGCCCCCTAGTGCCACCTAGGTGTACCAACAGCCCGGTACTTCGATCGCGATCAACATCCAATTGTAGTTCGAACTACAATGAACGAGAGGGCGCTGAAACAAAAATTGTTAAACATTGAACACTAAAAAAACGATGTTACATATGTCAAAGTAATCTACAGTCTTTCAAGTTTATTTGAAGATCAACCCTGCGTACTCTCAAATATTGAAGGTTAAACCAGTAATAGCCTTCAATAATCACTCCTAGTGGCTGTACAGGCTCTCAAGTATTCTAATTATAATACACCCGTTTTAACTGTCGCGGATAGCGCCTAATTTACGCGACTACTAATCTCGCGTGTCCACACCAGACCAATCATAACGGTAAACAACGAAAACACCGAGTCTGTATGGACAATCAGCTAAATTTCCATTCAACGGCACCCAAAAACGACAATAGTCGACCGTTGACACAAAGCCTCACGTAAATTCTATATTTTAACCTCAAACGTCAAACAAAAACATGACAATCAAAAATGTTGCCATTATAATGACGTTCGCTGTCTAACACAGCCTTTATAAAATAACGAAGGTCTGGCTGTCGTGGGCTCTTGGTCTTTAAGCATGATGTAAACTATCCCGTGGTATTAAAATATACTTCGCCAGGTATGGCATTGCGAGACACTGTGACGAGACCTCTGTCTCGTCACTGTGTCCGTGACATAACGTCATCATTGCTAGCACTGGTTCTGGTTGGTTCATTTGGTATTATGTTGCTATAAAGTTGTAACTGGATAGTGACGTCACACCTTGTCGCTCTCGAAATGCGAGACCTTGTTTTCTTAGACCATGAACTATCATATCTTAGGCCCATCAGCAAAACACACATATGAAGAGACGTGACTCGAGAGTTTTATAATGTAGATTGTTTTGTTTATGGAGTGTTTCGGATTGAGGCTACTAACAGCCATGTCCCAAATGGTATTAAATTGGGAGAAAATAAGTAAACTGGTATCCATGTGGTGACGGACTAATAACACAAAGTATCACCAGTATCACCAACCTTATTCATCGCATGTATTTTTTTTTTAATAGGGGGCAATCGAGCAAACGTATCTGCAAGCGCTGTTTCACACCGGTTTTCTGTGTGGCTCAGAGGTGAAACGCCTCTAGTTTAACCTGTCTATCAGTGATTGATCTGTGAGAGTTTAGCTTTTATCTCTGATGGGCTCGGATTCAGCTAATCACAACCCTTACACTTCAAGGAAGCAACAATCCTAATGGATTGACTTTAAATCTATTGCAATACAGGTGAATTATATTTAATTTTACACAACCCAAATACTACGTTTATTAAAGTTTTGTAGAAAGACTTTTGTATGACTTTTAAGGGCTACTACTCTCAAAAAAAAATTGCCAAAAATGATCATATTACTACCGATACGACGCCATAACGTGCACTCAGAGGCATTGTTTAGATACTTAACTCTAAAATATTCTGGAATACATTTTTCTAATGTTCTTACTACTCATTCTTTATATTCCTCTTCAAACTTATTTCCTCACTAATGTGGATTCATAACAATAATTTTATTCCCAGATTTGAAGCCAAAAAAATAACTTACAACGAAAATACGCATAAAGGCCCCAAGAATGGCCACAGATATCTTATTGGCAAAGTTAGACGCCCATAACAGTAAATTAGGTTGCATAATACGAAGGCGGAAGCTGGCCGAACAGGATAACGTTGTCTGTGCCTCCGATGAAAACGAAAATGCGGCAAAATGGCGCCTGCCCGTCTGGCGCCAAGATTTTCATTCACGCGACTGAATAAAGTCACAAGTTTCAATATTTCAAACAGAATACAACCTTTTTCCGAAATATTAAGGTATGTTCTTGTAAAGCAACCTCGTTTAGTTGAAGTATTGACTTTTCTATATAAGTGGTGGTTTATTCTGCGATAAATCTTTGCTAATATATTTTCTACTGTATCCGCGCAGGATATAGTTCACTTTTGTATGTTTGTGAGATTCGTTTTAGCACTGATGTAAATGTAAGGTATGCGTACACTAGACTAGAACATTAATTTTTAACCGAGCATACAGAGAAAATCCTGTCGACGTCATTTACGACTAGCTCTTTTTTTCTGTTTTCTTTTCAAATAAAATATTCAGTATCTTATTTGCCATATTTTATATTTACGTATTTTAGTTAGCTGCACAAAAGTTCGTTCTTGAGCCTTGAAACATTAGTCCGGGATCACCGAAACAAATTTTCAAGTGATTACTATCAAGCTAATTTTTTGTGATTTTCGTGGTTTCATTTGATGAGGGGCCCACCTTTATCCTTACAAAAAAATTCCTACCACAATTCGTTTTCGAGGGTAGCGCTAGAGTAATGATTATATAATATTTGATATATAAATATATTAATAAAATATATAAATTAAAGTTGATAAAAATACAAAAAATTCTGAAGTATCGAGGTCATGACGATATTCCTGTTAGCCGTTTCTTGAGAAGTTCTCGGACTTGGGATTTAAACTTGTCACGATTTGTTGACATCCTGATCTCGGTTGGGAGCGTAGATTGCACAGCAAAGGAAGAGTGAACAAGAGAAGAGGTGTGTCTTGGACACAGTAGTGTAAGATTGTTATTGGAGCGAAGATCTCTGTCATGGCTGGAGCTCAAGGATTTGAGCTGTGAAGTGAGAAAAGTGGGAGCTGTAGGGTTATTAAGAAGAGTAAAGGGTAGTCAACGCACGCAAGCTACGGCGCTGACGAATGGGAAGCCATGACAGCTGGGTTCGATACGTGGAAACATGGTCGTACTTGCGAAGATTGAAGATGAACCGAATGCAATTGTTGAGAAGTTGTTGAGTAGATCTGCATTCAGGTCGAAGTAGCATACATCACCATAATCAATGATTGGGTAGATCAAGGTCTATACAAGCATCAGCTTGGTAGTATGTGGAAGGAAGTTCTTCAGTCGATACAGTGACCACAAAGCTCCAGTGACTCTCTGACTTACGTTCGCAAAATGTGGTTGCCAGGTGAGGCTGGAATCAATCCATAAGCCAAGATCCTTAACAGCTGAGCTGATCGGTACAATGGATCCGTTGTAAATTACTGCTGGCAACTGTGACGTGTCTATTCTACTCACTCATTTCATAAATGTTTCGTTATGACGTTGTCACGTTAAACTATTGTCCGTAAACAGACTTTACAGGCAACCATTTTTTTTCTATGTAAAGTATATAATGTACACACATCAAAAGTGTCTAGGGATCAAGCATTTTTATGCGGATTTCTTGAGATTGAGATGTGGCTTTGTAATAAATTTATGATTTTATAAATTTATATGGATCCTTTTTGGTGCATTTCATAATTTGAATCAGGAACTGTCAATCAAATTCGAGTAAAAGATGAAAATCAGCTGTCAATATTTTCCCTATAAAAACATACAACGCATTGAAGACATTATTAGTGCTACTGTTTCCCTACTACTGATTAAAACCAACGTTATTATGGAGCAGCGACGTCATTTAAGCAGGGAAGAAATGCTCAGAGCCGTGGGAATGATAGAAGCTGGTTCCCGGCAACGTACTGTGGCTTTAGCTCTGAATACAAGTCAGAGTGTTATCAGTCGGAAGCACTGGTACCGTGGCTGAGCACCATGGAGGACGGTATCGCTGCACCACACGGAGACAAGACCGATACATTCAAATCTTAACTCGAAGAGCTCCAACAATAACCGCCATGATGTTAGCCGTGAGGCTTCATCACTCTTCAGGGAACTTAATTAGCGACCAAACAGTCAGAAACCGCTTGCATGAAGTGAACCTTCATTCCCGAAGACCGCTACGGGTACCACCTATAGCAATGCACAATCGTAGGATTCGATATCAATGGGCTCTTGAACACAGAAATTGGGCAGAAGAACAATGGCGTTTCGTGTGCTTTTCTGATGAGTCTCGTTTTGGTATGAGACCGGATACAAGACGTATACGACACTGGAGAACCCCTGGACGCCAACAGCGATTAAAATCCTGCCAGGAAGTCCATCCTTATAGTGGTGGAACCATCATGGTATGGGCGGGTATTTGGATCGGCGGAAGAACTGAGTTGATTTGGATCAGAGGCAACCTCAACGCTCAAATTTATGCTGAGACGATTGTATCAGACGTCATCGTTCCTTTACAAGTGCAAATCGGTACCTTATTTCAGTTAATGCATGATAATGCACGACCGCACATCGCAAGAGTTGTAAGACAGACTCTCGCCGCAGCTAACATCAATGTCCTGCCCTGGCCTGCTCAGTCGCCAGACTTGAACCCGATTGAGCATGCATGGGATATGCTACAGAGAAGAGCTCTGCCGAATATGGAGGGTATCCAGTCGCAAGAAGACCTTTTTTTGTTGTTGCAACGAACATGGGCGGCCATTCCACAGCGTGATTTGGATGAACTCATTTTGAGTATGCCAAACCGATGTTCTTGTGTTGTTAGTGTTCGCGGTAGAAACACGGATTATTAATTGTTTAAGTTACCTAATAAAATTTTAAAGAAAACTGTTATTTCAGTCTTTTTTTCGAACTTTAATGTTAGTGGTTCAAATGTCAAAAATCCCTTTATTAGGAAAATGGCAAATTTCTTTATTAATGCAAAGGTGACTTGGTTTATCGTTACTGTGACAAACGAAAACACTTTATTTGATGAATCCTTAAAGAAAATTTTAATTAATATCAATCAGGAGAAAAGTTATTGCAAAAATATATGTTGATCCCTAGACACTTTTGATGTGTGTATTTACAAAACAAAGTACATAAGCATTCTATCAGGCAATCTAATTTTATACAGATTTCAAAAAGTATGAAAGAATACCTACTTAATTCGACTCTTTTTTCTGAACAGTACAAGCTTTGTTTACTTTGAAATTAGATGGAGTTGTGTATCGGATGTCCGAAAAATTATGTTAGATTATGACGCAGCGTCGTACACTCAAGTAATAATATACTGCCTCGTTGGTCTAGAGGTTGAAGTATGCGACTACCGATCAAGAGGTCTCGGGTTCGAATCCCGGGTCGGGCCAAAAGTGTTATTGAGTTTTCCTGAATATGGAAATACTTGATAACAGCTCGGAGTTTGAAAGTTGGGGTTTGAACCCCGTGCCTACGAGAGCATGTAAAGCTATCGGTCCCATCGGATTATGAGAGAGAGGGAACAGAGAATGCACCTGTGTTGCTTGCCTGCGCACACATTTGTGCACTTTAATATCTCCTGCGTAGTTGGCTGGTTTTCGTTGAGACTGGCCGCCGTGGCCGTAATTGGCAAGGAAAACTTCATATTTACGCCCTAGTGGACATGAATCTTTATTTCGTTTAGTAATATTTTTTCCGTTGGCGAAGCTTTGTCTGGGGTGGCGCCAAAAGTACTTAGTGAAACATCAAAGCATTCTAAACTTTATTGCACTCAAAATAAGATGTAATATCGAAAGTAGTTAATATTAAATGGCCGACCAAATGCTGAACTTTCATTTCGTTATGTATAAAATGGTTTTAATCTTATATATTGCTATGTCATGGATGACTTTACAATGTTGTACGAAGAAAACTAATGATATCTTATATATAAGAGTAAGAGTTTAAGAAAAATATACCTATTGGTAAGTCAAATCGATTTTCTTTTACTATACCTACCTACGCCAAAATTAACTAAATGTCTGTGATATCATCTATATATAAAAATGATTCGCCGAAATGTATGCATGCGCATAACTTCCGATCGGCTGCATCAAATTAAATAATTCTTTTTTATGTGTGCGTTATTGTTAAGACAAGGTAGAAAAGTTAAAAGATAACGAGAAAAGTATTTTTTTGTCCACGAGTTTACACTGCCTGTTGGAAACTGAGACAAATATGTATATAAATATGGCGGTATGAAGTTCGCCGGGTCAGCTAGTATTTATATATACCTATGTATATACATAGTTGTAGTATGCTATAATCTATACAAATAAATAAAATTGAAGTGTCTGTTTGTAATTTCAAATAAGTTTAAGGGGGCTCCTGTACAACAAACGGTGATTGTTTTGCTCGATATGGATAACGGTAGCAGATAGTCGCTTGAAATGTTTAGATAATGGTACAGAAGTACGGCACCCTTCCTGCGCGAGTCCGACTCAAACTTAGCTGTTATTTTTAGTAGCTTCGTCCCTCGGTTAGTTTAAAAGCCTAAGTTTATAAAGACCCCGGGATACATATGCATATTTCTAATTCCTAGTACGGGAGATGTCTTTAATAAAAAAAAAACTGTGTTTATTAGTGAGAACGACTGCACGGTTGGCCTAGTGGTTTAGGCGGTCGCCACACCGCTTGCCAATTCACCAAGTGTTATGGGTTCAAATCCTACATGGGACAATACTTTGTGTGATCCACAAATTGTTGTTCTGAGTCTGGGTGTTCATTGTGTCCGTTTCATGTATGTCTGTAAAGTCCCCGCGACACAGGATGTATGTTCCTAATGCGGGAGTTGTCTTTAAAAAAAAAAAGATAAAAAGAAAAAAAGAAGCCAATTTATTTCTCAAAAGGGTAGTGGGGGGAATCTTTCCAGAAGTCAATCCTCCTCGTCCGGTAGTTCCTCTCGTAGTCCTTAAGGACATCCCTCTCCTTTCTCGTCAGCTGGAAGTCAAACACTTCGATGTTCATCTCGATGTTCTCAGGAGTTATCGACTTCGGGATTGGTATCACTCCCAACTGCACCTAGAAGAGAAGATATACTGCATAATGATATATGAAATGGTGGTGGTTGGACTGCCAAATCGGGGTAGCAGGTGCGATTTTCGCTTTTTACTTTTAGATTAGGTGTTTTTAGGTAACAATATAATAATGATGCCCCATACATCTCACACACGGTCGTCCTATTCCAAATTTGGCAGCCACACGCCGCCGTCTGAAACTACTAGTACCCGAGGAAACAAGTGTACCCTAGAAAAGAAAAACCCTAGAACCCCGATGTACCTCGAGCCATCTACTGCTTGCACATGAACCTTTCCTGAGTGGGAACTCTGACGATGACAGGGTCCGCGCGCGCGCGTGCTTATAGAGGACGGGAATCATTCTGGGACTTCCAGCGCCTGAGTCGTTTGCGATACAAGGCCTGTTCTTGGGTCGGATGTTTATTACTAAACAGATTTCTATGAAACTTTACAGTAATATAGCACAAACATCTAGTTAACAGATAGCCTACTATTTTCCCCGATAAACGCCATACGCGCAGTTGGCAACGCGGGTAAAAGTTAATCATAAATAATCGGCTACACTTACAAGATACCTCACCACGATTTGAGGAACAGCCTTGTGGTGCCTATCAGCGATCCTGGTGAGGTAAAGCGTGTCTATGCGAGGAGGGGGTGCTCCGTATACCGCCCGCTTGTAGAACAGGGAGCCGAAGGGCGTGTAGGCGATCACGGCGATATCGTGGGAGTGGCACAAAGCTATCAAGGACGCCTGCTGGATGTTTAGCTTTACCTGAAAGAGAAGTGGACTTGGGTTTCCTGAGTTTGGTGTTTTATGTGTCGTAATTGTCAATGACTCGATCGGAGGGCGCGGCGAAGCAAACAACCATCCATTTTGAATTCCTCGATTTTAAAGTGAAAAAAGCGGAAAAACTGTGAAATATCGATCAGAAACTAAAAAAATTTCAAGTGCTCAGTGATTACTGTGTTAAAAACAATAAAAACTGTATAAGAATATCAAACAAAAGTGAAAAATGGACAAATAACAGACGGTGGAGTGTAGTTTGTTTTTAACCAAATACACCGAGACATATCTCAAATCAGAACTAGGAACTGCTACTCTGAATAGTGCAGGCTAAAAATGTAATAATAGTGCAATTCTGTGGTCGTCAATATAAAAAGCCAAGAATCATAATTATAACCTAAAAACTCAACTTTATAATACCTACAGAAATTTAGCAAAATTACATTACTGGTGCCGACATCTACATTTTCACCACTGAACTACTTAAACAGCAGTACCACAAGATAAGTCTTGTTACAAACCAATGTATGTTCTGCCATCTGTGGTTTTACTGTAGAAACACTTAACAAACACCGAAGGTATCGATCGATTACCATTAGTCACTACCAAGCTCCTATAACACTAGAAATATATCACCAAGGTTCGTGAAACAAAAATTAAAATGTCGGAACTAGAGAAATTACTAAAAGAATTTAGAGCTGATATTAAAAAAGATTCTATTGAATCACTGCAGAAGCTCGAAAACAGAATCACAACGAAAATTAACGAAAACATCAATGAAAAATTTAACTTGATGCGGGATGAATTAAATATACTAAAAGAAATTAACGTAGATTTTGAGAAAAGGGTTTCTAATATAGAAAAACAAAGTAGAGAGAGGAATATATATATTTTTTGGGATAAATGAAGGAGAGAAATCTTATGGCGAATTAGAAGAACTGATTGTAAAAACATTAAAAGATGAATTAAATATTGAATGTAATCTGATGGAACTGCAGATGGTCCGGCGAATGGGTAAATTTGTTGAAAATAAAACAAGGCCTATTGTTGTAACCTTGTCTACTTACGGCAGGAAAATTACTATATTAAAAAATAAAAAGAACATGAAAACAGAAAAAGTTTATATAAAAGAAGATTTTCCGCCTAAAGTCCTAGAAATAAGGAAAAAACTGCAAAAAGAATTAGAAAAAGAGAAACAAGCCGGGCATGTAGCCTATATACGTTACGACAAATTGATAATACGAGAACCAACAAAAATAAAAAGGAACGAAATAACTGATAATAGGAACAAAAAGAGAGTATTAGATATAACACCAAGGCTTGAACCCCCATAGAGATTCAATAAAACAACAGGTACTTAAGAAAAACAAAATACTACCAAATAAACAGGGTACCAGGCAAAGCTCTATGGAATATTTCGTGAATAAACAAAACAGTTACACATCATCCTTTAAAGAAGTAGACGATACGCCTCTGCAGTGCCATGAATAGCTACTAAGAAAACCACTTCAAACAATAATTAATGCCGCGATAATTCGAAATTAACTAAACCTATGAAGAAGAAACAATTAAACCTACAAAAACCTCCCCCAGAACGGTTCGTCACCGCGGGGGTTGTAGACGATAACCCTCCAAACATAAAAAAAGGAACTACGGGCCACCTGTGGTCCAGACTAGCACGAGATGGAGCCACTTGACAATGTTTGGAGGAGGCTTATACCGCAAAAGGCGGTCCTTACATCTAATGCTTAGATAAATATTAATTAATATAGTATCCATATATGAAACAAAAATAGATAAGTTAAAATATGTATAATGTTAAGATATATAAACACTTAATGTAGTAAGGAAATTTAAGCTAATAAATAAATTGTCAATGATGTATGTATTAGTTCTGTTCAATAAGGCGCAGGTTCGGCCTGAAATGGAATACTGTCCTCATCCTTGGGCGGGGGCACCTCAGTACCAGCTCCTCCCTCTGGACCGCATTCAACGGAAAGCGACTCAAATCCTCGATTGCCAGGTTTCAATTCGGCTGGATTCTCTGGCGCTGCGTAGAGATGTGGCTTCGCTGTGCATCTTCTACCGCATTTACTATGGAGAATGCTCCGAGAAATTATTCGAATTGATCCCTGCCGCCTCTTTCCGCCATCGTCCTACGCGACAGAAGTTACATCATCTGGATGGTTTGCAGTCCACAACTTTGCGCTTTTCCCGAAACTTTCTGCCTCGAACAACAAAACTGTGGAATGAACTGTCGCCTGTAGTATTCCCGGAACGTTACGACCTACACACCTTTAAGAAAAGAGCGTACTCCTTCTTAAAAGGCCGGCAACGCGCTTGTGACGCTTCTTATTTCGGATGGCCATTGGCGGTGGTAATCGCTTACCATCAGGATACGTCTGCTAGTTTGCCCAAAAGAAAAAGTATTTGTCAAAATGTTGTTTTATCACACATCGATATAAATAAATTTAATTGAAGTGTCTGGTCGTAATTTCAAAGTAACAGCTTTTCACTAAATGCATATGAAAGTGGCTACAAAACGTAATTTGTCTGACTGTTAGTTTGTGTCGATTAATCTCTGGAACAGCTAAATTGATTTTAACGAGACTTTCACTGGGAGATAGCTGCTGATATAAGGAGTAACATAAGTTACTTTTTGAGACTAACTTCGCCGCGCAGCTTTAGCCAATACTGAATAGAGCAAAGAATAAATATAGCTACTTCGATTTGAACGGCAGCTGGTTTCATTTTGCTCAAGGATATGATCCTGTCGAGTTGATGCTGGTTGAAGTTGGACACTCCGATGGCCTTGGTGAGGCCGCGGGCCCTGGCTTCTATCATGGCCTTCCACGTGTCCAGGTAATCCGTCTCATCATAGGAGCCGTCCTTCTGTAAATTGAGGGAAAAGGAGAGAATTAGGGGAAGATGAAAAGTAATAAAAAAAAAAGTAAAAACAAAAACCCTAGTTTAAAAAGTACTAACTACTAAGTAACGCGTGACTAGCTACTAGGCTTAACTTTATTCATACTTTTTCAGCGTCATTTTTTGTCGTAGTAAGGTTTTTTTTTATTTAAAATGTTTTGGTACCGAATATCACAATTACGAATAAATACGTCCAAAGTCACGAGCAAATGCTAATAATATATATATTTTTGAAATGTACAAGTAACGCCCTTTATAATGATACCAAAAACGGCATATTTATCTCAAATTTATTTTTTAACTCGGTACTTTATGACCGCTAAGAGGGCGCCACTTTAGATTCAGTCACACGTCATATAATCTAATCAAGACGCTTCTAACGATGCCTCATTGGTCCAATTTTAATAAGAAGTTGAAGAGCTATGATATGAGGGAACTGAACAGATGAACATAGGTACACACATGCATAGCCTGTCAAACTCAAAACCCTCCTTTGGCTTTGCCGTAGTCGGGTAAGAATGTAAATGATAGGTAACATCTATGAGTTGTGGCTTGAGACAGAGTTGAAGTCTCTATCTATCGTCAAAAGTATACGAGATAATAGCAGCAAGCATATTCTTACACGCAAGCCAACAGGCCAATGTATCAGGTACAAATCCACGTAATCCATCTCCAGTTTCTGGAGAGATTCTCTGAGAGCCGGTATCACGGCATTCTCGGCGTGGCAGTCATTGGCTAGCTGTAGAAAACATATTTATGATAACTTAGTTGAATAATAACACTGCTAGCAGAGAGATTCTCATCCTGGCAACTTTGTTGCTGCCAAAATGACTTAACTCTGCCTGATTGAAAGCTAGAGTAGAATCCAAGAGTGCTGTGTCTTTAATCATCTATTTAAGTTCGCTATATCCACCATCCTCATTGTCAATGCAGCATGGTGCAACACTATTGGGATGCTATTTCACGCCTCGCTTCAATGACCCGAGGTCAAAGTGGGAGGGAAACACGTGCGCTGGTAAACTGGTAGTGAGTTCCAGGTATTAATTTCTCAGCACAGGAAGGAAAAGCCAAACCAATCAGTTCGGGTGCGTATGTCAATTAGTCTAACAGTGACTACCAACATTACTTACCTAGATGAAATATTACACAAAAAGGGTACACACATTAAATGGGTCTATTGGTAGAATGGTTGGTGACCGGTAGGTATTGCTAAACTAAATCTCGACGGGTTCAACTGTTACCTAAATGAATATTTATGTGATGAGCTCAATCAATATGTATGTATGTCTGTTAGCATCTGTTTGTAAAAAACATGTGTTTTTACGAGTCGACGTTGGGTGGTTCAAGATGTTTGACTAGGAACTGTTCCCGAACCCTTCAATTTTAGGAACAATATGGGAGATCATTTCAAGTAGTCGGTACGGTTACTGCTTCGCCCAATCGTAAAACAAGGGTAGGGTGACGATTCTATGGGGTTTTTTATGTATGGGCCTGCCAAAATGACTCTACTCTGCCTGATGGAAAGCATAGGCAGAATCCAAGAGTGGTGGTCACCATACTCATTGCTTATGCAGACAATGCAACAAAGCAGCATGTTGACATACAATATGGCGGCCTTGTAATGGTTCTGCATCATTGGGCTTCCGGTCTCACACTCACCAACGAAATACGACAGCAAGAATGCTGTCATTTTAGGTTGATTAATTGTGAGAGGGTAGTACCGCCCAGATCGAGCCGGCCCGTTCGTGCTGAAATCAGGAACAATTACACGCTATCAAATATGAAATTAAAAAGATAACCTTCGTGATGACAAAAACATCGGATCTTCGGATGACCCCTTCAGCTATCTTCTTCTTTATTGCTTGTCCCACCTGTGTTAAAACAACTATAAATGAGAAATAACGCAATATCAATCTCCAAACTTTATCTCTTAGGAGGACTGAAAGAGCGGTCATGTATTTCTGTTTCCTTAAATGTAGATAGGTAGGTAGGTACATGTCAGTTGGGGAAGGTAGACCTACATCTCGCTAGGGGGAGTCTGGATGTCTTAATAACAGCAGTTCCCGTATCCCTCCTATCTCAGGCGCAGAGTGGCACTCCATGTGGTTTAGTGGGTCCGATTCCATCACACCTCTCCGATACTCCGATCGCTCGATGGAATAGTTATTCGTGGTATTTGTTGTAAAGATGCAACCGCGGGGTTCAGCTGATAGTATAATTAAATAATATACCTGATCTTCATTTTTGTACTTAGAAGCTGTATCAAAGAGACGGTATCCAGCATCAATAGCCGTCTCCACGGCTCTCTGTGTGTCATAAGTCGTTATAGGGAGAGGAACACCCTAAAGTAATAATAAAAATCACTTGTGTAATTACGCCATCTAGCAGAAATTGCACGAGCTAATAAAACGTCTACTCATCAACAGATGGCTCTATAATAAATTCACCTCATGATCGTAACCTATAAAAGTGCCAAGACCCAAACTTGGTATTGTTCTGCCATTGTTGAGTGTCATTAAAGGCGCTACACCGGGGCTGCCGTCCTGAAAGCAATTTAGTATAATTAGTATGTATAGAAATGACTTGTGGTTGTAGTAAAGAATATCAGCATTAAGCAACTCTAAATATAGTATCTATGTATCCCTATTCAACTAATATACCACAGTAAATTACTGTACTTTAGTTCGACTACAGAATCTGGTTGAAGTTTAAAACGTTACACATGTCTTAATTCAAAATTGATAAAAGTGCCATCTAGTGTCAACATAGTGACACTATTATAAATGCAAATGCATGCAATGTAAAAGTTTTTTTATCAAATAGGCTAATAATCAATATACCCTTCATAGTCAATACCTATACTAATCAACCCCCGGTACCTGGCAGTAACACGGCTTTCTAGGTTTCTTCTGTTTCACATCTTCTACGTATGCTTTAAGTCTTGCCCGCTCTACTGGCCCCACCACACAAGTTAGGAACAGGTCTTCTTCCCAATCAGGGTTGGGGCGGAGTAACTTGCCGGGTCTATTCCAATCCATGACAAATTAAAACAAGAAAGGAGATTTTGAGTGAACAATTGGCTTATGAAAGAGATTTTCTAATTGGGTTTTCACTTTTAATGTTTTCTAAGCAAAATAGCTTGAATTTACAGGTGAATTGAAATGCCATATTTCTTGTTTATCCATTTTTTGGTTTACGATAAGGTAAATTACGTTTCTGATTCTCATTTGAGTCTGTAAATTAATGGCTTATTCTTCGATTTCGGTATGTATGAATAAACCAAATAATAAGCGAAGAATTGGCTCATCATTTTCGTATTTGTTTTTTATAAGTACATTTCAGTTTTTGTAGAAAATAATATATTTTTTATGCCGTTGAATGTGAACGAACTGTCATGAAAAAAAACTAAACCACATCAATCACAGATTAAAGAAGAATAATGGTGACACATTGAAGTAAATGATTTAAATACTATTTGCCTGCGACATAAGAAGTGAATAAAGCCGTTTTTAATACCATTTCAACCATAAATTCGAAAGTCATAACAACAAAAAAATAGTCATGTGTATAGTAATCTGTGAAATAGTCTGTATTAAATGTCAAGAACTCACCATGTAAAAATTGTGTAAATTTTATTAAAAAAAAATGTTTTAATAAAACCATATCATAACAATGTTTGCACCAATATTAGCTCAACTATTTGTTTATTCATACAAACCAAAAGACAATATTGGTGAAGAATTGGCCGAATAACAGAGAGCTTCTCGAAGATATGTATTCACTGACAAAAGATATACAATGATAAATTTATTTTATTGAAAGAAAATATGTTGGCTTCATACACAGCTGACAAAACAAATATTAACATGAATAATAATCGAATCTAAATCAATCAACCTTACAATCGACGACTCACCTCACACAAAGAAGAATTGAAAACGGAGAACCCAACTGACACTAAAAAAACACCGACTACAAAAATATTTAGAAAAACAAAGCCGACGACGCTCAAATTTCACAGGGAACAAAACCGACTAAATTCAAATATCGCACGAAGAAACCGACTACATTCAAATATCACTCGAATATACTGACAACCCTTAAAATTTTATTATTTTATAATATTTACAAGTTAGCACCAAATCTTCCCTTATGTCTTCGTCTACGATTGGTTCACAAAGCCTCACGTGCGCTCCATGTGTGTCCACGATTAACAACAGCAAGTGTAAGCTGCCTATCTGGAAAGAAGACCTGTTCTACACTGGACACTCTCAGGTTCCCACTGACACGGTCTCCAACCCAGACCCAGATGTTGTGAGGTGCGAACTATTTTGCACTCAATTATAATTTCTTTTTGTTTTTTTACATATTTACTAGCTTACCCACTTAACATCGTTTGCGTCTATTTTGCAATGCTCAGCTCCTACTAGTCAAAGCGTAATGTTAATTACCCTATCTTGGGCACGCCAGCAAAACTCACTTTTAAAAATGTGAAAATCAGAGGTACTTTCGGAGTTCATCTTGAGCAACTACCTGAGATGAAAATTATGTAAATTGTTTAATAGATATGGCAATTAGTTTGGCACCTATTACTTCAATAGTATTAAGATTAAATGTAAATGTAAGTGCTTTTCTGTATTCTTTACGGAATGGAGACTCGACTACAGAAAATAATTTGTAACCCAGTGCTTTTCCGTACCCTTTACAGAATGGAGAAGCGACTACAGACAATAATTTGTTACCCATTTTTAATAATTGTAGCGTATCATATCTATAATATTGAATATGTTAAAAGGTCCTATCTGGCGGTCTTCTCGTCTCGTGCTGTCTTTTCAGGGTCTACGGTAGACCGTATAGGAGTTGGCATTGAAAACTACTTCGTTAGAACTAAGTAGTTTTCTATGCCGCCTGCAACTAGGGCGGGTCACTGGGTTAGGCCTGATGGACCTGTGGGTAGTTCCGGTTAGGTAGGTGGAGCTTATGTGGGTATTATGGATATTGGGGATGGTCTGAAAGGGGTTCGACGATTAAAATTATTTATTATTTATTTACCAGAAAACCATTGAACTTCCGCTTTGTAACTACTGCTCCAGCTGTCCAATCTCAAAAGGACTCTCTTGGGACGTAAGGCAATTGTTTCAAACAAGCAGTTTGAAGGTAATAATTATATTAGTTCTTTCTTTCTTTCTTTTTCTTATGAATGGCAAAGTGTGCCGGTGTCGACAATTCTGCCAATGTCAAGTAGAATGGAGATACGTGGGTTATTAAGAGTGTAAAAAAAAATTATAATTTTGCAGACCAAGTCTCTTTGTGGTAGCCTTAGGAGGTCATAGTGCTGATGAGTTAAGTGCTTCTGGTCAGACATAGCGGAAGTAATAGCATTTCTGGCCAATGAGTCTGCACACTCATTGCTCACAATGCCACTATGGCTGGGAATCCACACAAGTTGGATCATGCTACCGTTTCTGTAACTTTTAAAAAGACTTTCCTTGATTTGCAGGATCAGGGGTCTATGAAGCTTGTTACGAAATGAGTCTTGCAGCAAGGCTTTAAGGCAGCTAAGGGAGTCCGTGAATATAACTGCCTTAGAGATGTTATGGCACTCAGCATACAGGCATGCCTCTAAAATAGCGACAGATTCGCCCGTAAATACTGAGGCCTCTTTTGGGCACTTAAATTGTAAGACGATTTTGGAGTTTTGACAGTACACAGCGGCTCCTGTGTAACTATCACTAGACAGTTTGGAAGCATCTGTGAAAAACCTCTCAAACCCAACCCAGTGATCATCTATAAGAGAATTAAAGTCAGTAACAGCAGAGGCGGAGCCCTTAAGAATTCCAGCATCCAGAAGAACATTAGGTTTGAAACAGAGTATACTATATTGAAAGGAAAAAAGAGGAAATTTGTCAAATTTTACAGCAGAGTTCATAAAACGAAAGAAGAGGCGAAAGGATTGTAGAATCAATGGAATTTGTTTGTGAGTCCAGTATGAAGAGGAATTACACATAGTGTCTAAGTCAGTCATTGGGGAGGATTTCATGCAACCAGATATGATTCGCAGGCATCTAGATTGAAGTCGATCGAGAGTTGTTAATGCAGCTTTCTTGCATGGGATCAATAAAAAGAGGCCATAATCCAGTATGCTGCGTATTAAGGCGTTGTACACTAGCTTCATGTTGTATGGGTGGGCTCCCCACCAGACTCCAGCCAGGGCCTTTAAGATTGGAATAACCCTTTCACATTTGGAGGCTAGATGATTAATGTGGTGAACGCCGGTCAACCTGGAGTCTAGGTATACACCTAAAAACTTAAATTTATTAACTATTGGGACTTCCTGCAGCTGTACTTGGACATCAATCCGTGGCAGAGTCTTCTTTCTTGTAAAGACAACAATAGCACTTTTCTGCACATTTCTGTGCGGCTTTCGGCTTAAGCCATGAGCTGATAGCCACTGCCACAGAGAATTAAGGGAAATAGAGAGTGATGTAGCTGCATCTTGGATAGAATGATTGGAAACATATAGAGCCAGATCGTCGGCGTATTGTAGTATACTACAATTATTATTGAGGCATGAGCCTATGTCTGCAGTGTACAGATTGTACAGCAAGGGACTCAGTACCGAGCCCTGAGGTAAGCCCCTCCAGGTCCTTCTCTGGTCAAACTCTTTGCCTAAGATCCTTAGGACTAGAGTTCGAGACATAAGCATTGCACATATGCAATGGATCATCCTAACCGGTAGTCTCAGCTGCTGCAGTTTCTGCCTGAGAATAGGTAGTAGGACATTATCATATGCAGCACTTATGTCAAGAAAAGATGTTACAACAGAATCATTTTGAGACAGAGAAAGACGGATATCAGTTACCAGTACTGCAACACTGTCCATGGTACTGAGCCCCTTGCGGAAGCCAAACTGATAATTTGGTAACAAATTCCTTGATTCTACGATCCATTCCAAGCGGTTTTTAATTAGATGTTCAAACAACTTGACAAGGACTGATGAGAGAGCAATTGGCCTAAAGCTGTTTGGATCACCAGCATGTTTACCTGGTTTTAAAATGGGGATAATAATTTGAGTTTTCCATTTGTCTGGGATCCAACTATGAGTGTAGCAAAATTTAAAATGTTTAAATAAAAAGATTTTGTGCTGGGCCCAGCATGAACTGAAAAAGAATAAGGTATTCCGTCAATGCCAGGAGCCGAATCTCGCACATTGTTGAGAACCATGTCGAGTTGTTCCACAGAGAATGGGTCATCATGGGAACACATAGACTGGCGTGGGGAATCTGGGAGAGTGACTTCATCAAGGTGAGGGACATAAGGAGGAGCAATTTCGTTTAGGAAAAGTTCAGCAGTGTCAGGGGAAATAGAGGAGGAGATTGAGGGAGAACAACCAGATCAAAACCGATTTATGTTCTTCCACACAATTGAGGATGGGGTAGATGGGGACAAAGAGGAGCAGAAATTAACCCAACCTGCGCGTTTTTTGCGTCGAAGGAGTCTTTTTGTGGAAGCAAACACATTTTGGTACTGCAGAAGGTTTTGAGTGGTCATGTTGGCATTGTACCTTCTTTCAGACTCCTTTCTTTGCTTGACAGCTCTGGTGCACTCACTGTCCCACCAAGGGGGAGATGGTATTTTGCTTCTACTGGAGTTTTTAATTTTGAAGCAGCTGTCTGCACTCGACCCGATTGCCTCCACGAATGCATCACAACAGTCTATCACCTGGTAGCGATCATCATAGGATAAGGATCTGTGGTCCAGACTGGGAAGAGAATTAATGGAATTTTCAAGTGTTTGGGAATAGCTTTGCCAGTCGGCTTCTGAAAGAATTTTAGGAGAGGGGGGATGTCTTTTCCAAATGTGTTGAACTAGGTAAGGATACTAAGATTGGATAATGATCACTACCATGGGATCTGTGCACTGCCAGCTAGCAGCTGTAGCAATATCAAGTGAGCAAAAGGTCAAGTCCACACAGCTTCTATTTTGGCCAGGAAGAACTCTACGAGTGGAGCAACCATTGTTGAGTACGCAGAGGTTCAAGTCATCAAGGATCTCAACTAAACCCAAACCGAAAGAGTCGCAGTGCTCGGATCCCCATCTAAAGTGATGGCAGTTGAAGTCACCCATGACCAATGCAGGGCCCTGTAAGTTCTGCAGAGAGGCCCGCAATACAGACAGGAGACTATGATGGGGGTGAGCAATGTAGATGGAGAGCACAGACACGCCACAGATTTTCGCTGCTACTATACTATTCGTCTGGGAATGGGGGCAGGGATAGGGGGAGTAGGGGGATTTTGTCATTGATAAGGAGGGCAACACCTCCATAGCCATCAGGCCTATCGCCTCTAAGGATGTTAAAATGAGGGACATGAAAATTGAGACTTGGTTCAAGCCAGGTCTCAGCAAGAGATATAGCCAAAGGCTTGTATTTTTTCAATTGAATGTGAGGAGTGTGTTTCATAAGAAACACGACCTCATATTCCATTGAAGAAATACTCGATGGGACGCCATTGCTAAGTTTAGTGAGTAGGCTTATTAGTGTGTTAGCGGCGTTGGACGGTATAGCGGAGGGGGGTAAAGGTGAATTGGGGGTTAGAAGAGAGGTTAGTAATTGAATAATAAGATTAATAGTTGAAGGCTCAAGGGATGGGTTGTTAAGACCACAACCATTAGGTTGCGAAGATTGAGGAGTGTGAGTAAGGGATTGGTGGGCATTTTTATCATAGGATTGAGAAAGTGGGAACGAGGTTTAGGTTGGCGAACGACAGTTTTACGGTAGGACTGGGTGTGCTGAAGGGACTGGGTAGGCAGAGTAGGTTGAGAAGGTTGTAGGGATTGGGTGAGCTGTGGAGTTTTAAGGGTGTCAGCATATCGCCTTGTAGGTGAGGGAACAATTTTGCTGGCTTCCATATAGGCGATGTTTCTTTCCGCCATCATAGTCTTAATGGCCCTCTGTCTACCATACTCCGGGCAAGCTTTGCTGTTAGCAAAGTGGCCACCAGAGCAAAGAACACAGAAAGCTTCCCTCTCTGTTACGTCGCAGCCATTACCGGGGTGTTCATGACCACACTTGGTACATCTTGGCTTAGACCTGCAGATCGATTCCACGTGTCCAAACCTACAGCATTTTCTGCATTGGACGGTGGGGTAAATATACTGCTGTACTGGAAGGGAGTTATAACAGCAATACACTCTATTAGGTAAAACCTGGCCATCAAAAGTGAAGACACAGGTTTCAGTTGGCTTCCATTCTAATACACCATCTTTGAAATTTTTGCGGTTAAGGCGCCTGACTTTTATAATTTGACCACAGCCCTGTGGTACTGTTACAAATTTCATGACGTCCTCATCAACCATGTCAATGGGGATGCCAGATACTACACCCATTCTTGTAATATTAAAGGTGGGGATGTTGGCGATGTACTTATGGGAAGTAAGCAGGGGGTTAATTAAAAACGAGTTTGCATCCTGAGGGGACGCAAACTGTACAGATACTCTGTTTCTGCCTACCTTTTTAACTCCATCTCTAACAATGTTGTTTATTATGTTTTTAAAAAGAAAAACACCAAAAGATGCGGGGTGGAGAGTTGTGCCAGAACCTATTTGGCTTTCGACGCGGGAAACATGTACGATGTAACGACCGTTGTCACTGGGCGTATATTTGTCCCGGCCGATCTGGCTTCTCATCTGCTTTGGAGGATGGATAGCACTAACCTCATCATTGACAGGGCGTTAACGAGAGCTTGATGCATTTGTGATGTTAAGATCTTGTTCCGTCGCACTGCAGATGACATTTGCAAACTGCTCCAGACTGGGAAGGGGTTGAGGGATGATCAGGGAAAAAAGGAGTAGGACTGAACGGAGGAGTAGATGGTGATGGTTTATCGGGTGGGTCAGGCGGATTGGGAGGTTTATTTCCCGTCATGGCAAACATTTACAACTTAAAAACGTACACTGGTTACGCCATATTGTCATTTATTTAATATATCTATAATTGATTGATGAATGCGCCATCCTCTCCTATCCTTTTCCCTCATACCTCAAGCTGTGATTGTGAGAGCGAGAAAGAGAAGCATTCGACGCATACAATGACACTTGTGATTTGACAAGTGTCGAAGAAGTCCGACGCGAACCACGGAAGGAAAAGGTTGTTTTCGTAACCCTATTCCGCAAAGACTTCACCGCACCCGCAGGAACGAACTTTGTCGCTAACGGCCGTGGCGATTATCGAGGATTCCGTGGATCCACCCGCCGCTACTCGCATCAGCAGTCCACATCCACAAGGGAAGACCAAGCAGAGGTTAGTCCTTACCTATATGTAGAACTGTCTTGTCATAACCCTGATTTTCCCTAAGGCAGTTCATCTCCCTTATTGTCGCATTCATAGTCAGTTTTTTAGAAATCGCAGATACAGTCCACTCTCTCGCAACCATTATTTTTTGGTCCTTCGAGCCGGATTATAATTAATTATTCTAATCCAAACGTATCGTTTTCGTGCTGTTTGTAGGGTTAGATTAGCTAGTACCTACCCTTTTAGTAGCAGTACGCTACTTTAATTCTCGCATTTATCGCACCGCTATAGGTATTAGGCATCTAATTCGATCCATCATACAATACGTTACCAATAGTTAGGATTACCGCATTATTTGTTTCTTGTAGCATTCAATAAAAATTAAATTTCTATAACTTGTTAACATCTCAGATTCGTAGGTAGTACAATAATTATAAATATCGGTCGTACCCAATTTTCGTTAATTTAATATTGCACAGACTTGCAACTTAGTAAATTCGTGAAAGTAGATAGATGTTATTCGGATATCTTATTAACTACTTATTAATTATAATTAATTACATTTATTTCGCATCGCATCACGTTTCACTAAATAGCTGTATAGGTTTGCAAGTTATCTGTTCGTCGCATATACAAATAAGAACACGGCACATATTAAAATAATTAAGTATCTATTGCTAATATTTACGTATTATACACTGTTATCATTTATAACAGCTGTTAGATATCGTCATGTCGGACGAGAATAAGTTGTCGCTTCTACACGCAAAGAGAGACCTTATGTTCTCGCGCATACAGGCTATCTCAGATAGATGTAAGAATCTTTCGAATGAATTTGCAAAAGAAAGTTTTTTGTGTGATATTGAAACTATAGATAAATTACGCATAGATTTTGAGTTAATCTTAGACCAAATAAATTCGATTGAGTTAAAATTGAATCCTAAATATATTATTAATTATCAATCGCTTCTTTCGTTCGACGATCTTTACGGTCGAATAAAACGCGCGGCAAAGTTAATTGCTTTAGTTGAGCCTCGCCTGGAACACAAAAGATGTGACAGACCTAGGCTACCGCCGATCGAATTACCACAGTTCAATGGTGATATTAAGACTTGGCCATTGTTTTACGCGGCTTATAAAAACACCGTTCATGAGAACCCGGGGCTCACTGAATCAGAAAAATTGCAGTACTTGATTGGTAAGTTAAATAGTAAGGTTCAAACTGTTTTCGCAGGCATTACTCCGTGTGCCGAAAATTATAAAGTTATTTTAGAAACTTTAATAAATAGGTATGAAGATAAACGCGCGCTGTCATGTTCCTATTTGGATCAGATTTTCGAACTTAAGGCTTTGAGTGCTCCCAGTGTAGCTGGCCTCGAGATGTTTTTAGATAAATTCGCAACTTCAGTCGCTGCGCTTAAAAATCTTAAGGTCAATGACCTCTCCGATTTATTGTTTTTATACTTATCATTAAAAAAGTTAGATCCTGAAACCGCTCGCGCATTTGAGTTGGACAGTCGTGGTTCTGAGATTCCATCTTTTGATAGTTTGGTTTCATTCGTTCGCGATCAAGCAAAGATCATAAACCGCACATCGAAAACTGAACCTCGTAACCGCGTAGACTATACGACGCCAAGGTCGCCGCCGCAACGCAAGTCTACTAATACTTACGTTAACACCGCTCAAACTCAATCGAATCAAACGGTGTGTCCGCTATGCAGATCGCAGCATGAGCATTTGTATCAATGTCAATCATTTAAAAAATTGACACCTAACGAACGCTTTAAATTTATTAAATCGCAGTCATACTGTATAAATTGCTTAAGTAAAAAGCATCATGCTTCTGATTGTAACTCGGATTCGCGTTGTAAAAAATGTCAACAGAAACATCACACGATGTTACATTTTGAAAATAAACATACTGCATCTAACGCAGTAGTCGCACCGCTCGCCCCCCCGCCGCCGCGCGCTTGCAGTGACGTGGGAGGAGGACGGCAGCTGGGTCCGGCGCCCGCTCCGTCATCCTATGATACCCGCAGCGCTGATGATGTTACATTGTGCTCATTATCAGGCAATAATAAAAATATTTCGCACGCACCCGTGACTACGGTTTTGCTTGCAACCGCACGGGTTATACTAATAGATAGGCATGGCAAGGAACATAGTTTCCGCGCTCTGTTAGACAGTGCGTCTCAGAGTAATTTCGTAACGCGCCAATGCTGTAACCGCTTAGGATTAAACTTGAACCAAAGATCGTCATCTTCTATAGTGAAGGGAATTGGGGGTTCTACTAAAACGACACTGGGTTCAGTACAATTAAACTTTTATTCGCGCTTTAATAAAAATGTTAAGTTTGATATGGAGTCATTAGTCGTCGATAAAATTACTGAACGCTTACCGACTGCCACTGTTCATACGTCGTCGCTTGTTAATTTTGAAAATCTGCCTTTAGCTGATGATTCATATCACACGCCGGCTGATATTGATATTTTGATAGGCGCCTCTATTTTTCCACATCTCATTTTGGGTTCCAAGGTTCAAGGTAATTCCACCCTCACCGCACCACACGCTTTAGAGACCGTGTTGGGTTATGTTGTTGTAGGTTGTGCTCCCGCAAAGTGGATTACTTATTCGCCAGTTTCGTACTGTTGCTCAGTCGAACCTCCTTTGGATTCGATCGTCACTAAGTTCTGGGAACTCGAAGAAGTAAATGTCCCACCAATCTTGAGTCTAGATGACAAGGACTGCGAGGAAATGTATAGTCGTACTACGACTCGCACCGCTGATGGTCGTTACTGTGTCGCGCTTCCTTTTAAGGGCGACCCATGTACGCTCGGCGACTCCCGGCGCCTAGCTGAGAGGTGCTTTCTCTGTCTTGAGAGAAAAATGCAAGCCTCGCCAAAGCTAAAGCAAGCTTATGATGACGTCATCAGAGAATATTTGCAGAAGGAATATATCGCACCCTCTCCTCTTGAGAGCGAGAAGGGCAGCCAGTTGCCTTCATATATAATACCGCATCATGGGGTTATCCGAGAGGATAAACTTACAACGAAGCTCCGCGTAGTGCTAAATGCTAGCGCTAAGACTAGCACGTCTGTGTCCCTCAATGATATTCTACATAATGGGCAGAACTTACAAGGCAATTTGTTCAATATAATCGTTAATTTTCGCTTATTTCCAATCGCACTCTCGGCCGACGTTCGGCAAATGTATTTAAACATTGAAGTTCGCGAATGTGATCGCAGATTTCAACGCATATTATACCGCTTTTCACCTGATAAACCGCTTAAGGTTTACGAATTTAATCGCGTATGTTTCGGTCTCAAGTCGAGTCCATTTCACGCACTGCGTACAGTAAAGCAGTTAGCGTCTGACGAAGGTAACTCGTACCCTAAGGCGCAAGAAATCGTTCAACATTCTGGATATATGGACGATTTTGTTTTCAGTGTAGAGAACAAAAGCGAAGCAATCTCCACTACTGCTGAGGTTATCTCTCTTATGAAAGCTGGGCAGTTTGATCTAGTAAAGTGGTATCTTTAGCTCGACTCGAACTTTGCTCTGCCCTAGTGCTCGCAAACTTAATCAGTGGTATTATTGAAGCATGTCGAAACCGTATACAATTTCGTGGTGTGTACGCCTTTTCGGACTCTACTGTAGCTTTGTGCTGGATTCACGCCTCGCCCCATAGGTGGGCAACCTTTGTCGCTAATCGCGTTTCGAAGATTCAATCGTTATTGTCGCCGCAGTGTTTTCGTCACGTATCTGGAATTGAAAATCCCGCTGACTGCTTGTCGCGCGGTCTTAGTCCAGCACAAATTATTGGTCACCCGCTTTGGTTTCATGGTCCACCATGGGTCAAATTTGATCCGTCTGAGTGGCCAGTGTACACGTTTCAACCATCTGATGTTTCTTGCCCGCCTGAAGAAAAGAAATGTTCATTACTCACCTCTATACCACAGGAACAATCTCCTATTCTCACACTGGCGGATCGTGTTTCCTCGTGGTCTAAACTTTTACGCTGCGTAGTTTACGTCTGCAGATTTATGAAACTTCTCCCAAAACGAGAATTAATTTCAGCTTCAGATTTGGATTATGCGGAGCAGAAGGTTCTTCGTGAATTACAGACTACTCATTTCGCCAATGAGATAGTCAAGCTACAGACTGGAAAACCCTGTAGTCGTTCCTTCCAACGACTCAAGCCATTTCTCCACGATGGCATTATTAGAGTTGGTGGACGTTTGTCGAATTCAGATTTGAATTTCGATCAGAAACATCCGATTGTTTTGCCTAAAAAACATCATGTTTTGTGTTTGCTTGTGGACTATTATCACAAGTTAAACTGCCACGCAGGTCCAGATTTACTTATGTCAATTCTTCGACAGAAATACTGGATCTTGTCCGCACGCAATTTGATTCGTAGTAGGATACATAAGTGTATCTCTTGCTTTCGAGTACGGCCTAAGCCTGTATTTCCTGAAATGTCGGAACACAGGTCTTGTCGTGTCGTACAATCCGCTAAGTCTTTCGTACACACGGGTACAGATTATGCTGGCCCCTTTAAGGTGACGATTTCGCGAGGCCGTGGTATACGGTCTGTAAAGGCTTATGTCTGCTTGTTTGTCTGTTTGACAACACGTGCTGTTCATATAGAACTAGCTGGTGATCTTAGTACAGCAAATTTTATGTCAGCCTTCAAACGGTTTTTAGCGCGTAGAGGTCCTGTGGGTCGTATTTATTCGGACAACGGGACGAACTATGTCGGCGCTAAACGCACCCTTTCAGAGCTTTATGGGCTTCTGAAGTCCAAAGATTTCAATAGTGAATATGCTCACATATTAGCTGAGAATCGCATAACCTGGTTACTAAACACGCCCGCCGCTAGTCACTTTGGAGGTAACTGGGAGGCTAACATTAAGAGCCTTAAGACTCATTTATTTCGCGTTATTGGTGAGCAAATTTTATCGTTTGAAGAGATGACCACCGTACTGGCTCAAGTTGAGGCCGTTATGAACACACGTCCCTTATGTCGCACCATCTCTAGCGATCCCTCGGAGGATCTCGCATTAACGCCCGCACACTTTCTAAATACGACACCCTTGCGTTATTTACCTGCTCGCGACATCGAAGATGACAGACTTACTATTCTGTCTCGACATGACTTACTGGATGGATTAGTGCAATCCTTTTGGAGGCGATGGAGAGCAGAATACTTGCATACTTTGCAGTCTCGGAATAAATGGAATACACCGCATAACCCGATAACTGTAGGGACCGTCGTTATTTTAAATACTGAAAACGCGCCGCCTCTTCACTGGCCTTTAGGGGTTATTGAAGAAGTATTTTCGGCCACTGATGGAGTGGTTCGTATCGCAAGAGTTAGAACTGCTACCGGATCGTATTTGCGCCCGGTTGTACGTCTGTGCCCTTTACCTAGCCAATAAGTGTTATCGCGAATAGCGTCTTAGGTTAGGTTATAGTTTTAAGATATATTTTCGCCCATATAGTTGAGCTCGTCATTTTCGCATATATAGTTTTTCGCACGTAGTTTTCGCTCGTGTTTTCGCTTATTTGGTGTTTTCTCTTTTTTTCTTTCATACTTTGAAGGAATCAATTCCTTCAAGCCGGGGGGAAATGGTTACGCCATATTGTCATTTATTTAATATATCTATAATTGATTGATGAATGCGCCATCCTCTCCTATCCTTTTCCCTCATACCTCAAGCTGTGATTGTGAGAGCGAGAAAGAGAAGCATTCGACGCATACAATGACACTTGTGATTTGACAAGTGTCGAAGAAGTCCGACGCGAACCACGGAAGGAAAAGGTTGTTTTCGTAACCCTATTCCGCAAAGACTTCACCGCACCCGCAGGAACGAACTTTGTCGCTAACCGCCGTGGCGATTATCGAGGATTCCGTGGATCCACCCGCCGCTACTCGCATCAGCAGTCCACATCCACAAGGGAAGACCAAGCAGAGGTTAGTCCTTACCTATATGTAGAACTGTCTTGTCATAACCCTGATTTTCCCTAAGGCAGTTCATCTCCCTTATTGTCGCATTCATAGTCAGTTTTTTTAGAAATCGCAGATACAGTCCACTCTCTCGCAACCATACACAAAACACACCTTTACCAATAGGACAGCACAAAATAACAAAAAATAGTCCCAATAGTCACAAAACCACTCAAGATTTTTAGAAATTCTAGACACACGCGCTAACCAATCTTAAGACGCGGCAAGAATCAATTTTAAAAAGGATAATCATGTTTGAGTAGGTTACAATGAGGTTGCCATATCCGAAACTGAATAAAGTTATAATAATGTTACAAGCCGGGTATTAAATAATTAAAGAAAGTCGGTTGATTACCAAAAAAATAACACACTGTTTATTTACAACCCTTTTTACAATAATAATTCGCTATGTCACTTGTTAATCGCTCTAGAAGATCGCTTCGAGGTTAACTCCGCTGTATCGTGAACAATACTGACTCGTACGGGTAACCCAATCTGCTTATATATGGCTTTGAAATCCCTAGAAAGATCTATAATATTCGATAGAACATTCTACACTAAACAGAAATTACCAGAGTGAGTAATCTAGCGCCATCTAGCGTCGAATATCAGAGTTACTCCACAGTTGCGCGCTACTTGACACTAGATGGCGCCTTCCTTCATTCTCGCGACTGGTTGAGTGTTCCAGACTATTTTTCTTGAAGGCGCAACACTGCCCCCTCCTAAGACATGCTCGCCCCGAGCATAATCAGTTCCATAGTATCGCGCCAATCGATCTACGTGAACTATCTTTGGGGCGCCTCTTGGACACTTCTGTATCCGGTAGGTAACATCATTGATTTTTGTCACCACCCGGTATGACCCTTCCCACTTGGCTTGTAGCTTTGGAGATCTCCCTTTACTGCGAACTGGATTATGGAGCCATACTAGAGAACACTCTTCGAAGCCCTTATTGTTCACTTTCCGGTCATATCGGGTTTTCATCTTCTCAGACATTTGCTGGCCCGATTGTCTGACATGCTCATAAATGTCATTCATCTTGTTCCGCAAGTCATTAGCGTACTCCGTTATACTTCGCGGGGTGTCAGGGGGTATTCCAGTGATCAAGTCTGCAGGCAATCGTAGTTCTCTTCCGAAGTTTGCAAAAGCTGGTGTTACTGAAGTGCTTTCGTGGACTGCACTTCGGTATGACAGAAGAAACGGTTGGATGTGTTTGTCCCAATCTTTTTGCCTACTTTCAACAACTTTTGCGAGATACCTCTCTAGTGTTTGGTTAAATCGTTCCACCATTCCGTCAGATTGTGGGTGATAAGAGGTGGTTCTGGTTTTGTGAGCACCCATTACTCGACACATCTCTTGAAATATTTGAGACTCAAAATTTCTTCCTTGGTCACTGTGAATTTCTAAAGGCACTCCAAAACGACAGAAGACTTCGTGCACTAATTTGTCTGCAACTGTTGATGCCTCTTGGTTGGGAATGGCGAAAACTTCTGGCCACTTAGTGAAGTAATCCATTACAACCATGAAATACTTGTTTCCAGTTTCACTTTCAGGAAATGGTCCCGCTACGTCTATTGCAATTCTTTCCCAGGGTGCCCCAACATTGTACAATTTCAATGGACCTCTGCTACGAGTGTGAGGTCCCTTCACGGCCGCACAATTAGTACACTTGCGACACCAGTCCTCAACATCATCACGACAATGAATCCAGTAGAATCTCTCCCTTATCTTTAACAATGTCTTCTTAACTCCCATATGACCTCCTGAACATCCGTTATGGTAGAGCTGCAGAACCACTGGTATCTTAGCTTTAGGGACAACCATTTGCAGATGACAGCTGTCTCCTCGAGTGTTTTCCCATTTACGCCACAAGACTCCATCCTGGATGACTAGGCTATCCCATTGTGCCCAATAACTCTTTGTGGTTGAACTCAGCGATGCAACATCGCTCCAGTGAGGCTTAGGAGTCTCAGCTTTAATCCACTCAAGAATTGGTTTGATATCTGCATCCTCTTGCTGTGCTTGCTGTAGGCTTTCCTTCCATTCGACGCTAAGGTCCGTCTTTATTGTCCTTATAGGAACAGCTTCCTTTACTTCTTGCTTGGCACAGTGCTTGCAGTCTTCAGGGCAAGGTCTTCTTGATAATGCGTCTGCGTTACCGTGTGATTTTCCACTGCGATGTTCAATCATGAAGTCATATTCCTGCAGTAGCTCAATCCATCTCGCGACTTGTCCTTCAGGATTTTTAAATTGTAAGAGCCACTTTAGTGCAGCGTGGTCAGTTCGGAGGTGGAATTTACGCCCGAGCAGATATTTGTTAAAATGTTGCAGTGTCTTCACTACTGCCAGTAGCTCCCTTCTTGTGACACAGTAATTTCTTTCCGGTTTTGACAAAGATTTACTGAAATATGCAATAACGACCTCTTGATCACCTTTCCGCTGGGATAACACACCGCCAAGCCCAGTATCACTCGCGTCTGTGTCAACTATGAATTCATTTTCGGTATCTGGATACCCTAAGATAGGTGTGTTGCATAGACGTCTTTTTAGCTCTTGAAATGCAATGTCACAACTTTCATCCCAGCAGAATTGTCTTTTCTCTTCAGTAAGTTTATGAAGGGGTTTGGCAATATCCGCAAAGTTTTTCACGAATCGCCGATAGTAAGAGCACAAGCCCAAAAATGCTCTTACTTGGGTCTTATTTCTTGGAACTGGCCAATCCTTGACAGCAGCGATCTTTTGCGGATCTGTTTGGACACCCTCTTCCGAAACCACATATCCTAAAAAGCTAACCTGCCGTTTGAAAAATGAACACTTCTTAGGACTTAACTTTAGGTTGGCACTTCGGATTTTCGATAATACGCGCTCCAGGTTTCGAATATGTTCTTCAAACGTACGGCCTACAATGACAATGTCATCCAAGTAGACCAGGCAAGCGTCTCCAGTTAATCCGGTCAGTACTGACTCCATCAGTCTTTCAAAAGTTGCTGGCGCGTTACATAATCCAAAGGGCATAACTTTAAACTGCCACAGTCCTCTCCCTGTAGAGAATGCAGTCTTCTCTTTGTCCTTGGGATCAATTTCTACCTGCCAGTATCCACTTTTCAAATCTAAGGTGCTAAACCACTTTACCCCTTTTAGCATGTCCAGTGTGTCATCTATTCTAGGAAGTGGATAGCTGTCCTTCTTCGTAATGTCGTTTAAACGGCGGTAGTCGACACAAAAACGCATGCTGCCATCCTTTTTCTTTACAAGCACTACAGGTGAACACCATGGGCTGGATGAAGGCTCTATAACGCCGTCCCTGACCATTCCATCAATCATGGTTTGCACTTCCTTTTCTCGTGCTACTGGCAGTCTTCTTGGTCGCTGACGAATAGGCAACTCATTCCCAGTGTTTATTTTGTGTTGAACTAAACCAGTCTTTCCAATATCAGCTTCATTAGTAGAGAAAATATCAGCGTATTTAAGTAACATTCTCTTAGCCTTGTCAATCTCTTCCCTGGACAAGACATCTCGACAGTCTTCCAAAAGTGTTGACACGTTGACCCGTGCATCCTTGCTAACATTCGAAGTAGTCAAGTCTTGGCATCGATGCATCCAATCCACATCTTCGCAAGTGCCAACCAGTGTGCCCTTATGAATCACATGTTGCTTGTCGCTTAGATTTAGCACACGTACTGCAGGGATGTTAGTAGTACTTACTAGAGTCCGTGCGGTCTTCCATGGGAGGTTTTTTTTTTTTTTTTTTTTTTTATGGAATAGGCCGGCAAACGAGCAGACGTATCGCCTGATGGTAAGCGATTACCGCCGCCCATGGACACCCGCAACACTGAGGCGTCACAAGTGCGTTACCGGCCTTTGGGGGATGGGGGGGGAGATAGGGGGAGGGGGGTTGGGGTATGGGCCTCCGGTATCCTCACTCACTCGGTGAAACACAGCGCAAGCACTATTTCACACCGGTTTTCTGTGAGGCCGTGGTATCACTCCGGTCGAGCCGGCCCATTCATGCCGAAGCGTGGCTCTCCCACGGTAAAGGTCATTATATATCCTTTCAATAAGTACACACCGTTGCATTCGTCCGGAGTTATAAGGAAGACTAACTGGCATGATTGTTTCTGATCTGGGAGGAAGAACAACTTTCTTTAAGCTGTACACTTTTCCTGATGACGCTCCTTCCATGAACAGTTCTTCTTGACTACATCTCAATACACCTTGATTGATGTCAATCTCACAACAATTGTTCTTCATGAAGTCCAGGCCAAGGATGCAGTCGTCAACTATATCAGCCACGATGACGTTATGCAGGTAAACTTGGTTGCCCAACTTCAACTCCACCTTTTGTTCGCCTCGGACGGGTATGCGCTGACCAGTGGCTGTTACTAGGTTTATTTGCTCACGGTTACAGGTGATGTCCCTCAGAAACCGATTTGCAAGTTGGGAACTGACAACTGTGCGAGAAGCTCCCGTATCAATCGTCAGCTTACATGTTGTTCCGTTGATTTCGCCTCTGATGACCAGGCTGTTCCCATCATGACTTTGCGAGATCGAAATCCTTGGGGCTCTTTGAACACCAGCCAGCACCCGCCCCGCAGTCCTGGCGTTTACTCGTTTCCCTGCTGTTGTTTCGCAGTACTATCAGTCGCCCTAATCTCCTGAGGCCGCTCGTATTCATTTCCTATGCTTCGCTTAGGACAGCTGGACCGAAGGTGACCTTTTTCACCACAGGCGTAACACCTAGGGCTGTACCCCTTAAACCGGTCCCGCACAGGTGACGCCACAACCTCCCGGACCCGATGAGACCGATGATCTTGTCTCACAGCTTCCACCTCCAAAGCATGGGCCAGAGCGTCCTTGAGAGTTTCATGGTGCCCAAGTCGCACAGCAACTCTAACTTCGAGGTCACGAATGCCATCGATGAAAGCTTGCACCAGATTCCCGTCCACGAGCGCAGGTGCAGACTGGTATGCCTTCCGGACCAGTTTCTCAACTTCCAGAGCCCATTGTTGCAAGTTCTCACCGATGCGTTGGGCACGATCCTTCAGCTGTGCACGAAAAACGTGCTCCAGGTGAGCGTCACCGTATCTTGCCTCCAATGCCTCCAGCAGTTGCTCATAGGTTACCTTCTTACCGAGGGCTTCGAGGACGGTCAGAGCCTGGTCTCGAAGACCCAAGGTGAGCGCGGTCATAGCCTGTTCCTTAGTCCAGCCGTTCGCCGTCATAACAGCCTCAAATTGGATCTTGTAGGCTGACCACGAAGATGTCCCATCAAACGGCGGTACTTTGAACCCCCGCACCGAAGGAACAGCAGTTACTGAAGTCGCCGCTCCGTCTCCAACTTTGAGGTTCCCTAATGCCTTCTTCACGTCGGCAATCTGAGTTTCGGCCTCAGTGATACGGTTCTCGTGTTGAAGAACCTGATCCTTCACTACCTTGAGTTCTTTGCCGAAGGTCTCGTGAATGCCTTTTAACAAAAGCATTTGTTCCTCCTGGCGACGAGCCTGGTCTTCCTTGTCCCGCTGCAGCTGTTCCTCCAAGCGGCGGGCCTGCTCCTCCTGGCGGCGGGCCTGCTCCTCCTGGCGGCGGGCCTGCTCCTCCTGATGGCGGGCCTGCTCCTCCTTGTCCCGCTGCAGCTGTTCCTCCAATCGGCGGGCCTGCTCCTCTTGACGGCGGGCCTGCTCCTGGAGCATCACCATTAGGGCCGTGATATCTGGAGCTGCTGACGATGTAGGCGGCGTGGCTTCCATCGCTGGCTGCTGACCTTTCGGTGTGGGCAGTTGTGCACCTCCAAATCGCCTCAGGTCGGCCTCTTGCTGACGCTGACTCCTAGTTCGGATACCTTCCGTGTCTTCCTTTGGTAAAACCGGCATACTTTAATCCCACTGCTGACACCAAATTGTTACAAGCCGGGTATTAAATAATTAAAGAAAGTCGGTTGATTACCAAAAAAATAACACACTGTTTATTTACAACCCTTTTTACAATAATAATTCACTATGTCACTTGTTAATCGCACTAGAAGATCGCTTCGAGGTTAACTCCGCTGTATCGTGAACAATACTGACTCGTACGGGTAACCCAATCTGCTTATATATGGCTTTGAAATCCCTAGAAAGATCTATAATATTCGATAGAACATTCCACACTAAACAGAAATTACCAGAGTGAGTAATCTAGCGCCATCTAGCGTCGAATATCAGAGTTACTCCACAGTTGCGCGCTACTTGACACTAGATGGCGCCTTCCTCCATTCTCGCGACTGGTTGAGTGTTCCAGACTATTTTTCTCGAAGGCGCAACAATAAGCTTAAATTAAAAAAAGCCCTACGCAAGCACTTAACGAGTAATCATACGCCATAAATACCCTACATCATTTTGGGAACGAGCTGATTGTTGGGAACACCAACACTAAAATATGTAATTTTTAAGTGTGTCAACACTCGTGTACTTTTTCTTCCCTCTGCAGCTTGTGAACGTACCGTGCAAACATGTTTTTATTGTACAAATTAAAATAATTACTGTGGCAGTGCAAGTGGTGTTTTATTGTTACGATCGATCTACCAGCCCTACAGTCCACTGGGAAAACCCCCTAAATTAAGGCAGTACCGAACACTGATGCTCTTACACTACTGGACCGATATTAACCAAACATAGCTATGAACCACCGCAAGGAAACTGGCTTTGAAATGAAAAAAAACGCATCGAAATCGGTCCAGTCGAGAGCTACGATGCCATAGACAGACAAACATCGTCGTCAAACTTATAACAACCCTCTTTTTGCGTCGGGGGTTAAAATTACTCAAATTATATGATGAAGCTTACGAACGTACCTATTATGTAATTAATAGTCTAGGAATCACGACTCACGCCTAGTTAATGGTTCTTGTGAAATGGAGTGCACTAATACCAATTCAGTGACGAGAGCTTCTATAGGTTTGAACTAGATGGCGATGTTAAACTTTATACTAGTACTACTAGTTAGCAATAGATGGCGTGAATTTCTTATTTCATGTTTCATAATAAGAATCTATTTATTTTCAGAGTAATATCTCTAAATACAAACAGAAGGTGAAAGGAAAAGGTATCTGTTCTATCGTGTGATGACTCTCAAATCTATGGTTTTAAAGTCATAAAGGAATCTATGGGTAAGTATAAATGAGCCTTTTGTTTTTTATTTATACTGATGTCCTAGCTAACCCACGCAACCTCTTCTGCGTATCTTAATGCCCGTACCGTGATTTATTAACAGTGTAAACAAATTCGTTTACCATAAAAAAGGTTATAGTGAGCCATACTTAAAAGATAGAAGGCATTAATATGTCTATCTTTTAAAGATGGCTCAGTTAAACCTTTTTTAAGGTGATGCATGCTATATATCTTCATGCTACGACCAGTAAAAGACAAAGATGAGGTTGTGTGTCAGCTATTGGAACATCTAAGGGCTAAAGTAAAGATCCATGAATAATACGTAAGTCTGTATATGGGTGGCCACAAAGTGAAAAGAAAAGGTGGACATGGTTTTGTGGCATAGGAAGGCATATACAATTCCAGTGGTGGTTCCTTAGATTTGCGCGTTCAACAAAACACACAAACTATTGAGTTTTGAAATATTAATGTGATTCTACCTGACTCTTCTTTTTTTTGTGTGGGCCTGCCAAAATGACTCTATTCTGACTGATGAAAAGTATAAGCAGAATCCAACTCAGGTCACCATACTCAGGGGTGGTGACCCACACCATGGCGGCTTAGTGATGCTTCTGCACCATTGAGCTCGTTTGGGCATTCAGTCGATCATTGCCAGCCTGTTCGTTCTGAAATCAGCATGGCTCTACTATCTTCTTCAGCCTACTGCCGCCCACTGCTGAATGAAGGCCTCCCCAAAGAACGCCAACCATTCAGGTCTTGGGCAGCCCGCATCCGCTGCCAGCCACTTTCTTCAAGTCATTGGTCCATCGTGCCATAGGGCGTCCTACACTACGTTTGCCCCATCGCGGTCTCCACTCTAGCACTCATCCACTCCAGCGACCATCAGTCCATTAGTGTCATAACTCACATCATTTCTATTTCAGATGGTTTGATTGCCGTTATAGTAATTTTAAAGGAACTTTAATAAAGTTTAAGAAGTATTTGACATCCATTACCATATGATAAATAACTGCAATGATGCTAATAAAGGCTAGGAAGATGATGCGTTAGCAGAAGAAGATACTTGATTGGAAGCTGTAGTCTATTTGTTACAGATTAAAAATGTTACGTTAACCAGTAAAAGCATAAATTCATTGGCTTTTTTTCTTATCATGACTGGTGACAGATCAAATACGGATCACTAGCCCTATTCTATACCATGAGAAAATTGATGGGTCATCTGAACTACCATGAGACCTTTCTAGAAAGATACAGGGGGAAAACAATAACATTTAGCACTATTCCGTCACTTGTAAGCTGTCCAATTGAGTACAGGTGAAGGGGAGGTGGTAACAACCCTCGATTTTCCTCCCTTGTCACATGATTTTTGTGCGGAGTTGCAGAATAATGTATTAAAAGAGGTATTGAAATTGTATGGAACTGAAGCCGTACAAAATAGTGCGCCACAAAGTTGGATTTCTTTTTTGATTTCCCGGCGCTTCGCTCGGTCAATTTGGTCATTTGATTTTGTACGGCATCGGTTCCATACAATTTCAATACCTGTTTTAATCCATTATTCCGCAACGCCGTATAAAAATCATGCGACAAGGGAGAAAAATCGAGGGTTGCTACCCCGTCCCCTTCACCAGTACTCAGTTGGACAGCTTAAAAGTGACGGCATAGTACTGAATGTTATTTTTTTATGCCCCTGTATCTTTTAAAAAAGGTCTCCTGGTGGTTCACATGACCCATCAATTTTCGACATGGGCCCGTAGTCTACTCATCTCGTGGGTGTCGTAAAAGCCGGCTAAGGAAGCCTACGCGTAATCTTAAGACAGAATGTACTTGTGTGCATGAAAATGTGAATGTTTTGTGTTAACTGTTGTGAATGTGCGTTCGCAGTGACAGGCTATTGCTTTTGTATGCGAGTCTAAAACGTGTGTGTAGAAAGAATTATAAATTATACATATTGACTTGAAAAGGCAAGAAAGCGAACGTCGACAATACATTTATGAAAAGCTAACTCCACACCGCGGTGATTTTTACCTTATTTACAACAAGAAGACTAGCGGCGCATCAAGTTTAAAAAAGTCGCCTAATTTACTCCTTAATCAGCTACCTGCCAGTGAAAGTCCCGTCAAAATTGGTCCACACGTTCCAGACTTGCCCGAACAAACAGACAGACCGACAAAAAATTCAAAAATTGTTCGTTTGATGTCAGTTCCATATCCACTTTCATTTAGTGAAAAACTGTTAACTTGAAATTACAAACAGACACTTCAATTTTATTTCTTTGTTTAGATAGATATTCACGAGCCATCTTCAATTGTGTGATGCAAGATCAATTTTTGCAAGTAGTTCGTCAAGTTTTCGCTAGATGGCGACACAGTTATATTTACACACGTGTGCTTTTGTTTTTCTTTATCAAATTAAACGTTGGGAGCTATTAATTGTTCACAAGAAAAGCTTAAACTGGTAAACTGGGACAGAATGTGGTCTTATCGACATTTACGTAAGTAAGTACTTCGTATGCATAAGGAAGCGATAACAACAACTGTTGTAGACATTCACACTTATATTATAAAGCTGAAGAGTTTGTTTGTTTTGTATTTTTTACAATATTTTGATGATTGTCCAGAAGGGCAGTGCTTTGTGCAAGGTTGGAACAGTTATATGAAAGGTCGTTGGATCGGTTTGTGGGTCGCAGGAATTCAAAACATTGTGGACCTACCTAAACATTTATTTAATACATATTTACTTTAGTCGGTTTTTACAAAAAAAGGATTGTCTATGTGAATGTGATAGATTATTATGAATTACTTCTCATCTTTCAAACGAGTACATTTCGTCCCGTTACCTCTAAAATAGAAAAAAACCTTTCTTGTTCAAACACCATTTAAAACACATCTATTTATTCAATGTTCTAAGCACGTTTATCAGGTTTTTAAAATAGGTATACACAGTGTGTTCACAGCGCTATTTCGTTCAGTCAGTATACGGCCATCCGTGGCCTTGTCTACACTCTGACATAACAGGTCCAAAAGTTATGCATTAAAAATACATTTATTAAATCTAATTAAATCTGCATTTGTACAAATACTTGCCGCGCTTTTTTGACAGTTTACAAGATGGTGTTGTTAAAAATAGTGCTGTTTTTAGCCTGTGTCTATGTGAGTATGTTTTTTTTGACAATATTGTTTGTGGTATGTGTTGCCGATTACAAATATCTACTGATTTTTTGTGTAAAATTATTTAGGCGATGAATTTCCTTATTATAAATTATAAAATCAAAGTTTTGCTTATAGAAACATATTTCAACTTCTTTTTTACAGACCACGCCCTCTAATCCTAAACTAAGCAGAGCTTGTTCTATTATGGGTACAACTGATACAAATACATACATACTATATTTTGTAAATACATACATCATATTATACATAGAAAACACCCAAACTTCGATTCAAACATTTGCAGATCATACAAACATTTGATCCGACCCGGGAACCGAACCCGAGACCTCAAGCACAGCAGTCGCATACGCTACTGCAGCAGTCGCGATATTGATGTACCCACAAAATTAAAGCTTATCGTCTATAGATTTTTTGGATCTTTTTTTGCCTTACCATTTAGCACTCAAACAAATTTAGAGTGATAAAAAATTAAATACCGACAATTAAATTAAAGTATTTACTACACATTATAAATTAATGACTTCATAACATGTAATAAATTACGAGCGACTGGCATCGCACCTCCGCAACCCTGAGGGTGCACTGCATTCGAAAGTTGAACTAGTTGTCAGTAGGTATATTTGAGGGCACTGACTTCCCAATAACGATTGCCATAGATGTTAATTTCAACCAGGACCGACGGTTTAACGTGTTTTTCGAGGATTGACGTCTATTGTACTATATTCAGATAAATCATCAACCCTTCTGTATGGTAGCGCGTCTTAGGGGAGAAAAGGCACAAAAGTAGAATTAATACTGTAGAGATGCGTTCTTTAAGAAGTATGTGTGGTGTGAATGTTAGTGACAGAGTCAGGAACGTAGCAATAGGAGAAAGTTGCGGATTGAAAGAAGATGTAGTGACAAGGATTGAAAAGGGCATGCTTCCATTGTTTGGCCATTTGGAGAGGATGGATGATAGAAGACTCACGAAAGGAATTTATAGAGCGAATGTATGTGAAAATGTCGGAAGAGGTTGTCCAAGGCGAAATAAATCGTCAGTTTTTAAGCCCCGACCAAAAAGAGGGGTGTTATAAGTTTCACGTGTCTGTCTGTCTGTCTGTGGCACCGTAGCGCCCGAACGTATGAAGCGATTTCAATTAATTAAAAATTAAAAAAATTATTAAATAAATTAATTGTATGAAAGGTGAGTTACGTGCGAGTGTTCTTGACATGTTTCATGAAAATCGGTTGAGCCGTTTAGAAGTTATGGGGGTGAAAGTGGGGAATGGCTGCAAAAATATCATCGAGTGGGGTCTCAAATGAAAGTGCATAACGTGTTTTTTACTTTTTATTAAGTTGGGGGTTTATTTTAATGTTGAGAATTTATAATTATTGTTAATACCATAGTGGATCTTTAAAAGCAGTAGTGTGAAACTTATCGACTTTGACCTTTACAGATAATTATATAACTACTTATATATTTATTTTATAATGTGATGGCCGTTTAGATTTGAACAACATTCACACTTTTGCACATACTAATGACATTATTATTCGATTTGGCCTAAATACTCTAATCTAGATAGTTATTAAACAGTAACTGGATTAGGTAAATACAGTTATTACAGTATATTACGTCAATTATTTATTTTGATTACTGTAGAAAAATGTTAATAATAAATTTCGACTGCCTGACTATACTATTCGACTGATATGCGTTTGCATAATCTGCAAATATTAAATTCGGAGTTTGGGCAGTTTCTATGTGTATTTGTTTTTAACCGACTTCCAAAAAGGAGGAGGTTCTATGTTCCACTGTATGTATTTTTTTTTTGTATACATATGTGCATGTGTTTATATGTATTTACAAAATAGTCTGTATTTTTTTATATCAGTTGCCTAGTACCCATATTATAAGCGCTGCTTAGTTTTTGACTAGATGGCGTTGTGTTTTTAATGTTCAAAATATTATTAGGTAAACATAAAAACACCGAACCACCTCTCCTTTTATAGTCGATTAAAACAACTTCAAGGTAAACAAAGCCGTGAGCAAAAGATACTTTATTGATAAAAATATTCGACAATTAGCCTATTTATTAATTTATCTTCTTTTAATTATCTGTTAAGTTCATGGTCGGAAGTTATCTTGTCTCGAAGTAGACTATATCTGTGTTCTATTTATAATAGGTATATTTGACTTCACAAATTGTGGAGCGGTTTAAAAGGTACCCCACGCTTTCTACTGCGCTGAGTGCGGTTCAAATCCACAAGAGACACAAATTGTTGTTCTGAGTCTGGGTGTTCTTTTTCTCCGTTTCATGTATGTGTGGCGACTTTCACATACAGCGCAACAATAAAACACACTACATTGCCATCTACCGGAAATACACCAAACGATGGAGTAACGTACTGTACGAAGAAACTATCAATCCTGCACCGCGATATTTTTTTTATGTATGGCCTGCCAAAATGACTCTACTCTGCCTGATGGAAAGCATAAGCAGAATCCAAGAGTGGTGGTCACCATACCCATTGCGAATGCAAACAGTGCAACAATGCAGCATCAAAAAAGAGCGTACTCCTTCTTAAAAGGCCGGCAACGCACTTGTGACGCCTCTAGTGTTGCGGGTGTCCATGGGCTGCGATAATCGCTTACCATCAGGCGATAGGTCAGCTCGTTTGCCCCTGTGGCGGCCACCACATACAGCGCAACAACAACATAACATACTACAGCGCCATCTACCGAAGATACGTCTAACTACGGAGTAACGAAGGAAACTAAGAAACTACCAATCCTAATTGCGCAATGAAAGTTCTCGCGCCAAATAACATATATAAAACATCCCAACATCAACCGTCGGGCAGTTGGCCCGCCAGGCATGATCACCTCGCCTGGTTGGAGGATCCTCCCTTTGTGTTCTAGGGACATGACACCTGTCCCCCACAGTGGTGACCCCGACGACGCCCCTATTCCATAAAGAAAGTTTTGGCCATTTGGTCTATGTATGTTCTACTATAACGCCTAAAGTACTGAACCGATTTTAATGAATGAGGTGTCAATAGATTCGTAATAATAGCCCGTTTGATATAAGCTATATATAATAGATACATTTTATCAAAAGTTGTAGTTTTTAAACTTAAATTGAATAATTTCTTAAAACTCCAGGTGACTGCGGCGGTGGTACCAGTTGTGAAGCTCAATGATGGCACTGAAATGCCGATGTTGGCTTTGGGGACATGGCTGGGTAGCGGTGGAAAGGTATGTCTTGTTGTCATATATTTTAAGATTTTTAAGAACCGATACGATTTTTAAAACTTAAAGAACTTCAGACGAAGTTGCGTGGGTCAGCTGATAATAATATAGATACTGATTGAGATACATAATTAGAATTGACTAAAACTTATTTGTGCCACCATTGTTCTCATGCCTACCAAATATAAAAAGAAAAAACATTAAAATAGGTCAAGCCGATTCGGAGAAGTGCGACTACAGACACGAGATATTTCATTATACAATTCGTAATGTACTGTGGCATAATGGACATCACTAATTATAATCACAAATTTTAACAAAAAAAAACCGACTTCAATCTGGACCAAATTTAAATGGGACCATACGGGAATATTGAGTTATTCGTTAATTTGTCGCGTACATACATAATGCAAATTGAAGACTTATATGGTTTTCTCATGGATGACATGTCAGAACTGGACCCAATTTAAATGGGACCATTCGGGAAGCACCAGCTTTCAAATAAAAAAAGAATCATCAAAATCGGTTCACCCAGTCCAAAGTTATGAGGTAACAAACATGAAAAAAAAATACAGTCGAATTGAGAACCTCCTCCTTTTTTTAAGTCGGTTGAAAACCAGTTTGTATACCACAAATAATTCCGCTTTTCCTTTTGCTGGATGCAGCCCAAAGGTAATGAAATAGAACAAGCTGTGCTGTGGGCCCTGGAAACTGGATACACCCACATAGATACAGCCTTCATCTACGGAATAGAAGACCAAGTTGGACGGGCGCTGGGAAAGAAGTTCGCTGAAGGGTTGAAGAGAGAAGATGTCTATATAACTACCAAGGTAAATTTTATCAGGGTTTTTAAATGGAATTTCTATAAGCTGCAGCTTTCTGCCATCGTTTGACGTGACTCCATACTCATCAACAGTACACTGCCAACATAGGTATATTCCTAATAAGAAGGTCCTGCTATAACACGCTTTCCAAAGTTTATTAAAAGATTTTCTTTTCTTTGCAGTGATATTCTCCTGTTTAGTTTGTTCATTTAGTCGCATGCGGTGCATTTATTTTCCTCACATGTAGAAATATCAGTATTATCATGAAAACTTGTGTACTTTTGTGGTCATATTGGTATTACAATTTAATGTACGAGGAAACAGAAAGAGAGAGATAGACCCCAACTTCCAATCCCCTGATTTTAAAAATTGTCATGCTTTTATCAACTCGGAGTTTGGAGGAAAATATATCCTCCCAGCTTTAAGGTCAGCAAAACACTCATGATTCTTGAATAACAGGTCTCCATGGGTCAATCTATCACTTTTCATCATGTGACTCACGTGATCGTTTGCCTCTCTATTAAATTAATAGTTAAGCGATAAATTAATAGTGTTCATAGACCTCTCCTTGATGGTGTGAAACAGACCCAGAAACATACCTATATTTTACAATAAAACTCCTCTTTGCGTCATAATTAAGATACCTCGAAATTAAATCCGACCTCAATAAAGAGTATTTTATTCTGGACGTCCTGCTCACCTTCCAATATGTTCCCAGCTCTTCAACGATGCCCACGCTAGAGACGCTGTAGTTCCCACGCTTCGTAAATCGCTGAAGAACCTCAACCTAGATTATGTTGATATGTACCTGATACATTGGCCTGTTGGACAATTTGTAAGTACTTGTACTACCTGGTTTTTTATCATTCAAGTTGTACTTAACTTATATTATTAATGCGAAAGTAACTGTCTGTTTGTTATGCTTTATCGACTTAACCGCTAAACCCACAGTACGTAGCTACCTTTAAATAAAATTTGAATAAATTGTTTAGAGCCCAAAATCGAAAGGCTAAAAATGAACAAACTCATTTCTTCTCCCAGGCGAACGGTACCTTCGACCTGACAGATAACGTGGAGACGTGGCAAGGGATGATCGAAGCCAAGAACCTGGGCCTCACCAAGTCTATTGGAGTGTCCAACTTCAATGAGGAACAGATGAACAGGTTACTGGATCGCGGACTGGAGAAGCCGGCTGCGTTACAAATTGAGGTAACTTTTAATTTTTCATTTCACCCCCTATTTTCACATTTCACCCCTATTTATCCCATGGGTGTCGTAAGAGACGACCAAGAGAGCAAACTACCAGGACAACAGAACTACAAAGAGAAGGGAAACTTATACTAGCCCGTCTGACCATTGTGGTCAGCTGTTCCAGTGATAGTAATTCTGACTATCTACTGCTAATCCTAAGGCCGTAGGTTTCATTCCAGCCCAGGACAGATAAATTAGAATTTTGCATCACCATGTTTTCCTGTGTCTGGATGTCATTCATTTATTTACGACTTGTGCACTTTTGTACGTCGATAGGCCTATTTGACTGGTATTCTTTACCAGTCAACCTTTGGGGGGTGTAGAAATGTTGTGAAGTAGATGAACATTTACCTATAATTTTTGCATATAGAAATATATAAGTATGTTTATGTATCAGCACTGGTTCCCATAGTACAGGTTCTATCCTGCTATCCATCAGACCACCATCCACCATCTTTTTTGTCCCCAGTTGAACCTGAACCTCCAGCAGCCAGGTCTTCTCTCGTACTGCAAAGAGAAAGACATCGCAGTGATGAGCTACACTCCCTTCGGCTCCTTGTTCTACAAAAAAGCGAGTTCAGACGCGCCCCCTCCTAGAATTGATGACCACGCCCTTGTCTCAATCGCCAACAAGTACAATAAAACTGTTCCGCAAATCAATTTGAGATATCTTGTGAGTATTATCTATTCAAATAAACACAATTTAAGTGTCTGTTTGTAATTTTAAATTAACAGTTTTTCACTAAACGCAAATGAAAGTAGGTATCAATGATATTATATACATTGGTAGGTATAGAGTTATAGACAGTACTTAAATTAAAAAAGTATTTTTTTTACATTTTTGTCTCTGTTTGTTCCGGCTAATCTAGGCGGGACCGATTTTAACGGGACTTTCACTAGCAGATAACTAATGATTTAAGGAGTAATTTAGGCTTTTTTTTTGAAAAATTTGCATCTGTTGTTACAAGTTGTTACATTTTTACAACAATAACTTAAACCGCTGATACTACTAACTTGACATTTTTTCAGGTGATGCTTTTTATGTAAAAAGCACCCACTGACTAAGACGGTAAACACTTTTCATCAGGTATCCTATCTGCTAGTTTGCCCTCTATGCAATCATTTTCTTTTTATTATTCCAGGTTGACCTCGGCACAATTCCCCTCCCCAAGTCCGTGACGAAGTCTCGCATTGAAGAAAACATAAATATCTTCGACTTCGAGCTGACACCAGAAGAGCGGGAGATCCTCAAGGGATTCGACAAGAACTTCAGAACTATTAAGCAGACGAAGTGGTTGGAACACCCCTACTACCCCTTTGAGAAGAATTAATTTTGTAATAAATATAGAAAGATGTCGTTGAATACTTTTATTTTATTTAATATCTTTATTTTTAACCGACTTCAAAAAAGGAGGAGGTTCTCAATTCAACCGTATATATATTTTTATATGTGTTCGCGGATAACTTCATCGTTTATGAACCGATTTTGATAATTCTTTTTTTTTATGGAAAGGAGATATCCCAACTGTGGTACCATGATAAGGAATTAAGGACACTTAGATCTGATGATGGCATACCAGAGAAATCGATTTAAATAAAATAAAAGAAATATCTTTTGCACACGGTACTACCCGCGTGCAAAAGATATTAAATACGAAGCAACAAAGCACTCTCTTTGTGTCTGTTTGTCCAATAAAATGTGGCAACCAGGTACTTTGATTCTTGAGGAAGGACATCGGCTACTCTTTACTGCGATAACCGACATACACGCGGGTGGAGCCGCAGGCAAAAGCTAGTAACCAATAAATGATAGAAATACATTGCCAGCCACTTTCTTGAAGTCGTCGTTGAAGCCGTATTCGGTTTCAGCAACTGCTTCGTGACTCGAGTCAAAGTTATTTTGGTGAGTTCCCTGATGTGTAGCCAATTGTATTAAAATTTAAAACACCTGCGCCCACATTTAGCAATATAATATTTTACTACATTCACAGAACGCCATCTAGTCCCAAACTAAGCAGAGCTTTACTATGGGTACTAGACAACTGTTGTAAATACAGAAATGAGTAAACATAGAAAACGCCAAAACTGCAAAACAATTTGCAGGCCTTTCAAAAATGTTTGAAAGGTCTCAGGTCCGACCCGAGATCGAACCTGAGACCTCAAGCACAGCAGTCGCGTACGCTTCCACTGCGCCACCGAGGCAGTCATTGTTGTCATCATCGATGATGAAGCTGATGAAGGATCTATATGCTACGCTACTAGAGCCACGCTGATTTCAGCTAGGTCGGACCGGCTCGACCGGGGCTGTACTACCCTCTCACAGAAGATCAACCGAAATTAACAGCAGTGGGGTGTCGTGTTTCGTTGTTGAATGTGAGACCGGAGGCCCAATGATGCAGTAGCATATCAATAGGTAGCCATAGTGTGAGTCCCCATGTTGCATTGTAAGCATTCTCAATGAGTATGGTGACCACCACTCTTGGATCCTGATATTGTTTTCCATCAAGCAGAGTAGAGTCACTTTTGCGGGCTCAAAAATGAATAAAAAGTACACTATCTAGAGATGTTTTTTAAATATTGAGTAGTATTTGTCTAGATAACGAGTATCATATTTGCAAAATAATAATTATATCTGTTGCTAACTTTTGCCTGCGGCTTTCCTCGCCCCAAGTCAAACAAATTATAGACCAGATCGGCAACAATTCTGGGCCACACACTCGTTGGACTACTCTAAAGGTTTTTTTTAAGAGATAACAATACAACAACAAAGAGAAATGTATTCTGTATCGCGGGAGGCTTTTCAAAATACATGAAGCGGACAAAAATAACACCTAGGCTCAGAACCACCATTTGTGGGCCAAACAAAGTGTGGACTCTTGTGTAGACTCAGTGCAGCACGATGCGGCTAGAAACTAGGCCAGGCTTGACCGCTTAGAACACTACGCCATTCATGCACTTGTAGCGAGTCATTGTTAAATGTTGTATTTGCTATGTAATCTTTAAATATTTATTGTAATCTATTATTATTATATTCTTCTTGCAAGCTCAATTATATGTAAACGTTATTTTTGTATAGTCGCTTTTAATGTTTATATATTTCCTTCAATAAACAAACGGACAAACGACCGGGCGCATCTTATTAGTTACCTAAGACACCAGGGCCTGCAGTCTCGACATAGATAGCGATCGTTAAAGTTGCGAATTCGGTAGCTAATTCATATCGTTAGCTTTTTAACGATTTTTGGTAGTCTCTACCGTTGCAACTATCGATTTTCATCGGTATCGTATCGTTTTTGCTGTCATTTTGGCAGCCCGCTAACTCGATAAGTATTCGAAAAGGATCGTTAACTGTGAAATATTATAAGAATAGAAATTCTATGAAGATACATATTTATCAGATTGTAATAATATCTTTTGCAAGTGTAGTGCACTAATTTATAATATTAATTGTACATAATGGCGGAGGTTTATTTGACTTATCAATGATAACAAATACCTATACCTATGCCTATACCTATACCTATACCTATACCTATACCTATATCTATACCTATACCTATACCTATACCTATACCTATACCTATACCTATACCCATACCTATACCTACTATTCCTATACCTATACCTATATCTATACCTATACCTATACATTTACCTATTTTTTTTTTGATATGCTACTACTATTAAAATGCGCATAAAATACTCAAATTATTTTAGAAATAATCAAACAATCAAATTTAGAAAAACAACAAATCTGAAAATAAATTCAAAAAACCCACATTACTTTACAACTTTGCTTCCAAAATGTCAAACTATAGATAGGATTTTCGTTAACTTAGCGACGTCCCTGTTTACGATTTTGCACGGTAATTCATGAGTAGAGACTTGCCCTTGTGATTAAGATCGTTACGGCAAGCGAAAATATTCGTTAACATTTATCGTTCGTTAGTTTGAAATTTTGGAAGCAAAATGGTGCCACGTACAATATCTTGCTTAATTTTAGGGAAGTATTTTAATGTTTCTATTAATTATATTTATTTAACTTGATATTTATAAGGTATAGGTATAGGTGTAGGTGTAGGTGTAGGTGTAGGTGTAGGTGTAGGTATAGGTATAGGTATAGGTATAGGTATAGGTATAGGTATAGGTATAGGAATAGGTATAGGTATAGGTATTTGTTATCATTGATAAGTCAAATAAACCTCCGCCATTATGTACAATTAATATTATAAATTAGTGCACTACACTTGCAAAAGATATTATTACAATCTGATAAATAATTATGTATCTTCATACAATTTCTATTTTTATAATATTTCACAGTTAACGATCCTTTTCGAATACTTATCGAGTTAGCGGGCTGCCAAAATGCCTCGATAAGCGATTTGCGACTGTCGTTAAATTGACAGCAAATTCGATACGATACCGATGAAAATCGATAGTTGCAACGGTAGAGACTACCAAAAATCGTTAAAAAATTATCGAAATGAATTAGCTACCGAATTCGCAACTTTAACCATTTAAAAACCATTTTAACCATTTATTTTTGCTACAAAACAGTACAACATACAATATAGTAACACGTAACTATCATTAACGATCGCTATCTATGTCGAGACTGCAGTCCTTTACGATTTTGCACGATATTTTATGAGTAGAGACTTGCCCTTGTGATTAAGATCGTTACGGCAAGCGAAAATATTCGTAAACATTTATCGATCGTTAGTTTACGATCGTTATGCTATCTATGTCGAGACTGCAGGCCCAGATGTTGTTGCTAACGGGTTTATTGGAACGCGGCAGAGCGATGCGCGGCCGCAGACTCGAGGCCCGCTCGCCAGTCGGCTCACAACCTTTATACGCGTTGCCCGCTAATTACTTGTCCGTTCGTATGTTGCTATATCGCTGTGCTATCTATCTATCGCTGTATTTCTCTTTGTGTATTCTGCTTCTGTGCCTTATATATATCTGCTTGTGCTGTACATTCATATAAAGTGGAAGTAAACGATTGATACGTGAGTGTAGAACTATTTATTATTATCACACTACCTACCAGCCCACACTTCTACAAACTCATTGATTGATTGCTTAAAAATTTCATCAGAATTGGTTTATACGTATTTATCCACCCTTAAGACGGACATACAGGAAGGCGACCATCCGGAACTCCACTACATAAGTCATTCTCGAAAAGCACTCGACTTCTCGCATCCAGCTCTCGACGAATACCGTAGTAAAAGTGTATCAGCTGGTCGGCTATGGAATGCCTTACCGCGAGCAACACGCAGCAGCTTCTCTGAGTGTGTTCAGGAAGAAAACCAGGGATTATAATCAGTCCCTACAATAATCAGACCCTTAACATTTTATATGTACTTGTAAACATATATACATTAAATATGTTTCCTTGTTAAACGCAGAAGTTCTAGAAAGAGTAAAAGAGAAAGGCTGCCGATATCTACTATAGAAATTAGAAAACGGAAGATGGTAGGCCACCTACGGTTGCGACGTATAAGGAGATCAAGGAAACGGCTCTTTATAGGGAGAGCTGGATAACGCTGCACCGATACTACGCTCTTATCGGTGCAGCGTTATCCAGCTCTCCCTAGCTCTCTGAAGTGATAATGATGATGTTTCCTTGCATGTATTTTTGAATATTATGTATTAATATGTACAATATATTCTACTGTATAAATCACGTCTATATTAATATTATTACTTTTTTATTATATATTATAAGCTACTTCCCCTGCCAGTCGTTAATCTACCTGCCTAGTTCTAAAGTATTTGTGCAGTGTGCAATTGTGATTAATAATTTAAGGTTATTTTGTTAATGTGAAAATTATAAAAAGTGTTATTTAAAGCAATCGTGTATAATTTTAAGATATTTCTACTTCGAAACCTAAAAATATATATAATATTATAAATATATATAGTTTCTCTTCTAATTCATAAGTACGCATGACTGTGCTCATGCCTACGTCTCTACTATCCCCTATTCACTCATGGTGGAAAAAAACTCAATTTTGTGTTAAGCACGCCTTTGTACATGACACTTTCTTGTCCCTTATTTGTATGTGTTTAGTGTGTACATTAAATACAAAAACGAAAAATCCAGAAAAACCTTTTGCAATTTAGACTGATGATTAAAATTAAAACTTTGATTAAAACCAGGCTACACCTAGATTATTCTTTCAAGGAATGAGGTTCCAGAGTGTATACTTTCAAATAGACACACATACAATCAATACATATTTAAATACATAGGTTAAATCACCAATTAAATGTTCAGTGATCTTATTGATCCGATATTGTCAATGTGAAAGTTGAATGTCTTAAAAACATGTTTAAATTAGCGTCGATTAAATAGAACATAGTCAATTAAGATAAATTCATTACTGACCTAGGTTCGGCGAGAACTGGAGTCTGTGAGTATCTTATTATTTTTACTATTAATTAGTTAGTTTTTTTTCTATACATGAGCCTCCCAAAGTGACTCTACTCTGCTTGATGGAAAACATTAGCAGAATCCAAGAGTGGTGGTCACCATACTGCGAATGCAGACAATGCAACAATGCAGCATGGTGACCCACACGATGGCGGCCTAGTGAGATGTTACTCCATCTATCGGCGCTGGCCCTTAATTTCTATTGTATTAACCATGATAGGGTGAGATGGCGGAAAATTATACGAGGGGCTTTGTCCTCCTCTATCACCAATTTAGACAATAACTTTACGTGACCACGACCGCTCTGCCAACAGTGAAACAAGTGAAAAGAAACCTACTCGGATACCTCTTAGTCATGAGCCCCTTCAGTTTAGAGTTTAATTATATACTTTTAGCAATAATAACTACTTGGACGACTGCCTCGTTGGTCTAGCGGTTAGTGTGAGCGACTGCCGATCAAGAGGTCTCAGGTTCGATTCCGGGGTCGGATTGCTTTTGGGTTTTTCTTACAAGAAATTCTTAATAGCAGCCTGGAGTATGGAAGATGGCGGTGTTTCCCGCCCGTGCCTCGGAGAGCACGTGAAGCCGTCGGTCCCGGTTGTCATGAACATCTATGACAATCGTTATTGGGAAGTCAGTGCCCTCAAATATACTGATAACTAGTTCAATCTTCGAAGTTCACCCTCAGGGTTGCAGAGGTCGGATGCCAGTCGCTCCGTGGAAAAACTGATATTCAGACCCTCAGATTATAAAAGAAAGCCAGATGGAACGTTCTTGTCAAATAACATGACGCCGATTGATTTATTTTAGTAGACAACTTTTTAGTGGGTAAAAAATTTAATTCCCGAGAGGCAGTACAAAATGCCTTTGAAGAGTTTGTTGCCTCCCGTCCAGCTGATTTTTACAAGAAGGGCATCAATAAACTGCCAATGCGTTGGCAAAGATGCGTCGATTGCATGGGTGATTACTTCGAATAACAGAAATAAAAAAGTTTGAAAAAATAAGTACTTTCACTTATTGCATACAAAACGGCAATTTCATAGGTAAAGACCTATTGTTGGATTTCGAACGTCATTGTACTGGCAACATTTTGATTGTCGCTGGTTCGTGTTTGACGTTTTGACGTGGGAGGTTAGATTGTGATAGAATTCGTGTACCAATGGCGGGCAGTGAAAAATTTGATTGTTAATTTTGTAGTACTCGTATAGTTTCCGCGTGAGATTGATAACACCGTGAGGTTTGTTGAGCTAGGGTACTTGTGGGCTCGCTGCCCAGCGTGAGACGAGATTAATATCGAAAATTGTTGAGAAGGTTTGATCGGCCAGGCTAGGCTTGGGAACAGTTAAGTGAATTGTGATTAGACTCGCGAGAATTGTAATACGTGATAAGCGCGTCCCGCGAGAACTAAAACGATTGTATTGTAATTCGAATATCTGTGAAAAGTTGATTATTGAGATTAATTCGGATACCTTGAGAAATAACCAGCACCTGGGAGCAATGTTTGTGTGAAGACGCAGAGCAGAGAAGATTCTACCCAAGAGATATCTCTTGGACGCCGAGAACAAAGAAGACACACACTCCAGTAAGTGCTTTAGATTAATTTAATTTAGATTAAGAACACGGTGACACAGGCCGTGGGTCATTCTTCTTGCCAGTGGTATTAGTAGTGAATGTATATCTATCTATGGGCCCATGGGTATTATAAACTTCACAAGGTGATCACTGCCTTGGCAAGAGGAATGATCACCTATTATATAGGATATATGTATTAAAATTTGTCATCTTTGAAAGAATGAACTTTTTATCAATCGCAAAATAAAACGCAGTTGCCGTGACTATTATATGGAGTACTAAGATGTGAAAGAAACTAGTATCAGCCCCTCACAATTCTTGTTTACCTCGAGAAACAAGTCAAGTCACTTACAATGGCTCAGTACGAGAAAATACATCGTGCATTTATCTCGTAAACAATACTAAAACAATCAAGTATATTATCTGTTATAATTCCTAGTTTTCTGAAGAGATATTCAGCAAGTGAAGATGTCACTGCAACTATGTAATCTTGTATTTTTGATCTGTGGATTGAACTTTGTAAGTTTTATTGCAATAATTTTTAATTTTGAGCATTTTCTCCTGTCTACATGCATATTATTATAACTTCGCCCCGGTGTTCAGCTAGTTTAAAAAGTAGCCTAAGTTACTCCTTATATTATCAGCTACCTATCACTGAAAGTCCCATCAAAATCGGTCCAGTCGTTCCAGAGATTAGCCGGAACAAACAAACAGACAGACAAAAATTGTAAAAAATGTTAATTTGGTAAGTATACATATGTACCGTGTATACAAACATATATGCATTAAGTAAAAAGCGGTTATTTTAATATTACAAACAGACAATCCAATTTTATTTATTTGTATAGATGGATTATTTATATGTAGATGACCTTGCCTCTTTATGATACTGCAATTGCAGTCTTATTTTACCCGAATTAGGAATATATATCTTAAGACGCTGCCCGTAGAGGAGGAGGTGTAACTTCCAGATCACGTAAAGTGTCTCATGTGGGATTTGAACCCACAACACTTAGCGCAGTAGAAAGCCGCGAGGCAACTTTTTAACTACTATTCCAACCGTGCAGTCAGATATAGAGTATGTTTATCTGTTCCATCGTAGCGGCGAAATACACCGATTTTCATGAATGAGATATTCGTAATAATGGACCGGGTGACATTTGCCATATAATATTAATTTATCAAAATTTTTAACATAGTCGGGTTGTACTTTTATAAACGTTTTCTTATTAAAAATATTAACAAGACAGAGCTTGATCATCAGACTGCTCCTAAACATTAAACTTATATGTATAGCGCCCTTTAATAAGCGTAGCGCCCTTTAGCAAGAGCGCAGATTTATTGAAAGTGCAGCTGCCAACGCCCCTAACGCCGCTGCGCCCAAGTGCACCACACACCATGCACTATAGGTAAAAACGATTCTGCGGATAGCTTCCCACTAGTATAATTCTCTGAAATCTAATTTCCAGGTGGAAATGACGTCAGTTCCAGTTGTGAAGCTTAACGATGGCAGAGAGATGCCAGGATTGGCATTGGGCACCTGGCTCGGGTTTGATACAGAGGTATTGAAGTTCTTTTTATTTTCAGACTTAAAGAAATAACTGGTTCAGTTTCTGTTATCGTAACTATAAATATATATAGCTTTGGCCACCTGGCCAGCGAGTTATCGACGACCAAAACCTACTTTCTAACGAGACGCTTAAGCCTCGCGGTGGACCATTAATGTTGTTAAAACATACCGATAAAAGCAAGCATTCATTTAGTTTCTGATAACACTATTACTGCTTGACGACTAGTCAACGCAACATGCAGTTGGTAACACATAAAACAAACAATAATTCGTTCTAGCATAACCTCACTGCCAAACGCACAAATGAATAAGCCCATGTTCAGATGACGAGCGCTCAACGCGCGTTTTGATAACGCGCGTTAACAACTCCATGTAAAAACGCGCGTTAGCATGTGTACTCCTAGAACAAATTACTAGTTGTAAACGCGCGTTAGCAAAACGCGCGTTGAACGCTCGTCATCTGAACATGAGCTTAGTGTAGTGAAATATCTACACTAATATTATAAAGAGGAAAACTTTGTTTGGTTGTAATGAATAGGGTTAAAAACTACTGGACCGTTTTTAAAAATTCTTTCACCATTCGAAAGCTACATTATCCACGAGTAACATACGCTAAATTTTATTTTGGAAAAAATAGGGTTCCGTAACATATTTGGGTTTTCGGACACAAGGTGTAAAAAATCAACCAGAAAAGCAGAAAAGTTACTTATTTTGCGTACGCTGCCTAAACTATAAAAGATAGATCCATAAAATGTTCTAATTTCTGAGTTGGTACGATCAATCTTTGACAGACGGCCGACATACACGCGAGCGGAGACGCGGGCAAAAGCTAGTACTATATATATACTTATAATAAAAATGTAACAGGTCCAATTCTGTACATCTATACTAATATTAATAAAGCTGCAGAGTTTGTTTGTTTGTTTGTTTGAACGCGCTAATCTCAGGAACTACTGGTCCAATTTGAAAAATTATTTCAGTGTTAAATAGCCCGTTTATCGAGGAAGGCTATAGGCTATATATCATCACGCTAAGACCAATATAGGTAGTAATTGCACCTATCGACTATTACTTTTTCCAAAATTTAGACAACTTTTTAGTGAGTAAAATTTCAATTCCCGAGAGGCAGTACAAAATGCCTTTGAAGAGTTTGTTGCCTCCCGTCCAGCTGATTTTTACAAGAAGGGCATCAATAAACTGCCAATGCGTTGGCAAAGATGCGTCGATTGCATGGGTGATTACTTCGAATAACAGAAATAAAAAAGTTTGAAAAAATAAGTACTTTCACTTATTGCATACAAAACGGCAATTTCATAGGTAAAGACCTATTATTATTATGCATAAAGTTTAAATACAAAAAAAAACATAGTAGCGCCGAGACCAGACATAACGTGTATACTCTATATTTAGTAAAGTGCTATACTTATACCTGCCATAAATAATACCTTTATAAATCGTTGTTGTATATAGTTATGCTTGATATGAATTGAATTGTAGTCGTTCTATAGCAATAGTGTTTATCTGGGGGCACGGTCGTGCCCCCTCAAGACGAGCCAAGCGAAGCGCAAGGGCACTACCTACCTGTTCTCGAAGTGTTTCGTCGTTTTTTTGAACCCTCATAACTTTGGTTCCCTATATACCAGATCGTTCAAATTCTCAGGATATGATGTTACCAATAGACTAATGAAACATACAAAGTTTTTAATTGCATAGCTCTAATACTTTAGGTTTTATTGATACCTAAAAAACACCGATTTCGTCACTGACACACTGATGATCATCAAAACTGTTAGGGTACTTCCTGAAGTGCTAGAAAGCCGAAATTTGGTATGTAAACTAAGTTTAGTATACAAACAACAAAAAAATTCATAAACCTATTACTATTGCCCTCAAACCCCTAAATTTGGGGGGTGGAAGTTTGTATGAAACTTTCACAAATTTTTATGCTAGAGGTTTTATTTTTGGTACACGGACTTTTTCGAAAGAAGAAAGAAGATGTACTAGAAATACAGCCCAAAAAAAGAAAAAAAAAACTGCCTTAAGCAACTTACAAAAAGAAATGAAATCCCACCAACAACATTTTCATGTAAAATGTTGCCAAGACGACTGCACATGGCTTACCCTGTGAAAAAGATATCAGATCTCATGTAGAGCTAAGGTTCTGAATCTACACGCCCTAACTCTACCATTTTTTTTTTTTTTTTTTGACGGGGGGAAATCCTCATGGATGTCCTCCGCCCTGGGGAAAGGGGCGAAGGGGTCTGTCAGACTCCTACTGACTAAAACCCCCCGGTGTTCCGTCTAACACCTAAGCCGGGGATCACGGGAACATAAGAGACAACCGCGATCCCCGACTGGTGCCGGCCCGCCGCTGCGGGCCACATCTCGTCAGCGAGGGAGAGTTTCCCTCGCGACTTCAAGAGGGGCGCGCGGGAACACTACGCGCCGCCACCTCGGGCCCAGTTGGGGGGCGACGGACATCCCCAAGTCCGCCACCCCTGGACCCAGTTAGGGGGGCCGGTGGAGGGCAGCGTAGGCCCTCCCCCGACGCCCGGTGCGCCTGCTGCGGACTGAGAGAGAGGTCAGGATCTCCCTTTCCCTTTCCGCAGCCTCCTTCTGCGAGATGACCGCTTCGCAGAAGGACACCACCGCGTCCCAGGACTCCTCGCCGTCGACCATAGAACGAACTACGGCCGGCAGCGAGAGGTCACTGCCTACTACAGAGATGAGGGCACGGCGCGGCCCCTCCCAAGCAGCACACTCTGCCAGCGTATGCCGCGCCGTGTCCTCCCGATAGTCGCCCTAACTCTACCAACCCTAACTTCATAAACTCTGCATCTCAGTAAAAATGTATGGCTTGGCTGTTTCGTTTCTTCAGAAGCTAAATAATCGTATAACATATTACTTCAGAAACTAGATATTTGCAAACACAAAAGGCATTTGTTTCCCCTTCGTGAGTCGTGATGGTATGGTAGCGAAACGGCGAAGCCATACATTTTTACTGAGATGCAGAGTTTATGAAGTTAGGGTTGGTAGAGTTAGGGCAGAACCTTAGCTCTACATGAGATCTGATATCTTTTTCACAGGGTAAGCCATGTGCAGTCTTCTTGGCAACATTTTACATGAAAATGTTTTTGGTGGGATAGACTTGTCTTTTGTATTTAAATCTCTTTGCGTCGTAAAACTTCACATCTTCGAATCGACTAAAGCCACGACTAAAGCTAAACCACAATTACTTATGATTTTAGATGAATAAATTAAAGGTATTCTAACACTGATTAATTCTCTTTAATTTCTACTTCGGTTATTTAAAAGAATCAAACAGGCAGCGAGGTAGAACATGCAGTGTTGTGGGCCCTCGCCGCTGGGTACACGCATATTGACACAGCTTTCATCTATGGAATAGAAGACCAAATCGGACAGGCGCTGGTGAAGAAGTTCGCAGATGGAATGAAGAGGGATGAAGTCTATATTACTACTAAGGTGAGTTAACCAGATTTAAGATGGTTTAATACCAGGAGTTTTATTTATTTACTAGCTGAACCCCTGAAGCCTCCTCCTCAACCTCCCCTGAAGCTGAGGAGCTAGTCTAAAAAAAGTAGCCTGAGTTACTCCTCATATCATCAGCTACCTATCAGTGAAAGTCCCGTCAAAATCGGTCCACCTGTGCCAGAGATTAGTCGGAACGTCGTAACAAACAGACAGGCAGACAGACAGACCTACTTACAGTCAGACAAAAATTGTAAAAATGTTATTTGGGTATACTCGTATATACCATGTATATATACATATTATGCATTTAGTAAAAAGCGTTTATTTTTCATATTACAAACAGATACTCCAATTGTATTTATTTGTACAGATTTAAAAGTATACGTCATGTATTTGTTTCAGTAGTCTAGTACCCATAACAGCTTACTATGCGACTAGATCGCGTATTAAAACCATTGTTGTAAAGCATCCTAGAGCGGTGCGTTTATATGTCAGGGAAATATTTCACGCCCATACAACGTGACCGCAGCGCGGCTGCCGCACAGTCCTAGTGTCCTGGTGGTCCGTGCAGGCGCGCAGCGGATCAGTTGCTTTCGATCTTATTTGAAATTCACACGAATCATCATGCGTATCTGATTAAAACGAAGAAAATGTTGATTGCATATTATTTATACCGACAACACAAAAAAAATCGAGCAAGATTGACGTGTCATTGTCGCGCGGGTGATTTGAGGCTGCCGCGCGGTCGCCCCGTAGCTACCGCGCGCCTTGGTCACTGCTGAGAATTTGTACGATGTGGACTATTCAATAAAGTTTAAATTGCTATATAAAGAAACAAGTACGCGGCATACATGATTTCATTCTTTCAATTTCCAGCTGTTCAACGATGCCCATGATAAAGACGCTGTTGTTCCCGCTCTTCGAAAATCACTCCAGAATCTAAAGTTGGATTATGTGGATATGTACCTCATACACTTTCCTAATGGGATATTTGTGAGTTTCCCTTTATACTCCACCTCTGTTCGCAGGGGAGGTTTATGTCCAGGAGTGGACTGTTAAAAGCGGGTGATCTGGGTGATCATGATACTTAAGTAAAGTAAGTGAGAAGTATACTGTTGGTCAAACCATATTTATTTGTTGGTCAAACAAATAATAATACAAAACAAATACGATCATTTCTTCTGTTGCTGTGTGTAATTTTTCTATAAGAATAAACGTGTGTGTGTAATAACAAATGTTACCACAGTCCAGGCTAATATAATTTCTGATTAAACTGTTGTGTATAACATGTACGAAGTTCCTATTATTATTGAAATCACAGAGCCATCTATTGGACACTGGTTTAACTACGTAGTAACAACAAATTCTAAATTCCGCAAAAAAAAAAAAGCGCAATTAAGGTTTTTTTTTATTTATGGGCCTGTCAAATTGACTCTACTCTGCCTAGTGGAAAGCATGAGCAGAATCAAGGAGTGATAATCACCATACTCATTGCAATACTACAATGCAGCATGGTGACCCACACTACGGCGACCTAGTGATGCCTCTGGATCATTTTTCAGATGTAATTAATACTAATCACAACATACAGTGGTAGGCCATAACCTTCTTTCTGAAAAGAGATCTGTCTCCAGCAGAGTACTATTGAAGACTGTTGGTAATGATGATGATGATGACAAACAGAACTTTTAAACTACTAGTTACTTATCCTGGACTCTTAGAAGAATAATTAATCATTATTAATCTACCAGGAAAACGGCACCTACGATTACACGGACTATGTGGAAACTTGGCGAGGTATGATCGAAGCCAAGAGCTTGGGTCTCACCAAGTCCATTGGAGTGTCTAACTTCAACGAGGAACAGATCAACCGACTGCTGGATCACGGACTGGAGAAGCCGGCTGCGTTGCAAGTAGAGGTGGGTTTATGTTCTATGGATGGTAAGTTAAGATAAAGCTCCATCAGTTCACAACGTAAAACACAATCAAACGGGCGTTTAACACACCTTTGCTCATTTCTTCTGGGATTCCCCGGTACGATAAGCCTAGCCTCTATTCCTAAAAGCTTTGAAATGTCTTGAATTTCCTGTCAGGGATTTTTTTTATGTAATATGCGGACAAACGAGCAGACGTATCGCCTGATGGTAAGCAATTATCGCTGCCGATGGACACCTACAACACCAGAGACGTCAAAAGTGCGTTGCCGCCCTTTGAGGGATAGGGGTGGGATGGAGGTGGGGGATGAGGCTGATAGGGGAAGGGGTATGGGCCTCCGGTATCCTCACTCACTAGGAACAAAACATAATATACACAATAGAAACACAGCGCAGGCACTGTTTTACGCCGGTTTTCTGTGAGGCCGTGGTATCACTCCGGTCGAGCCGGCCCATTCATGCCGAAGCGTGGCTCTCCCACTATAAATACCTACAACATATTCAGCGCATGTAAAATTCTAGTTTTATTATTGTTATTTTTCTTTTTTTTTGTTTGCTTGATACTTAAATTTTTTATTTAGTAGTGCTATATGCTTTGAACATATATGTATGAACAGCTAAATAAAATATAAAATACTGTAAATTTCTATTTTTAAAATTTATGGAATTTCTTGCCGATTATTCTCCATAGGAATGATACTTTGGAACCGGGTTTGGTGCCTGAAAAGGCCTACTTGCAATATAATTTTCTTCTTCTTCCTAGCCTTTATTATTCCCAAGATTTGGGGTCGGCTACTAGTTCAACCGGTTTTACCTGAATATCAGTTTTTACACAGAGCGACCGGCATCGGACCTCCGCAACCCTGAGGGCGAACTAAATTCGATGATTGAACTAGTTGTCAGTATATTTGAGGGCGCTGACTTCCCAATAACGATTGCCATAGATGTTCATGACAACCGGGACCGCTGGCTTAACGTGCTCTCCGAGGCACGGGCGGGAAACACCGCCATATTCCATACTCCGGGCTGCTATATAATTTTAATTTAATTAATTCAATTTAACAACAGAAACATAAGGGAATCTCCTCCTCCTAAGAGAAAAACTTAGGCTTTTGATATACGATGCCTCGGTGAAAACTTTCGAATGAATCACATACAATGAATCACAATCACACCGACGGGTTATACATAATTCAGTCCACTTACCAGTCATCATAACGACACTGCTGTACATACTTCGCCAGTAATTTTTATAAAACCTATGCCTTCGTTACCAGGTTAACCTGAACCTTCAGCAGCCAGGTCTCCTCTCGTACTGCAAGAAACAGAACATAGCGGTGATGAGCTACACTCCTTTCGGCTCTTTGTTCTATAAAAAAGCGAGTTCAGACGCTCCCCCTCCTAGAATTGATGACCCTGCCCTTGTTATAATAGCCAACAAGTACAATAAAACTGTACCGCAAATAACTTTGAGATATTTGGTGAGTAGATCAGAACTATGTAACTTCATTGGGGCGACTTCTACACACATAGAAATAAAAACTTATTATAACGCCATCTAACGAAGACCCACCGAACTCCAGATAACGGTTAATCTTGTGTCGCCATAGGAATAATTTTCAGGCCGTCATGTATGATCCCCTTACCTGGTCGAAGGGTTACCTTTGTATTGGATTGACATCCGTTCCTTCATACCGACATCAAAAAAGGAGGAGGTTCTCAATTCGATTGTATTTTTTTTAATTTTGTTACCTCAGTACTTTTGACTGGGTGAACCAATTTTGCTGATTCTTTGTTTATTTGAAAGCTGGTGCTTCCCGTGTGGTCCCATTTCAATTTGGGCTAGTTCTTGAAGTCGGTTTTTTTATTAAAAACTATGTTATAATTTTTTTTTTTAAGAAAACTTATCATCATCAACAGTTCACTGTTTGACGTAAGCGTCTCCTTAGAAAGGAGGGTTTGGTACTACGCTGGCCAGACGGGCTGATATAGGATTTGTTTCTAGTGTTTGTTTTTTTCTTTGCAGTGCTGTTGCCCTGTAGTTTGCTCCCTCGCGACTTACGACACTTATGGGTCGTGGCACTCCGCGTTCTTTATCCGGTACCACACTGAGATAAGTCAAGCACTAGCAATATTTCCTATGTCACAGGGGAATTTACTGACATATTGTACATGATACGCATGCAAGAAAAACCTAGACTCAGGACGATAATTTGTGAATGACACAGTGTTGTCCATTCACAAAAAGTTTAAGGTCACTTAAAGAGCATTTTCTTTCGTTCTATGAGAAAAAATAATAGTATATTATATAATGTTACTTAATCTTTTATACATTTTAGGTGGAACTCGGAACAATTCCTCTCCCCAAGTCCGTAACATTTTCTCGCATTGAAGAAAACATAAATATCTTTGACTTCGAGCTGACATCAGCTGAGCGGGAGATCCTGAAAGGATTTGACAGAAAATACCGAACCCTTCGTATAAAGGAATGGGCGGACCACCCTTATTATCCATTTGAGAAGAATTAATCCATGAAGAAACCAATATTCCCGTGGGATCAGTAACATGATCACTTTTTCTGTGTTTATTATAACTAGCGACCCGTCCCGGCTTCGGATGGAGTATTTTTCATTCTAGGGTTTCCTTTAGGTATAAACTATATGTAAAATATGTATATTGTACTTCATGTATTACACATATAAACCTTCCTCTTGAATCGCTCTATCTATTACTGAAACCAATATTAAATTCCGTTGAGTAGTTTAATAAATCTAAGCGAACAGACAGGGGGAGCGACTTCGTTCTATACGATATATTTCATGATTTATGTGGGCTCCGTCAACTTGGATCCTCTGCTTAGATCCCTAGGGGACCCATGTAGAGTTTTTGTCCCCAGGGGATCTTTTTGGATTTCAATTCTATTTTGATCCCCCAGGGGATTCATTTGAAAGATTTTCGTCACTTGACTTGCTTAAACAGATGGGGGATTTATTTGGATTTTTTGCCCACATCGGTCTTTGATGGAATCTTTTCGAATTTCCTATACATTTTGATCATGAATTTAGAAGGAAACAACAAAAATTGTGAATAATAATAAATCCTAATAATAATCTCCTGGGGGATTAATATGAAATTGAAATCCAAAAAGATCCCCTAGAGCCCTAGGGGATCAGTGTTGGCGAAAATTCCACGTGGATCCCTCAGGGGATCTTAGCAGGGGAACCAAGTGGGCGGAGCCTATGCCGCGGAGCGGAGTTATGCGTAGCGGGGTATTATTCAGATTTCAAATAAAACGGAAATTCGTCGAGTAATGATTTGTACTTTGCTTTTGATACATAATAAGGATAAATAAAGAAATATTTCGGACATCTAACACACAACGCCATCTCGCTAAGCAGAGCTTGTGTTATGGGTACTAGACAACTGATATAATATAAATACATATATACTTTTTTTTGTAAACACATACATATTAAACATAGAAAACACCCAAACTCCGAGACAAATATTTGCAGGTCATACAAACATTTGGTCCGACCCGGGAATCGAACTAGAGACCTCTAGCACAGCACAGCAGTCGCATACGCTACCACTGCGCCACCGAGGCAGTCAAGGAATAAGAATGATGACTCGATCACGATGAAGCTGCAACTTATGGGAACTCCACTCCTACACGTATAATGAATAAATGCAATACAAGCGTCTATATATTTTTAACTAATATTAAAAACAATGATTATTTCTTGTCCTACTAATAGTTGTTAGAAATTTAACGTCATTGTAATGGCAACAATTTTTAATTGTCATTTTTCTTGTTTGACGTTTTGACGTTGTCGGTTAGTACTTTGAGACGCTTGGATCGGTCGAGCAAGAGCTTCGTAATTGACAGCCGGTTTTAAGTTAATTTTAATTGTATTTTAGCTAAAAGCTAGTAGTAGTAAAAAAGCTAGTAGGTAGTAGAGCCACGCTGATTTCAGCACGAATGGGCCGGCTGGACCGGGGCGGTACTACCCTCGCACAGAAAATCAACGTAAAATGACAGCGTTTGTGCTGTCGTGTTTCGTTGGTGAGTGCGAGACCGGAGGCCCAATTAGTCTAGTCAACAAGTTCCATACTTGTTGACTAGACTAAAAGATGCACAAGCATCACTAGGCCGCCATAGTGTGGGTCGCCATACTGCATTGCTGTATTCGCAATGAGTATGGTGGCCACCACTCGTGGATTCTGCTAATGCTTTCCATCAGGCAGAGTAGAGTCATTTTGGCAGGCCAAACATAAAAAAAAAAAAAAAAAAAAAAAAAAAAATTGTCAATTCAACCCAGTCCCTTTAGTGGTTTACCCTTATGATTGGTCTGATTTGGACTCGCGAGTTTTGTAGTTTCGTCATAGGCGCGATCCGTGATAGCTAAATCGGATGTCTTGTAATTACGAGATTTCGGGAGCCCGCAAGCAGTTAGGAATACCTTGGTGGTGTACAGCACCTTGGAGCATGTATGTGTGAACGTACCAAGACAAACCGCAGTGGGGTACCCCGTCAACGGCCGACAAGAACAAGGAAGCCACACAACTCCAGTAAGTGCTTCATGATTTTAGTTTAGATTAAGAACACGGTGAAACGCCGTCGTTCATTGCTCTTGCCAATGAACTAGTTTAGTGATTGTATGCTTATAACATGGGCCTATAGGTATTGCAAACGTCACAAGGTGATCGCTGCATTGGCGAGAGGAATGAACATAGTATAAACGCGAAAGTTTGTAAGTATGGATGGATGAATGGTTGGATGGATGGATGTTTGTTACTCTTTCACGCAAAAACTACTGAACGGATTTGGATAAAACTTTACATTAATATAGCTTATACATCAGAATAACTACACATAGGCTAATATTTGCCGCGATAACCGACATATACACGGGCGGAGCCGCGGGCAACAACTAGTAATTATATATTTCTTTTCGTTAAAAAGACAACTCCCGTTTAAGAATAAAGTCTGTATTGCCCCACTTTACAAACATACATGAAACGGACACAAAGAATACCCAGACTCAGAACAACAATTTGTGAATCACACAAAGGTTGTCCCATGTGCGGTTTGAACTCATAACACTCAGCGCTGTTGTAAACGGCGTGGCGACCGCTTTAACCACTATGCCATTGCTAATTCCACTTCAGTCTTTATATACGCGTAGTACGTTTCTAATTTGCTTGCGACACGTAGGGCATGAGCCCTGCCCTCTCCCCTGCCACAGTTCAAGGGCACAGTCGTGACAGGTGTACATGTGGCCGCAAGGAGACAGTGCTGTGTCGGCCGGTCTGTTGCAAAATATGATGCATGGGCTGGAAGAAGTGCCTTTACCCTGGTGAGGTGTCCTTGGACTTTGATTGGATGACGACGGAATCTGGAAAAAAAATAATTCTTTGTTGGCGTAAAGAACAAAAAAAGTTTATTTTGCGCCAGCGATTATTAACGGAACTAACTCAAAGTTACTGATGATAAATTAGGATATGAATATTCTCTAGTTATTGGTGTACCATTGTCTGCATTCGCAATGAGTATGTTGACCATAATTCATTCTGCTGATGCTTTTCAATCGGGCAGATTAGCATCACTTTGAAAGGCATAAAAAGAATGTGGTAGATGTTCATTCTCTTATTTATTTATTTTGTAATTACATACATATTATACAAAGAAAACACCCAAACTCCGAAACAAATATTTGCAGATCATACAAACATTAGGTCCGACCCGGAAATCGAACCCCGAGACCTCAAGCACAGCAGTCGAATACGCTACCACTGCGCCACCGAGGCAGCAAAATAGTGCCATAGTGTATAATAGTGCTGAGTAAAACTTACAGAATCTGTCGCGCTTTGTGCTACTCTCACTGGCACAGCACCTCGGTTTGGTGAACTCATTGGAACAGCGTTATTCAGATCTCTTCTGGGTATTGGTTCATAATCAAACTCCACAGTACCTTGTTTAGGAATAGATAGAACTGCCCAAAGGTTAACATTTATCTCTTCGACTTTTGGGCCTATCCAAGTCCTGCGACTGTCACTGAAGTAGATTTGTCCTGCAGAATCAAAAGTGAACTGGAGTCTATATCGCAAGCATATGGATAGCTCGCTTACCCAGTACCCTGGTAGCCTGGCCAACTCAGAGATTCTGGGTACGCAGGATAAAGTACTTGGATCATGTTTGGTGAAACCCAGGGTGACTTTCCTACGTGGTTGGTCTAACCACCAATCTTTTAGATTTTTGTAGAAAAGAAGGGTAACCTGAAAATAAAGTGTTAAATTATTGTTCTGGTACTGTGGCTTGATCAGCTGATGTCCCTGATGAACAAAGAGTCTATTCAATTGGAAAAGTAAAGCAGACACATGATAAAAAAACATGTGCAGCACACATAACATCTTCTAGATTCGGTAGGTTCCTACCTGAACACATGCTTTTTCTGGTGGAGAGCCATATTAAGCAGATATGGACGTATTTCACCAGAGTAAGTACCACGGCTTCAGCTCTCTGACTACCAGCGTACGTGTTTCCCTCCCACTATGATCCCGGGTTCTTCTAGCGGGCGTAGAAAAGCATATCACTAGGCAACCATAGTGTGGATCACCATACTGAATTGTCCACGTTCACATCGAGGATGTTGATTACGGGGTGTCGAAATGGTTCTGAATGGAGTGGTATCTAGATGCTTTGGTCAGGCACTACGATATCCCCAGATAATAACTTTATAGATGTAGAAGGAGGATGGCTGTTTATTCCACAATGTAATACCCTCTATACTTGTATATTTAGTAAAAAAAAAAACTTCGTTTAAAAAAACCGACTTCAAAAACTAAAAAGTATAAAATAACTTAATTTGTATGTGCTACCTTTTCATAGGTTTGAAGTCAGTGCCAAGCCAATGGAATAGTAGGTACCACAATCGCGTATATTTCGAGACGAACGTCAACGACGCTTCGGTTGTTTTGTTCAACGCGAAGAGCAGCTATCCCGCTCAAGGTCACGCGCGGCGATTGCGGTACCTACTATTACATTTTGGCTTGGCACCGACTTCAAACCTATGAATAGGTAGCACATACAAATTAAGTTATTTTATACTTTTTAGTTTTTGAAGTCGGTTTTTTAAATGAAGTTTTTTTTTATTTTTCGCTTTTTAGTCTTTCTCAAGTCACTCATCATCATTTCATTTAAAATTTAATGATGTCTACAGAATATGAAGGCATGCAGACAATTGCTCGTAACTTCATTGCAGGCGCTCACGTAAATTTGAGGGTTTCCTTCGATTTCCTTAGGATCCCATGATCAGATCCTGATATGGTGGCCATGGGACCACATGAGGAACATACCCTTTCGAATACAAAAAGAATTTTCAAAATCGGTCCACAATTGACGGAGTAATCGATGTACATACATAAAAAAAAACCGATGAAATTGAGAACCTCCTCCTTTTGGAAGTCGGTTAAAAAAGTTATGGAATGCAGTTATCAATTTTAAATATTTTTATTGGCATTTATTTATCACAAGCCAGTGCAAGTTCTTAACATAAGCATTAAAAGGTTTGGCTGCTCGGTCAGATCAAGTATACCTTAACGTTAAAATACCACTAAAATATCAAAACTTCATCAGAGCTGAGTGCGTTAGTCAAATCGCTTCACCGACAAAAATTGCGATGGTCCTCTGATGAAATTACAGTTAAGAACCATCACGAACACGTCAGATTTCAATCAGAAAAACCCGCATCATAATCGGCTCATTCGTTTAGGACCTACACACCACACACAGGCCACAGATAAATACAAAGACACTTCAGACTTACAATACCACCCTTTTTACGTCGGGGGCTGAAAGGTGATTAATTACCATTTCTCCTGTTTGGATAGGCCTGTGACTGTATGCGACTTCAGTCCCTGGGCTACCGGGGTCTCCATCTACTACCTCGATTAACGCGCGGGTTATTATACATTGACGATATGCTTCGGTACGACACCTAGAGAGTACAACATCCTTTCCACAGAATTGATGGAAACGTAGAGGTTCGCTGGCGGCCATGATGGTTTCGTCTGGAATGGAAGTCAAAATGAGTCTTTAAAGCTATTAATAAATAATGGGTCCTTTAACTTTTAATAGCTTTAAATTTTCACTTAAGGAGGTTTTGACCTATTTATTATACGACTTCAAAAAAAGGAGGAGGTTCTCAATTCGACTGTATTTTTTTATGTTTGTTACCTCATAACTTTCGACTGGGTGAACCGATTTTAATGATTTTTATTTGAAAGCTGGTGCTTCCCATGTAGTCCCAATTTAATTTGGTCCAGTTCTGACATGTCATCCATGAGAAAATCATATAAATCTTCAATTTGCATTATCTATGTGCGCGACAAATTGACGAATAACTCAATTCAATTTGGTCGTTGTTGAAGTCGGTTTTTTTTTTGTTTAAATTTTGTTTAATCTATGCTTGCTGAGCACTCGGAAATAAGTTTTTTTTTCTATTCGACTGCGACAAGCCAGTAACTTTGGACAAAACGCAGTTAAAAATTTAAATATGGCGCGCACGTAGGATGTGATCATGTGACTAACTTCTATGGGTTCTATAAATAGCGCATTGATAAACACATAAGTACTAAATTTTTATCACTTAAAGCTAAGTTTAGGTAAGCGAATCAAATTGATATACAAAAACCTAGATGTAGTATTTTCAATAAATTGCATGTTTAGAATTAGAGGATAATAAAAAACAAAAATAATATCCATGATATTTACTTACGTCAAGTTATGTGTGCATTATAAAATTATCACATTACAAATACAATAATCACTGCACTACTCGTATTACACTGAAATATCTACAATTGTTTATGTAACAGAAACAAAACAAATATTAATATTAGGTAGATATACAGGACACGGAACAGGACACAAAGTACAGAGGCACAGTACTCAGTTTTGCTTCGTGCTCAGTACACACAGATGATTCAGACAAGAGGCGTGGCCCCGCGGGATACAATGGCGGGAATTAATGGTTAAGTTGTTTCACACTTTGACAGATAGGTTTTAATGCTGGCGCATTGGCGCGTAATCGCGAATTTGCGAATAATTCTTTCGTATGATTTTACAATCAGTATAATTATTTCCATGACTAAGGTACAAATACACTAATATATAAAAGTGAAAGTTTGTGTGTATGTTTGTTACTTCGGTTTGTTACTTGTGGTGCAAGTACAGGTTAGTAAAAAAAATCGTTGACATGGTTTAATATTTTAGGATTTTGTTTAATGTATTGTATTAAACATGATCTTTTTAACATTTCTGAGGATGTTTGTTAGTTATTTGAGGTTCTCAATAGTGTTTATTGTTTTGTTTGAATTTGATTTGTTTACATACGATTAAGGGTAGTGATGGTCAAGTTTAAAGTGTCGATACGTATATTTTTGCAAAAAAACAAAGTTAACGTGGTGTTTTCTTCATCAGATTTCCTGTGAACGAAATTTTGAGAAGAAAATAAATCGAAATCATTGGTTTGGAAAATATAAACTCCTCATACCTCGACATAAAATCTGCTATTTGATGCTTGATGCACTTTCACAAAAATCCTTCAACTGAACTCTCGACGTTACGAGATTACGCGACTGCGCAGTGCCCTTATTTTCGCTTTTGGTTAGTATTTCATTTTAAATATAATGGTGATGTGACAAGCTCATCAGAATGTAGATAATGGACTTACATCAAATACTTCCCTGCAGTTTCACCTACGTTTATGGTTAGTCATGCCTTCCTAAGGATCGTAGCATGATGTTACATGGACTATACTATTCCTCGTTGAATACTTTGTCCAATACAATTAAATTATTCAAAACTGACTGATATTCGTCTAGAGGGTGGTATAAGAGGCGACTAAATAAGTAAGATAGATAGACAACATCACTGTAACAGAGAAAAATAGAAAAAAAAACCTATACCGACCCATCAGAGTAGTGTGATATAGTAGGTCAATTTCGCTTCAAGACATTCCGGAGAAGGCCCTGTTTAGTAGTGGAATGTTTATGGGCTCAGATGATGATGAATTTAAACAGAAAAAAGTATTTTTATCCTACTAACAGAGCAATTTCTTTGTTAATCTTGCCTTAAAAAACATATTAATTATTTGTTTCAGATTGCCGATCAATCTAGCAAACCTGTTATTCGTGAAAGACAATTTTTTTTAATGTGAAACATCTATTAGGCGAGGAGTAAACCTAATTTTTGGCGTAGCGAGTGCCGAAGCGGCGGAGTGCCGCCATTTCAATTTTTGTTTTATTTTAATAGAGTGTGGCATGAGGGCCTGTTATTTAAATTAAAATCCATGCTACCCAACTACATCTACGGAGTCCTGAAGTCCTTCATACAAGACAGACATTTCCTAGTACAACAGGGCGGCGCTTATTCAGCGCACTGCCCTATCAACGCAGGAGTGCCCCAGGGTAGCGTGCTGGGACCAATACTCTACCTCATTTACGCGGCTGATCTACCAACTTCAAATAGTATCACTACTGGAACTTTTGCTGATGATACCGCAATATTAGCAGCCCACGAGGACCAGTTCAGATCAGTCTGCAGTCAGAGATCAGTTGCAGCGCAAATCTTGCAAACCGGATTGGATAACATTTCAGTCTGGTTAAAGAAGTTGAGGATAAGGGCTAATGAATCCAAGTCGGTTAATGCTACCTTCACACTAAGAAAATCCAAGTGCCCTCCGGTAAAACTTAACAATGTGGAAGTTCCTCAAGCAGATCATGTGCGATATCTTGGTCTACACCTAGATAAGCGACTCACCATGCAGAAATATATAATGACTAGGCATCCAAATGCGTAAACTTTACTGGCTGCTGGGTCGCCAATCACAACTATCACTGACCAATAATCCTCCTGTATAAGGCGATACTAAAGCCTATCTGGACATATGGGATCCAACTCTGGGGAACCGCATCCCACTCCAACGTCGAGATTCTCCAAAGATTTCAAAACAAAATCTTGAGAATGATAACCAATGCCCCTTGGTTTGTCACAAACGAACAGCTGCACCACGACTTGAAAATTGAAACGTTCAGACAGGAAATACTTCAATACACAAAATCCCACAATAAAATATACACCCCAACAGTTTGGCAAGTGACTTGATGAACGAAAGACACACGGCTCGCAGATTGAAACGCAAAATGCCTCAAGACACACTCAAACAGCAATTAAGTAGAGTAGGATGCGACACAGGTCGCATACCGAGCAAGCCAACTGACTGTTAAACGCCACTGAAAGCCATTTCAAATCTACTATTAAATGTCCCAGCAAGGAGACACATCGTAGTGAACAAGAAAGACAAATAAATAAAAAATGTTCATTGACATCGGTTCAATAGTTTAGGTGCTTCGGTGAACATACAACCACAGATTAAGAAATGAAACGAAATGAAATGAAATCATTTATTCTGCAATTAGGTTACATGAACACTTTTGCAAGTAAAACTTTTTTTGAGCAGATGAGTTCGGCCTTTCCTAACTGGACTAGTCCTGAGAAGAAAGAACGAAACAAACTCAGGGATCACCGTCTCTTTTAAAGTCCAGACAATATGTAAAAGACATTACTTTAATTAAAAAAGCGATAATCACAATTTGAGTCACAATTATAATAATCGTAAAGACAATAATTTTAAAAAATGTCAACAATAGCAATAATTTAAGATTAATTTGTTTCAAATTATAAATTATCGTCACATCAAAATAAATTTAAACATTCAAAATAAACAGCATGTACAGAATGGGTATGCTCCCCATGTGGTCCCATTGCCACCATATCAGGACCTACTATTACATTTGGCTTGGCACCGACTTCAAACCTATGAATAGGTAGCACATACAAATTAAGTTATTTTATTCTTTTTAATTTTTGAAGTCGGTTTTTTATATCATCAAGATATTCTGCTATGGTATAATTTTTGGCTATGTACCTAGCACATATTTTAATTGGCACATAGCAATTTATGAAGAGCCAGTTTATTTTACGCTTTTTAGTGTTTTTTGGCAGGGAGTTTTCATTGGATGTTTTTTTGGAAGTCGGTTTTTCTTTATAAAAAGTTTTTATTTTTCAGTTTTTAGTGCAAACAGTCTCGTAAGTAAATAGTAAGTTGAACTATTTCATAAAATTTCTGCTGATGCAAATAACTTTAGTGATTTAAAAAGACGTATTAAATGTCAACTTCACCCCTTAGGGATTGAATATCTAGAAACGCTACGTAATTCGTTAATACTCATTTTTATCAATAGCCCAAAAATAAAGTTTTACGTTCCTAACTTAAAAAATACTACCTTTTATATAATCTTTCAACCCCTATTTCACCCTCTTAGGGGTAGAATATCCAGAATCGCCTAAATACATTTCTATTAATTTTTAATCAGTAGCCCAAAGATAAAGTTTCATGATCCTAACTTAAAAAATGACGGACTTCCACACAAACACTCAACCCCTATTTCACCCCTTTAGGGGTAGAATATCCAGAAAATAAAGTTTCATGTTTCTAACTTAGGGGTAGAACTTCCAAAATTCCTTCCTTAGTGGGTGTCTACTCAAAAAACGATCCATATGAATAACTGAAAGAATACAAATTTAGGTCTATACGTACGTGTAATATTAAAATCATCCTCTAATCCCTAACTGTTGAAGAATTTAACCTTCTATCATCAGCTCACCTAAATAACTTGAAAGTATACGACTAAAGGTCTTTAGATACGTATGAAATTGAAAGAATTATCCTCCAACTCCTAACCATTGAGGAGTTGTACCTTCCACCTTCCATCATCAGCTTACCTAAAGAATTTGAAAGAATACGACTAAAGGTAACATACATAGGTACATATGATATTTAAAGATTTATCCTCCACCTCCTAACCGTTAAGGAGTTGTACCTTACATCATCAGCTCATCATCATAAAATGATGGGTACCAGACGCAAATACCGGTGTAACATCAGAAAATATACGAAAAACATAGTATGTGCCTATAAAAAATGAGGGTTTCCCTCGATTTCCCTGGGATCCCATCATCAGATCGTGATATGGTGGCAATGGGACCGCCTAGGGAGCATACCCTTTCGACTACAAAATATTTCAAAATTATTCAAAATTACAAGGTAGTAGAGCCACGCTGATTTCAGCACGAATGGGCCGGCTCGACCGGGGCGGTACTACCCTCGCACAGAAAATCAACGTAAAATGACCACGTTCGTGCTGTCGTGTTTCGTTGGTGAGTGCGAGACCGGAGGCCCAAATAGTCTAGTCAACAAGTTCCATACTTGTTGACTAAACTAAAAGATGCAGCAGCATCACTAGGCCGCCATGGTGTGGGTCATGTGGGACATACTACATTGTCTGCATTCGCAGTGAGTATGGCGACCAATACTCTTGGATTTTGCTTATGCTTTCCATCAGGCAGAGTAGAGTCATTTTGGAGGCCATACAATAAAAAAAAAGGGAAGGAATTTCGGGATTTACTGAAGCGCGGCAGATTAATATACAGGGGGATACCTTGTAACCGGTTAAGTACCTCCACCAAAAATGAGCCCCGTTACCTATATGGCCGCCTGTCAGGAATAAAGGTAGTAGAGCCACGCTGATTCCAGCACGAACGGGCCGGCTCGACCGGGGCGGTACTACCCTCGCACAGAAAATCAACGTAAAATGAGAGCGTTTGTGCTGTCGTGTTTCGTTGGTGAGTGCGAGACCGGAGGCCCAAATAGTCTAGTCAACAAGTTCCATACTTGTTGACTAGACTAAAAGATGCAGAAGCATCACTATGCCGCCATGGTGTGGGTCGCCATGCTGCATTGTCTGCATTTGCAGTGAGTATGGTGGCCACCACTCTTGGATTCTGCTTATGCTTTCCATCAGGCAGAGTAGAGTCATTTTGGCGGGCCATACATAAAACAAAAGAAAAAAAAAAGGGATCAGATTAGTAAAAAAAATTGATCATCAGACATTCTCGATCGCGTCAGATTAAGGCAGGGTGAGCTAATTACATGCTAAAAAGTGTCTAACTAATCTGACAATTTGATAGTGACGTAAGGAAAGGAGAGAGCCATAAAGTTGTAAAAAAAAAGTCATCTCAACATTTTCGAGCGTGGCTATTTTTTTTTATCTTGTGGGTAATCATTCAGGGATACCGAAAAATATTAGGTCTTTACCTATGAAATTGCCGTTTTATATGCAATAAGTGAAAGTACTTATTTTTTCTAACTTTTTTATTTCTGTTATTCGAAGTAATCACCCATGCAATCGACGCATCTTTGCCAACGCATTGGCAGTTTATTGATGCCCTTCTTGTAAAAATCTGCTGGACGGGAGGCAACAAACTCTTCAAAGGCATTTTGTACTGCCTCTCGGAAATTTAATTTTTTACCCAAAATTTTGACAACTTTTTAGTGACTCGCACTGATAAGTCAGTACTAATTCATGTGTTAGAGAAATAAATAAGTCGAAGATATGGAGCAACCGCCATCCCAATTTGACCTTATAATTGTAGATGGCTTCTTTTTTTAACCGACTTCCAAAAAGGAGGAGGTTCTATGTTCCACTGTATGTATTTTTTTTTATGTATGTTCACCGATTACTCCGTCAGTTGTGGATCATTTTTTTTTTGTATTCGAAAGGGTATGCTTCCGAGGTGGTCCCATTGCCAGCATATCAGGATCTGATGATGGGATCCCAGTGAAATCGAGGGAAACCCTCATTTTTTATAGGCACATACTATGTTTTTCGTATATTTTCTGAAGTTACACCGGTATTTGCGTCTGGTAGTCATCATTTTATGATGATGAGCTGATGATGTAAGGTACAACTCCTCAACGGTTAGGAGTTGGAGGATCTTTCAATTTCATACGTATCTAAAGACCTTCAGTCGTATACTTTCAAGTTATTTAGGTGAGCTGATGATAGAAGGTTAACTATCATCAGTTAACTCTTCAACAGTTAGGGATTAGAGGATGATTTTAATATTACACGTACGTATAGACCTTAATTTGTACTCTTGATGATGAAATTTGATGAAATAGTTCAACTTACCTTCGATTGTTTGCACTAAAAACTGAAAAATATAAACTTTTTATAAAAAAAAAAACTGACTTCCAAAAAACATCCAACGAAAACTCTCTGCCAAAAAAACACTTAAAAGCGTAAAATAAACTGGTTCTTCATAAATTGCCTATACCTAATTCTTTATTCATTTAAATAGTAGTGTTATAATGTGTGCTAGGTACCTAAAATCTGTTTGAAGTCGGTGCTAAGCCGACTAAAAAGGCTAAAAGTCTAAGCGATAGTCACTTGGCACCGACTTCAAACAGATTCTAGGTACCTAGCACTATACACCTACACACATTATAACACTACTATTTAAATGAATAAAGAATTAGGTATAGGCAATTTATGAAGAACCAGTTTATTTTACGCTTTTAAGTGTTTTTTTGGCAGAGAGTTTTCGTTGGATGTTTTTTGGAAGTCAGTTTTTTTTTTTTTATAAAAAGTTTTTATACATGATTTTATTTAACTTGCAATGTACCTATGTATGTTTGGCTGGAATCTTGCAACTCAATTTTGAAGCAGATATCTTCAACCGATTTTGCTGAAATTTTGCAAGCATATGTATACAGCGTGACAATACAATATTATAATGACATGGAACTGATCTGATGCTGGAGCTGGAAGGTGGCCATAGGAACTCTATAAAGAAACGTCGCAACACTATCGAGTTAGGACTCGTTTGATTCATCTTGACAAGTACTTTATGTTTTGATATTATCCAGGGTCTGATGATGGACCCGGAAAGTGGTCATTACACAATTTTTAGAATACAAATGCTTGTCGCGAGATTTACCTGTGTGTAAGGAAGTAATTGAAATAACTTGATTTGACTTTGTATAAAATTTTCAAACTAAGTAAAAGTTGAAGTAACTAAGTTGTTGATCGATCATTGGGCTGATCAGGAGATGGCAACGATTATAGGTAGTAGTTTATATAAAATTACCTCGATTTGTGTCATAAATATTCAGTTACTGATAATTAATTATGATTTTTCATGTCCTGATCATGAAGAAGCGAAAACGAACATAGCATTTCTTGCTTGCCAACAAAATGAAGATTCCACTATTACTATTAGAACTTTTGATACTGATATTGTGGTAATTTTCTAAAAAGCACGTCTAGATTTGGGTTTTTTTTTTTTAATTGTCAGATTAAGCGAACCCCTCCAGATAATCGTCAGATTATGAGACAGTACGCCTAGGACATAAAGATGAACCATATATATCTTAATCTGACGCGCTTGAGTATTTCAATATGACGATTTTTTTTGCACATTCATATAACGGCTGTGAGTTTGCGTCACATCCAAATCGTCAGATTATTGAATGAGAGCTTTATTTTAGGTTCACTTAACATCCCCTTTGAAAACTGACGCGTTCGAGAAATTTTTTTTTTTGTCATTTTAAACCTTACGTACGACCACCCCCACCATGTAAACGATCAGATTAACATACGTACATTATTAAAAATGCGTAGGACATGGATGCTATCAATATCTGACGCGCTCGAGTATGTCCATGCAACAGTTTTTTTTTACATTTTTGAACATCCATAGCTGCTCACCCCACCGATGAAAAGGTATACAGTAATTAACATTTTTTTCTTTTTATCAAAGCTTTGCAACCCAATAGGTCTCTATGACGCTCGAGTAAATCCCCATTTAGCATCGTAGGCTCTCCTACCATTAGATTATAGGTCTGTCCATTAACTTTTAGAGTTACTCCACATTTACTAAGTTTCAACAGAGTTAGAGCGTTTTCACATTATCCGATCCGATGTCGGTGTCGGGCGCCGATACGATACCGGAGGAAGCAAAATGTATGTATTTGTCGGCTCCGATATCCGATATCGGGCCGGATATTGTAAAAACGCTCTTATTATGACAATTATTTAAATTTGATACACTGTTATTTAATAACGACAAAAAAAAACACCCATCAGGATTCAGGAATATAATTGACTAGCTGACCGCGTCTGCTATACCGAGATGTTATACTATCAACAACCCATAATGTCCCACTGCTGGGCTCGGGTCTCCTCTCAGGAAAGGGTTAGGGCCACACGTGTTATCGTGTGATAACTGCCGGGACCGACTCCTTAACGTGACCTCCGAATCACGGAGACGCTCACGGTATTGTGCCACCAGCGGTCACCCATCTAGGTACTGACAACGCCATCGTTGTTTACCCTCGGCAAACCAACCAATTTTTTGTATTAATCTACAAATATTTGTTTCTGAGTTTGGGTGTTTTCTGTGTTTAATATGTATGTATTTAAAAAAACAAATTTTAACAAAAAAATCAACTTCAATCTGGACCAAATTAAATTGGGACCACACGAGAAGCACCATCTTTCAAATAAAAAAAGAATCATTAAAATCGGTTCACCCAGCCGAAAGTTATGAGGTAACAAACATAAAAAAAACAGTGGAATTGAGAAATTCCTCCTTTTTTGAAGTCGGTTAAAAAAAAGTATTTTCCCACTGTTCACTAGTATTTTAAAAGCGAAAATTTGTGAGTGTGTATGTTAGTTAATTCTTCACGCAAAAACTACTGAACGGATTTGGATGTAACTTTACAGTAATGTAGGTAGCTTATACTATACATCAAAATAACATATAGGCTACTATTTGCCGCGATAACCGACATACACGCGGGTGGAGCCGCGGGCAACAGCTAGTATATAATATGTGTGTATTTTAGAAAACAAAAAGTAATTTATCTGGGGGCAGGTTTGTGCCCCCGCCAAGACGAGCCAAGCGAAGCGGAAGGGCACTACCTACCTTTTCTCAAAGTGTTTATAACCCTTATAACTTTGGTTCCCGACATACTAAATCGTTCAAATTCTCAGGATATGATGTTACCAATAGACTAGTGAAACATACAAAGTTTCAATTGCATAGCTCTGATACTTTAGATTTGAATGATACCTAAAAAGCACCGATTTCGTCACTGACACACTGATGATCATCAAAACTGTTAGGGTACTTCCTGAAGTGCTAGAAAGCTGAAATTTGGTATGTAAACTAAGTTTAGTATACAAACAACAGAAAAAATCATAAACATATAACTTTTGCCCCCCAACCCCCAAATTTGGGGGGTGAAAGTTTGTATGAGACTTTCACAAATGTTTATGTTAGAGGTTTTATTTTTGGTACATGGACTTTTTCGAAAGAAGAAAGAAGATATACAAGAAATACAGCCCAAAAAAAGTAAAAAAAAAACTGCCTCAAGCAACTTACAAAAAGAAATGAAATCCCACCAAAAACATTTTCATGTAAAATGTTGCCAAGACTGCATATGGCTTACCCTGTGAAAAAGATATCAGATCTCATGTAGAGCCAAGGTACCGAATCTACACGCCCTAATTCTACCAATCCTAACTTTATAAACTCTACATTTCGTACGTATGGCTTGGCTGTTTCGCGTTACTTCAGAAACTAAATATTCTATAACACATTACTTCAGAAACTAGATATTTGCAAACACAAAAGGCATTCGTTTCCCCTTCGTGATGGTATGGTAGCGAAACGGCCGTGGGTGACCCTGATAGTTTGCTCCCTCAGTCGACTGAGACAGCAAACTACCAGGACAGCAGCACTGCAAAGAGAAGGAACACTTGACACAAACCCTATACCAACCCGACTGGTCAGCGTGGTGTAGTGGACCAACACCTCCTTTCTAAAGGTGTATTGTTAATGAAATGAAAAACCGGCTAATAACGGCTTAACATATATAAATAAGTGAATTTTTGAAGTCCAATTAACGATAAGCCAATAAAAATGTTACAATACGTACATTTATGCATTTACTTCTGTTACCACTTTTTTTTGCCTCTACAGTAGAACCACTTTATTATGATTTTCTACGTAAACTTTTTATATATGTTACCGTCATTCATGTGATCTATTTCGAGATATTGCAAACTGTCGAAAGATTGTGAAATGGTATATAGACGAATCGCAAGTCGCGCGCTGATTGGTTGAACCCCCGCCGCCATATTTGTTTGTTAATTCGTCTTTGTTGCTGAATATAAAGTATTTTTGTGATTGTAAATAGATTTCATGTTGAAAATACCTCACAGCTTTAGAATTAGTTACATAATATTGTTGTTAGTCATAAAGAATGAATTTGTGATTAATCAAAGCAGTTCTAACCTAACCTAACTCAAGGGCCATTGAGCTACCTACTGTAAAACCGCCCAATCAGGGCCAGTTGAAAATTTGACGCGCGTAAGCAGTATATCACAGTTGATAATCTGTGGAGGGACGGGTGTCATGTCCCTCCAACGCAAAGGGAGGATCCTCCGACCAGGCGAGGTGATCCTGCCTGGCGGGCCAACTGCCCAACGCCTCATGCTGGGATGTTGTATGTATGACATAATCGGCGCAAGAACTTCTATTGTGCGATTCAGGATTGGTAGTTACTCCGTGTTGTGCGTTACTTCGTAGTTCAGTGTATCTTCGGTTGATGGCGCTGTCATATGTTTTTGTAGCCGCTGTATGTGGAAGTCTCCACATCACTCCCCTCCAAGACCGGAGGTCGATACATTGTTGAGACAGCTGTCTGTGCTCTGTTGTGGAGCTTGCCAGTGCCAGAAGTGAGTAGTTCCAGTTAGTCGGAACTGAGTGCTGCAAGTTCCAGCGAGTCGGAACTGAATGCCGCTAGTCCCAGTGAGTCGGGGCTGAAGTCCGCTGATCCCAGTGAGTCGGGATGGCAGGTGGGACGCGGTGTTGGGGTGAGGTCCCGTGTTTTTTTTTTTTATACGGACTAACCGCCAACGTGATAGGCGCCCTTAATGAGCCTAATTCTCTTTGTCATTCCATTATTATCGTATATTCCTCTCGCACTGATGCATGCGATGATATGCTGCATACTTGTTCTTTCTTTTATTCATACTCTTTCATTCATTTTTTGTGGGTTGGACTCCCACTTTACGAAACCTATTCTGATTTTAATACAAATATTTTATTGCTCTATATTATAGTACTTATAGGAAAATAATGGTGCTCGTATATTTTATTATAACTTATTTTTTAGTCTAGTCAACAAGTGCTATTTTGGTCAACTTTTTTCAGCAGTCTCCGAAAATTATGATTGAGGTGTCATTCGATTCGCAATGGCATCTAGATGATTTTTGAAAAAAATGAAGTTGCGCTTGCAAAAATTGTTAATTATTTAATGGATAACTTATGGAAAATTCGCGATAAAAATTTTTGGACCACGGATTATTGTTTATCTATCCTGCAGACGCCTAATTTTTTTCAATTTTTTATTTTCATATTTAATAAGTTTAAATAATAATAGGTCTTTACCAATGAAATTGCCGTTTTGTATGCAATAAGTGAAAGTACTTATTTTTTCAAACTTTTTTATTTCTGTTATTCGAAGTAAACACCCATGCAATCGACGCATCTTTGCCAACGCATTGGCAGTTTATTGATGCCCTTCTTGTAAAAATCAGCTGGACGGGAGGCAACAAACTCTTCAAAGGCATTTTGTACTGCCTCTCGGGAATTGAATTTTTTACCCACTAAAAAGTTGTCTAAATTTTGTAAAAGTAATAGTCGGTAGGTGCAAGGACTGGTGAGTATGGCGGATGAGGGAGAGCTTCCAACCCCAGCTCTTGCAGCTTGGAGACTGTCTGTTGCGCAGTATGGGGTCGCGCGTTGTCGCCCTGAGGATGCCTCGTGGAGGGGCGAACACGTGTCGAGTATTGGTGACGAGCAGATTCCCTAGCGGCAAGTCGCAGAACTAACGTATGACAGATAAAAATACGTATACACGTTAACATTCCACTTTAAAAATACTGATCACCCTCACGAAGTGGTCTTAAAGTATTTTTTACTACTCCGTAGACGTCTATCAATGAAATTATTGTAAAAAGAATTTAAAATAACAATGCACTCGCTCTGTATATTAAACTGTCAGGTAGAAGTATCTGTCTTACGTTAGTTCCGCAAACGGCCACTAGGGAAATCTGCTCGTCACCAATTGGTTTGGTTGCATGGCATGCTAATTATTTCTCACTTGTTTTGTATGTGTACATATGCATGATACCCATATGTGCATGTGAGTATACATGACGGTGGGATTTGTGCCCTGCTTTCAGACCTGGATATTTGTCTCGCGGAATTAAAGCTAAATATATTTCATAGCATTTAATGTCATGGATTTCCGCAAAGTAACGCCTGATTCCATAACTTATCTTAAGTCAGCAAGTATAGCTGAGCAGGTAAAACTATACATCAAGTTGACAAAACTGCATCGCTTAGCAGCCCAAAACGTTTGGTTCAATCAGCAGTGTAAACACATAAAAGTATTTCCCCATTATATTAATATACATACTAACACACACAGCCGGTCAAGTGGTTTAGCTTTGGTGAAGGCAAAACAAGTGTGGTTGAATGAGGAATGCAGGCATTGGTTTTCAGTTAGGGACAATATCAAGCTCCACCTCAAAGTTCTGTACTCAGAGTTAAGTTACAAACTGCATAGTGTGGAGTTTGATATTTTAGATAACAAAGCCCGGGACTTCGCCTCCCAAGTAGCGCATGAAAAATATTTAACACAGCGTAGGAAGTTGGAGCGATTAACTCGGGATAGCCAAAATAATAATAATAATAATATTATTATTATTTTACGTTTTCTCGTGCTACGTTATATTGGGATCGATCTATTATCACAGACAGGACTATTGTTGCCAATAAGCCGGATATTGTGATGATAGATCGATTAGAGCGCCGCGCAATGATTGTCGATATCGCCGTTCCTCATGACGAGAATCTCGTGAAAGTCGAAAAAGAAAAACAAATAAAATATTTGGATTTATCTCACGAGATTGTCGATATGTGGAATGTGGATTCGGTCATCATTGTTCCGATAGTCGTATCTGCTCACGGATTGATAGCCAAGAGCCTCGACCAACATCTCAAGAGGCTCACGTTAGAGGGCTGGATCAAGGGTCTGATGCAGAAGGCAGTCCTCCTTGACACGGCTCGTATTGTGAGGAGGTTCCTGTCTCTGGAGCCCTAACCACCGGTTTCTTGGTCCCTGTACCCGAGGTCGGTGGTCTACTATTTTTTATATTTTTAAATGTATTTGTTTTTATATTTATATTTAAAAATGTAATTAATATGTATATTTAATGTAATAAAGAGAATAATAATATCACCAACTTAGAAAATAATCATTCAGATGCGGTTCATTCTTTCTACCCACGCGTTAAAAATTATACAAATACCCAATTTTCCAATTCAGAGATTTCTTTACTAGAGAAAGGCCTCAAATATAACATCAGGCCACGGTTATCCCAGAAATCGCTCGAAACTTTAATGGTAGATTCAGAAATGGCTTGTGTTAGAAGTAAAATGGATAGCGCCGTTAAACATCAGGTGGCATTTCAGATAAAGACAGCGTCCACAACCACCATTACCCAAAATTATTCCGAAATACAAGTACATAGGTCATTACAAAACACAATTACTCAAAATGATTTAATAATTACTAAAGCCGACAAAGGCAATACAGTAGTCATTTTGGATAAAACTGCATACCACCAGAGGGTTAACGACGTTATCCAGGGGGAAGATTTTGAACGTCTTACTACCGACCCTACCAAAAAATTCACTCTAGATATAAAGAATGCAATTAATAACACTTCGTACATTTCTCCAGGCCAGTTAAAATATAAAATTCCAATGAACCCACGATCTCCTTTTTTGTATGGTTTACCAAAAACTCATAAAGACAACATCCCAATTCGCCCCGTTGTCTCTTACATTGGTGCCCCGACATACGATTTAGCCAAATATCTAAACAATTTACTAAAGGCAAAGGCATCTTTTAAACCACAGTATAGTTTGAAAAATAGTTTAGATTTAACTAAAAAAATACAAAATATTAACACCCCCCACAATTCGAAATTATTATCACTAGATGTAGATAGTTTATTTACAAATATTCCATTTGAAGAGTGCCTACGTATTTTGGGGTACCTTTTGGAGAGGCAACGTTTACATCCAGGAGAAATAAATGACCTACTTAACCTCACACGTATTTGCATGGAACAAAATTACTTTCGATTCAATAACGAATACTACCGCCAAAAAGAGGGTCTAGCAATGGGATCACCTTTAAGTCCATTAATGGCGGAAATATTTATGGACTACTTCGAATGTAAATATGTGGTGGGCGAGCCCAACATTCTGTTTTATTATAGATATGTGGATGACGTAATTATCTGTTGGACAGGTACTAATCGTCAATTGGATATTTTCGTAAATAGGCTCAACACTCACCACCCCAAAATTAAATTCAAATTAGAATTAGAATCAAATCAGTCCCTTAATTTTTTGGATCTAACAATCACAAGAGTCAATAACAAACTCGATTTCCAAATTTATCGAAAGCCCACACACACTGACACAACGATTCCCGCTTCATCCTGTCACCCACTACAGCATAAACTAGCAGCCTTCCGCAGCTATGTCCACCGTTTAATGTCACTCCCACTGTCCACGGATAATTACGCAAAAGAACTCAACATATTGTATCAAATCGCGACTTCAAACGGTTACACCAAACAAGTTATTGATAATATAATTAAGAAAAAGCAGAATGACCGGGCTCGCTCAGCACTTTATGCATGTACCCCCGAAAGAATTAACAAGAATGTCGGGAGTCTCACTTACATAGGCCCAATTTCAGATAGAATCGCGAATATTCTAAGAAAACACAATGTTTACGTAGCTTTTCGATCGGATCATAACTTGCGTAAACTATGTAACGGTAAAGATAAATTAGAGAATTCAAAAAAATCCGGAGTTTACAAATTAGTATGCAATGATTGCACCAGGGTCTATGTGGGTCAGACAGGCCGTAGTTTCGAAATTAGGTACAGGGAACATGTTGCCGCTCACAGGAATGGCCATCCAGATAAATCACATTTCGCAAAACATTTAATCGACACCGGCCACTCCTTGAGCGGCAACAATACCTATAACATTCTGCATGTTTGCGATAAGGGTTTCCGGATGAGTGTGTTGGAACAGTTAGAAATATCAAAATATAACAATAATAATGCATATACACTGTTGAATGACCAAACAAACTTAATTCCATCACCACTTCTAAGTATGATTGCGGGTAGTTCGGCACAGATGTCGTTGTGACATTGTATCGATCGTGATTATAGCGTCATCGAAACGGTATATAAAGGGCCGACAGCAATGCGCTAGCGCGCATTCGAGCTCAAACGCTCGACGACTCAACATCTCCTGAGGATGCCCCGTGGAGGGGCGAAACACGTGTCGAGTATAGGTTTGGTTGCATGGCATGCTAATTATTTCTCACTTGTTTTGTATGTGTACATATGCATGATACCCATATGTGCATGTGAGTATACATGACGGTGGGATTTGTGCCCTGCTTTCAGACCTGGATATTTGTCTCGCGGAATTAAAGCTAAATATATTTCATAGCATTTAACCCTTTTTGTGTTTTTAGTTAATTGTTAATAACTTTTGTAATTTTTGCAAGCGCCACTTCATTTTTTTCAAAAATCATCTAGATGCCATTCCGAATCGAATGACACCTCAATTATAATTTTCGGAGACTACTGAAAAAAGTTGACCAAAAAAGCACTTGTTGACTAGACTATTTTAGGCCTAGTCACATTTTATTTACCTTATTCTAAATACAATTTCTTAGTCTTCTGCTTACTTATTTACTATTTATTAATACTATTTACTTATATGCTTACATTTATATATATACAATAAATAACTAAACATATTACCTTAAACTATCTTTATTACTTTCTATTACTTTCCGTGCTATTTTTTGACAGTATTCTAAGAACCTATCTCTGTTCTTTCCTGACATTATTTCCCAGATTTTCTCCTTTTTTATTTCCGTTTTAATTTCCATTTCCAGATTGTATCTATCCACTGTGAATATGGGGCACTCTAGCAAGATATGGGGGACTGTCTGCTCAATAATAGGGTCGCAGGTACACGAAGGGCTCTCCCTACACTTGAAACGATTTAAGTATTGGGCGAACCCTCCATGTCCTGTTAGGACTTGAGTAATCACACCTGTAGGTCTCAACCGCCGTACCACCCGGAATGCATCTACGGCGTTCGGAAAGAACATTTTCGTCACGGAGGCCGTCTCGCCAGACACGTATCTCCGGTTCCACTCATCAAGCAAATCCAAGTGGATTTGACGCCTGATGTATGAAACCGGACATAGGTCATAGTCCGGCTTCCTCCGTGACGACAATGCTGCTTCCTTCGCCAGTTCGTCTGCGCGCTCATTACCCGGTTGTCCTGCATGTGCCTTGATCCAAAACAAGGATATGTCCTTATTTTGGTCCACTGCCCTAACCAAGTTCGCACAAGCGCGAAACGCCAGCGAATGAAGCGAGGCACCATTCACTACCGCCTGCAATGCCGACCGCGAATCACTATACAATTTGTATCTAACATCTTTGCGCTTAAGGATGTCGTCCGTTGCCTTACAAATGGCGAGCAGTTCCGCCTGGAAGACTGTGCAGTACGCGGCTAGGCTGAGCTTGAAGTTCTGGACTTCGCCATCATTATCCCATAAGGATAATGCGGCTCCGACCTTCACTTCAATCTTGCTGCCGTCAGTGAATATTCGCACTGTCTGCACGTTTCTACTGTTCACAAGCTGTTGGTCCCCAGTGATTAGGGGCGGTTGCTGCGTAGTGGCTGGCTGGTGCATAGACGGGAGAGATATGCTATGCTTACATGAACCGTAGCTGAAGTGTGCTGTGCCTAGACGCTGATGAGGCCGTAGGGGTAAACCAGGCTGGAGCGGTCGCTTCCTGCGTGTGGTGTATCCCTGTTGAGGCCGAGATTGCTAGCTGGCCGAGACTTGCTGTGGGAGTATCAGTAAGAACGGCGCATGATTGGTTAGCTCATGGCTGTGCAGCAATGACTCCAAACCTTTTGTTTTGTTTTCTTTGGTCGACTTCATTCTCATTCAAGTCTCTTAGTGAAAAATAAATAAATTGTAAACCGTATTATAATTTTTTAAAAGGAGCAACAATGGAGTTTCTTGCCAGATTCTTCTCCATGAAGGGTAGGCTGCACTTGGAACTGGCGACTAGAATCTAACTCTAAGCTAGAGTCACTCGATTTTTTTATTTTAAATATTGACTATTCATAAGTGCCTGTAAAATAAGTGCCTATATGAATAAAATCTTTTTGAGTTTGAGTTTGAGTGAACATGATGGTGGCGTGGTAATGTTGCTGCTGTGAATCTGCTCCTTCGAAGGCTGCTTCCAATCACGTCGGGGTCACTACTGTGGAGGAACGGGTGTCATGTCCCTCCAACAAAAATGGAGGATCCTCCGACCAGGCGAGGTGATCGTGCCTTGGGCAACCTGTCGTAAGTTTACAATCTCGCTTGGTAGATTTTTACAATCTTACAGTGACATATCCTACTAATATTATAAACGTGAAAGTTTGTAAGTATGGATGGATGTTTGTTACTCTTTCACGCAAAATCTACTAAACGGATTTGGATGAAACTTAACAGTAATATAGCTTATACATCAGATGAACACATAGGCTACTATTTGCCGTGATAACCGACATATACGCGGGTGGAGCCGCGGGCAAAAACTAGTACATAAATAAGTGAATTTTTGAAGTCCAATTACCTTTTTCATAAACCAAAAAATTTTTCACAATATGTACCTACGTTTTCTTCTGTCTCCACACCTACCAGAATTAATCACGCTTAATCATACTTCACCTTATAGAGAATAGAGTCGCTATTTGCTTAAATAGCTCCACAGAATCCACAGTGACGAGCGATTTTTCTGTATAGAATTCTATTAGTCATTCTATAAAACTATAACAGCACTACCACTCAACGTCAATGACGTATAAAGTAGGTAGTCAAAGTTTCATAGAATAATTACAATATTCAAATAAGTTGTCAAAATACGCGGTACATAATGACCTTGACACGATTCTATCGATCGCTGACGCCACTCCTTCACGGGCCTCAAAAGTCAGATCAGAAGTGTGCGTGCGACACTGTGTTCTCAACTGACATTTGTTTTAGTATATTCTCATGGTAGGTACCTATAATATATACATTGTACTCTGTGGTAGGTACGCAGAACACGTGTGAATTCCGCCTATTTTGCCGCGTTATTAGTGTCAGTGATTTATTTTTGTGATTAAATTTCAAAATGATGTAATTAGAGTGGCTTGAATACTGATTTTTACTGAATTATAATAGTAAGTATTATTAATATTATCATGTTTATTTTTGTAAACAATGTACGTAGCTGCGTAGCCGGTGTCATATGTAGCCGATGATATGTGATATAAGGGGTTACAATTTTATTATATGTATATGTTATTTTATTTCAAAAACGGAATAATAAATTCATAATATTATGTTAATTTAGGACATAGACAAAATGTGGTTAATGCTGGTTAGTTTCAGATTTATAAATATGTAGTTCATTAAGTCTTTTTAATCTGTTTCTCAGTAGAAATAATATTGACTACCTACCTCGGTGGCGCAGTGGAAGCGTATGCGTATGCGATAATGCGACTGATGTACTTGAGGTCTCGAGTTCGATTCCCGGGTCGGACGAAATGTTTGTATGATCTGCAAACATTTGTTTCGGAGTTTGGGTGTTTTCTATGTAGGTATAATATTTATATATTTACAAAAAAAGACGTGTGGCACTCGGGGACTGCCGCGGTGAAAATATTCCATATAATTTTTTATCAACTTATGCAATTATAATTATTTATTTATTTGTTATTTATGCAGTATGTATAATATTGTGAATGAAAAATACTAAACTATTAAATTAGTACCAACATCGTCACTAGATGGCGTTGATCACTTTTTTAAGTAGCGAAATGGTTTCGTTATACACTACAATACGTTATACAGCATACTATAAAAGGTTTATACTATTTCTAATAAATACCTTCGTCATTGAACGGGTTGTTTTATTCACAGTTTTTTTTTCTTTGAAAATGTATACTTACGGGGCGCAAATGCGATGAGTGTGGCATTATAAAGATATGATAACGAATCTGTCTGTCTATGTCACGTGATAGAGACAGACAGATTCGTTGATTTGTCGTTTGGAGCAGCTCGTCTCGATCCGTGCGAGCTTCGGGTGTCAGGTTTTCTTTTCGTTACGTTACGGAATTTCTTGATTCGGTCGCCGCGCTCAAAGGCCTCAAAACCCGCGATAAAAGCTATGCAATAGCTTAAAAAGTAAATAAGTATGTATTTATATCAGTTGTCTAGTACCTATAGTACAAGCTCCACTTAGTTTGGGATTAGGTAGATGGCGTTGTGTGTTAAAAAAATGTTATGCTGACTGCCAAGCCAGAGGTCGTGGATTCCATTCCCACACACAGCACAAATAATTGTGTGATGAGCATATATGTATATTATTATATTACATAAGAGTATTCCGAACCTAGAAATGTGAACTTTTGATTAAAGGTTATCTCTTAGCGATTATTTCTTTTCTAATTATTTGAATAACCTACCAGACAGTACATTGTTATCTGTTTTATAAATCAAACAAAACACACATCACTACAGTATTTGTCAAACGGGGATATGGAAACCGTGTCCAGGGCCCCGATCCTCAGGGGGCCCCGAAGAACTGACAACTTCTCTCACACATTTATTCTAGAAAAAAACATTGTCAGGCATATTATGATAAATTGAAACACGTCTTTGTCTGTGCTGTTATTGTGAGCACGATTAATTGAAGTAGGTATATTATAAAGAAGAGTTCTTTATCAGTTTCATTTTGCTCAACGTATACCATTTAGTTATTTATGAAGGCTTGAGTTTTTTGTTACAATCGACAGGGCAACAATATTAAACAAATAAAAGTTTCGCTTCTTTAGTTTCCAAATGGGCCCTATATTCTTTTATGCCGAAGGGTCCCAGCGGAGTTTAAGTCGGCCTTGCACACATTCACGCTCATATCCCTGAGTGGTTAAACAGGGACGTATTAGAGGTTACCGTTACGACTCCAGTAACCTCGCTCATTTTATGACGTTCCAATACAGAATTTCATTTTTAAAAGCTTTTTACATATTAACTTCCAATGTATGTATGTATGTTCGGGTGGAATCTTGCAACTCAATTTTGAAACTATCTTCATTCGATTTTGCTGAAATTTTGCAAGCATATGTATACAGCGTGACAATGCAATATTATGATGACATGGAGCTGATCTGATGCTGGAGTTGGAAGGTGGGAAGAACTCTGTAAAGAAAGGTCGCAACACCATCAAGTTTGGACTCGTTTGATTCGTCTCGACGAGTACTTTACGAGTGATTTCCAATAGAAGCTTGTTTTTAAAAATATTTTTATTTTATTTATTTATGAGTAGTGAGAGGCTGTCGGTTCATCTGATGTTGAATGGTTACCACAAAGTCAAGAGTGCGTAGCCATCCTTTCCGTGTTTGCTTCATAACTTTGTAAAATGCAACAAAATAATTGCTCAATACTGTACTTCCCTCTCACAAAAGACCAACGTAAAGTGACAGCATAGTTTCATTTTTGAGTACGAGACCGCAGGCCCAAAGAAGCAGAAGCATTTCATAGTGCGGGTCACCATGCTGCATTGTTGTATTATCTGCAGTTTGGCAGTTTCATACATGACAAAAATAATGGTATTTATTTAGCCACAAATCTTGGATCTATAGTACCTATGCAGTGCTATTTCTGTCTGATCATATCTCCAAAGCTCACCAGAGGAAGCAACTCTTATCTTATGATCTCTGTCATACTATCATTCACCATCATCGACAACTTTTGAAAGACTTTTTGTCAGTTCTTCGGGGCCCCCTGAGGATCGGGGCCTTGGACACGGTTCCTATGTCTCCGTTTGACAAATACTGTAGTGATGTGTGTTTTGTTTGATTTACAAAACAGATAACAATGTACTGTTTGGTAGATTATTCAAATAATTAGAAAAGAAATAATCGCTAAGAGATAACCTTTAATCAAAAGTTCATATTTCTAGTTTCGGAATCATTCCTTCAGCGCCCTTTGGTAAGCATAGCACCCTTCAGTAAGTTCGCAGATCATTAAAAGTGCTGTGGCCAGCGCCCCTAACTCTACTGAACCCGTGTGCACCGCACACCCTGAACTGTGAGCAAGGCCGACTTAAACTATGCTGGGGCATTTCGTCACAAAAGAATATGGGGCCCTTTTGAAAACTAAAGAAGCGAACCTTTTATACATTATTGTTGATGTATCTTTACATCAAAAACCGCGAGTAACACCGCGGGACACAGCTAGTCTAAAACAAAAGTAGCCTAATTTACTACTTATATCATCACCTATCAGTGAAAGTATTATCAAAATCATTCCAGCCGTTCCAGAGCCGTTAGCCATCCATTAGCCGGACAAAACAGGCAAAAGATTTAAAAATTGGTTTTCTGATGCAAGAGTAAGACTAATACGTAAAACTGATAATTGGAAATGACGAAGACACACTTCGATTTAATTTATTAACAATTTAAATCTTTTCTTTCAGGTCGAGACCAGTGTCACCATGACAACTACGCCCCCCCTGAGCTTTCACCTACCTATCGATGCCCCTCAACTGGCAGTCTACAACGACAATAAATGCGCTAAGTGTACCTTCCCAAAATCGCGAAACATGAATTGTGAACACTCCTTCGTGTACAGTAGCAGGCCTGTTGAACTAGGAGAGACGGTAAGAGAACTCATAATTAATAATGATAACAAAATTGGCATAGATTTTGTTTCCAAAAATTCTGCTTAGTATTTGGGTCATGGAGACCTGATGGCAGTCGGTCCACGTAAAGAATCGAAGATCAGCTGTATTGTAGTAGACTCAAAGACTCATGACCCCCACTTAGTTTGGGAGAAAAGCTGAGAGAAATAATGAATGTAGTTTGTCGGCGACGAAGACCCCACTCACGCAACGTAGCGCAAGTAGCGACGGCTTTTACATAATATATTATTTCAGTTATTAAAGAGAATTGCTAGTAATTAAACATAGTACAAATGATAATGATAAGTCCTATTATGTACTGTTTCGTAATTACGTAATCATTTCTTAGTAAATTTTATGTGATAAAATACTGAATTAAGCTAATGTAAATAGATAGAAATAACATAGAAACTCGTAATATCCTAATAAGAAACTAATTTAAGTCGAATTTAAGAACTATTAATAGGAATAGCAAAACCATCATAAGAATTTTTTGTTGTTTTCGCTCTAAAACACTGTTGATTTTATTCTAATTATAAAAATTGTTATACTATTGTATATAATAAGTCATAACGCTTAATTTGATATGTATATTGTACTAGTTTTTATAAGGGTTTTTATAAATAAACGCTTTTAAAGGGTTCGGCTCAAGTAAAAAAGGATCAAAATAATCGATCAAATTTACGTGATCCCCGATAAGGGCGGACCGACCGCCTTATAAAGCGGGCCGTTTCTCGGTTCGAGGCAGTCGCAGCGTAGCCACCGAAGAGGCAACAACACTAAATGGAAACCGAACCCTAAAGCTTTAAGAAAAATAATTATTTTTTATTTATTTAGCCCTTCATATCAAATTAGTATCAAGTTTCCTCAAGATTCATATCAAGTTTTCCTCAAGATTAGTATCAAGTTTCCTCAAGATTAGTCCCAAGTTGCCTCAAGATTAGTATCAAATTTCCTCAAGATTATTATCAAGTTTCCTTTAAAGCAAGTCCCTTCAAAATACGCATTCAGGGGTGCGTGGGACGTGCGTCACCAGCGCAAAAACAAACGTACGTCAAACAAGTGGGAGAAGTCCCAGACTGCTAGGGAATAGCCCGACAGTCGCAACATAGTTCGTAAATGCCAAGCAGGGGCATCATTACAAAGGCTTAGTTTTTGTTACAATCAACAAGACACATTACACTTTTAAACAAGAAAAAGGTTCGCTTCTTTAGTTTTCAAAAGGGCCCCATATTCTTTTGTACCGAAATGCCTCAGCTTAGTTTAAGTCGGCCTTGATCACAGTTCAGGGTGTGCGGTGCACACGGGTGCAGTAGAGTTAGGGGCGCCGGCCACAGCAGTTTTAATGATCTGCGCACTTACTGAAGAGTACTTAAGATAAGTTATGGAATCAGGCGTTACTTTGCGGAAATCCATGACATTAAATGCTATGAAATATATTTAGCTATAATTCCGCGAGACAAATATCCAGGTCTGAAAGCAGGGCACAAATCCCACCGTCATGCATACTCACATGCTCATATGGGTATCATGCATATGTACACATACAAAACTAGTGAGAAATAATTAGCATGCCATGCAACCAAACCTATACTCGACACGTGTTTTGCCCCTCCACGTGGAGGAGGAGGCCCTCCATCCTCAGGAGATGTTGACTCGTCGAGCGTTTGAGCTCGAATGAGCTAGCGCACCGCTGTCGGCCCGTTATAAACCGTTTCGATGACGCTATAATCACGATCGATACAATGTCACAACGACATCTGTGCCGAACTACCCGCAATCATACTTAGAAGTGGTGATGGAATTAAGTTTGTTAGGTCGTTCAACAATTATTGTTGTTATATTTTGATAGAGGGTCTAGCATTGGGATCACCTTTAAGTCCATTAATGGCGGAAATATTTATGGACTACTTCGAATGTAAATATGTGGTGGGCGAGCCCAACATTCTGTTTTATTATAGATATGTGGATGACGTAATTATCTGTTGGACAGGTACTAATCGTCAATTGGATATTTTCGTAAATAGGCTCAACACTCACCACCCCAAAATTAAATTCAAATTAGAATTAGAATCAAATCAGTCCCTTAATTTTTTGGATCTAACAATCACAAGAGTCAATAACAAACTCGATTTCCAAATTTATCGAAAGCCCACACACACGAACACAACGATTCCCGCTTCATCCTGTCACCCACTACAGCATAAACTAGCAGCCTTCCGCAGCCATGTCCATCGTTTAATGTCACTCCCACTGTCCACGGATAATTACGCAAAAGAACTCAAAATATTGTATCAAATCGCGACTTCAAACGGTTACACCAAACAAGTTATTGTTAATATAATTAAGAAAAAGCAGAATGACCGGGCTCGCTCAGCACTTTATGCATGTACCCCCGAAAGAATTAACAAGAATGTCGGGAGTCTCACTTACATAGGCCCAATTTCAGATAGAATCGCGAATATTCTAAGAAAACACAATGTTTACGTAGCTTTTCGATCGGATCATAACTTGCGTAAACTATGTAACGGTAAAGATAAATTAGAGAATTCAAAAAAATCCGGAGTTTACAAATTAGTATGCAATGATTGCACCGGGGTCTATGTGGGTCAGACAGGCCGTAGTTTCGAAATTAGGTACAGGGAACATGTTGCTGCTCACAGGAATGGCCATCCAGATAAATCACATTTCGCAAAACATTTAATCGACACCGGCCACTCCTTGAGCGGCAACAATACCTATAACATTCTGCATATTTGCGATAAGGGTTTCCGGATGAGTGTGTTGGAACAGTTAGAAATATCAAAATATAACAATAATAATGCATATACACTGTTGAACGACCAAACAAACTTAATTCCATCACCACTTCTAAGTATGATTGCGGGTAGTTCGGCACAGATGTCGTTGTGACATTGTATCGATCGTGATTATAGCGTCATCGAAACGGTATATAAAGGGCCGACAGCGGTGCGCTAGCTCATTCGAGCTCAAACACTCGACGAGTCAACATCTCCTGAGGATGCCCCGTGGAGGGGCGAAACACGTGTCGAGTATAGGTTTGGTTGCATGGCATGCTAATTATTTCTCACTTGTTTTGTATGTGTACATATGCATGATACCCATATGTGCATGTGAGTATGCATGACGGTGGGATTTGTGCCCTGCTTTCAGACCTGGATATTTGTCTCGCGGAATTAAATATATTTCATAGCATTTAATGAAGAGTACTTACCTAAGGGCGCTGAAGGAATGATTGAGCTGAACACACCTCTGATGCCAAGAGTTGCCTGGTATCTAATGGGAACAACACAATTGCTCTGGCAGGGGTCTGCAACTGCAACTAAGTCGATATCACATCATGTCACTTGTTCTAAAATATTGTATTGTTTCCCTGGGCACTGGATTCAGCACAACAATATTGCGATCCAAATATAAGGAACAACGCCCTCGCATCCCCCTCCCTACCCTCGGTTCAGTGGTCTATATTGCTCTATGGCCAGAAGCCATTACTAGGTGATATTGAAATCAAAGAACTTCGATATCACTTCGTATGGATGTCGTGATTTCCAAGTTGTCTCAATGTATTTTTTTTTATTGAATAGGAGACAAACGAGCAGACGTATCGCTTGATGGTAAGCGATTACCGCCGCCCATGGACACCCGCATCACCAGAGGCGTCACGAGTGCGTTACCGGCCTTTGGGTGATGGGGGGAGGGTATGGGCCTCCAGTATCCTGTATTTCACACCGGTTTTCTGTGAGGCCGTGGTATCACTCCGATCAAGCCGGCCCATGCATGCCGAAGCATGGCTCTCCCACGGTAAAAACTGTAAATGTATTACGAATAGTCACCTATCATACCTACCCACAGATTAATCTTAGCCTGATTGTTTTATGGTTGTTTAACTTTACTTAGCCACGAGCCGCTTTGTTCTAATTATACTCTATAAGCTGCCCCACTAGCTAGGCAGATGAGTTTTATATAAGTATGCATCATTGTAGAATAAGCCTCTAATATCACCTATTTCCTTTCAGGTCTACCTTTACTTCGGACCAAAGATAGCACATTTAAAGAACACTGGGGGGTTTTACGTTAACGTAGGTTTCACGAACTATAACCCTAACAGCCTATCTTGCGAAATTCCTGCAGATAAGCACCCAGGTTTTTGGGTTAGCAGAATTTACACCAAAAACGACTCTCGCTTAAAGTTCACCCTTGATCCTTCTGGAATCGTGGACTTCGATGGTCCTTGTTACGGTTCATATACCTTGGAGAGTTTAGTTTTAGGAGAACTTAACGGCCCCTACTGGGTAGCAGTAAGTTTGCCTGAACAACCTTTCTACGTGGAGTTGGTTCCGCCTCCGCCTGATGCACAGCCTATATCAAGAAAAGCTAGTGCTCCAGAGAAATCACAAAATATCCAAAACAGCGATGTTCCAGAGATTTTTAATCAAAGAGTCTCCGTTCCTGAGAACGCCAAGTTGCCAACAAGTGGTATTCCAGAATCCTCATCGCCAAAGGACACCGTAAAAGAAACGTATGATGTAGCAGAAAGTTCACCAGAGGAAGCAACTCAGGTTTATCTTACGATCTCTATCATACTATCACTCACCATCATCGACAACCTTTAGACCACTTGTAGACACAGGTCTTTTCTTAGAAAGGTGGTTTAGGCCTCCTATACCACTATTGACAGACGGTTTGGTACACTATTTGTTTCTAGTTTTCCTTCTCTTTGCAGTGCTGTTGTCCTGATAGTTTGCTCCTTTAGTCGGCTCTTACGACACCCATGGGATGAATAGGGGTGGTAATACCTCGAATTCTTAATATGTTAATACACGGATACTTTGATACATTACTAGCTGTTGCCCGCGGCTCCGCCCGCGGGTATGTCGGTTATCGCGGCAAATAGTAGCCTATGTGTTATTCTGATGTATAAGCAATATTACAGTAAAGTTTTATCCAAATCCGTTCAGTAGTTTTTGCGTGAAGAAGTATCAAACATACACACTTACAAACTTTCGCCTTTATATATTAGTGTGATGTGATTGTTGTATCTTTACATCAAAAACCACGAGTAACACCGCGGGGCACAGCTAGTCTAAAATAGAAGTTACTTATGTTACTACTTATATCATCAGCTATCAGTAAAAGTACTGTGAAAATCAGTCCAGCCGTTCCAGAGCCGTTAGCCATCCATTAGCCGGACAAAACTGACAAAAAATTTCAAAATTGGATTTCCGATGTAACAAAAAAACGTAAAACTGATAATAGGTAATTACGAGCAGTTACTTCAATTTAATTTATTAACAATTTAAATCTTTCCTTTCAGGTCGAGACCAGTGTCATCATGACAAGTACGCCCCCCCTGAGCTTTCACCCTCCACCTGACTGTGTTCGTGATGTGAAAGTCTACAAAGACAATAAACGCGCTATGATAACCTATGATAACATCAATTGTGAAAACTCCTTCGTGTATAGTAGCAGGCCTGTTGAAATAGGAGAGACGGTAAGAGAACTCATCTATACTTATAATAAAAATGTAACAGGTCAAATTCTGTACATTGAAGATATTTTGAAATTTTTTTTTGGAGGGCACTCTGTTATCGATACTGAAACCAAAACTATTTTTTTTTCATTTTTGTCTGTCTGTCTCTTGGCCGCGCATCACGCCGGAACTACTGAATGGATTCAAATGAAACTTGGCATGATTTGAGTTGATACTCCGAGGTAGGACATAGGATACTTTTTATTCCGAAATTAAGGACGGTTTCCTTGTGATGGGGGGGGATGAAAGTCAAAATGTGTAATTAATTGTAATTCATTAACGAGTAGTTCGATTGCAATAATTCTTTTTTTGTTAGAAAGGAGATACTCTGAAGATTGTAGCATTAAGTATTTAATTTATCACAATCTCTCTATCTATTGGGAAAAAAAATTATAAAGAATTTATGATTACGTAAAACAACATGTAGTGACATCTTTTGCCAGCCATACGTAATAACACTTTGATTAATATAGGATACTTTTTATACCGAAATTCAGCACGATTTCCTGGAGAGAGGGGATGAAAGTCAAAATATGTACTTAGTTGTAATTCAATAACACACAGTCCGATTTCATTCATTCTTTTTTTGCTAGACAGCAAGTACTTTAAATATTGTTTCGTGATCTATTTATACATATATCACGCATAATAAATCTGTAGACGTTGAATTTGTGTTTGGTTGTGCCCGCATGACTTAAATATTCAAAATAATCGTGGGAACGTTTTATGCACAAGCATTGTGATTAACTTAAAACAGCGACATCTCCTGGAATCAAGTAACACTAACTTCACAGTAGCTACATTATATGATTACTTTTAAACGCATAAAAAAAGTGTATAAGATCAATTCTGTACATTAAAGAAATTTAGATTTTTTTGGGAGGATGCTCTTATTGATACTGAACCAAAAACTAGAATGCCATAAACGTTAAATGGTCATTTATATTTATGATATTTATTTTAAGTTTAAAATACTTGAAAGAGGAGTAAACATGTAACATAATAGTTCATCATAATTTACCAGAAAATGATACAACACATCTTTATGATAGGTACCCGAAAGGCAGCGCGGGCGCGTGGCCTGCGCCCTGCCACAGAATAACTAATAGTACTGCCCTACGTAGGTTACCAGATATGTCCAAATTGTTTAAAAGCAGTACCCGCGCGGTCGGTCGGCTCCCTACGCGACACACGCACCCAAATTGACTTAAAAACTCAGTAGTAGTTCTTGAATGTAAATTCGGATAAAAAGTTATTTTTGAAACTATTTACTTGATTTTTGTTCTACCTACTATAAATATTACTTGGTATTATAATATTTCTTCTGTATTTTTAACCGACTTCCAAAAGGAGGAGGTTCTCAATTTCATCGGTATATTTTTTTAACCGACTTCCAAAAGGAGGAGGTTCTCAATTTCATCGGTATATTTTTTTTATGTATGTACACGGATTACTCCGTCGATTTGTGGACCGATTTTGGAAATTCATTTTGTATTCGAAAGGGTATGCTCCCCATGTGGTCCCATGGCCACCATATCAGGATCTGATGATGGGATCCTAAGGAAATCGAAGGAAACCCTCAAATTTATGTAAGCGCCTGCAATGAAGTTAAAGCAATTGTCTGCATGCCTTCATATTCTGTAGACATCATTTATATAAATATTTCATAATATATAAAACGGGTCTTAACGATATCAGAGTTAACCTCAGATAGTCAGTTTACCTCAAATCACTTGAATTATAGTAACCTATAATAGAAGATAGTCCATTTGAGATTTTAGTACAAAAAATTACCTGAAGTCCTTTCGATTCTATACAGCATGTATGTTACCTTTAGTCGTATTCTTTCAAGTTATTTAGGTGAAATGATGATGAGAGACTTGAGAAAGACTAAAAAGTGAAAAATAAAAAAAAAACTTCGTTTAAAAAAACCGACTTCAGAAACTAAAAAGTATCAAATAACTTAATTTGTATGTGCTACCTATTCATAGGTTTGAAGTCGGTGCCAAGCCAAAATGTAATAGTAGGTACCGCACTCGCCGTGCGTGACCTTGCGCGACCTTGCGCGGGATAGCTGCTCTTCGCGTAGAACAAAACAACTGAAGCGTCGGTGACGTCGTTGACGTTCGTCTCGAAATATAGCGAGTGTGATACCTACTATTACATTTGGCTTGGCACTGACTTCAAACCTAGATCGCACATGCAAATTAAGTTAATTGATACTTTTTAGTTTTTGAAGTCGGTTTTTTTAAACGAAGTTTTTTTTTTTTGGATTTTGTTAGGTTATAGCATAGGTATAAGCAGGCGATTTTTGTTGTACCTAAATAATTAGCAAATAGTCTTTTGTAGATACTAATTGGTTTTCTCGGTATTTTTAGAATTTTGTAAGGATATAGCATAGGTACCAAAGGTTCCTATAATTTACTTTTTTATAGGATTTTGTTAGGTTATTGGTATAGGCATAGGTAAGCAGATGTTTTTCGTTGCAAATATTTAATTACTTAGCCTTATTTGTTGGTGTTTTAATTTCTTTTAGTAAGTTGTAGATACCTTCCATTTTTTTCGTTGAATTAGTTGTAGATACTTACATAATTTAGTTTTATTTACGTTTTGAAAATAAGCTTCATTCGATATGTCTAATTTTTCATTTAACTGTAGTGATAAATTTAACATTGTTTTACGTATTCGATTTTATCACATCACACTAATTTATAAAAGCGAATGTTTGTGAGGGTGTATGTCTGTTACTTCTTCACGCAAAAAGCACTGGACGGAATTGGATGAAACTTTACAGTAATATAGCTTACTAGCTGTTGCCCGCGGCTTTGCTCGCGTGGAAGTTGATTATTTACAATATATTTAATTAAAACTATGTAAGTATGTATGAATAATTTATTCATGTTTTTAAACGTACCTATTTATTTATTTTTAATCAATAGCCCTTTAAAAAGGATTTCATACTAACGTTCGACCCTTATTTTAACCCCTTTAGAAATAGAATTCCCATAAATGATGATATAGGTATTCATTTATTTGTATTTAAAAGCCTAAGGACAAAGTTTCAGGCTACTAAATAAAAAATCACGAACTTCCAAACTAATCTACTCACGCAATTTCAACACCTAATTCACCCCTTAGGAGTAGAAATATCATTTATAGGATTTCCTTTCGAGGGCGCTCTGGTTCCCTGGTTTCTAGAACCCGAGGTTCTTTCAACCCCTATTTCACCCCCTTGGGGGTAGAAATTCCTTCCTTAATGGGTGTCTACTTAATGAAACGATCACACTCACCAAATTTTGTATTCTTAGGTTTAATAGTTTCCGCTCGGCGATGATGAATCAGTCAGTCAGTCAGTCAGGACATGTTATTTTATAAGTATAGAAGATACATCAGATTAACACATAGGTTACTGTTTGCCGCGATAACCGACATAGACGCGGGCGGAGCCGCGGGCAACAGCTAGTAATTAATAATGATAACAAAATTGGCATAGATTTTGTTTCCAAAAATTCTGCTTAGTATTTGGGTCATGGAGACCTGATGGCAGTCGGTCCACGTAAAGAATCGAAGTTCAGCTGTATTGTAGTAGACTCAAAGACTCATGACCCCCACTTAGTTTGGGAGAAAAGCTGAGAGAAATAATGAATAAAGTTCGTAAATGCCAAGCAGGGGCATTATTACAAAGGCTTAGTTTTTGTTACAATCAACAGGACACATTATTACACTTTTTAACAAGAAAAAGGTTCGCTTCTTTAGTTTTCAAAAGGGCCCCATATTCTTTTGTGCCGAAATGTCCCAGCATAGTTTAAGTCGGCCTTGCTCACAGTTCAGGGTGTGCGGTGCACACGGGTGCAGTACAGTTAGTGGCGCCGGCCTCAGCACTATTAATGATCTGCGCGCTTACTGAGGGGTGCTATGCTTACCAATGATTGAGCTGAAGACGCCTCTGATGCCAAGAGTTGCCTGGTATCTAATGGGAACAATACAATTGCACTGACAGGTGTCTGCAACTAAGTCGATATCACATGTCACTTGTTCTAAAATATTGTATTATTTCCCTGGGCACTGGATTCAACACAAGAATATTGCGATCCAAATATAAGCAACAAAGCCCTCGCAACGCCCCCCCTGCCCCCTGCAAAAAAACACAGGTTGCTTTGTATCGGAAAAAGACGCTACGGCTACTGCCCTCCGTTCAGTGGTATATATTGCTTTATGGCTAGAAGCCATTACTAGGCGATTTTGAAATCAAAGAACTTCGATATCACTTAGTATAGATCTAGTCGTGATTTCCAAGTTGTCTCAATGTGTTACGAATAGTCACCCATCATACCCACAGATTGATCTTAGCCTTACTTAACTTACGTTTAACTTTACTTATTCGAATATTTACGAGCCGCTTTATTCTAATTATACTCTATTAGCTGCCCCACTAGCTAGAAAGATGAGTTTTATATCATTATGTATCATTGTAGAATAAGCCTCTAATATCACCTATTTCCTTTCAGGTCTACCTTTATTACGGACCAAAGATGGCACATTTAAATTACACTATAGGGTTTTACGTTAACGTGGGTTTCACGAACCGTAACCCTAACAGCCTACCTTGCTTAGTTCCTGGAGCAAAGCGCCCAGGTTTTTGGGTTAGCAGAATTTTCACCAGCAATGACTCTCGTTTAAAGTTCACCCTTGATCCTTCTGGAATCGTGAAATTCGATGGTCCTGGTTATAAACCAATGAAGAGTTTAGTTTTAGGAGAACTTACTGGCTCCTACTGGGTAGTAGTAAGTATACCTGAACATTGTTTCTACGTGGAGTTGGTTGAACCTCCGCTGGATGCCATGCCTATAGCAAGAAAGGTTAGTGCTCCAGAGAAGTCACAAATGAACCAAAACAGCGATGTTCCAGAGACTTCTATGCAAAGTGTCTCCGTTCCAAGTGATGATGTACTAGAAAACTTGCCAACAAATGGTATTCCAGAAGCCTCATCGCCAAAGGACACTGTAAAAGAAACCGCAAAACCGATTGATGATGTAGCAGAAAGTTCACCATCAAGTGTCGCTGTGGAAGTAATCTCAAAACCGAGTGACGATATATCAGAAATATTACCACCAAGTGGTATTCCAGAAATCTCTCTGCCAAATATTACTGTTGAAAAAAATTCAAAACTAAGTGACAATATTCTAGAAAACATACCACCTAGTGTTTCTGCAGATACCTCATTGCGAAGTGAGCCTATTGAAGAAATCCCAAAACTAAGTGACAATGTACCAGAAAGCTCGTCCCTAATTGATACTTCAGAAATTTCGCCGTCAAGTGACACTATTGAAGAATTCTCAAAATTTAGTAACGATATTCTTGCAAAGTCTCCGTTAACTGCTGTTCCAGAAAGCTTGCCATCAACTATTGCTCAAGAAACGTCACAGAGAAGTGACTCAATTAAAGAAATTTCGAAATCTAGTAACAATTCTCAAGAAAGCTCGTCATCAAGTAACACTGCTAAAGAAACCTCAAAACCAAGTAACAACGTTCCAGAAACTTTACCGTCAACTGCTGCTCCAGAAACATTACTGCCAAGTGCTACTATTAAAGAAATTTCTGTATTGAATGTTCCATATTCTCTAGAAAATTCCTCATCAAGTGATCCTGCTATAGAAATCTTAAAACCAAATGACAACGTTCCAGAAAGCTTGCCGTCAAATGCTACTCTAGAAACTGCACTTTCAAGTAAAACTAACAAAGAAATCTCAAAACTAAGTTCTAATATTGAAAAAAGATCACCATCAACTATTACTTCAGAAACCTCTAAAATTATCTCAAAATTAAGTGACGCTGTTTCTGAAAATTTGAGACTAACCAACAAGGTAAAGATAAACTCTCCATCAAATGATAATATTCTAGAAGATTGGAAACCAAGTCCCACTATTCCTGAAATCTCACATGTCTTGAAAAACTCACCTAAAAGTGACACTGCTCAAAGGAACTGGTTGCCAAGTAGTGCTGGTTCAGTGAGCTTACCATCTCGAGACGTTATTCCAAAAAGCTCCGTTACTCCAAAGAATTTGTTACTAAATAAATACGTCTCGGTGAATTCGTCATCTAGTGATCATCTTCCCAAGAGCTCCTTGAAGAACATTTCTGTTCTAGTCAGCTCATCACCAAATGCCATTACTCCAAAGAACTCTATAAATAGCAACGTCACGTTGAAATCTCCGCCACGTACCACAGTTCAAGTGAATTCATCAGAAAGCAGCGCCGTTCCAGTGAGCTCGTCACAAAGTGTCGTCGTTCCAATAAGCTCTTCACTAAATAGCGTTACACTGACATCTCCACAAGCTGACACAGTTCCAGTGACAGTTAGCAGTACTATTCTAGTAAATCCTTCATCACTACAAAATGGCGCTGTGCATGCGAGCCCTACACAAAACGGTAGAGATTCGGTAAGTACAACGATGTATAATATATTAAGTGGTTTCTTGGTGCTAAGCGGCTAGCGCCGTTTATAAACAACTCATCATCATATCAGATCATCAGCCTATTGCAGTCCACTGCTGGACATAGGCCTCTTCCATTACACAACTGAAGAGTTATAAGTGCGCTACCCAACGGAACGAGAACCCGCCCAATGTAACCCAATGTATTTTCCCCATGTCTTTCCTTCCTTACTCAGAATTCGGGTAGAGGCTTGGGTTCCCTGTAAACTCACAATTATATATAATTACATTCTTTATAATATATCTTGATCTCTGTGACGTTAAAATGACAATTTGGAACTTACGAGATTACATTTCATGTGAAGTTATATATTTATAATGTATATTAAACTTCATTTGTGATAAAGCTGGTATTTTTTATGGAATAGGAGGGCAAACGAGCAGACGTATCACCTGATGGTCAGCGATTACCGCCGCCCATGGACACCCGCAACACCAGAAGCGTCAAAAGTGCGTTGCCGGCCTTTGGGGGGTGGGGAGAGGGATATGTGAAGGGGTTGGGGTATGGGCCTCCGGTAACTTCACTCACTCGGTGAAACACAGCGCAAGCGCTATTTCACATCGGTTTACTGTGAAGCCGTGGTATCACTCCGGTCAAGCCGGCTCATTCATGCGAGGCTCTTCCACGGCATGGTACGTGAATGAATGAAAATATAGGTGATACAAAATAAAATAGCTTGTTCAAAGTCACTTTATCGGTTTCATAGCCATTGTTCAATCCTCTCACCAGTTTAGCGATCACCTTGTGAAGTTTGCAATACCTATAGGACCCATGAGTATAGGCATTCAATCGCTAACCATGTCACTGGCAAGAGCAATGAACTGACGGCCGTATCACCGTGTTCGTATTCTAAGCTAATGTAATTAAGCACTTACTGGAGATGTGTGAATTCCTTGATATCGGCGCTCCAAGGGCCCTTGGTGGTATTCTCTCTTGGCATTCTCTCTGCGTCGTCACACATACATGACTCCTAAAGTGCTGTACAACTTCCAAGGTATTCGAACTACAATACACTCGCTTCAACTATCGCGGAACGCGCCTATGACGTGAATACTAAAACTCGCGAGTCCAAATCAGACCAATCATAACGGTAACCGACTAAACACTGAATTGGATGGACAATTAGCTAAATTACAATTAAAACGGTTCCCAAAACCGACAATCGTCGACCGTTCACAACAAGCGTCTCAATAGTACTTTTTGTCTCAACGTCAAAACGTCTAACAAGAAAAATGACAATCAAAAATGTTGCCATTGCAATGACGTTAAATTTCTAACAGCCATCCCTCACTAAGATCATGCTATATTTTAAAGGCGGGCATACACGTTAAAGTATACTTGCGCAAGTCAAGAGACAGACAGATAAAATAGTCTGGATTTGCGTAAGTATACTTGAACGTGTATGTCCGTACAGTGTTAAGGACTGTAACTATATAAGGATGTAGAATCAATCTCGCCGGTTCATATCCGAAGAATAGATCCCATGGCAATCCTAAAATCATATGCAATACTGATAAATTACCAAACCTTTATTTCCTCTGCAGGTACACACAGTCGAAGCTCCTGACCATCATACTGAAATTAGTATAATCCGGGATGAGTCAGATCTCCAGGATGTAGAAGGAGAGACCCTGCTTAGAGATGCTGTATTACTCGAAGATCGACGAACAATCACGAAGCATCGTTACTGCATATTTTTTGTTGTGGTGTCAATATTAGTTCTCATTGCGCTGTTAATAACATATTTTAAATTTCGAGATCAATTCTCTTGAATTCTGAACGTATAATCGATTAAATGAGTGCCATTTTAGACTGATATTTATTTTTTTAAAACAACTTTCGTACTAGGAATATGTCCTGTATCGCGAAGGACTTGACGCATACATGAAACGGACACAAAAAACACCCAGACTCAGAACAACAATTTGTGGATCACACAATGTATTGTCCCACAGAACAAAGAATTATTTGTTGTGTGGTGTTCCATGTAGGATTTGAACCCACAACACTTGGCGAAGTAGGATTGTAGGAAGCAGCATGGCGAATGCTGAAACCACTAGGACATACGTACAGTCAATTCACATAATTTATTTGTTGACTCCTTGACTTTCTTCTGCTATATCTTCCTGACGATCGTTAAGACGTCGTAATATGAAAATCTTTGGCAATGGTTACGGGTACATGGAGACCTAAGAGGTCTCTTTACAGAACTTCGATATCGTCTATTAGTTGGGTTGTGGAGGTCTGAAAGTAGTCCCTCCACCTAATCAATCGAAGTTCAGCTGTATCGTAGTAAACTTGAAGCGAACATAAAATTAAAGAATTTTAATTGTTGTGTTGTGTTTTGTTAACCCACTTCAAAAAAGGAGGAGGTTCTATGTTCCACTGTACCTATGTATATTTTTATTTAATATATGTTCACCGATTACTCCGTCAATTGTGAACCGATTTTGAGAATTCTTTTTGTATACGAAATGGTATGCGCTCGAGGCGGTCCCATTGCCACTATATCAGGGTCTGAAGATGGGATCCAGGGAAATCGAGAGAAACCCTCATTTTTTAGGGTTCCGTGCCAAAGGCAAAAAATGGAACCCTTATAGATTCGTCATGTCTGTCTGTCTGTCTGTCCGTCCGTATGTCACAGCCACTTTTTTCCGAAACTATTAGAACTATAATGTTGAAACTTGGTGAGTAGATGTATTCTGTGAACCGCACTAAGATTTTCACACAAAAATAGAAAAAAAACAATAAATTTTGGGGGTCCCCATACATAGAACTGAAACTCAAAAATTTTTTTTTCATCAAACCTATAAGTGTGGGGTATCTTTGAATAGGTCTTCAAATATGATATTGAGGTTTCTAATATTATTTTTTTCTAAACTGAATAGCTTGCGCGAGAGACACTTCCAAAGTGGTAAAATGTGTGCCCCCCCTCCCCTGTAACTTCTAAAATAAGAGAATGATAAAACTTTAAAAAATATATGATGTACATCACCATGTAAACTTCCACCGAAAATTGGTTTGAACGAAATCTAGTAAGTAGTTTTTTTTTAATACGTCATAAATCGTAAACTGCAATTTACCTTTCATTCAATCAAGACAAATATAAAAATAAAATTTAAATTATTTTATGTTACTTGCTGCTGCGGAACCCTCCATGGGCGAGTCCGACTCGCACTTGGCCGCTTTTTTAGGTACGTACTATGTTTTTCGTATATTTTCTGAAGTTACTCCGGTACTTGCGTCTGGTAGTCATCATTTCATTAAAGTTATTCAGGTGAGCATCAGCTCACCTGAATAACTGTATCAGATAGAAGGTTACACTCTTCGACAGTTAGAGGTTAGAGGATGATTTTAATATCACTCGTAGGTAGGTATTGACCTTAATTTGTATTATTCCAGTTATTCACATGAGCTGATGGTAAAAAGTAAAACGATTGGGACTAAGAGGATGCTTTTTAAAATACCATAGATACGAATAGGGCTTTAGTTGCTTTCTTTTAAGTTGTTTAGGTGACAGGTAAGGTTAGGAGGTAGATGATACTGTTACGAATAATAATAATCTTCAAGCCTTATCTGCGCACATAAATACACACACACTTCTTATCGATCTCCTTTTTTTTCTTTTTTTTTTTACGTGTGGAAATCCCCTCGGACCGTCACCCCACCGGGGTTTGCGGCGGGGCGGTGTGTCGGACTCGAACCGGACCCCTCCCAGCGCTTGCCCACACAGAAGCGGGCACCGTCACCTGATGGACTCTCTAAGTAGGCGACGTACGGCACACGCGTACGTCGCCCCCTCGCGGGTGGCCAGAGCAGATGGAGGGGAAAACCCGTCCCGACCATCCGCGGCCACACTCAGGGCGGCATGAGGCGCTGAACGGCGCGCTCTTATCGATCTCCTGAGGCAAAGAATAATGGACCTTATTTCTATATGCATAGTGTCGGATATCGATTGGTTGTTGCCTAATTATTATTAACTTCGATTATTTTTATTAGCGTTTGTACGAGACGATTCTCGTGTGCTATAGTCGTTTCTAGAAATGGAAGAGTAATAATAATATGAGTATAAATAGAGCGTCTCGCGGGCCGCAGGCAGTTCAGTTCAGTTTGAGCTATAGTGAGATAAACATCGAAGTGATATCAGCGATCAATCTAGCGACCTCGGCGACCTTTAAGGATTGTAATTCAGAGTAGTATTGTGATTTTAATAGTGGTTTTAATAAAGTCTCTTTAACATGTCAAAAGGCTTCTTTCTCAAATAAATCGAACCCTAACACGTAACAATACTTTACGATCCCGAGCTAGTAACTAGTCGTCTGTAGGAAAGAAAAGACATGCAAAGCTGATGTTTGAATTAGGAACCCACACTATATCTATACACCTAGTTTGGGTTAGTAGGTTCTTTTATTTAACTATATTATAGACAGATACGATAGATTGAAAACTCTTTATTTGTTCACCGTATTACAGATTTAAAAGAGGGTACAGAAAATGATAAATATAATGTACAAAGGGCGGCCTTATTGCCGAAAGCAATCTCTTCCAGGCAACCTTAGGATGGATCAAAATATATAGGAGAGACAGTAGTTGACGGTGCAATGAGTTTTGAAGAATTATTTACAATTAAACTCAACTGTTGTCATTCGCGTGATGCTTTCTCATCATGCGGGTTGTTAGGCATGTTGTTGGGCTAAGTTGCAAAGAGCAACACCATCTAGAATCTAGGGTGTTTACGCGACTCAGCACAACATTTTTTTTCATACATCATTGGCCCTAAGGGTCTTGTCTGAATTTATTCCAGTCAGATCATTGACCGCATTTGGCGTTGCGATTAGCGAAATGTTGAGAGGGTCTAGTGTGAATTTGTTTCACATTGACTCGATTGTCACGGTGAGCGAGTTTAGCGTTGTGATTGGTGAAGATTTCGGTGTGAGTCGATCAAAAACCTAAGGGAGTCACTTTGAAGATTGATTAGACGTGATGTAAAGTCACACTAGACCCTCAGGACTATCATATCATAATCACCTAACTTAAGATTAGCAGTAATAGTGTTCTCCGTTTAACATCCCCGTAGCCATCTGATAGGCTGTTGACACAGGCACATAATAACTAATAGTAGGGGAACTAGGGGCATGGTGGGGAAGCTATCTGAAAACAACTAAAAAGCACATTCATAATTACCACAATGTTTTCATATATTTATGGCGCTTTCATTTCTTAGTCAACTTCAAACTGGCACAATCTTTAGGCGAATATAACGTGTTATCACAAATTTCTAATTAATTTTTTTTAAGAACACAGAAAAAACCGTCTTTCGGCGTATGCGGGGTAAAATGGGGAATGATAAATCTAGCATAATGGGGTCTAGGGGTAAGATGGCAGTTCCATTCATCTTCACAGTGCTCGCATATGAATACTTCCTCTAAGTTTTTTTATTATTTCTTACAGCCAACTGGTGTGCCAAACGCCTTAAATCGAGAGTAGTTAAGTCAAAAAGTTATTCTGCCATATGTTTTACATAGTCTGCATGTTATTGTTCTTATTTTTGCGAAAAAACAGGCTTTACAGGTCCCAGTAGTTATGCGACGGTAATTTCTTCACATTGCTTAAATTTTTTGACGTAACACTCCAAAGTAGTTTGAGGAATACCATGTTCTAAAGCTGCCTTTCTATATCCTGAACTTTTGGCTCAAAAATGTATCTATAGCTGCTATCATGGGCTCTTGTGCCCACTCTCCTCTATTTGTCTATTTTTGTAGTTTTTAACCATCTTAATCTGAAAAACACAATAAATCATGTTTCAATCAATATCAGTAAACAAAAAATATATCATAGTAATAATTATATTTTCCGAGATGTTTTATACTATTTGTTTTAATGAGTACCTACAATATTAGAGCCTTCAGGATGGGCAGCTGTGCTCCTTACAGATGAGTGCAAGGTAAAGTTTTCAAGTGAAGATCAAGGCAGTGGAGTATAGAGGAGATCTGAGGAATGCGTTTCAGATTCCTAGATATACGAAACGTCCGTTTTGGTAGGCCCAGTGTAATGCTCAGAGGCGGCAACCCTAGGGTGGGAAAATGAACTTCCCGACCGTCTGGTCTCAAACTAGATAGAGACTGTACTGTTCCAACCAGTCTGCTGATATACATACTTATATATTATTAAATACATACATATCTATAATCTATACAAATTATCTTCTATCTATCTATATGTATAAAAGAGTAAGGTGACTGACTGACTGACATACCCAGAGATCATCGACTGCCTCGTTGGTCTCGCGGTTGGCGTGTGCGACTGGTGATCATGTGGTCTCGGGTTCGATTCCCGGGTCGGATCAAATGTTTGTATGATCTATAAATATTTGTTTCGGAGTTTGGGTGTTTTCTATGTATGATATGTATGTATTTACAAAAAAAAAAAGTATATATGTATTTGTATCAGTTGTCTAGTACCCATAACACAAGCTCTGCTTAGCTTGGGACTAGATGGCGTTGTGTGTTAGATGTCCGAAATATTTATTATTATTATTATTATTATTATCAACGCACAGCCCAAACCGCTGAAGCTAGAATCCTGAAATTTTGCATGTAGCTTCTTTATATAACGTAAGTGAGCACTAAGAAACGAATTTTTGAAATTCCACCCCTAAGGGGGTAAATCGAGGGATGAAAGTCTGCGTGAGCGAAGCCGCGTGTAAAAGCTAGTTACAAATAAATAAATAAAAATTGGAATGTCTGTTTTTAGGCAATATTAAAATAACCGCTTTTTACAAAATGCATATGTATGTATGCACGGTACATATACCAAAATCACATTTTTTACATTTTTTTTCTATCTGTCTGTTTGTTCCGGTTAATCTCTGGAACGGCTGGACCGATTTTGACGGGATTTTCATTAGCTTAGTTAGCTGATGATATAAAGAGTAACTTAGACTCCTTTTTTTTAGACTAGCTTCGCCCCGCGGCGTCACCCGCGGTTCAACTATAACCGCTGGTAACACCGCGGGACTCAGCTGGTTATAGATAAATTACCTACATACACAGAAGCAATGATCATGTTCGTCACATAATTATTTATCTCGTGGGGGAATCGAACACACACCGCTTAACAGCCAGTTTCACTAACCATAGACCAATACACCACTCAAACTATAAACAATCTATGTGTCTAAGAACTTTTGCTAAACTCCCTCAATATGGTTACTCTAATTCGAGCGGAAATCTGCTGTGCTCTACTTATGCCTCGGTGGCTCAGTGGTAGCGTAAGCGACTGCTGTGCTTGAGGTCTCCGGTTCGATTCCCGGGAAGGACCAAATGTTTCGGAGTTTGATTTCGGAGTTTGGGTGTTTTCTATGTATAATATGTGTGTGTGTGTATTTACAAAAAAGTAAATTATTATGTACTTATATCATTACAAGCTCTGCTTAGTTTGGGACTAGATGGCGTTGTGTGTTAGATGTCCGAAATATTTATTTATTATTATTGTTCGATACCAAATCATCGATTTGGATATAAGTAGTTTACAATAGCATCACTAGGGTTTTGTCAAGAATGCCTTAGCTACTCTCAAATGTCACTACAAGGAAAAATCGGAGACTAGATTTTGTTAAAACCGCGTGTTTGTTGAAACTAATAGAATAATTGTTGGAAATCGAATTTGGAAATATCGAGGTGCAAGTCGCCGTTTGTTGCGTTAAATCGGGAATTAGCGTCGGCTCTCTCGTACGGAACGTTTGTCAAATAGCACGTGTTTGAATTGTAAATCGGAATCGTTGTGTGGTGGTCGGACCAGCATCGCCAAGGAGTGCCCCTTGCCCCAACGTTGATCGGAGCTGTCATCACACATAACAGTCAATCAATTATTTTAACGAGGTGAAGTGCCTCAAGATATCTTTTCACCAGGTGGACTGTTTGCGACTGAGCTGGTTGCATTTATGGGCCCATGTAGCTAGCACAGGTTCCCCGAGAACGCAACCGCCTGGTGATCTGATTCAATTATATTAAATAATAAAAACACTTAATGCTATTATTTATTGAATTCTTTTGTCAATATTTGTTTCCTAATCATTAATATAGACATTTCCATCTCATGTTTCTCTCTCTTATGATGTTTCTCCATTTCAAATAACTCCTTCTGCTTTCTCAACTGAAACTCTACTACCTAGTTCTCTTCTCAACTCTTCTACAGGCTTCTTCTCTTCTGCCGATATCTGTGTTTATATAGGATCTATGTCGTTCAATCTGTTGATCTTCGGTTTTATATCAAAAGAATCAAGCCAAATGTGTATAATGTTCTGGTAAACGGTCAAATTCTATCGTCGAGAACTTCTTTAGCCGCGTTGAGCACTTTGTGGTCGGGGAAAATCTTATGAGTTTGCGTCACCGACATGCTAATGTTTGATGTTGATAATTTTAATTTAAAATTTCTTACGAAATTTCTAATTTTACACATTAATTTTACAAATAACATTCTAAGACTCGTAAGTTATAAAAGTTTTCACTTATATCGGCAGTCCATAAGACTGCCAATTGTAATGTTTTTTAGACATGGTCAGTGGCGGATTTACATATTTGCCGCCAGTAGGCTATTAAATTTTTGCCGCCCCTACTAACCTACAATTTAGTACTTCCCTGCTTTTTTCATATCCCCTTTCGATACCCCCTTAGCTCCCGTCTCCGCGCATCACACCCCTCTCTCTTTCTGAGCCTCTCATGTCCAGCTTCTTGCAGGAAGTGTTTGACAGCCTTTTCCCACAACAGTATGTGTCTGGTGCCCAGTGTACCATGGCCCTGTCTCGAATGTCACCCTAGCCTGTTTCTGCTGCTGCGCCTGAACTGAGTGCAGAACTTGGATCATTCATGGGCCTGATGGACTAAGATGGTTCTAAACCTCACCCAATCCTTTTCCGCTCTCTCCTTCGCTTTGTTCTGTTACAGAAAGCGAGCTCTGTTACAGCCGGACGTGATCTCCATAGTATGTTATCTGGACATCATCTGCGTCAGCTAGTACGAGAGGATGCCGTGTTTCCTCCGATTTAGCCGTTCCATGACTTATCGGACGCTAAAACATGACCCAGCTTGAGAAATTGGCCAATCGCCATATCTCTCTCTCTCTCACATATCTTGTTTGAGAGGATCTCTCGACCCGCATCGACTGCCATTTTGTGAGGTGGGCCCGATCTTTTGGAATGCCTAATTCTGTTTTTGAGCGGAGCGTTTGACGACTGGCGCAATGTTGCGTCAAATGATAACAACTCAACCTCAACATAAAATGTGATATGTCTGCTCGATGCACTTCCATGAAACATCCTACAACAGAACTCTCAACGTGACGCGATTACGTGACTGCGCAGTGCCCTAACCTGAATGTGTGAATAAATATTACAACTATTTAAAACGTGTTTTATTTACTCAATTTGTTATTTCGCTCAATGTCAACATAATATAAGTACTTTTTATGTTGATATCGGTATCCCAGAACCGTCGGAGCTACGAAAAAATAGGTAAACAACGATATACATTCTCGTTGGTTTGAATGCGGAGGTATTCTGTCCTTTCTGTAGTCTTGTTGCTGATAGAACGGATAGGGCTGTTTTCATAGCCGATAACTAATAAAGATAAAAAATAAAAAAACAATCGGATTTAACTATAATTATTTAATGTTATCGTTATTTTTGCAATTTATTAAATATTTCAGTTAAATATCGATATCGACATTTCGAGTCACTCTACATAGGTACAACCCTATGGCAGCCATTTTATGCGCCAACTTCTTGTGTAGGTAGGCACGATAATTTTGTAGGTATGCGTAGTCCATGTACTGTAGGTCGATTATACACGATTATACGATACACTTGTTAACAATAAAACGTGTCGTTTTTACTTTCCAAATTGGTTCCATATTATTATGTGCTGAAGGGCCCCAGCATAATTTAAGTCGGCCTTGCACACATTCACACTTATTGCCCTAAAATGGCAGACAGAGTCGTACTTAAAAGATGTCGTATATTCGGTATATTTTGTGAAGTTCAACTACAGAATTACTTTTTTTATTAGGAAGAGGGGAAGCTGTCGGTTCATCAGGTGGTAAATGAATAGTCAGGAGTGTGCTGCTGCCCTTCCCATGTTTGCCCATAAACTTTGTAAAATACAACAAGAGAATTGCACAATACGGTACTACCCTCTCACAAAAGATCAACCTAAAGTGACAGCATTCGTGCTATCGTGTTTCGTTGGTGGGTGCGGGACCGGAGTCACTATGATGCAGAAGCATTTCATAGTGTAGGTCATCATGCTGCATTGTTCTGCATTCGCAATGAGTATGGTGACCACCACTCTTGGATTCTGCTCATGCTTTTCACCAGGCAGAGTAGAGTCACTTTGGCAGGTTCATACATGACAAAAGTACTTAGCCGCAAATCTTGTATTTATAGAACCTAGGTAGTGTTATTTTTCTCTGATCTCCAAACCTCACCAAAAAAGTAATTCATCATCTATCATACGTACCGTTACCACACGGATACTTTTATACAACCACTAGATGCTCCCCGCGATGGTACCCGCGATTGTTATACCTTTACATCAAAAACCGCGAGTAGCACCGCGGGGCACAGCTAGTGTGAAATAAAAGTAGTCTAATTTACTACATAAATCATCAGCTATCAGTGAAAGTGTCAAAATCAGTCCAGTCGTTCTGGAGACATTAGCCATCCATTAGCCGAAACAAACAGACAAAAAATTTAAAAATTGGTTTTCTGATGTACGACTAAGAAACAGACACTTCAATTTCACTTTACGCAACCTCGTTTACGTCTCCTATTGCCCGTGGCGTAATAATTTTCCCCAGTTTTTGTTACATTCTTCATTGGTGCTCAGCTCCTATTGGTTTTAGAGTGATGATATATAGCCTTCCTTGATAAATGGACTCTCACAGTGAAAGAATTTTTCAAATCGGACCAGCGGTTCCTGAGATTAGCGCGTTCAAACAAACAAACAAACTCTTCAGCTTTATAATATTAAAATAATATATTATAAACAAAAACCAGTTTATTTGATTAAAAAAAATACAATTTAATTTTATAAAGAACACTAAAACACTATCTGGTTATTTAACTCTAATACATAATTAAAATATAAGGGCTAAGTAATCAACTATAGTTTACGTTATACACTACACTCAGAGATACCGCTTTTTAACTTTATACTTAAACAACATATCAAGGTTATGTAATCAACGTTAAACACTACACAGAGATGCACCCGTCCGCACACCGCGAGGTCCCGAGCAAAAGAGGGCGAGCTTCACAATACTACTTCTCACTCGATAGTCTCATTCGAATGATGACACATTGTAAAGTAAGGTACAGACCACCATTGGCGGACCTCACTCTATTCGTTTATTCCTTACACGGCCTCTCCTGACACCCTGACGTCCTCGTCAGGTTCAGGTAATCGCACCTCTTCATTGTTCTCATTTGCAGTGGCTTGAACCTCTAATAAAAGTTCATTAGGATCCTCTGTAGGTACATCGTCGTCTGATTTGTCAGTTGCTGAAAACAGTTATCCAATTTAGTGTAAACAGTTAACAAATAGCTATCATGATAATAACAGTTAACAGGAATAGGAAAAGGTCTGAACCCCCAAGGAAAAGAGTGAAAGATTGTTTATAATCCGTTCTAGACTACAAACAAACAGTCACTGTTACAAGCATCTAAAACTTAACAACCAGAAGTTTAGTACCATGACAAGAGTAGACCTACAGCATGAAGATCTACTATTACCATAAAAAGACCACGAGTTCGGGGCTGGTTACCCTGTCCATAGGCCTTAAAGTTCACTCAGGAAGACCATGAGTTTGGGGCTGGTTACCCGGTCCATAGGTCTTATAGTTCTCTCAGGAAGACCACGAGTTTGGGGCTGGATACCCGGTCCATGAGTGTTATTGGTTTTCTAAGGAGGACCATGAGTTTGGGGCTGGTTACCCTGTCCATAGGTCTTAGGACACACTGTAAAATCTCAAGATCTACTGTCGCAGTGACTTACTCGCAAAGAAGGCTGCACATTCTTCAGGCGTCCATTCGCCTTTCCAAGGTACCATGAATTGAGCTGCGGCATAACTCACTTTGCCATAAGCTCCGGCCAGTAATTTTAACTCATAACGACCATTTTCGAGGACTCTAGTTATCTTATATGGGCCGCGCATACCAGGATCCAATTTTCCTTTGGATTGGGCGTATTTAATAACAAATACAAGATCGTTCATCTGGAAAACACGAGGCGGGCGTCGACCTTTATTGACATATTCATCTTGTCGCTCTTGATTTTCTTTAAGACGTTCGGCCGTCCTTTGTCTGTCAAGCTCTCGAAGGGATTGCCTTTCAGAACTTGAGCAGTCTTGAGTGACATCACGAACTAGAGCTTGTATTGCGGGAGTGACTCCCTCGGTGCCTATTAAAAGATGTAACGGAGACGCCCGTGTGGTTTTTTGTTGAGTAATATTGAGGATAAGCTGTAAACGCCATAACTCTTCAGACCATTTACTTTTCTTATGATTGATCTCTATACGTAACATGTTAAGTAGAGTGCGAATATATCTTTCAACCTGACCATTAGAACGATGCATTTCTGGAGTGATATGATGTATTGAACATCCTAAATCGTTAATCCACTTAACAAATCGTGCAGATTCAAACATACGGCCTCTGTCAGTGACCAAAAGACGTGGAGTACCAAATAAGGACATAACATTTTGAAATACTTGTTGTAACTCATCCAAATCTTGTTTATAAATAGAATACAGTAGACAGTATTTAGAGAAAGCATCTACTACTACCATAATATGTTTATATCCATTGGACTCTGGCAACGGACCGAGAGCATCCATATGGAGGGTGTGAAAAGCTATATCTGGCTTAGGCCACGATGTGATAGGCTGTAAAGCAGCCCGTGGAATCCTTTTATTGGCTATACAGGTTAAACAATGTCCTATGTATTTTTTAACAAACGTTTGTAAGCTAGGAAACCAGAAATGTTTTAATATCAACGCTATTGTTTTATCTACCCCTACATGACAATGTTCATCGTGAAAAATCCTAAGTAGGCTAAGCCTGTGTCCCTTTGGTATATAACATAACAGGCGTGATTGTTCTCCTACCGGCGAATACCGGTAGTAAAGAATGTCGTTGTTTTTTACATAACGACTGGCGTCTAATTGTCCATCGTCTAATTGACTAATTAGTTTTAGAGTTTCTTCGTCGCCTGACTGTGCGATTTGCGCCCAATTACGTGGTTTGTCTATGCTATTTACAAAACGAATAGGGTTGCGACTAAGGTAATCGGCATGAGGCATTAAAACGCCTTTACGGTAAACAATGGTGAATGTAAAATCTTGTAAATACACCCACCATCGGGCCACCCGAGGTAAGAGATCCTTCTTATTTTGTGTAGCTTTTAAAGCGTTGCAATCGGTAATACCTTTGAATTCAATGCCAATAAGGTAGTGACGAAAATGACGTAAGGTCCGTACAGCCAACGTTTCTAATTCATAGGAGTGATATCGTACTTCCGCTCCACTAGTTACCTGACTGTAGTAGGCAATTACACACTTACGACCATCCCTATGAATTTGAACTAAAACAGCTCCGTATCCTTGACTGCTGGCGTCCGTATGGACCTCTGTATTTAAATTAGGGTTAAATATAGTGAGAACCGGTTCACTAGTTAAACACTTAATAATATCGGCACGAGCTCGTTCCTGTTCTTCACCCCAATTAAATTCTACATCCTTTTTAGTTAAACGTGCGATACATGAAGTTTTGAAAGCGTAATTCTCTATGTATCTTCTAAAATAGCCCGCAAGTCCTAAGAATTGCCTAACTTGACGCACATTTTTGGGTGCAGTTGAGTTTATTAATGCCGTTATTTTAGATTTTGAAGGACGAATTTCACCGTTAGTGATTACACGTCCTAAATACTCTATTTCAGTGTTCAAAAAAGAACACTTATTCATATTCAACGAAAACCCAGCATCCGTTAAAGTCCTTAGAACACTATTTAGGGTATGTAAACCAGCGTCAATACTCTCACTAATAAGTAACACGTCATCAATATACACCACGACAACGCCGCTGTTTATGAAAGATCGCAGGGTATTACTAATGATTCTTTGGAAAACAACTGGCGCATTCGCGAGTCCAAAAGGCATTTTTAAATATTCATAATGACCTTCGGGCGTCACAAAACCCGTAAGAGGAATCGAGTCATTATCTAAACAAATCTGATGGAACCCTGATGCCATATCAAGGGTCGTAAAATATTTACCCATACCCAACCGGTCAATATGATCCTCAATTAACGGCAAAGGATATCTGTCTTTAATCGTAATTCTATTTAAGGCCCGGAAATCTACACACATTCGATCAGTACCGTCTTTTTTCTTTATTAAGAGTATAGGGCTCGCGTACGCTGACTCCGATTCACGTATTATTCTTTTAGATAAAAGATCTGCAATAATTTCACGAACCTTCAACTTTTCATTAAAAGATAAGCGGTACGGCCTGTAATGTATGGGTGCATCACTGTTTAAACGGATGTGCATGCTACCAGTAGTCACGCTTGAAGTAGCCGTTCCGGTAATCATAAACTTTGAAAACTGATTTAAAATCTCTAAAAGTTTTTTGTGGTCATCTCCTACAAGTGAGGTCTTAATAGCGTGCTCATCCGCTTCTACCGTCGAAACTTTTGTCGGGACCGAATTGTAAATTAATCGTTGACAACCCTTAGTACGTACATAAGTTACTCCCTCACGATTTAAAACATCCGTACCGATTATGATAGGTGCGTTCATACTCTCACTGGGCACAACCAATAAATCAACCTCAAGAGTGATTTCTTCAAACTCTATGGTAAGCGTTACATAAGAGAACACTCGAGTGATATTATGACCGACACCTTTCAACTCGCGATAAGTGGGTTTCGAAAAACACGACAAATAGCTCACGACATAAGTGGAGATAAGTGAAACGTCTAAAGCACCACTATCTATCAAGATGTCAATAGGAATTCCCTGAATCACTCCCACCATAACGTCTCTAGAATGATTAAATTTAGGTAATGAGCAAAAATTTACGTTTGCTCTCCTCTGATCAGAACGTTACTTAGCAAAACAATCCTTAATATGATGACCTATCTTTTTACAATACACGCAGGTTGACTTCGATTCCAGTTTTATATCACTATTACTTGGCTTTACAGTAGTAGACGGCATAACTGTCGCACTAGTGGAAGGTACTTGATTCGTGTTTACTGATAGTTTGTGCTTGGAGCGACAGTTAACTTGTTTGTGGCCCATCAGTCCACATGAAAAACATTGAATCGGAATGTTTGATAAATACCGTTTGCCAACATGCGGTTTAACAAATCGTTTACTAATACCGCGGTCAGAACTAGAAAGCTTTTCGGCTTTATTAAGCGCGGGCTTAAGGAAAGTAGCTAGATAATTAACTAATTCACAGGGCTTCAGATTACGATTTGTAGCAGATGCCTTAATATGCGGGTCATTAATACCACGTATGACGATCGCACTAATAAGCTCATCACTAAGCCCCTTCACTAATTTTCAAGCGCAATAAAGATCTACGCGCGTATTCAGCATACGTTGCATAATCGTCGGAACTCGTACTCATCACATCGTACAAAATATTCGCTACATCAATATTTTTCACGCACAAAGACCTAAAATCTTTTTTAAAGTTGCTCCATGACCGGTCTGTTGTGACCCAATCATCTAACCATGACTTAGCATCACCCTTAAGACAGTGCCCAATACGCGACAAGCACTCAGCATCACACCATTTGTTAAGAATTTGTGCTCTGTCTACCTCTTCAAACCAAGAATCAATATCATTCACGTTAGGATCAAAATTCGAAACGTAATAATCACGAGAACTACCCCACCTTAAAGACTGAATAGCTTCTACGATTTTTTCTGAAGAATCATTAGGTTGCGTACGCGCTTCGATATTAGAAGACGGCGTAATGGTAGACCTATCCTCTAACGCGTTTAACCGCGTTATGATAACTTGTAACGATTCACGTATTTCCGAACCATGAGAAGAACCGTGAGTAGAACGACTACGATGCCGGCGGCGGTAACGTTTAGAATTATTATCTTCACTCGAGTCAGATCGACTGCATGAACGTTTATGCTTACCCATTGTAATAGATCAATATACACCGAAGCAAATTACACGATACGATTACAGAACAACACAATATTAGCAGTTAAACACCAGATATTAATAACACAAGCAACAAAAGAAAAAGTTAAATCAATTGTGGGTTAAAGGATAACTTAATCCCACTTCTGATATAAACAAAAACCAGTTTATTTGATTAAAAAAAATACAATTTAATTTTATAAAGAACACTAAAACACTATCTGGTTATTTAACTCTAATACATAATTAAAATATAAGGGCTAAGTAATCAACTATAGTTTACGTTATACACTACACTCAGAGATACCGCTTTTTAACTTTATACTTAAACAACATATCAAGGTTATGTAATCAACGTTAAACACTACACAGAGATGCACCCGTCCGCACACCGCGAGGTCCCGAGCAAAAGAGGGCGAGCTTCACAATACTACTTCTCACTCGATAGTCTCATTCGAATGATGACACATTGTAAAGTAAGGTACAGACCACCATTGGCGGACCTCACTCTATTCGTTTATTCCTTACAATATAGTAAAATTAAAATCTACTTCCCCAGGTCTAGACCAGTTTCCCCATGACGACTACGGCCCCCCTGAGCTTCCACCCCCTGACAAAGCCCGTCATGTGGTAGTCTACAATGACAATAAATGCGCTAAAATAGTCTACCCAAAACTGTGTAACATCAATGGTGAAGACTCCTTCGTGTACAGTAGCAGGCCCGTTGAAGTAGGAGAGACGGTAAGAAAAGTCACAATAATGTTACGTGTTAGGGTTCAATGGATTTGAAAAATAAACCTTCTGATGTGTAAAAAAGACTTGATTGAAGACACTTAAAATCACAATATCACTCTGAATAACATTCCTTAATCACTGATATCACTTCAATAATTCTCGCACTGTAGCTGAAACTGAACTGCACTGGTGTCGACGAAGCGCCTTTTATATACAATACCAAAGCAAATGGAATCTTCTAGTCGATTCGTAACAACGTAACACGGGAAGGAACATCTTGAATATGGCGTTTCTGCGAAATTTATACAACAAAACTCACGTCAAATATCAATCCATATTCGATTTTATGCATATTGATGTAAGGTTTATCATTCTGAAGCCTCAGAAATCAACGAGAACTTTCTGACGCTTGGCATTGCCTCAAGCATTGTACTAGAATATTCGTGACACTACCCCCTTCTTATAGTTGCTCGTCCCGAGCATCACTATTGCTGCCACGGTATTTTGCCAGGTGGTCGATATGCACTACTTTGAATGCTTCTCTTGGATGTCGCTGAATTCTGTAGGTCACAATGCCTCGTGTACTTTTAACAGTGCCCTCTTTACACTAAGATGGTATCCTGAAGCACCACTATGAACTTCACGTAGAACGTCCGGCACTAGTTCTTGGCAAAACAATCTGCAAGTGGAACTCTCTGCCGCTGGTCTTCTCCCACTTTCAGTGCAGTACCCCGTTCTGTAGAACTAAACTATCCCATTGCATCCAATAAGATTTAGTGATAGCGCTTGCAGATCATATATGACTCCAAGTAGATTTAGCACTCGTGCTTTCACGAACTAGGTAGTTTTGCTAGGTGTATCTAATAATCACAACAATCTATCTACAGGACTTCGATATCGCCTCCAAAACCCAAGTAGGTCGTGTAGGTCTGAAGGCAGTCACTCCACGTAACAAATCGAAGTTCAGTCATATCGTAGTATACTGAAAGATGACCCCCATTTAGTTTGGGTGAAAAGCTGCGCGAAAGAATGAAAGTAGGTCTTAAATACCAAGAGTTACCTGGTATTAAATTGGAACAACACAATTGCACTGGTGGGGGTAACTAAGTCGATGTAACAAGTCGATATATCACTTGTTGTAATAAATTATATACTAGCTGACCCGTGCCCACTTCGTTGGGCGGTTAACATTTTTTTTCCGACTTACTTTGCAAATCCGACTACCACAAAAAGGTCTTTCCACTTTTCGGATTATTATAAATCCAATGTCACTCACAAATAAAGTAGCAATATCACAGTGAAGATTGACACCATGACTGGAATCGACGGCTTAAAGTGACTTTCGAGGTGTCTCAATGTGTAGAAAATGGCAGCCCATCCCTAGCTTAATCTCAGTCAGATGGTTTTTTAACTTTATTTGTCATAGCCACGGGCTGTTCTATTCTAATTATATTCTATTAGCTGCCCCAGTAGCTAGAAAGACGATGATCAGTCCTCTTGCCAAGGCAGTGATCACCTTGTGAAGTTTATAATACCCATGGGCCCATAGATGGATATACAATCACTACTAATACCACTGGCAAGAAGAATGACCCACGGCCTGTGTTACCGTGTTCTTAATCTAAATTAAATTAAACTAAAGCACTTACTGGAGTGTGTGTCTTCTTTGTTCTCAGCGTCCAAGAGATATCTCTTTGGTAGAATCTTCTCTCATCTTGCGTCTTCACACAAACATTGCTCCCAGGTGCTGGTTATTTCTCAAGGTATCCGAATTAATCTCAATAATCAACTTTTCACAGATATTCGAATTACAATACACTCGTTTTAGTTCTCGCGGGACGCGCCTATCACGTATTACAATTCTCGCGAGTCTAATCACAATTAACTTAACTGTTCCCAAGCCTAGCCTGGCCGATCAAACCTTCTCAACAATTTTCGATATTAATCTCGTCTCACGCTGGGCGGCGAGCCCACAAGTACCCTAGCTCAACAAACCTCACGGTGTTATCAATCTCACGCGGAAACTATACGAGTACTACAAAATTAACAATCAAATTATTCCGGCACCGGCCATTACTCCCTTGTACACGAGTTCTATACAATCTAACCTCCCACGTCAAAACGTCAAACACGAACCAGAGACAATAAAAAAATGTTGCCAGTACAATGACGTTCGAAATCCAACAGACGAGTATAGAAAATATAAGTATGCATCATTGTAGAATAAGCCTATAATATCACCTATTTCCTTTCAGGTCTACCTTTACTTCGGACCAAAGATGCCAGAAATAACATTGGGTGTGGGGTTTTACGTTAACGTGGGTTTCACCAACCGTAACCCTGACAGCCTACCTTGCACAGTCCCTGGAGGAAAGCTACCAGGTTTTTGGGTTAGCAGAATTTTCGCCTACAAAGATTCCACTCTACAATTCACTCTTGATCCTTCTGGAATCGTAAATTTCTACGGTCCTTGGACACGAGATATGAAGACTGTAGATTTAGGAGAACTTACTGGCTTCTACTGGGCAGTAGTAAGTTTACCTGAACAACCTTTTAGCAACCCTTTTGTTTTTATGTCTTTTAATATCCCTCTTTACGTAGAGTTAGTTTCACCTCCACCGGATGCCAAGCCTTTAGCACGGAAGATTAGTGCACCAGAGAAGTCACAAAATAACCAAAACAGCGATGTTCCAAAGAGTCCTATTCAAAGTGCCTCCGTTCCTAAAAACTCGCCATCGAATACAGTTCCAGAAATATTGCCGCCAATTGACGATGCACCAGAAGACTTGCCAACGAGTGGTATATCAGACTCCTCATCGCCAAAAGACACTGTTGAAGAAATCTCAAACCCGAGTAGCGATTTATCAGAAAACTTGCCACCAAGTGGTATTAATGAAACATCGTCGCTAAAGGACACTGCAGAAGAAATCTCAAAAACGATTGATGATGTAGCAGAAAGCTCGCCATCAAGTAGTATTCCACAAGACTCATTGCCAAATGACCCTGTAATAGAAATCTCAAAAACAACTGACGACGTACCAGGAAGCTTGCCACCAAGTCGTCTTCCAGAAATCTCAACGTCATGTAGCGCTATTGAAGAACTCTTAAAAGCAAAGAACACTATTTTAGAAGGCTGGCCACCCAGTGTTTCTCCAGATACCTCAATGCTAAGTGAGTATGTTAAGGAAATCCCGAAACTAAGTGACAATGTATCAGATAGCTTGTCACTAAGTGATACTCCAGAAATTTTGCCGTCAAGTGACACTGTTGAAGAAATCTCGAAGTCTCCGTTAACTGCTGTCCCAGAAAGCTTACCATTAACTGTTGGTCCAGAAGCTACATCGAGTGACTCAATTAAAGATTTTTTTAAATCTAGTAGCAATATTCAAGAAAGCTTGCCATCAAGTAACACTGCCCAAGAAATCTCGAAACCAAATAAGAAAGTTTCAGCAAGGTTGCCGTCAAATACTACTCCAGATACTACAAATTCAAGTAAAAGTGACAAAGAAATCACAAAACTAAGTTCAAATATTCAAAAAATTACACCATCAATTATTACTTCAGAAACCTCGAAAAAACTTTCAAAGCTAAGTGACACTGTTTCTGAAAGCTCAACACTAACCGACAAGGCAAAAAGAAACTCTCCACCAATTGATAATATCCCAGAAGTCCGGAAACCAAGTTCCACTGTTCCTGAAATCTCGCACGTCTTGAAAAGGTCACCTAAAAGTGACACTGCTCAAAGGAACTGGTTGCCAAGTAGTGCTGTTTCAGTGAGCTCACCATCTCGAGACGTTATTCCAAAGAGCTCGTCCCCAAGTTACGTTACTCCAAAGAATCCAGTAATAAGTAACTATTACTCCCCGACCTCATCGCCAAGTGCCATTACTCCAAAGAATTTGTTACTAAATAAAAACGTCTCGGTGTATTCGTCACCAGGTGATAATCTTCCCAAGAACTCCTTGAAGAATATTTCTGTTCTGGTCAGCTCATCACCGAGTGCCATTACTCCAAAGAACTCCACAAATAGCAACGTCCCGTTGAAATCTCCGCCAAGTACCACAGTTCAAGTGAATTCATCAGAAAGCAGCGCTGTTCCAGTGAGCTCAACACAAAGTGTCGTCGTTCCAATAAGCTCATCACTAAATAGCGTAACAATGACATCTCCACAAGCTGACACAGTTCCAGTGACAGTTAGCAGTACTGTTCTAGTGAATCCTTCATCACCACAAAATGGCGCTGTCCATGCGAGCCCTTCACAAAACGGTAGTGATTCGGTAAGTAGAACGATTTATAATATACTAGCTTTTGTACGCAGCTTCGCTCACGCAGACTTTCATCCCCTGATTTACCCCGTTATGGGTGGAGTTTAATAAAATCCGTTCTTAGCGGATGTCTACACCTTATAAGGAACCTACCTGGAAATTTCAAGTTTGTAGGTGTTTATAGTTTCTGAGATTTCGTGATTAATAAGTGAGTGGTATTTCGCTTTTATATATATAGATTAAGTGGTTTTCTGGTGTTAAGTGGCCAGGGCCATTCCTAAACAACTCCTCATCATCAGCCTATTGCAGTCCACTGTTGGACGTAGGCCTCTTCCATTGCACAACTCAAGAGATAAGTGCGCTAACCAACGGAACGAGAAACCGCGCAATATAACTGCCCCCCCTTCTCCCACGGTCAAATGTCAATTCGGAACTTACGAGATACATTTCAGGTGTGAAGTTATATATCTTTAATGCATTTAACTTAATTTGTGATAACCCGGTACGTAAAGAATGATAATAAAGGTGATACAAAATAAAATAGCTTGTTCAAAGTTACTTTATCGAATTCGTAGTCATCTCTTACAAAGATCAAGCTATATTATAAGGACTGTAACTACATAATGATGTAGAATCATTCTGAGTGGTTCATATCTAAAGAAAAAAAAAACGACTTCCAAAAAAAACAATTAACGAATACTCCCTGCCAAAAAACACTAAAAAGCGTAAAATAAACTGGCTCTTCATAAATTGCTATGTGCCAATTCTTGTCTATACCTAAATGAATAAATAATTAGGTATAGACAAGAATTGGTACTTTTTTTTTGGAAGTCGGTTTTTTTTTATATAAAGTTTTTATTTTTCAGTTTTTAGTGCAAACAGTCTCGTAGCAAAGTAGTAAGTTGAAATTTCATAAAATTTCTGCTGATGCAAATAACTTTAGTGGTTTAAAAAGACGTAGGTATTAAATGTTAACTCCTATTTCACCTCTTAGGGATATATCCAGAAATGCTACGTAATTCGTTAATACTCATTTTTATCAGTAGCCCAAAAATAAAGTTTTACGTTTCTAACTTTAAAAAATACAATTATACAATCAACAAACATTTATACAATCTTTCAACCCCTATTTCACCCTCTTAGGGGTAGAATATCCAGGAACGCTTAAATACATGTCTATTCATTTTTAATCAGTAGCCCAAAGATAAAGTGTCATGTTTCTAACTTTAAAAATGACAGACTTTCGTACAAACTTTCAACCCCTATTTCACCCCTTTAGGCCGCGTTTTCGAACTCAGCGGGCAGCGGAGCGGGAGCGGAGCGGCAGCGGGAGCGGAGCGGGGCCGCTAACCCGTTTTCGAAACCAGCGGGCTAGGAGCGGGCGCTAGAGCGGTTTAGTGATGTGTTATAAGAAACAATACCTCGTAAAATATAGCTTGATACGGATGACAGATTTCACAAAAAAATTATTAGTGATTTTAAATAATTAGTGAAAACGATTAATGTTTGATAATATTTTGTTTAATCATAATATCTACTTATGTAATAGCGTCATAAATTAGTATTTTAAATTTATTTTTCTAAAATCGTATAACCCAAGCCTGATAACCTTAAAAAAATCTTGATTAGTCGTAATTGTGTTTACAATATAGTAAATTATTGTAAACACTATAATTTACTATATTGACAAGTTAGGGTAGGTTACTATACTCAATCATTATAGAAAATAACAGGGTGTGCAATGAAAAAAAAAAAACATCAACAAAGCGAACAAATTAACGAATTATAAAGATTATAATTTTTTTTAATAACAACAAATAAATAAAATATTAAATATTAATAATTAAATAAACTTGCAAAAATCACAACATTGACAAAATTAAAAATCATTAATCACAGGTGATTGCTATTTTATTCCATCCCTAGCTGACACCGCGACACTGGTGCGCACCGCCATAGAGATATTATAGGTAGAGCAGAGGAGTCGTGCGAGTCATAATATATGTTCGATGAATGGAAGGTCGTCTGAACGTTACTTCGAATACTTTTTACGGATAAACGCTTCTTCTACTGAACGATTCATCGAATATTTTGGAATCGAATTAATGCTTTTTCAAATAAGTTCAAAATTATAATAAAAGTATAAAGAAAACATGTGTGCTGTATTATTTCATACATAATCGAGAAAATCTAATAACTTTGAGATATCCTATGTTCCTGTTTGTTGATCTCTCTCTATGTCCTCACCTTCCTCTTTTATATATATTGAAGATTTTAGAGTTAATTTTATTTTATTATTTGAGGTTCTCATAATAACAAGCAGTTTTTACTGCGCATGCGTCAGTAGAGAAAGATAGATGGGGTACCGCGATCTTCTCTCTCTTTCTAACCGTTGGACGTTTCCGCTTACCGGCAGCCGTATGTCTTCCCTACTCTATTTATAATACCTCTATACGCACCGCTCGTCCGCCGCTCGTCACCCGCTCGTCGCCCGCTCCCGCTCCGCTGTGTTCGTAAACACTCCCATATAAATCCATACATTTGAACGTGCCGCTGCCGCTCCGCGCCCGCTCCGCTCTCGCGCCCGCCCCGCTCCCGCTGTGTTCGAGTACGCGGCCTTAGGGGTAGAAATTCCAATATTCCTTCCTTAGTGGGTGTCTACTCAATAAAACGATCTATATGAATAACTGAAAGAATACAAATTAAGGTCTATACGTACGTGTAATATTAAAATCATCCTCTAATCCCTAACTGTTGAAGAGTTTAACCTTCTATCATCAGCTCACCTAAATAACTTGAAAGTATACGACTAAAGGTCTTTAGATACGTAATAAATTGAAAGAATTATCCTCCAACTCCTAACCGTTGAGGAGTTGTACCTTCCACCTTCCATCATCAGCTTACCTAAATAATTTGAAAGAATACGACTAAAGGTAACATATATACATATGATATTTAAAGATTTATCCTCCAACTCCTAACCGTTAAGGAGTTGTACCTTACATCATCAGCTCATCATCATAAAATGATGACTACCAGACGCAAATACCGGTGTAACTTCAGAAAATATACGAAAAACATAGTATGTGCCTATAAAAAATGAGGGTTTCCCTCGATTTCCCTGGGATCCCATCATCAGATCCTGATATGGTGACAATGGGGCCACCTCGGGAGCATACCCTTTCGATTACAAAAAGAATTTTCAACAAAAAAAAAAAAAAACATACAGTGGAACATAGAACCTCCTCCTTTTTGGAAGTCGGTTAAAAATAGCTCCCATGGCAATTAGCATGCCCCAAATCATCTACAATAATGATAAATTTTCAAACCATTTTATTTCCTCTGCAGGTACACACAGCCGAAGCTCCAGACCATCCGACTGAAATTACTATAATCGAGGATGAGTCAGATCTCCAAGATGTAGAAGGAGAGACCCTGCTTAGAGATGCTGTATTACTCGAAGATAGACGAACAATCACGAGGCGTCGTTATTGCATCATTTTTGTTGTGGTGGCAACACTAGTTCTCATTGCCTTGTTAATAACATATTTTAAGTTTCGAGATCAATTCGATTAGATTCCGAACGTTTAATGTATTATATGAGTGCCATTTTAAACCATGCCATTCCTTTTCTTTCTTCTCCTAAATCTTCCCGACGATCGTTAAGCCGTCGTTCCCGGTTCCTCTACGAATATCTTTGGCAATCGTTACTGCTTCATGGAGCCCTAGGAAGTTCGACAACTGTTTTTCTGCAGAACTTCCATTTCGCCAAGTACCTACTTAGGTTGTGGAGGTCTGATAGCAGTAGACTTGTAGCGCGCCCAAACTATGGTCTAGGAAGAAATGTAATAAAATAAGTAATGGTCGGTATACACTACTACGATTTATCGTTGCGATGTGACTGCACAGTTCGACTGTACAGTTATCGTACGTCCATAGAGCGTCCACACGTCAACGTTATCTGCATCGATCGTCAGTTCCACAGAGTACATTGTTAATACTGTTAATAATAATGTTCTCTGCAGAAGCTCAGACTATAAACATGTCGTTCGCGATGGAAGACGATGACGCGCTTGCGATAACATGGCTTAAATTGACTGCCTCGGTGGCGCAGTGGTAGCGTATGCGACTGCTGTGCTTGAGGTCTCGGGTTCGATTCCCGGTCGATCTGCATATATTTGTGTATGTGTGTATGATATGTGTCTATTTACAGAAAATAGTATACATGTATTTGTATCAGTTGTACCCTCTATTTGACATTTCTGTATCACTGAGTACTTTCGACGAACCTTGAATTTTAGGTCTAACCAGTACTGAAAATGAAAAAAGTATTGTGATGGTATTTTTGAGAAATATTTTTTATGGCAGGTGGTTGTAAGGAATTGGGTTCTTTGAAGATAATAAGATGTAAGAACTGCTCGTAGTATACTCCCTCTTCAGCAGATTGCAATCCACTACTGAACTATGTCCTCCGCCAAAGAGCATCCTACCTTGTTGTAAAGTTACAACAAATACTACGGGCGCGAAAACTTTCATTGTGCGATTCAGGATCAGTAGTCGCGATCTAGAGTTAACAAGAAAGGTTGCATCTTTAAACTCGGTTTGTTGACACTAGAAGGCGTGATAGCAATTATATTAGTACATTTTTATTTTTCATTTGATAGAAATCGAATCCATGGACTTTAGATCAACAGCCTGTATAACTAACTACTAAATACTAATGGGTCAAAACAGTTATTAATGAACTGACTTGATAATTAGAAAAGGCGATCGAGGACCTGAACTGAGGTCTCAGGTTTATCAAACCTGAGACCTCAGTACCGTATTAGACCAAATGTAATATGTATGTATTTACAAAAGGAAAGTATGTAAATATTCTATCAGTCAGTACAAGCTCTGCTTAGTTTAAGGTTAGATGGCGTTGTATGTCAGATGTCCGAAATATTTATTTTCAAGACATACCCGATGCCAACTATGTCCATTCCTAGCTTGGGTCCGGGATATTTTCTGCCACATGCGCTTCCGTTGTATATGCCCTGGAATGGGCGCTGGCTAACGCTAGGGCTGGGTAGCGCTCCATGTATTGGACAAGTACTTCAAGCTGAGGCCGTGTGATGCGACGGCGACAGTGGTTGTCTCCGGTCATGATACTGAAATAATATTATAGGTAGTAGAGCCACGCTGATTTCAGTACGAATGGGCCGGATCGACCGGGGCGGCACTACCCTCTCAAAGAAGACCAACCTAAAGTCACAGCATTCGTGCTGTCGTGTTTCGTTGGTGAGTGCGAGACCCGGATGATACAGAAGCATATCAATAAGTTAATAAAATTAAAAAATAATTGTGGGTCACCATCCTGCATTGTTGCGTATTCTGCATTCGCAATTAGTATGGTGACCACCACTCTTGTATTCTGCTCATGCTTTCCATCAGGCAGAATAGAGTCACTTTAGCATGTTCATTAAAAAAAAATGCGGGAGTCTTTGGGGATTTCCGATAGGAGTGAAAAAATTAAGGAGTAAAGTTTAAATTGTTCATTAACACTTCTCTAAAAAGCAAATAATCTAATAGCTCGGTGATACAATTCACAATTTACTTAGTTTTCACTTCTATCGGCAGTGTCCAAAGAATGTTTAGGGAATAATTTCGCATGAATATTTTTATTTATCAGTAGAAAGTATTAATAATTACATTACAATTGTGTATTAATAAATACAAAATACAGTGAATTACAATTTTCATTTATTGCGTTATTGTACACAATTATTACAAGTATTTACAAAAAAAATTATTGCATATACACACATCAAAAGTGTCTAGGGATCAAGCATTTTTATGCGGATTTCTTGAGATTGAGATGTGGCTTTGGCCCTGGCCTGCTCAGTCGCCAGACTTGAACCCGATTGAGCATGCATGGGATATGCTACAGAGAAGAGCTCTGCCAAATATGGAGGGTATCCAGTCGCAAGAAGACCTTTTTTTGTTGTTGCAACTGTAAAAAGAGGTTGCCCAAACGACATTTACTTCAAAATATGAGCACACTGGTGTAGTCCAACGTCTTATTAGTTAATTGTATTACAAGTTCACATAAAATCACATACGATTGGTAAGATAAAGTTAGGTTAAGAGCCTATATGTTACCACCAGTGCACCTCGTGCAGTATCTTTCCGTAGAATCATGCCCGCCGCCATTACTAGTGGTGATACCTACATCGCTATTCGGGGTTACCCACTATTATTTTGGTAACATTTAATATTGCTTACTGAATCGACTAAAGCTAATCCACAATTACTTATGATTTTAGATGAATGAATTAAAGGTGTTCTAACAGTATGTAAAAAGAGGTTGCCCAAACGACATTTACTTCAAAATATGAGCACACTGGTGTAGTCCAACGTCTTATTAGTTAATTGTATTACAAGTTCACATAAAATCACATACGATTGGTAAGATAAAGTTAGGTTAAGAGCCTATATGTTACCACCAGTGCACCTCGTGCAGTATCTTTCCGTAGAATCATGCCCGCCGCCATTACTAGTGGTGATACCTACATCGCTATTCGGGGTTACCCACTATTATTTTGGTAACATTTAATATTGCTTACTGAATCGACTAAAGCTAATCCACAATTACTTATGATTTTAGATGAATGAATTAAAGGTGTTCTAACAGTCGGCCATTCTGACTAATGCCTGACCTCAGGCATAAGACCTAGTGGCTTGTTCGGAGACAATAAAACAAAATTTCAAAACAAACGAAATTCGATATTGACATCACTGTAGGAGCATCCCACATTGGTTTATTGGTATCTGTTTCCAGTAATCATTGCGGTACGGCAGCATTGTCAGCTGCATTCAGGGTACCGCGTACGCACACAGGGTGTATCAGCCACTGTGTATTATCAGATGCATTTGGGATACCGCGTACACGCACAGGGTGCATCGGCCTCTGCCCGGAAAGGTATTTAGACTGTACCTATCAGTGACACTCGGTGTGATGCATATATTCATAAAGTTGGGTAATATGAACAATTACCAATAGAACACAGAAATCAAAAAAAGTTTCTTACCACCACTGTACGCAATAAAGTGTAAATAATTGTACAAAACGGCCACTTTTACCGTGGTTTCCATGCATAATAAAGTAACCTCGTAACTAAACCGTGGGTAATATGTTCTCAGAATAGATATATACACTTCTTCAGACGTATAGTATAATGCATAAAAAGCTTTCCACTTACCAATCTTCTGCAACTATGTACTTAACCTGGTGGCCTCTGTGTGATATCAGATTCATTCAGGATACCGCGTACACGCACAGGATGTATCGGCCTCTGCCTGGAAAGAATGAAACGGGGCACCGCGTACACACAGGGTGCATCGGCCTCCAGCCCGTGTATTATCAGATGCATTCGGGATACCGCGTACACCCACAGGGTGCATCGGCCTCTGCCCGGAAAGGATGAAACGGGGTACCGCGTACACACAGGGTGCATCGGCCTCCAGCCCGTGTATTATCAGTTGCATTCGGGATACCGCGTACACGCACAGGATGCATCGGCCTCTGCCCGGGAAGGATGAAACGGGATACCGCGTACACGCGCAGGGTGCATCGGCCTCAAGTCCGTATATCTGAGGATGTCACACAGCTTTTATTTTACTACATTACACAGCTTTTATTTGTTCTATGTCACACAGCTTTTATTATATTTTTATTTTTATACATCACATCTTTTTATATTTGAATATGATTTTATTATATTCGTTCTGATAATCTCACACAGCTTTAAGTAAGTGCCTCTTAATGTATTTTCACTCTGTTTTACTAGATAGGTAAATGGAAAACATATGAACGTTATTACAAGTGTTAACCAAGTTTACTAATAGTAAGACGAGGTATGATTGCTAGAACGCCTTCTACTTTTACGGCTATTGATATGCATGTCTTTTTCTTTTGTTGATGCACGACAGTATTACAACAGTAGAGGGTAGTTGTGGTAATTTAATGAACACACGTACCTCATGTAAACGGCTAGTATGTGTATATGGGGTATGTGAATATCAACAAAATGCTTAAGCAACGACTAAAATGGTTCACTTTTAAATTGCATTGTAATTAAACTGGAACGTACTCACCAGATGTACAGATTAATATACTTTACCACACTCCCGATAGAAAAACGGGATAGGACGCGCGAGAATGTTATCTCACTTCTGAATGTAAAAAGAGGTTGCCCAAACGACATTTACTTCAAAATATGAGCACACTGGTGTAGTCCAACGTCTTATTAGTTAATTGTATTACAAGTTCACATAAAATCACATACGATTGGTAAGATAAAGTTAGGTTAAGAGCCTATATGTTACCACCAGTGCACCTCGTGCAGTATCTTTCCGTAGAATCATGCCCGCCGCCATTACTAGTGGTGATACCTACATCGCTATTCGGGGTTACCCACTATTATTTTGGTAACATTTAATATTGCTTACTGAATCGACTAAAGCTAATCCACAATTACTTATGATTTTAGATGAATGAATTACAGGTGTTCTAACAGTATGTAAAAAGAGGTTGCCCAAACGACATTTACTTCAAAATATGAGCACACTGGTGTAGTCCAACGTCTTATTAGTTAATTGTATTACAAGTTCACATAAAATCACATACGATTGGTAAGATAAAGTTAGGTTAAGAGCCTATATGTTACCACCAGTGCACCTCGTGCAGTATCTTTCCGTAGAATCATGCCCGCCGCCATTACTAGTGGTGATACCTACATCGCTATTCGGGGTTACCCACTATTATTTTGGTAACATTTAATATTGCTTACTGAATCGACTAAAGCTAATCCACAATTACTTATGATTTTAGATGAATGAATTAAAGGTGTTCTAACACAACGAACATGGGCGGCCATTCCACAGCGTGATTTGGATGAACTCATTTTGAGTATGCCAAACCGATGTTCTTGTGTTAGTGTTCGCGGTAGAAACACGGATTATTAATTGTTTAAGTTACCTAATAAAATTTTAAAGAAAACTGTTATTTCAGTCTTTTTTTCGAACTTTAATGTTAGTGGTTCTAATGTCAAAAATCCTTTTATTAGGAAAATGGCAAATTTCTTTATTAATGCAAAGGTGACTTGGTTTATCGTTACTGTGACAAACGAAAACACTTTATTTGATGAATTCTTAAAGAAAATTTTAATTAACATCAATTAGGAGAAAAGTTATTGCAAAAATATATGTTGATCCCTAGACACATATGTTGATCCCTAGACACTTTTGATGTGTGTATTTATATTATTTTATACTAGCTGTCCCGGCGAACTTCGTACCGCCATATTTTTCTTTCGTAATTACTATCTAAATTTCTGAAAAACTTAATAATTATGCCCAATTCACAATCCCACAGGTAGTGTGCAGTCCCAAACAAAAAAAAACTTGCGGTTATTTTTTAATTTTTTTATACACAAACCTTGCCCTAAAATAAAGAACACATAAAAAAAAGAATTATCCAATTTGGTGCAGTAGACCGGAAGTTATGCGCGTAAATACATTTATAGATAAACAAAGTTACAAATTCACAAAAATCAACATTCATCCATAATTTCAACAACTCTTTCACCATTGACAATTATTTCTTCTGAAACTCACAACAAAGTTGAAATTCGGAATGTCAACGATGAAATATTGTTACCCTATGAGTTTCTGATAGAATTAATACTTTCATCTTCTTGATGAGATGGCAGCACTGTAGCGTCAAACCAACCAAACCTGTCCAAATTCAAAATACATCTCTCGTTGTTCTTCTCGTAGACCCCTGCTAGGGTCTCGGTCTCAGGGTAACCTTTTCAGGTCTACAGCCTATTCAAGTGGTAGTCCGTGCCGCCTGCAACTACAAACGGGTCACTGGGTTGGGCCCGTATAGGCTTGTTGGCAGTTCCGGTGTGTTGGTCCGGTAGAAGGAGGCGTTACTAACGGCGTCATGTCTTTATGGGTAGACTCCACAGGGTGACCGACCTGTCATTGATGACTGGGTCTAGCGTGGCACTCAAAATATTATTCAAAGGTTTCTTAAAAACATTACAAAACAATTATTGTTTTCTAAAGTGCCACAGAGTTGTGCAGTGCCTATGTGTGCAAATAAAACAGGAGGGCATAATTCCCTACAGTGCCAGTGACGTGCGCCTCTGTTTTTGAGCTCAATCTTCAGTTCGGCAACATTTATGATCGCAATCTATCCAAATAAATAAAATTGGATCTATTAAGACCTGACGCATATGAAGCGCCGTCTGGTGGCGTAAAGTAAAAGTAAAGCCTAAGTTACTCCTTATATCATCAGCTACCTATCAGTGAAAGTCTCGTCAAAATCGCCGGAAGAAACAGACAGACAGACAAATTTTAAAAAAAATGTTATTTTGGTATATATACCATGTATACATACTTAAGCATTTAGTAAAAAGCAGTTATTTTAATATTACAAACAGACACTCCACTTTTATTTATTTGTATAGATATGATGTAAGAAAAAGTATATATTTTTAAATAATTTTTAAAAGTGTATATTTATTTATATCAGTTGTCTAGTACCCATAACACATGCTCTGCTTAGCTTGGGACTAGATGGCGTTATGTGATAGATATCCGAAATATTTATTTATTTATATTTATTTATTTACATTCTATATTAGTTACTCTTTTCAGAACTATGAACACTGTATGATACATTCTTCCGGTTATAAATATGTGTAAGTAAATTTAATATTCTTATTTTATCTTATTCTTTTTTTTGGGCTGGCAACCCCGAGCTGTCAACAGCTGATTAGAATTTGTTCCGATAATTTTTATAAAAATAATTTATTAATTACTAAAATATAACATTGAATAACCAATTTCACGCTAAACATCCTAGTAATTATAAGAAAAATATAAATTTCATCGTTAATAAGTGTAATTGTAAGTTTACGGATAATTCTGAAGTGACAGTTGCGTTGCAACTGATATTGTGAAAAGTTTATTTTAAGTGATCACTGTGCATTTATTGTTATCTCTTTCAAGGTATTTATCATCTTATCATTCTTATAAACATACTGTATTCACAGTTAAGTACAGTTTTACAGACATATTAACAGTAATTCAATCTTATACTGTTTAAAACTACCTCCCATTAGTTGATTGCAATTCTTCCTGTTTTAAAGTTATAACTTATTTTATTTTTAACTTAGACCTTTTTAAAATGATTCAAACTCGCAAAGCTTTGGCACGTCAGGAGGAGTCCAAACTCCAAATGACACTAAAAGAACTAAAAGCTACCAAGGAGAGGTGTGATCAACTGATGAAAGAGAGGAATGACAGTGAACAAACACTCCTAGATACTTTGCATGAAAACGATAATCTAAGACTTCAGCTATCTTCATTGCATTCACAAAATGTTGAGATTACCAATGCTCGGGACAGACTACAGCTCCTCGTTGACTCATTCGACACATGCAGGGATGAGTACGAGCAAGCTCTGAAACGCATCAGGGTTTTAGAACGCCAACTATATGAAGCACACAGCACCATAACATCATTTGAAGACTTCAAGGACAGGATAGTAGCTGCATCAAATCAGAGTCTGTACGAGGAGCTGGTCGCTCCCAATTCACCATTGGTGGTTAACAACCATTCAGCTCTCATTATAGATCTTACTAATGACAACGACTCCTTCAGAGTTAATCATTCTCAAAAAGTCATCAAATGTAGCAAGAATAAATTAAAAAAGTACCTTCGTGTTAAAAGATTTATTACAAAAACAAAAAAGCTTATTTATAAACATAAGTTCTTCATAGATAGTGTAGCATTAAATAAGCAGAGGCTGCATTTAATTGATCAGGTTAATATGTACTCCATAGAAGTAGATAACATGTCTTCACAATATTTTGATGACACACGAGCTCTTCAAACAGAAATTAAGAAACTTGAGGAGCAACTGAGAACTATTAGTGGTAAATATGAGATTTCACAAAAACAAAGTAGGGAACAAGTTTTGGCAATAGGTAAGTTAGTTAATTCATGCAATTGTAGGAATGATTCATTGTTGTTTTCGGATAACCACAATGAAACTATTAGTTCTTTAGACAGTTTACCTGTAACATGTGCTCCTAGAGCAGCAAATAACAAGAGTGTAGTTAATTTACAGAATAGCAATACAACTATTCAACATCAATTATACTGTACCAATAGTAATGTAATAATGTTTAGCGATGAAATTGGTAAAGGTTTAGGTATGTTAATGACAAACTCAAATAAAGAATATGCATTTAGCAACTTCTGTATGCCAAACCTAGCATATAATAGGATTCTAGAAAATGCTATTAGTGCAACTTTTGACAAAAATACTAGTCTCATAATTTTTAGTGGCAATAGAGGTAGTGTAAATAAAAAAACATTTATAAAATACTTTGAACAATTATCGGAACTCAATGCAAATAAAATAGTACTATTTACACTGCCCATTAGCAAAGGGTTGTCTCAACACGAAAAAAATATTAGGATTAGTTTAAACATGACCATGTTTAATTTGACAAGCCAAATTAATGGTAGATTTTATCATAAATTTCATTTAATTGACATTAATAGGATTGTCTATGATAATGTTTTTTTGAACACAGATAGTTATTATCTGCCCCATTATTATAAAAGACAAATAGCTGTTTCGCTATCATATTATTTTAGTATAACAGCCAAGAACTTGGCTAACCTGACAGCTCCTATAGAGCACCCCTTAGTATGTAAGAACACTGTAGCCAAACATTTGGCTTCACATATTGCTCCTTCTGAGCTAATTAATAATGACTTTATTAATATTAATTCAGGCAATAGCTTGGCCACACATGGTGACATAAATTCTTTAAATTAATTACTAAGACAAAAGAGCCTATCTCTTGCATATCAAATCATTTACTCAATAATAGTATTGTTAGTAGAAATCTAAAAATAAATAAAAATTGTATCAATAAAGTGAAAAAATTAATGACCATAAACATAGTACATCAAAATATTCAAGGATTATCTAGGAAAGACTTAGAAGTAGAATTATTTTTTGATAAACATAATGTCGATGTGCTCTGCATCACAGAGCACTGGCTTCAGGCTCACCAGTTAATTCTTGATAAAGAACTTTACTCTGCTAGAAGTGTGTATGTAAGAAAGAAGTCAATCCATGGAGGGTCCTTAATATTTATTCGTAATAGTATTAAGTCTAAAGAACGGAAAGATATTGTAAATTTGTCTACTGAGCGCACTGTAGAGCTTTCTTGTGTAGAACTGGAACACCATATTGTAGTTAGTGTGTATCGGCCACCACAGAGTGACTTTAGCATTTTTGAGATAGTTATGGAAGAAGTATTGAAACGTTTATGTGTCAGTAGTAAGATTTTGGTAGTTTGTGGAGATTTTAATATTAATTTATTAGAAAAGTGTCCTATCAGTATACGATTAGTAAGCCTATTTGAATCATTTGACCTGAATCACTTATTTTCTGAGCCCACAAGAATTACTTCTCACTCGGCAACTTGCTTAGATAACATCTTTTGCAATGGGGAATATTTAAATAGGTCAATTTTAAGTGATTTAACATCTGATCACTGTGGGCAATTTGTTACATTGCCTTGTATGAGAGAAAATAAAGTAAACAAAACCATATGCAGGCCCATTACTAGTAACCGATTATTAAATTTTAGTAATAACATTAAGGATAAGGTTTCCAATTTAGATTGGACTCAAAGGGATCCGGATAAGCTTTACGGCTACCTATTCAACATGATAGAAATCGAATTTACCAGTATATTTAAGACAAAAACAATAATGCAACGGCCCAAAATGACGTTCTGTGATTGGGCGACAACAGGAATATACAAAAGTAGGGAAAGGCTGTATGATTTGTATGCTGTGAAAAAGGGTAATTTTGACCCAAAATTTCATGAATATGTAAAAAATTACTCAAGGATTTTTAGGAGAGCCTGTGGTGTGGCGAAGTCTTTGTATATAAGTGATAAAATTAAGTCTTCAAATAATAAAATAACAGCTACATGGAACATTATTAATAATGAAACGGGACGTTGTAAACCTCGAGATAATGATTTAAAATTAAATATCAATAATAGGTTTATAACAAACAATTTAGACATAGCTGAATCTTTTAATACCTTTTTCACAAGTGTACCAGTTAGTACAACGAGTACCTTGAATTCTTGTGCGTCCGGGTCTGAACTGTTGTTAAGGGCCAATGTAAATGAATGTAAGAATCTATTTAAATTTGAATACATAAACCCCACAGATATTATAAAAACGTTTAAGTCTCTTAACTCTAAGAAAACAGGGGACTTATGGGGGATTTCAGTTAAATTAATAGAAACTATTATAATTGATATAGCACCATTTCTAGCAATAACATTCAATCGATGTGTTGATTCTGGGGTTTTTCCTAACCTGATGAAGTATAGTAAAGTAATACCTTTATTCAAGAAGGGTTGTACAACCGAACCAAGTAACTTTAGGCCAATCTCAATCTTACCGGCTATTAGTAAAATTTTTGAAAAAGTCATTTTGCAACAACTAGAAAGCCATTTTAATCTAAATAATTTATTTCACAAAGAACAATATGGCTTTACAAAGGGTCGTTCAACAATTGATGCGGGTGCAACTCTTTTGAGACATATATTTAGTGCATGGGAGAATTCGCAAGATGCGATAGGTGTATTTTGCGATCTTTCAAAAGCTTTTGACTGTGTAGAACATAACACGCTTTTTCTTAAACTTAGGCATTATGGTGTTAATGGTATTGCTTTGGAACTAATCGTTTCCTACTTGAAAGATAGAATTCAACATGTAGATGTCAATGGTGCGAGGTCATCTGGATTACCTGTTACTATGGGCGTTCCGCAGGGCTCTATACTGGGTCCTCTACTTTTTCTCATATATATAAATGACTTACCATATTATTTAAAAGATCTCTGTGATATAGTTCTATTTGCTGATGATACGTCACTTATTTTTAAAGTCGATCGTAAGAAAACAGTTTTTGACGATGTGAATAGGGCACTAAATGATGTATTGAATTGGTTTACAACGAATAATCTCCTACTAAATTCAAATAAAACAAAGTGTGTGAGATTTACTATGCCAAATGTAAAACAACTAGGCACTAATCTAACTATAAATAATGAAATCATAAGTATTGTAGACTCAACAGTATTCTTAGGAATTACATTAGATAGTAAACTTCAATGGGGAGCCCAGATAGATAGCCTTGCGGGTAGACTTAGTTCGGCAGCTTATGCAGTATGGAAGGTGCGTCAGCTCACTGATACGGACACAGCTAGGTTAGTTTATTTTAGCTACTTTCATAGCGTCATGTCCTATGGTATACTACTTTGGGGCAAGGCGGCTGATATTGAAACAATTTTTATTCTACAAAAACGAGCCATCCGCTCAATGTACAATTTAGGTGCTAGAGTCTCTCTTCGAGAGTTGTTTAAAGATATAGGTATTTTAACTGTTGCATCACAGTATATATTTGCTAATATTATGTTTGTTAGACACAACATTAATGACTATAAGAAAAACAGTGATGTACACAATATTAATACTAGAAACAAATCTAAACTCATTGGTACCTATCATCGATTACATAAGGTACACAACTCGTTCGAAGGTCTTGGTGTACGTTTTTATAATAAAATTCCTATACATGTAATCGACCTTCCTGTAAATAAATTCAAGCTAACTGTAAAAAATCACCTTATTAGGAAAGCCTACTATACGATCAACGATTATCTAAATGACAAACAGTCATGGGCTTAAGGTGTCATTAGAATTTAAATAGATACACACAAACTTCTTTGTCTTCTAATAAAGCTAAATATTAACAAACCATTGTTAGTTGAAAGTAATGCGTGGCTATTATCATGGTAATTTAATTAGTAGTGATTTTTATCAGTATCTAGACTATGGTTTGTCATGCTCACTAAAATGTCATTGCTTGCGGTGTCGTCGTGGGGCGGGTCGTTTCCTTCCCTCTGATATGGCGAAGGAGATGATGGCTGGTCCATGCGTCATACTCGTGAACGGGTGCTGCTTGGGGTGACTGGTCGGCCTAGTCAGCGATTCTTTAGACAATACTATTATTCTGGTTCGTTCAACTGCAACCCTAGCCTCTTAATCCAGTCACGAATTATTTTCAACAGTAGATTTTGCAACTGAATGTAAGTGGATGTGCACCTTGTTTCTATTTTGTTCTATGTTTAATAGACTCAAGCCTTCAACGTTATCACTGAGTGTTTTTTGTTTGTTTGCGCGTTAGATTTTGGAGCTTTTTAATAAAAGGAATTTCAGGTGGCAACAGCTTGCATACTGTTTACCTTACATGTAATACTAACACTATTGTACCTGAAAATCAGATTTTGAAAAAGAGTAGCCATGAGTTTCTTTGCCAGTATTCTTCTCATGAGCTCTACGCATTTTGGAAACTGGAAGTTATGGATCGACACAGGCAGGCAGTAGATTTTGGTGTTTTCGCCTAACTTACCTCGACAATACAGCACATGCTGTGGCCTCTGTTTGTGTCGATCTATGATTTTTAACTATAGCTTCAATTTGACGTTCATAAGTGTCACTTGGTGTCTTAGATGAATAAATGATTTTGATTTGATTTGATTTGATTTGATTTGATTATCTCGATACCGCTTAGAGTTTTGCTTTTGTCTTTCCTTTCTCATTCTTGAAGCAGAAGAATCACTTGAAAAATCACTAGATGAATGAGCAGCGTCTGTAGATACAGCAACCTCTTTCTTTTTCTTTTCTCTGTATCGTTTAGACTTTTCTCTGTCATAACGTAATTTTTCTTCTCGTTTTTCTCTATCGGCCTCAGTAAGGCCACCGATAATCAGAGCAACATCTTCATGTCTTTTCTTTTCTCGGTATCGTTTAGACCTTTCTCTGGCTTTACGTAATCTTTCTTCCCTTTTTTTGTTTTCATCTTCAGCCGTGTCATCAATTGTTTTCTTTCTGTTTCTTTCATCTTGAGAATCATCCATATTTTTTTCCATGATTGAGAAAAATCTAAAATTGAGAGTATTTATCATTTAAAAGCTATATACATACATATAACTTCACCGAAATAAAAAATAAATTAATAAATAATAACTAGGTAATAATTTATTAAAAAAATGTTTAGTGCAATATATATATTTCTCTTCGACTGCCTCGGTGGCGCAGTGGTAGCGTATGCGACTGCTGAGCTTGAGGTCGCGGGGTCGATTCCCGGGTCGGACCAAATGTTTGTATGATCTGCAAATATTTGTTTTGCTTAGCTTGGGGCTTTTTTTACGAGGGCTCCCTATAATCTATACTGAAGTCAAAACTGTAATTTTTTCTGTCTGTCTGTCTGTATCTTGCCCGCGCATCACGCTGAAACTACTGAATGGATTCAAATGAAACTTAGCATGATTTGAGTTCATACTACTAGGTAGGACATGGGATAAAAAATCCAAAATTCAGCACGGTTTCTTAGAGAGAGGGGATGAAAGTCAAAATATATAGGTACTTAGTTGTAATTGAATAACACATAGTCCGACTGCCTTGTTGGTCTCGCGGTTGGTGTGTGCGACTGCTGATCATGAGGTCTTGGGTTCGATTCCCGGGTCGGACCAAATGTTTGTATGATCTACAAATATTTGTTTCGGAGTTTGGGTGTTTCCTATGTATAGTAGTGTAGTGTATATATGTATGTTTTAACAAAAAAAAAAGTATTTGTATCAGTTGTCTAGTTTACCCATAACACAAGCTCTGCTTAGCTTGGGACTAGATGGCGTTGTGTGTTAGATGTCTGAAATATTTATTATTATTATTATTTTTTTGCTAGAAAGAAAAAAATAAAAGTATTTTTTTTGGTCTGCGACTGTACACTGCCTGTGGGAAGCTGAGACAGATATGTAAATATGGCGGTACGAAGTTCGCCGGGTCATCTAGTATTATATAAAAATATTTAAAAAAATACATTACAGTAAAATGCACATCACAGATTAGTATGCCTTAAAATTACACTACTTGTGTTCCGTGACAGGTGACAGTTTACGTGCGGATCTTAGCTTTTTATGTCACCACCTACCAGCTGTACAGACTGGACAGGGTCGCAGGGCAGAAGTGGGACAAGAAGAGTGTCTCGCCTGGGCCGCACAAATTCAATACGGGACATGTAAATTGTAAGTGTTTCTGCGTATATCTCGTTGAAAGACTTGCAGTAAAACAATATAACAATAATTGTTATTTTGGTTTGTTATTTTTATAATATATACTGCCACTTATTTAAATAACCCACATTAATTTTATTAAATTTGTTTACATAAATCAAAACGAGTTTTGAGTTTTGATCTACTTCTTTAATTTTGACATATTCTGAAGTGACGTTTGACGTTTGGTACACCGAGTTACGTTCAGAAACATGTGTTTTTATTAGAGATGTGCCGACTAGTCGACGACTAGTCGGTAAAGCCGACTATCCGGCAACAATCGTAGTCGACGAATAGTCGGCAAAAAGCGCCGACTATTCGGCTTATTACTTTGTATGTATTTCTCAATAATATATTTGTCAATTTTTATTTTATAATCAGTTTTAGACATTACGAAATGTAAAACCAAGCAATCTTTCTTTTGGTAACCAGATTCTAAAATTACTTGCTGATAAAAAACATAACTGACATTTATTAAAAAAAATGTTTGCTTGTAGTGTTTGCACTTTTTTCCTTTCCACCACGAGAAATAATCATTGACATTGATTACACATAACAGCATTAGGGTCCAATGCGACGGCGTGGCCTCTGATTTTCTAGAGGTAAACGCTGGCGTACCTCAGGGCTCCGTCCTGTCGCCCACACTGTTTCTTCTTTAGCCGGACAACTTGCAGTCAAGCTGGTAGAAGTTGAGGAAAAAGGACAGGAGCTTGTCTCTGAGCTCAACCATGTTCTGGGCGGCATTTCTCAATGGGGCTTTCAGAATCTGGTCGAGTTCAATGCCAAGATTAACAGGTGTTCGTGTTATCTGCCAAAAAGTCTCCATTCCTTCTACTTCCAATTTTCAGAACACTCAAATGCAATTACAAGGTAAGCTCGACATCTTTGGCATGGATTTCTGCAGAGATCTTTACCCGCACGAATACGTTGAGAGTGTCACCAAAGCAGCCTCGCGGAAGCTAGGTGTTTTAAGCAAAGTGACACAGTTCTTGTCGCCCGAGCATCCGTGTCTTCTTTCCAAGACCCAGGTTCACTCGTGTGTGTCGAACCCATTCTGCCGAGCTTCGAAGCTTAGATAGGGAGGACCGACTGTGTCACCTACCGATTCACTCAGATACTCACCGGGCACGGTTGCTTCGGAGAGTATCTGAACAGAATCGGACGTGAGGCTACGGCACAATGCCATCACTGAGGGTCCGACCGGAACTCCGCCCAGCACACGCTGGAGGACTGCCCTGCGTGGGAGTCCGAGTGTCGACTCCTGGTCGGACAGATCGGACGAAACCTGTCACCACCAGCATTGATCGCGGCAATGCTGGCGAGTAGTGAGGGATGGGAGGCCGTGGTCTCCTTCTGTGCAGACGTAATGCTTTAGAAGTAGTCCGTAGAGCGGGATCGGGAAATGGCCGTCCCCGCTCGCAGGAGGCGACGAAGGGACTGCTACCTCCCCAATCGACGCTAAAGGGTCGTTGTGGCCACATCTAGGAAATATAGCACCCATGGCAGTCCTCTATCGCCATTATCATGGAGAGTGTTCTGAAGAGCTCTTCCAACTGGTCCTCTCCTCTACAGGACAATACGGGCCGGCCTCGGAAGTCACCGCTTCAGAGTGGTAGACATACGTTCTCGCACTCATCGCTTCGGTTCTTCCTTCCTGTGCCGAGCGGTCAAAACCTGGAACTCAGTACCACCGCACGTGTTTCCTTCCCACTATGATACCGGGTCCTTTCAGCGGTTCGTGAAAGAGCATCTCACCAGACCGCCATAGTGTGGGTCACCATGCTGCATTGTCCTTATTACCTACCTACTACCTACATTGAGGATGGTGACCACCACTCTTGGATTCTGCTCATGATTTCCATCAGGCAGGGCAGAGTCATTTTGGCAGCAAATACATAAAAGAAATTGAGAGCATCACTAAGGCGGCCTCGCGGAAACTTAGCGTACTGAATAGGGTGAGACGGTTCTTTGCGCCCGAGCATCTGTGTCTTCTTTATAAGACCCAGGTTCGCTCGTTCGTGGAGGACTGTTCTCATCTTTGTAATGGATCCACGCAGAATTTGCTTGATGCTCTTGATTGGTTGCAGCGGCCAGCAGTCCGCATAATCAACAGTCCCGATGCCACCGAGTCCCTTGAGTCTTTGCACTTGCGGGGAGATATCGCCTCTGTGACAGTCCTATACCGTGTTTACCATGGACAGTGTTCTGAAGAGCTCTTCCAACTAATCCCACTTTCTCCCATCTTCTACAGGACAGCACGTACTGGCATTGGAAGTCACCGCTTCAGAGTCGTAGAAATACGCTCTGGAACTAAACGGTTTCGTTCTGCCAGCGCACGTGTTTCCCTTCCACTATGATCCCGGGTCCTTTAGGCGGCGTGTGAAAATGCATCTCACTAGGCCTCTCTCATCACGCTATACTGCATTTTCTGTGTTCGCAGTGAGTATGGTGTTGGATTGTTGGATTCTACTCAAGCTTTCATCAGGCTCAGCAGAATCACTTTGGCAGGCTATCAAATAAAAATAAAAAAAAACAAAAAACATTGTCCCCATGTTTAAAAAAACATGGCACAAGTAATTTTCTTTTTCATTTAACTCTTCATTTCAATCAACAATAATAATAATATCTTTACACAAAAATACTTTTTACACTAAAACACCGTTCCGACCCCGACCATCACATAAGCATAAATGAAGAAACAAGGTTCGCAGGCGGCGTTTGCGACTGGGGCGCGAATCAGCTGTAAACGAAGAGTTACGGAAATGTCAGAGACCACGATCGGTTTGGCCGATTAGTCGGCCGACTAGTCGGCCTTTTTAGGACCGACTAATCGGTTAGTCGGCTAGTCGGCCAAAGTACTGATCGGCCCATCACTAGTTTTTATACTTTTTCTATTAGTTTTTTCTACATGTTTTGTTTTTTTTTAACGTCAAGTGTTTTTTTGAACCACGAGTGTTGTTGGCTGGTTGCAGAGAGGTGGTAGAGAGTGAGAGACTCGCCAATAGAGTAAGTGTTTGCGTAACTTATAATATCATATTTGCAGCTTACAATACAACAACAATAATGACTCGTATGACCCAGAAGGACATTATTTACAAACCAACATGGGCAAAGCAGTACGCAAAAGTCAGTATTAATATAATTGTGAAGGTTTTCTCGCCGATTTTGCAACTTTTTTCATTGATGCTCAGCTCTTCTTATTAATAAAGTAGCATGTTGTTTTATAGTCTTCTTCGATAAATGGGCTATCTAACACCTCAAGATTTATTACATTCGAACAAGTAATTCCTGAGATTAACATGTTCTAGTTCTTAGATTAAAATAATAAAAAAATCGCTTTATTTTACACGAGATAACTTAGTACTTAACTTAAAGCTAGGTCAGTACAACTGGCGGCCTTGTCCCTCAACGTCAAGCTCTTCCAGGTAACCGTGGGATGGAAATGAATAACGTTATTGGGCAGACGTATAGTGAAGTGTCTGTTGCATTAGAGAGTAGTTTAAAAAAGAATAATTACAAATTTTAACAAAAAAAAACCGACTTCAATCTGGACCAAATTTAAACGCGCACTACGATTTATTTTCGCTTGCGGAATAGCGGAGGCAAAATACAATTATGGTCTAAGATCCGACCCTACATCGACCTTCACCGAGCTGATAATAGAATAAAACTTAGTTTATAATAAATTTAGTATATTAAAAAACATATTAAAAATGGGTTGTCTAAAAAACACTACAATCCACGCACTACGAAAATAAATTATTTGCGATTTTTTCCGCAATGCGCGAGATTTAATACCACTTCATACAGTACAAAATTTACATCCGATTTCGCATCTGCGATTTTAAATCGCAAACGATTTATTTTCGTAGTGTGCGGATTGTAGTGTTTTTCTATTGTTCACAGATTTGTGATATTATTTCGCACCGATTTTTAATCGTAGTGTGCGCTTAGCCTTAACGTAGCTCAAATTGCGGCCCGCGAGAGTTCGTAGTGATACCCATTATTATTATTACTAGCGCATTCTTTAGACCGTGGAAGAGCCACGCTTCGGCATGAATGGGCCGGCTCGACCGGAGTGATACCACGGCCTCACAGAAAACCGGTGTGAAATAGTGCTTGCGCTGTGTTCCACCGAGTGAGTGAGGATACCGGAGGCCCATACCCCAACCCCTCCCCCAAAGGCTGGTAACGCACTTATGACGCCTATGGTGTTGCGGGTGTCCATGGGCGGCGGTAATCGCTTACCATCAGGCGATACGTCTGCTCGTTTGCCGGTCTATTCCATAAAAAAAAAATCTAGTAAATACTCGCACATACAAGGTCGTTCACCGTACGAATGACTAGGACGCGCCCGCGTATTATGAATGCGAAAGTTTGTAAGTATGGATGGGCGGATGGATGTTTGTTACTCTTTCACGCAAAAACTACTGAACGGATTTGGGTGAAACTTTACAGTAATATAGCTTATACATCAGAATACACATAGGCTACTATTTGCCGCGATAACCGACATACACGCGGGCGGAGCCTAGCTAGCTAGCTTATATATAGCTAGGAGATAAGCTTTTAGTATCAATTGTAAAATAACTTGTTAAAACAAATGTTAATTTTGTTACTTTCACAAAATGTGTCGTTTCCGAACGTACGTTAGCGGACGAATCACAAACGCATTTCACGATCAACAATTTTTTTGATAGACTTGACGTGAACAGGCACGGTTGCCGTTTGCCGTCGAGATGTCTTCGATTAAATTAAATTTAGTTTTGTGCAGTGCGATTTTATATTTATTGGTGTGCGTCAACACCCAGTCTGTACATAGACGATTTGAATACAAATTTTCTTTTAAACCACCGTATTTAGCGCAAAAAGATGGATCAGTTCCATTTTGGGAGTACGGAGGCAGTATGTATAACCTTTTTTACAGTCTAATTTGAATATTATATTAGTTTTGACCTTTATCGACACCCGCTGACATTGTTATTCTTCTTTTCTGTGTTCATATATATTAAAGTTAAGTTATAAATAGCAAAAAAGAAGGTGAAAATGGTTTGTTGTTACGCTTTGCTGTAGTCTGACAGCGACACGTCAGTGAACACTGTCAAGTATGGCTGAGATAGTATTAAGCAATTCGTAATGAGGTAGAAAGAGATAAAAGTAGTACTGCTAAGATCATGTTTTTTTGGTTCCACGACGGCAATCGACACGCGTAAAAAGCCTAAATAATTCGTGTATTATTAAATTCTATGTTTATTCAGGTTACAATAATATTAAAATTACATTATTACGCTAACATTTCACAAATGATAAACCGGTTGTGACTGTCACACTTATAAACTTTTTCATTTAACTTATTAATTAAAATGTTGTTTATATTGTTTATTGCACTTTTACGAACTCATTTACGACCTATTTAGTTGTAATTACTGATAATTTTTCAATACCTTTTAATTTAAACACATTAATTCTTGTGTTATTCTATCAATAAATTTACAAATGACATTTAGGACGACCATTCATTCATTAGAGAATTTGAGAAAGAATAAATGAAATTAACTGCTTAAAATACAAATAAATAAAATTGCAGTGTCTGTAATATCAAATTAACAACTTTTCACTAAATACATATGAAAGTAAATGTGATTCTTATATAAAAAACAATTTTATAAAAAAAAATGTCTGTCCGTTTGTTGGTCTGTCTGTTTGTTCCGGCTAATCACTGGAACGGCTGGACCGATTTGGACGGGACTTTCACTGATAGGTAGCTAATGATATAAGGAGTAACTTAGGCTACTTTTTTAGACTAGCTTTGTGCCGCGGCATTACCCGTGATACTACAATAACTGCAGATAACACTGCGGGGTTCAGCTACTTACAGATAGTAGGAGACGCAGATGAGGTTGTGTGAATTAGCTAGTTATCATATAAAAATACTAGCTTTTGCCCGTGGCTCCGCCTGTGTTTATGTTGGTTTTTAAATTTTAAAAATCTCCATAAATTTTAACTTATTATGTTATTCCTATGTCTAAGCTATATTACTGCAAAGTCTCATGAAAATCCATTTAGTAGGTTTTTCGTGAAAGAGCAACAAACTCATCCTTACAAACTTTCGCATTTATAATATTAGTAGGATATGCTTAATTGCAGTTAAAAGTGCAAGGTACTGCAACATTCTCATAATGCAAGAACTGCACATAAATTGTTAATAAAACTCATTATATAGCATTAATATACAATTGAATATTACATTACATTGATATGGGCCTAACCCAGTTTTTAACGTTTCATAACTTTGCTTAGCTTGCATTAGCTATGAATGAGTTCTTAATACTAAAGTACATTTAAAAAGCAATGAACCTGGTCATAAGGTAGTACAGCCATGTTGATTTCTGCACAAATGCGGTGGTACTACCCCTTCAAAGAAGATCAAAAGTGACAGCATTCATACTGTTATAATAATAATTATTTTTATGGGAATTAATGGGTATGGTATAGTATGTAATACCTTTAAATAAGTGATCGTGTTAATTCCACTGATTTTCCTGACGTTTCGACCAGGTTGCACTAGCCGTGGTCACAGGCTGACTCACACTCACACAGGCAGTCAGCCTGTAACTTTACAACCTTTAAATAAGTGATCCCGTTAATTCCCGTAAAAAATATTATTATTATATCATGAAATGCGAAAGTTTAAAAATTCATACTGTTGTGTTTCGTGAGTGTTGAAGCAGAAGTATTTCAATAGGCCCTATAGTATGGTTCACCATGCTGCATTGTCTGCATTTGCAATGAGTATAGTGACCACCACTCTTGGATTCTGCTCATGCTTTCCATCAGGCAGAGTAGAGCTACTTTGGCAGGTTCATAAAATTATAGGTGAATACAAATCACATATAGTTGACGACTGCACAGAAGGCTTATTGGATAAAACGGTTGCCACACCGCTTTTTACTGCATTAAATGTTGTGTGTTCAAACCTCACATGGGACGACACTCTCTCTCACTCACTCTTTGTGTCCGTTTCATGTATGTTTGTAAAGTCCTCCGCGTCACAGGATTTGTCTTTTAAAGAAGATATGATAAAGAAGAGACTGCTGAGCTAGCTCCTGGGTTCGATTCTTACCCAATACAAATATAATGAGTAGACATCGGATTATATGCATTTGCATGTTTGCATATGCAAATGCATATAATTCTATTTTTTTAGCGTTATTGCATATTTTGCTACTTTTTCATTGACAGTGCTTATTTTACTAGTTTTACGTGCTAGGCGTGTTGTATTTATATTTATAATTGTTGGAAAACTATCTAAAGAGCCCTCTACTCGCCATTTGGTTGCTTGCAAGGTCCTAGAAATAACAAACCATTCAACTATCGCCCGGTTCATGAATGATTCCATCAGAACACTATTTCCCGATTTGTTTATAGACGAGAAAATATGTGTTTTTGATTCTGACGATGCGCCTTATAATGATGAAAGCTGGTCAAGCTCTGAAAGTATTCTACCCAAAATTGCTTCACATCACCTGTGTAGCCCACGGTTTACATCGAGTTGCGGAAGAGATCAGAAATGAGGTCGAGATAGTCAATAAATTGACTTTTTCTACAAAACAAGTGTTTTTAAAAGCACCGTTGCGAGTACAAGCATATAAAGAGCAACTACCAAACGTAGCACTACCCCCAGAACCAACATTATCACAGTGGAAACTTTTTTGATTGTGCATATTTCGCCTTTTTTTTGTGCATATTTGCATGCATATTTCGGCATTTTGATAGTGCATATAATCCGATGTCTAATAATGAGATGAGCAATATTCGCAATGCATTAGTTTCTGTGTATAAGAAAATTGTAATATATCTAAGTAACCGGTTGAAATCTAAAACTGAAGAAAGTCGATAGTGGATACCGTATTACACAATTTTCACTACTAAAAACCCCTGAAGGTATCTTAGCTCTTTAAGTATCAGTGCATGATCTTAAAGAGTATGCAGCATTCAGGTCTATTGGTCCGTGAGGGCTGGGTCCCCAGGTGTGGGATGATCTTCTGCAGGACAGTTGTTCCCGAATGTTCTTCTCCTTGACCGAATAAAGGGCAATCCATGTAGTAGCTTTTGAGTTTATCGCGAACAGACAGACAGACAGACGCGGCGGAGGACTTTGTTTTATATTATCTCGTCGAAATTGGGCCATATTTTAACCGACTTCAAAAAAGGAGGAGTTTCTCAATTCGACCGTATATTTTTTTTATGTGTGTTCGCGGATAACTTTGTCGTTTATGAACCGATTTTGATGATTCTTTTTTTAATGGAAAGGAGATATCCCAACGGTGGTACCTAAGTAACCTATAAGAACACTAAGATCTGATGATGGCATCCAAGAGAAATATATTGATTTGGTCGTTTTTGAAGTCGGTTTTTTAATTTGTTATTTCTATTTTCGATTTCTGCACTTCTCCATATAAACTTTAACTGTGCCAAATTTCATACCCATCCGTTCTCATAGTTTTCGTAGAAAGGGGTAGATACAAAGATTTAGCTTCACGTATTAAAATATTAACATATAGGTATAAACATGTCTATGACCGGTCTGGCTACCATATTACATTCAACATTTTTAGGGTTCCGTGCCAAAGGCAAAAGATGGAACCCTTATAGATTCGTCATGTCTGTCTGTCTGTCTGTCCGTCTGTCCGTCTGTCCGTCTGTCCGTCAGTCCGTCAGTCCGTATGTCACAGCCACTTTTTTCCGAAACTATAAAACCTATAATGTTGAAACTTGGTAAGTAGATGTATTCTATGAACCGCATTAAGATTTTCACACAAAAATAAGAAAAAACAATAAATTTTGGGGGTCCCCATACATAGAACTGAAACTCAAAAATTTTCTTTTCGTCAAACCCATGCTTAGGTGTGGGGATGGATAGGTCTTCAAAAATGATATTGAGGTTTCTAATATCATTTTTTGCTAAACTGAATAGATTGCGCGAGAGACACTTCCAAAGAGGTAAAATGTGTCTCCCCCCCTGTAACTTCTAAAATAAGAGCATGATAAATCTAAAAAAAATATATGATGTACATTAATGCAAATCTCCGCAAATCCATGCAAACTTCCACCGAAAATTGGTATGAACGAAATCTAGTAAGTAGTTTTTTTTAATACGTCATAAATCGTAAACTGCAATTTACCTTTCATTCAATCAAAACAAATATAAAAAAAAAAATGTCACTTGCTGCTGCAGAACCCTTCATGGGCGAGTCAGACTCGCACTTGGCCGCTTTTTATAAGACACGCTGTTATGTATATCTATATTGTAAACATTATCGTTAATTTATCTGTATTATACCCATAAATATCTTTAGATTATTTTTGCATGTAAATACATAAGAAAGCCACTTGTAACAAGATATCACTGATATTCTCGTTACGCTAAATAATTGCGTTTATTTTACGTGAGTAGTGCTTTTCACACCATACCCTTCGTGGGGAAGATGAAGGGCGTGTAGGGGACTCCTGGGCCTGCAGTCTCGACATAGATAGCGATCGTTAAAGTTGCGAATTCGGTAGCTAATTCATATCGTTAACTTTTTAACGATTTTTGGTAGTCTCTACCGTTGCAACTATCGATTTTCATCGGTATCGTATCGTTTTTGCTGTCATTTTGGCAGCCCGCTAACTCGCTAAGTATTCGAAAAGGATCGTTAACTGTGAAATATTATAAAAATAGAAATTCTATGAAGATACATATTTATGTGTGCGTGTGAACTGAGGGACCATAGTGATATTTTTGTTTGAAATTTTTATAAGATTTAGTAGTAGGCTCAAAACAATTGTAGAACAAATATGAGAATTTGTAAAAAGATATGTTAAAAACTACAGCCCTTTAAGTGTGGTCCCTCAATCCTCACATACCATCAGCCGGATCTCGGCAAGTATGTAAAAAAATAAGGTATTGTGACTGCAGACATTTAGTAGAGAATTTGTAAAGATATATACTAAATAACTGAGCACAAATCATCAACGATTAAAAAAATACAACGACTATACTGTGGTCCCTCAGTCCACACACGAAAGATTTTGTTATACTGAATATTATCACATCAACGGAATAAAATCTTTATTTTCTTACATAATGTTTTAGAACAAGTCTTATAGCAATTTGTAAAAAATAAATTTAAAAAAAATATCGACGCACTTTGAAGATATTTATAATTAAAGCTGGTCCCTCAATCCTCACGTTCTCAAACATACTTGCATGTCTAGCTGCTAGACGACTAAAGTATCACAAAGTGTAGTGTATTAAACTTTTTGTAAAAAGTTTCTACAAAATAATAGGTATCTTTAATTGTGTGTATCTTACCTCTAAAATGAGATTATAGCATTTCAGTGATCTTATGAACAGATATACGAGTAGTGTGAGCACACAATGAAAAAAAATGTAGACTACCAATATAATTTTTATTGTAATAGTCGAAGCCCAAGGTTGTACGGTTGATTTAGTGTTATGTTACATTACGTATCTTAACAAAGCATGAAATAAAGTAGCTTTTAGTCGCTTATCACCATTTAGGCTATGTTTCAAGGAAGCTTAATGTACTTATAATACCCCAGTATTTTACAAACCATTATGGTAACATAGTGGTATTATTTATACAGCTCAGTTTTATACGTTCTATTAACACATAAAATTGAACATTTAAAAACACAGGATTTTGTAAAATATTTACAAAAAAGCCCGCGATAGTACCTATCGCGATCTATATTAATATTATAAATTTGAAAGTGGCTTAGTCTGTTTCTCTATTACGCTTTCACGGCTAAACCAATAACAGTGCCTGCACTTGGTCTTATTGTAATACTTTTGTTTAAGTACGTAAAATTTGGTTATAACTTAATGAATGTTAGAAGATTTGTTGGTACGTACTGTAACGCCCTGGCAAAAAATGCGAATGACTCTGTTTTGTGAAAAAAAGTTCTATCTAGCTTTTTTTTAACATACTTAAAAGTATTACAATAAGTTATATGCCTTACTAAGTGCAGGCACTGTTATTGGTTTAGCCGTGAAAGCGTAATAGACAAACAGACTAAGCCACTTTCAAATTTACAATATTAATATAGATCGCGATAGGTACTATCGAGGACTTTTTGTAAATATTTTACAAAATCCTGTGTTTTTAAATGTTCAATTTTACGTGTTAATAAAACGTATAAAACTGAGCTGTATAAATAATACCACTATGTTACCATAATGGTTTGTAAAATACTTGGGTATTATAAGTACATAAAGCTTCCTTGAAACATAGCCTAAATGGTGATAAGCGTCTAAAAGCTACTTTATTTCATGCTTTGTAAAGATACGTAATGTAACTTATCACTAAATCAACAGTACAACCTTGGGTTTCGACTATTCCAAAACAATTATATTGGTAGTCTACATTTTTTTTCATTGTGTGGTCACACTACTCGTATATCTGTTCATAAGATCACCGAAATGCTATAATCTCATTTTAGAGGTAAGATACACACAATTAAAGATACCTATTATTTTGTAGAAACTTTTTACAAAAAGTTTAATACACTACACTTTGTGATACTTTAGTCGTCTAGCAGCTAGACATGCAAGTATATTTGAGAACGAGAGGATTGAGGGACCAGCTTTAATTATAAATATCTTCAAAGTGCGTCGATATTTTTTTTAAATTTATTTTTTACAAATTGCTATATGACTTGTTCTAAAACATTATGTAAGAAAATAAAGATTTTATTCCGTTGATGTGATAATATTCAGTATAACAAAATCTTTCGTGTGTGGACTGAGGGACCACAGTATAGTCGTTGTATTTTTTTAATCGTTGATGATTTGTGCTCAGTTATTTAGTATATATCTTTACAAATTCTCTACTAAATGTCTGCAGTCACAATACCTTATTTTTTTACATACTTGCCGAGATCCGGCTGATGGTATGTGAGGATTGAGGGACCACACTTAAAGGGCTGTAGTTTTTAACATATCTTTTTACAAATTCTCATATTTGTTCTACAATTGTTTTGAGCCTACTACTAAATGTTATAAAAATTTCAAACAAAAATATCACTATGGTCCCTCAGTTCACACGCACACCATATTTATCAGATTGTAATAATATCTTTTGCAAGTGTAGTGCACTAATTTATAATATTAATTGTACATAATGGCGGAGGTTTATTTGACTTATCAATGATAACAAATACCTATACCTATGCCTATACCTATACCTATACCAATACCTATACCTATACCTATACCTATACCTATACCTATACCCATACCTATACCTACTATTCCTATACCTATACCTATATCTATACCTATACCTATACATTTACCTATTTTTTTTTTGATATGCTACTACTATTAAAAATGCGCATAAAATACTCAAATTATTTTAGAAATAATCAAACAATCAAATTTAGAAAAACAACAAATCTGAAAATAAATTCAAAAAACCAACATCACTTTACAACTTTGCTTCCAAAATGTCAAACTATAGATAGGATTTTCGTTAACTTAGCGACGTCCCTGTTTACGATTTTGCACGGTAATTCATGAGTAGAGACTTGCCCTTGTGATTAAGATCGTTACGGCAAGCGAAAATATTCGTTAACATTTATCGTTCGTTAGTTTGAAATTTTGGAAGCAAAATGGTGCCACGTACAATATCTTGCTTAATTTTAGGGAAGTATTTTAATGTTTCTATTAATTATATTTATTTAACTTGATATTTATAAGGTATAGGTATAGGTGTAGGTGTAGGTGTAGGTATAGGTATAGGTATTTGTTATCATTGATAAGTCAAATAAACCTCCGCCATTATGTACAATTAATATTATAAATTAGTGCACTACACTTGCAAAAGATATTATTACAATCTGATAAATAATTATGTATCTTCATACAATTTCTATTTTTATAATATTTCACAGTTAACGATCCTTTTCGAATACTTATCGAGTTAGCGGGCTGCCAAAATGCCTCGATAAGCGATTTGCGACTGTCGTTAAATTGACAGCAAATTCGATACGATACCGATGAAAATCGATAGTTGCAACGGTAGAGACTACCAAAAATCGTTAAAAAATTATCGAAATGAATTAGCTACCGAATTCGCAACTTTAACCATTTAAAAACCATTTTAACCATTTATTTTTGCTACAAAACAGTACAACATACAATATAGTAACACGTAACTATCATTAACGATCGCTATCTATGTCGAGACTGCAGTCCTTTACGATTTTGCACGATATTTTATGAGTAGAGACTTGCCCTTGTGATTAAGATCGTTACGGCAAGCGAAAATATTCGTAAACATTTATCGATCGTTAGTTTACGATCGTTATGCTATCTATGTCGAGACTGCAGGCCCTGGAGAACCGGTCTACCCACTAAACCCCGCGGCGGCTTAATTCGGTAGACAGGAGGAGCTCCAGGAATGCATCAGCGGATTCTGAAGACCTCTCTGCCAAACGGGCGACTAGAGTCAATATTGAAAATTTCTGAAGAAACGATTAATTAGTCCGGAGTTTAGAAGTTCAGGTCGTAACCTTAGTGCCTCGGAGAGCACGTAAAGCCGTGAGAGTAAGGGAACAGAGTGTGCACCTGTGTTGGCGCACACTTGTGCACTAATATCTTTTGCGTAGTTGTCTTTTTTTTTTTTTTATTTAATAAGGTGCAAACGAGCAGACGTGTCACCTGATGATAAGTGATTACCGCCGCCCATGGACACCTGCAACACCAAAGGCGTCACAAGTGCGTTGCCGGCCTTTTAGGAAGGAGTACGCTCTTTTATTGAAGGGGAAAAAAAAAAAAACGACTTCCAAAAAACATCCAACGAAAACTCTCTGCCAAAAAAACACTTAAAAGCGTAAAATAAACTGGTTCTTCATAAATTGCCTATACCTAATTCTTTCTTCATTTAAATAGTAGTATTATAATGTGTGCTAGGTACCTAGAATCTGTTTGTAGAATGTGTTTTTTTTTTTATAAAAAGTTTTTATTTTTCAGTTTTTAGTGCAAACAATCGTAGGTAAGTAGTAAGTTGAACTATTTCATCAAATTTCATCATCAAGAATACAAATTAAGGTCTATACGTACGTGTAATATTAAAATCATCCTCTAATCCCTAACTGTTGAAGAGTTTAACCTTCTATCATCAGCTCACCTAAATAACTTGAAAGTATACGCCTGGAGGTCCTTAGATACGTATGAAATTGAAAGAATTATCCTCCATCTCCTAACGGTTGAGGAGTTGTACCTTCCACCTTCCATCATCAGCTTACCTAAATAATTTGAAAGAATACGACTAAAGGTAACATATATACATATGATATTTAAAGATTTATCCTCCAACTCCTAATCGTTAAGGAGTTGTACCTTACATCATCAGCTCATCATCATAAAATAATGACTACCAGATGCAAATACCGGTGTAACTTCAGAAAATATACGAAAAACATAGTATGTGCCTATAAAAAATGAGGGTTTCTCTCGGTTTCCCTGGGATCCCATCATCAGATCCTGATATGGTGACAATGGACCACCTCGAAAGCATACCCTTTCGAATACAAAAAAAAAATTCAAAATCGGTCCACAGTTGACGGAGTAATCGCTGAACATACATTAAAAAAAAAAAAAAAACATACAGTTGAACATAGAACCTCCTCCTTTTTGGAAGTCGGTTAAAAAGGTCGTATTGGTCCGGGAATAGCGCAGGCGACAGTTCATTCCACAGTCTGGTCTCTGTTGAAACTACACCGACTGGGAGTATATTATATTATTGTGTCATGTGTGACTTTAGATTATACCTAACTAGTGGTTGCCCTCGGCTCCGCCCGCGTATATGTCGGTTATCGCGACAAATAGTAGCCTATGTGTTATTCTGATGTATAAGCTATATTACTGTAAAGTTTCATCCAAATCCGTTCAGTAGATTTTGCGTAAAAGAGTAACTAACTAACTGCACGGTTGGCCTAGTGATTTAAGCGGTCGCCACGCCGCGCCGCTTTCTACTGCGCCAACGTCAAGTGTTGTGGGTTCAAATCCCACATGATACAACACTTTGTGTCTCTACAAATTGTTGTTCTTAATCTGGGTGTTCTTTGTGTCTGTTACATATATGTGTGTAAAGTCCCCCGCGACACAGGATTTATTCCTAATGCGGGATTTGTCTTATAAAAGCAGAAAATAAAAAAAAATCCGAGAATTGCAAAGCCTGTCGTGCGAAGCAGCGCCGGATCGTTAGATTGTACATAATATATTATAAACAAAACACATTTCAACACAAACAAAATTCATTTGATTAAAAAAATACAATTTAATTTTATAAAGAACACTAAAACACTATCTGGTTATTTAACTCTAATACATAATTAAAATATAAGGGCTAAGTAATCAACTATAGTTTACGTTATACACTACACTCAGAGGCACCGCTTTTTAACTTTATACTTAAACAAAATATCAAGGTTATGTAATCAACGTTAAACACTACACAGTGATGCACCCGTCCGCACACCGCGAGGTCCCGAGGAAAAGAGGGCGAGCTTCACAATACTACTTCTCACTCGATAGTCTCATTCGAATGACGACACATTGTAAAGTTAGGTACAGACCACCATTGGAGTACCTCACTCTATTCGTTTATTCCTTACACGGCCTCTCCTGACACCCTGACGTCCTCGTCAGGTTCAGGTAACTGCACCTCTTCATTGTTCTCATTTGCAGTGGCTTGAACATCTAATAAAAGTTCATTAGGATCCTCTGTAGGTACATCGTCGTCTGATTTGTCAGTTGCTGAAAACAGTTATCCAATTTAGTGTAAACAGTTAACAAATAGCTATCATGATAATAACAGTTAACAGGAATAGGAAAAGGTCTGAACCCCCAAGGAAAAGAGTGAAAGATTGTTTATAATCCGTTCTAGACTACAAACAAACAGTCACTGTTACAAGCATCTAAAACTTAACAACCAGAAGTTTAGTACCATGACAAGAGTAGACCTACAGCATGAAGATCTACTGTTACCATAAAAAGACCATGAGTTCGGGGCTGGTTACCCTGTCCATAGGCCTTAAAGTTCACTCAGGAAGACCATGAGTTTGGGGCTGGTTACCCGGTCCATAGGTCTTATAGTTCTCTCAGGAAGACCACGAGTTTGGGGCTGGATACCCGGTCCATGAGTCTTATTGGTTTTCTAAGGAGGACCATGAGTTTGGGGCTGGTTACCCTGTCCATAGGTCTTAGGACACACTGTAAAATCTCAAGATCTACTGTCGCAGTGACTTACTCGCAAAGAAGGCTGCACATTCTTCAGGCGGCCATTCACCTTTCCAAGGTACCATGAATTGAGCTGCGGCATAACTCACTTTGCCATAAGCTCCGGCCAGTAATTTTAACTCATAACGACCATTTTCGAGGACTCTAGTTATCTTATATGGGCCGCGCATACCAGGATCCAATTTTCCTTTGGATTGTGCATATTTAATAACAAATACAAGATCGTTCATCTGGAAAACACGAGGCGGGCGTCGACCTTTATTGACATATTCATCTTGTCGCTCTTGATTTTCTTTAAGACGTTCGGCCGTCCTTTGTCTGTCAAGCTCTCGAAGGGATTGCCTTTCAGAACTTGAGCAGTCTTGAGTGACATCACGAACTAGAGCTTGTATTACGGGAGTGACTCCCTCGGTGCCTATTAAAAGATGTAACGGAGACGCCCGTGTGGTTTTTTGTTGAGTAATGTTGAGAATGAGCTGTAAACGCCATAACTCTTCAGACCATTTACTTTTTTTATGATTGATCTCTATACATAACATGTTAAGTAGAGTGCGAATATATCTTTCAACCTGACCATTAGAACGATGCATTTCTGGAGTGATATGATGTATTGAACATCCTAAATCGTTAATCCACTTAACAAATCGTGCAGATTCAAACATACGGCCTCTGTCAGTGACCAAAAGACGTGGAGTACCGAATAAGGACATGACATTTTGAAATACTTGTTGTAACTCATCCAAATCTTGTTTATAAATAGGATACAGTAGACAGTATTTAGAGAAAGCATCTACTACTACCATAATATGTTTATATCCATTGGACTCTGGCAACGGACCGAGAGCATCCATATGGAGGGTGTGAAAAGCTATATCTGGCTTAGGCCACGATGTGATAGGCTGTAAAGCAGCCCGTGGAATCCTTTTATTGGCTATACAGGTTAAACAATGTCCTATGTATTTTTTAACAAACGTTTGTAAGCTAGGAAACCAGAAATGTTTTAATATCAACGCTATTGTTTTATCTACCCCTACATGACAATGTTCATCGTGAAAAATCCTAAGTAGGCTAAGCCTATGTCCCTTTGGTATATAACATAACAGGCGTGATTGTTCTCCTACCGGCGAGTACCGGTAGTAAAGAATGTCGGTTGTTTTTTACATAACGACTGGCGTCTAATTGTCCATCGTCTAATTGACTAATTAGTTTTAGAGTTTCTTCGTCGCCTGACTGTGCGATTTGCGCCCAATTACGTGGTTTGTCTATGCTATTTACAAAACGAATAGGGTTGCGACTAAGGTAATCGGCATGAGGCATTAAAACGCCTTTACGGTAAACAATGGTGAATGTAAAATCTTGTAAATACACCCACCATCGGGCCACCCGAGGTAAGAGATCCTTCTTATTTTGTGTAGCTTTTAAAGCGTTGCAATCGGTAATAACTTTGAATTCAATGCCAATAAGGTAGTGACGAAAATGACGTAAGGCCCGAACTACAGCCA